>JALPQD010000127.1:1244310-2444310 GCA_023101885.1 Typhlomys cinereus
TAAAAGTCGTGTATTGAGAGTTAAATTTCCTAGTAAGAAAATTATTACCAGAAACCAACTCAGTCAACAGCTGAAACAGGGACAAATATATTATGTGCCATTTCTCTTGACTTATTCTGACATGAGTTGACTGAAATACTTCCATGCAGTCAATATCAATCATTTTATTACCACTCTGATAAAAATAACTGACAACATATTTTAGTTTACGTCAAGAAGAAAGAAAATAAACAAATAACTGTTCAAAGTGACTGTCATGTTTCCAATTAATATTTAAGAGTCTTCCCAATTTGAACTTACATTTTACTAGTCTTGCTTTATAAAGACAAAAGAACTATAATAAAATGAGTAATAACTTTCCTTTGAGCCAAAAATTACTGGTCTTTGCCTTTTTATATACAGAGAAATTTTGTTAACTTTACAGACCCTTCCATATACTGTGTGTGTTACCAGAACTGACCTACAGAATGCCCTGAACTAATAAATACAGCAATAAGAGACAGAAAGAGAAAGGGAAGCCAGGCCAGTGAAATACCTTAGAGAATCTGTGGATTTCTTAGCTTTGTTTTGACCATTTGAAAAGAAAACTTCAGAAATTCATAGTTGTTGCTTGAGGGGACTTAAAGTGAACTGAAGCTGATATTCACGTTCCTGCATCCTTAGAAACTTGAAAATGTCCACAGAGGGCATTGAGATGGCTTAGGAGTTAAAGCAAGCAAAAGCACCTGAGATTGCATTCCCAGATACCAGGCAGATATGGCCATGGCTTATGATTCTGGTCCTGGAAAATGGAGTCTGGGAAATCTCAGAGCAAAGCAATAAGCAGTAGAGTAATTCAGGATGATCCCCAATGTTGTCCTTAGACCTTCACAGGCATATACATTCAAGTGCTCTTTTGAAATCATCCCCACATATACATGTACACACAAATATACACACACGCACACATGCAAATTAAAAGAAAAATAAGTCCAGATAATATTGGCTCTCTGAAGGCAAAGTAGAAAAAAGGAAGGGAGGAATAAACAAGAAAGAACAAGAGACATAAAAAGAAAGAAATAGAGAAAAATGGAAGAGAAAAAAGAGAAGGAAGGAGGAAGGAAGGAAGGAGGAGGAAGGAAGGAGGAAGGAAGGAGGAAGGAAGGAAGGAAGAAAGGAGAGAAAAAAGGAAGAGAGAGAGGAGGAGAGAGGAGGAGGAGAGAGAGGAGAGAAGAAAGAAAGAAAGAAAGAAGAAAAAGAAAGAAAGAAAAGAAAGAAAGAAAGAAAGAAAAAAGAAGAAAGAAGAAGAAAAGGAAAGTAAAAGAAAGGAAGAAAGAAGAACGAAAGAAAAAAGAAAAGAAAGAAAGAAGAAGAAAGAAAGAAAAGAAGAAGAAGAAAGAAGAAAGCAAAGAAAAAAGAAAGAAGAACGAAAGAAAGAAGAAAGAAGAAAGAAAGAAAGAGAAAGAAAGAAAGAAAGGTTAATTTCCTAGTAAGAAAAATTATTACCAAAACCAACTCAGTCAACAGCTGAAACAGGGACAAATATATTATGTGCCATTTCTCTTGACTTATTCTGACATGAGTTGACTGAAATACTTCCATGCAGTCAATATCAATCATTTTATTACCACTCTGATAAAAATAACTGACAACATATTTTAGTTTACTGTCAAGAAGAAAGAAAATAAACAAATAACTGTTCAAAGTGACTGTCATGTTTCCATTAATATTAAGAGCTTCCCAATTTGAACTTACTTTTACTAGTCTTGCTTTATAAAGACAAAGAACTATAATAAAATGAGTATAACTTTCCTTTGAGCCCAATTACTGGTCTTGCCTTTTTTATACAGAGAAATTTTGTTAACTTTACAGACCCTTCCATATACTGGTGTGTTACCAGAACTGACCTACAGAATGCCCTGACTAATAATACAGCAATAAGAGACAGAAAGAAAAGGAAGCAGGCCAGTGGAAATACCTTAGAGAATCTGTGATTTCTTAGCTTTGTTTTGACCATTTGAAAGAAAACTTCAGATTCATAGTTGTTTGAGGGACTAGTGCTTGTACTTAAAGTGTAACTGAAGCTGATATTCACGTTCCTGCATCCTTAGAAACTTGAAAATGTCCACAGAGGGCTTGAGATGGCTTAGGAGTTAAGCAAGCAAAAGCACCTGAGATTGCATTCCCAGATCCAGGCAGATATGGCCATGGCTTATGATTCTGGTCCTGGAAAATGGAGTCTGGGAAATCTCAGAGCAAAGCATAAGCAGTAGAGTAATCGGATGATCCCCATGTTGTCCTTAGACCTTCACAGGCATATACATTCAAGTGCCTTTTTGAATACTCCCCACATATACATGTACACACAAATATACACACCCGCACACATCAAATTAAAAGAAAAATAAGTCAGATTATTGTGCTCTCTGAAGGCAAAGTAGAAAAAAGGGGGGGAAAAACAAGAAAGAAAAGAGACATAAAAAGAAGAAATAGAGAAAAATGGAAGAGAAAAAAGAGAAGGAAGGGGAAGGAGGAAGGAGGAGGAAGGAAGGAGGAAGGAAGGAGGAAGGAAGGAAGGAAGAAAGGAGAGAAAAAAGGAAGAGAGAGGGAGGAGGAGAGAGGAGGAGAGAGAGAGGAGAAGAGAAAGAAAGAAAGAAAGAAGAAAAAGAAAGAAAGAAAAGAAAGAAAGAAAGAAAGAAAAAAGAAGAAAGAAGAAGAAAAGAAAAGAGAAGAAAGGAAGAAAGAAGAAGAAAGAAAAAAGAAAAGAAAGAAAGAAGAAGAAAGAAAGAAAAGAAGAAGAAGAAAGAAGAAAGCAAAGAAAAAAGAAAGAAGAACGAAAGAAAGAAGAAAGAAGAAAGAAAGAAAGAGAAAGAAAGAAAGAAAGGTTTCCCTCCCATCCCTCCCCTCCCCTCCACCTTCTCTCGTCTCTTCCCACTCCCTCCCCCTCCCCCTCCTCTCCTCTCCCCTCCCTTTTCTCCCTCCCCTCCCCTCCTCTCTTCTCCTCTCCTCCTTTCTCTCCTCCCCTCTTCTATCTGCCTTCTCTCCTCTCCTCTCCCTCCTGCCCTCTCCTACCTTCCTTTCCTCTTCCCTCTTCTCTCCTTTTCTTTCTCTCTTTTGCCTTCTCTTCTGTCCTTCCTTCTATCTCCTCCTCCTTCTCTGTCTTTTTCTCCCTTTCTAACAAAGCTGCTAGATCTCAAAAGTGAAGAGAAGAAAGAAAGAAGAGTCTAGGTAGTTGTTCCCAGAGGTTAGAGAAGGTTGCAAGAGGTGAAGCTTCATTAGGATCTTAAGGCAGAAGTATGGTGGAAAGACAAAGAGCTTGAGGTAAAAAAAAAAAAAAAAAACTGTTCAGTGACTGCTAGAATAAGTTGAGATGAAAAATTACTGAAATCCCCAAACTGGTTAACTTCCAGGGACACCAGCCCACTTCTGTGGCTTGCACTTGGTGTGGACCACCAAAGTCATGGGCTGTCTGCAGTCAACCTGCCTGCAGACACTTAGTAATCTTTGCTTCTGCTTCTCAAAAGTTCTGTTTTGTTTGCTTCATCCTGTGCCTTACTTTAGTGCAAAATGAAAGTACAAGCTAACTTGGTGAATTAAACTCCTCTTCTCCATACTAACAGATGTCTGAGAAATTACTCCATAGTAACTTCCCCAAGGTGAGTATTGAGACTCTGAGAATGGCCAGAAATTAAAGTCTCAACCCGGTGAACAATGAATGGTCGAATCTCAAGTTTGTCCCCATAAATTGCCTTTAAATGGACCAGTTTTTCATCTATCAAAACTGACCTGACTCTTTTCTAACCCAAAGGTAGGTTATTAAGCAAAACCCCAGTGTCATGTGTGTGATGTTTCCTTATAAGTTATTGGTCAGGTAGACTCTTAAAGATTCTCCAAACCATAGAAGATCTTTCCATTCCTCTTGGCTGCCCTCCAGAACTAGATGATAAGGTTACATTACTGAAGACACCATATTATGTTGGTTGCCTGATACAGAGAAATCATTTCATTTTTTATGTTGCTGATATGTTTCTGCTCTCTGTTCAATCTTTCAGTCTTACTAGATGTTTATCAATTTTAAAAGACCCAGCTCTTTGTTTTCTTATGTCTGTTTTATCTCGTTTCATTTTTAATTCATTTGTTCTTTTATTTTTGATATTTTTTTCTTGCTGCCATTTTTTACCTTTTTACATTTTTAATTAGAATATTAACGTGACCTTTTTTTTTTCAAATGTATTTACTTCTGTAAGGACCTTAGTACTATTTCCTCTGAGTTCCATACACTTTGATATATTGGAGTTTCGTTTTCACTCAGTATATTGTAAACTTTTTATTATTATTATTTACTCAACTGTGCGCATGTGCGTGTGTATGTGCGCACGCGCGTGTGTGTGTCTGTGTGTGTGTAGAACCGCGGACGAATCGGGAACCACCATGGCCGCCTCCACCTCCTTCTGCCCCGGGATTCACAGGCTCCGCCCTACCAGAGCCAGAAACGCAGGCCGCCCCCGCTTCCGCCTGGCGTCTATACGTGGGATCTGGGATCCGAACTCAGGACCTTCCGCCTGCAAGGCGGAAGCTTAACCCCTGAGCCACCTCTCCAGCCCTCAGTATATTGTAAACTTCTATTTTGACACTTTCTCTTTGACTCTGACTGTTTTAGTTTTGTGTTGTTTAATTTACAAATGTTTGGTTATTTTTCGTTGCACTTTTTATTTCTAGGATGACAAATACAGTACAACTTAAATTATTTTAAATGTGTTGTTTGTTTTATGGCTCAGGACATTGTCTATTTTAGAAATGGAAGATAGACACTTGACTCTTGTCCTGATGTTTTCCTCTTACAAACTAAATTCTGATCGGATGCTAGGAATGTGCTCCAACCTTCATTAAAAAAGTCTGAACCAGGGGCTGGAGAGGTGGCTCAGAGGTTAAGCCTCTGCCTTGCAGGCAGAAGGTCCTGAGTTCGGATCCTAGACCCCACGTATAGAGGCCGGGTGGAAGCGGGGGCGGCCTGTGTTTCTGGTCCTGGTAGCGCAGAGCCTGTGAATCCCGGGGCAGAATAAACAAGGAGGTGGAGACGGTCCATGGTGGTTTCCAAATTCGTCCGTGGTTCTACACACACACACATACATACACACACGCACACACGCAATTGAATACATAATAAATAATAAAAAAAATTAAAAAAAAGTCTGAACCAGACATGGAGTCAAAGTCAACAGAGGGTAAAGAGATTTTCATGTCAACCCATGACTTATAATAGTGAGGTCATGTCTAGGTGGGACGTTTATATGTATGTGTGGTATAGATGTGCGTGTGTCTGTGTGTGTGTGTATCTATAGATGACTTTGGGTGTCTTCCTTCATTTCCCTCTATTTATTTAGTCAGGATCTGTCAATTGAACCCAAAGCTTGCCGATTGACTAATCTAGTTAGACAGCTTTCCTTGGGGATCTACTTCCTGGGTGCTGGGATTACAGATGTCCTGAATGCCCAGCAAACTTTTATGTGGGTTTTGGGGATCCTAACTCTGGTCTTAATGCTCGCAGGGAAAACAATTATTCCACCAAACCATCTTCTTGTGCCATGGTTTTCTTTTATAAATAAATTAACTAATTGATTAATTCATTTATTGATATAAGCTTCAGTATTTAATCTGAGATGTCCTGAGACTCACCAACTTCCTGCCTTAGAAAACAAGTGCTAGGATGATATGCAAGAACTACTATGTCCAAGTTGAGTGAGTAAGTTAAAATGAACAGAAATTACTGCACAGCATAATCCTCTCTCCATAGTTCAGCACTAGAAAGTTTCACTGAAGAAAGGTAGAGTATGAAGCAAGCAGCTATATGGCAGAACGAGATGATACGTGCAGGAAGGATGTGTGTGGGAATGAAGTGGGCAAGAGGCTTGGCATGCTTTAGAAAAGAGAATCAAAGATGATTCAGAGCCAGCTAAATAAAGGTGACATATTCAGCACCATGTGGCAAGTAGTGGAAACTAAATGACAGACTTTCTTATTCTATAGACACTTGCTTTGTTTCTCGTTGTGTCTCCAAATGTAAGGATATAGCAAACCGAGATGTAAATTATCTTAAAAAAGAGAAAAAACACTGCTATAAATATTAAAATAAATTGAAGCAGCATCAGCAACCTGACTAAAAGCCTTGTGACCATCTTTGTCCAATCTAGAGATGATCATAGTGAAGACAGTGTTCCTTGCAGACTGAAGGTAACAAACATTCAAAAAATCAAAGTGAAAATCATTTCAGCCATAGCTTGCAAGGCTACTCTGAATATCATTTTCCCTGGTGAATTATTGTAAGAGTGAGTGTATTGTCACTTGGAAGTTTTCTGGGAACCAAGCCTAGATGATACATAACACTAATCGATAGGCATTTACTTGGTCATAAATCTGCAAAATGATACAATCATCCTTTGCATTCTGTAAGGAATTTCCTCCAAGAAACCCCATGTCTTTTACATAAAATGCTATATTATTTGCAAATAACTTACATACATTTGCCCATACTCTGAATTGTATTTAGATCACGTATAATAACTAATACAATGTAACTAGTACTTCAATATTATATTATAATGGTTATGGAGTTATGACAAGAATATGTCTGTACATATTCAGTATATACTGAAGCATCGTAATCTTAACTAGTGATCAGTATATCTAAGGTTAGTTGAATGTGCTGTTTCAAAACTATACAATATGAACTATATATATAAAGAAAATTTCAAATGCATCCTTGTTCCATGAATAAGGGAAAAGTGAAATGATTTGGTAAAGAGTTATCAAATCTTTGTCACATATTTTCTATCAAGACCTCTGCAGAGTTGGCCTATGTTACCAGTCATGTGGCTAACAGTATTTGTCCCTTTCCTTAATTTTGTCAATTGTTTAGGCAAATGGCTTTGCAAGTACTTCTAATGAATGTGAATGGATTGTTTTGTGGAGAAAATGGTATGTTGTAAGCTAAGTCACTGTGTACATCAATAGAATTAAGAAATCAATTCATAATTAGCTTGCACTTAAGAAGAAATCAATTTTTGCATGACTGTATCTAGATAAGGTAGAGAGAAGGGATTCTGTAAGGTTTCTTCAAGTGATTTGGAAGCTTTACAAAAAAGCAATGCTTCCCAAAATGTTTCTTGCAGAATATTGGCTTTTGGATAGATTCCAAAGGGAGAAATATTTTATACTTGTAAAAGCTCAGAGAAGAGTGAAACTCAAATCTCTCTCTTGAGTGTTTATAATGCATAGGAACATATTACAGATTTGAAAAAATCCTGCCATAAAATACCCTTTTGTTATAGCCTCATCATCTCTAGTACCATATCTAGTACACCTCCTTATTCTAGTACCATGTAAGTTTGTGACTCATCTGTGGAAAGATCTCACCAGATTTCCATTGCCTTTATTTATTTATTTTTTGTCTGGAACCTTCATCATGTAAGGCAAATGTGCCACCACTGAACTCTACCCTGACTGCTGCTTTTAGTTTTGAACTTACTGAAAAATGTGTGAGTTTTTTTGGATTCAAGTGGAAAACAAAATATTCTAATACATCCCATAGATAGTAAAATGCTCAATGGTGAAGTCCCTCACATAAAAAGCTGTATTATTTACAAATAACTTATATATATCTGCCCATATGCTCTGAATTGTATCTAGATCACTTACAATAACTAATACAATGTAACCACTACTTCATTGTTATACTGTAAGCAAAACAATGTTTACCTGATACACTGTCACCATTTGCCAGTTTTGCATATAAGCAAAATTATTTCCTACTGGATTTTGGAGCTAGAATAGTGTGAAGATAAGTGCCAAAAATAATATTTAGAGTAGCCTGAAATTTATAATCCATTTCATTAAAAACATTTCTGGAGAAAATTATTACTCATGCTTTTTCTTTGTTCTTTTTTTTCCAGTTCAACTACCAGAAGCTCCAGGCATGTGAACTAATATTTACACATTGAGATTCACTGTCTGATTTTTGTGCCAGTTGCTTCTTGGTATTACAAAATGACAGACTGTTCTTACACACACACACACACACACACACACACACACACACACACACACACACACAGGTCTAGCTGGTAGCAAAGGAAAATTCTTTTATTCTAGGTAAACCTTGTGTATTTGGAGTGAGTCTACTAGAAATTGAGACATCTGTGGAAGCATATTGTAGCATTAGTTTGGCCCCAAAGAAATCAAAAAAGCAGCTATGGATGTTGTTAAACTAAGCAACTAAGATGTTGTTAAACCAGCTACTAATGTAGCTTGCAATAATGAAATAAATCTTAAACTATCTATGGCTATGTTTCCAACATGGAACTATTAACCACATTTTGGTACTCAAGTTAAAATTAATCAAACCTAAACAGTTAATTTTTCCATTCACACAGATCGTGGAGTATGTCAGCACTGATGAAAGTTATATTAGGAAGAGCTAACCCAAGAGCTGTTATCGTTTCTGATTCCATATATTAAAGGCAAAAAGCTAGGGCTGAATTGGTAATTATTAATTGCTTTATTTAAATCAGTAATACTTAGATATGAGATACTTTTCTCAATTGTCATATGCTCTACTGGGAAGAATAGGATGACTGGAGTTTGTCCCAAACATAAACTCATGCTTATGAGAAAATAATTTGACTTTTTTTATCTTAACCTGTGACAAAGAAAGCTATGAGACATCTGCAGAGAGTTTAATAGAACAAGCCTGACAACTATTCTTATAAAAGTCTGTTTATAAGGTTGGTCCTTGGCTGGCAGCTGCAAACTTGGACTCTAGGCAAGTTCCCATCATTCTCCTAAAAGTGGCACACTTGCCAGAAATGCTTGTTGATTCTCTATAATGTAGATGCTCCGTGGTTTATGCTGAACACCTGCTCTACTTCTGAGAATCTGTGTGTGTGTGGGTGTGTGTGTGTGTGTGTGTGTGTGTGTGTTGTGGCAAAAGGTATCTACACAACTAGCCCCCCAGTAAAACTCTTGGCTCTGGCTTTTAATAGACTCACCTAGAAGATATTTGACCCTTCTCCCAACTTTTTGAGGAGTGAAATAAGCACATCCTGTGTAATTCTTTTGGGAGAAGACTTAGGAAACTCATGCCTGGTTTTTCTTGGGCTTTAACCCAATCTGCCCTTCCTTTGGCTGATTGTGTTTATATTTCCTTCCAGTGATAAATCATAACCATAACTATAAATACATTCTTGGGTTCTGTAAGCACTTCTATCAAGGGTCTTCAAGACTCTTAACAGGCCACATGGTTATATTGAAAGGGTTCTGTGATCTCTAAGCTTGAAAACAACTTGGAATCCTTGAGAATCAGTATTAGTAACTGTGGTGAATCTAAGACGGAAGAAAGCTTATAAAACCTTAGACATACAGAAAATAAAATTGTTTAGGGTTTAAATAAAGTATATATATGCACTCTACACACACACACACACACACACACACACACACACACACACACACACATTCTTACATTATGTCTGGAGTATTTAAGACACAATGGTGTGACTTTGCTTGTGTTAACTAGGAATTTTTGAATCTCATCGGTATGTTGGGATTAGATGAAAGATAAAAGAAGTGAATAAACAACTAGATATTCAATCCCAAACCTTTGAATATCCATAGGAAACTTCCAACATGGTTGAAAACTGTGAGCTGGGTGGTAAAGATAGGAATTTCAGTGGAACAGAACCGCAGTTATCCTTTCTTGGACTGAGTTTAAAGAAGCTGAGGAGTCCTCTAACCAAGTCCCTGGATGTGACTTCATCTTTCTACAATAGGTTTAAATAACTGAGGATCTTAGACTTGACACATTTGGGTGGTTCTTGGCAGCAGTTGAGAAATATACAGTCTTGGCTTCTAGAGCCATGAGTGGGAGGTTTGACAAAATATCTTCTTGCAGTGAGTGGTCTCCAAGCTCAAACATCATAATCTTTACACAAACATGAAAATCTATCTTTTGACTTTGTTGTGCATTTCAGCCATCTACAAATTCCACATGTCAACCCTCTCTTCTCATTTTACACTCATTTTCACATCTTTGTCTTAGGGAGGACATATCCTTGATTTCTCACAGAAGGGTCTGGTGAGAGCATTTTAACCTTTTCCTTTTTTTCTCCATTTTAAACCATTTGTCAGAGTTTTTATCCAGATGAGCAGTTCTGGGAGATTTGGATCAAAATGCCCAGGGCTGTCAACCATAGGAGGTCATAAGTTCAGGTATAAATTCTTAGTAAGGAATGACCCAAGGTTGTTGTTCTCGCTTCAGAGTCACTTAAAAGTGTACCAAAGCAGAGAAAGGAAAAATAGTAGCAAAATTCATGGAGTTTAAAATAGCCTAGGATTTAAGATTGTAGTTGTATAAAATCAGAGTTCTTGCTTTCAGCAAGATGGGAAAAGAAAGAGGTCCTGATAGATCCTTCAAGAGGTTTTCATAGCAACATGAAGAGCTCACACTACGCCACACCTCTTAAAATTTTCTTCCACCACATCTGAACAGTGCCAACGCTGAGAAACAAGCTTTAACACATGGGTCTCTGGGGGTCATTTTGCATCCATAGCAAACATGGTCAAGGGTTCTGTGGTAAATGATCTGATCTTACTTGGTAAATACTGTTTCCTTTGGAGTAGTTTAACCTCAGATATCATTTGTGTATCTTCATTTTGGTTATTATTTAACAGTGACAGCAAATATTTTTCTGCTTTCAATCTAGCCCTCCCAAATAGTGTATGACCCTTTCTTGGCAGTGGATGGGAAAGAGAGAGTCACTTTTTCGAAAACGGCAAGATTCTCTTGAGTGCATTCAGTTTCAGGCACAGGATGATAAGTGGTGGGAAATTAACAGTCACAGGATCAGTGAAGAGTCAACATGTGTATCAAAAGTACTTAAAGCATGCTCCGGCTTTTCTTGGTGAAGTTGGATTGAGTAGAATCCAACCAGTCTTTCAGGGTTCTTGGATTTTTGCTTTGAGGATGAGAGATAATCATTGGAAAAAAACAAAATAAATGATAGATATCATCGAGCGAGGAGAGAGAGAGAGAAAGAGAGAGAGACTTAACATTTGCTATCGTTTGAAGATAAATAACCATCAGATAGGGAAAGGCTGAGTCTTCTTAGTAGACAAACACAACTTTATGGAATTTCAAGTACCAAATATTAGCAAAGCCACAATTTAAAAATTTAGAAACATAATGTAATGTTGACTAACATTAAATATGTAGATGTCAAATATAATCTGACTCGTTTGTATTTATAAGCATCTTTTAACATAGTTCATGACCTTAATAATAATATACCATAACTTGATGCTGATTGTGTCCTTATTGTACTCAGGGCTTGTGATGTTTGCTTCTCCACATATTCCACATACATTTTTGCTTTTGATCTTCATAACAGCCCTATGAAATAGGTATCATTATTGTCTCGGAGGTCCAGGAAGTTTAAATTGCTTGCTCTGGGTTTCATAACTAGTTAAGAGAAGGATCAAAAGTTCAAACTCCAGAGTTCATGTCCATAACTCCTATTCAATTCTGACCTTGGCACCATTACCAGAAAGAGGTATGAGTATGAACATAAATCTTAGTTGAATGTAAATGCTTTGTGATTTAAAACAGGCACAACAAAAACATTGTAAAGGCAAGATGCCACAAAATGTTGCTTTCGTGGAAGTCACTCACAGGTCTAATATGAATTCAAAGTTACTTGAGTGTGTTTATGAGTGTTTATATATTATTTACATCAGCCAAAAAAAAAGAACCGAGGATTAAGTATCAGGACCAAAGCCAAGTAAACTGAAGATGTCAGAAATAGCTAAAAGTTCAGGATGAATTATACTGATTCTTTAAAGCACCCTGGGGTATTTTTCCAGAGGATGTTTCTAGTCTAGCTCTCAAGGCAATAAACTCCATGTAAACCATCAAATAAATACATGTAACACCACATATTTTTTATTCTATATTGCCAGAGAGATGGTTTTCTTTCAGAGAAGCAAATGTTTTATTTTTGGCATTAGATTTTCTTCTATTGCTTCAAAAACAGACCTATGCTTTAGAAGTTACAGAAGATAGAAAAGCAAGTGTATTAATTAATTAAGAAGTTTAAGACTGGAGATTTTGATCCATTTCTGTAAAGTAGTCTTATTTCTCAGGCCAGTGTCTATCAAGAGATGGAAGCTGAGATATCGTGGGTGAGGAGAGAAAGGCACAAGGCCCTACCTGGATCTTCCTTCAATCTGGAGCTAGCAATTTAACTGGACTTTTAAGACTCTATTAAGCTAAAATGCTAAATAGGAAATCAAATTGTACCCATGAAATACCTCTTTTTATTTTAAGATCTTTTTGAAGAAATAATGTACTTATATTATACAACAAACATAATTTAAACTAATCTCTTCAGTATCACTGAGATGTCAGATCTCTACTTGCATTTTTTCGAGGTCCAGAAAGGAGATTAAGTAGGAATCTTACTGAAGTACTACTTTACCTCTGCCTCAATATTTGCTTTTGAACTAAGAGTTTTCACAGCCTTCTAAGATTTTGCTTTCATATGGTGAGCATAGAAGATGACAAGAAAGGTCTATTTAAAAGTTAGGAGTTCTTATTTTTTAAGGAAAGGGATTATATAAATTTGAATCAAGTAGCATACCACATTTTTCAGTGCTTACAGGTGAATCCAATTGTCGCTGATTTTTAATTCCTATGAGGAACATGTAGAGACAGTACAGTTTTCAGCAAAAGGAATTCTTTCTTCTTGTGTTGCGATGAGGTAAGAATGCAGCTTAGAGAAAGTTGTTGCAATTGACAATGTTGTGCTGGCTTGGTATTGGGAATCCTGTGGGATGGCCATGTTTCAGAACTGTAATTAAGAATCTGGAGTTAAGAACAAAGGACTCTATTTCACATTTAAATTGCCTTTACTCTCAAGGAGTGTGCTTAAGCAAAGCCTATTTACTCATGTCTGGGCTACCAAATGGCATTTTCTTCATCAGTTTTTGGTGAGGATTAAATGAGTTAAAACAGTACAGTACTAAGTCCAATATACAAAGAGCTCAATAACATGTAGTCATTGTTATGGTCAACTGATGTGTCAATATTAGTTTTCCTGCTAACAGGGAAGATAGCTGTACTAATTCTGATGATGTCAGAGCTTGTATGATCTTATATTCTACATACACAAACACATATACAGCTGAAACCACTTTTTTGAAATGTTTGCAAAAGTTCATCTTGTAATAGATTATAGGAAATAATCAGTGAATTCCAAATAGCTGATAAAAATAAATTCTAATTTGTTAAGCATAAAATGAAGTGGAAAAGCAACAGTAAAACTTTCATATGTTTACTAAACAAAAACTGAAAATACTAGAAAATTTTATAAAATAAAGCTAATATCGTCATGCAAGATAATCCACACAAGTTAGGGCCTAAGTAACCATAATAGGACTTTGCATGACCTGCACATTGACCAATATATCATTGACCCCCCCAAAGTCTAGCATGGATCACAGGCACTAGGATCCTTAGAGGCAAGGGATTAACAGCCACAATAGTGTTCCCATACTAGAGGGAAACACAAAAAAGTACTCTAGGCAATAGGACCCAGAGAAAAGTTTGAATGGTAAATGAAGTGTTTTCCTATAGCATATAGTAAAAGACAGAAAGAAAAACAGTCAAATCAATAAAAATAGAAAGAAGAAAGAAATAAAAGGCAAGAACAAAAAAGAAACTTGAAGTATTATGATGGTCATGTCCAATAACCTTATCAAAATAGAAATAAAGTAGTAGTAGTAAGATAACAGTTGGAAAATGGATCAATTTAGTGACAGAAAAGGCCAAAACAAATATAAGAAAAATGTGCTCTAACTGCAGATACTATTTTTTTCATTATTCAAGTCCATAAAATTCTATGAATAAATTTAGAACAAAATAAAATTCATTTAAAATAAAATTATTAAAAGTTGACACAAAAGAAGCAAAAGAGAGCAGACCAATGACCTTTAAAATAGTAATCGTAATTGATCCCTATTTATTTCAACTTAGAGTTCTACCACAGGAGTGGCAAGTTTTTAAGTCACTGATAATTCTGACGTTATGTCATATTTCCAAGGAATAGAGAGGAAAATTACTTAACCCATTTTTAGCTACTATAACTTGATATCCTAACAATAAAGGAAAACAAAGGTTGATTTTATTTTCAAACAAAGAAATAAGATGTAAGTATTATTTGATTTCTTTCTTTTGGTCAGTGTTTCTAGAAAATTGTAGGCAAAATGAACTGAGTCACATTTCCAAGTGGTGTTATTTTTTGTGGTAGTATAAATTGTTTGACAATGAAAAAAGTATTTATATAGTCATCAAATTCATAGATAAAAGTGATTGAAACATTTGATCACCTCAGTAAGTAATGGAGCACTTTTTAAAACCATTATTCTATTAAAACAAAAGTCAGTAGTAAACTAGAGATGGAAAATATGGTTTGTTTTCTTCAAAATCACTGTTATAAGTAGTTCTACTCATGCTCTATTAGTGGTTTCAATAGTTACAATAGAGAAGTAAAGGACAAAAAAAAGATTGAATTAAATAGGAAAAGGAAAAATTATATTTTCAGGCAGTAAGGTTTTTAAGGAAAAACAGGCAAGAGAAACTTAAAAATTGTTGAAAGTATTGAGTTCAACTAGGCAGTAGAGATATTATTTATCTATAAAATTCTGAATATTCATAAATCTCAGCAATAACATTTAGAAAATATTATAGGAATCTAAAAACAATCATTAGGAATATAACAAAACACAAAAGACACAGGACAAATTGAAAACAGTAAGTCAAGGTTTACCCGAGGAAAAGAATAAAATAGTTTGCAGCAGGTGAAAAAAGATTTGACTGACCCAAGATACACACCGCTTTCACAGGTATGAAGACTTAGTGTCACAAAGCATCTGTAGCTGCAATGCATCTCCAACAAAAATCTAAACTTTTCTTGTATTTTGGAAAAATTCTTTTAAAATGGATGTGATGAAAAAGTGTGAATCTGGAAAGGAATATCAAAGCAGAATCATTAGAAATATGCTTACCAAACAACCTAAAATTTCCATTTTGGGCATGCATTCCAGATTGTCTGTTGGCATATATATACAGACAAGTAAACATGTATAAGTAGTATGGTATTGATT
The DNA here is from genome assembly GCA_023101885.1 of Typhlomys cinereus. NCBI lineage: Eukaryota > Metazoa > Chordata > Mammalia > Rodentia > Platacanthomyidae > Typhlomys > Typhlomys cinereus. The sequence goes on from JALPQD010000127.1 coordinate 1,259,503, forward strand.
TTAATACTGCTGGGTGGAAAAGTGTAAATACATGTCACTAGAAAAGTAAGGAAATTGTAGTATATTTACATGATAAGATAGATTATTATATTTAAAAAATGAAGTCATATCTATGTCAATTAATACTAATAAATAAAAAAACTAAAGCATAAATAGAAACACATCTGCAGTAGGGTGAAATAACTAATATATGAAATAGTCTAATATATTGAATCTGAGTATGCTGTCTCTATATATCTACTTTTAGAGCCAAGAAATAAAAATGTGGAAAGAAAGACACTGACACATATGGGGCTGGGAGTAGCAGAATATGACAAAGTGGGAATTTCAAATAGACTTGCTAGTAATGTGTTTTTCCCAATAATGAGTAAAAAGCAATAAATGCAAAGACTTGCACCCAAATCTCTAAAGTGAACATGGCCAATTGTTAGTATTTGCTAATTGTATAGAGCAAATGCATAGGTGTTTATATTGATATTTGCAATTTTCCATATTAAAATTAGTGATAACACTGAGCATGGGGGCATATATGCCCATAATTCCAGTGATACAGAAGCAGGAAGATTGCTACAAGCTTGAGGCCAACTCAATTATATTAATAATTTAAGACATTCAGTACTACATAGTAAGACTCTGTGTCCAAAAATATTAATTATGAAAAATGTGTATATAATATAAGTAGTCATCTTGTGTCTGTGAGTAAGCGAGTGAGTGGGAGGGCTGTTGGAGCTTGGTTCTTAAATGTTCCCCAAAAGCTCACGTACTGTAGGGTTGTCACCAGCTTATGGCACCAACAGGAGGTGTTAGGACCTTCTTTGCATAGGTCACTGAGGACAAGGTCCTGAAGGAAATGGTGACATTCCAATTTTTCTCTCCTCCTCTCCCTTTCTTCCTTCCTCCTCCTCTTCCTCCTTCCCCTGCTTCTGCTGTCTTTGCTTCTGCTTCTGCTTTTTCTTCTTCCTCCTCCTCCTTCTTATCCTTTTCCTCTTCTTCCTTCTCTTCTTTTACTTTCTCTTCCTCTCTCTCTTTCCTCACCCCCCTTGTTTTTAGCCACCGTGAGACAAGGAGCAGTACTTTACTACATTCTCCATGACACGTTCTTCCTCAGTGCAAGATCAAAAGCCCTGGGGTCAAGCAACTGTGGGTAGGCAAACGAGTTTCTTCCTTCTAAAGTATTTTTTTTTCATGATGACAGTAAGCTGAATAACATGATAGCTCTATTTGTCTACATTGGTGTAATTTTATACAATACATCTTAGAGAATAAACGTATTTTTCTTCCTTTGTTCTGTTTCTCAGAAAGAAAAATCACTTGCTGTGGTCCGACAGTTGAGCACAAGAAACAAGGAGAAAAGTGACCATGTTACAGTAGAGAAAATAGGCCTCCATCAAGGACTGCAAGAAAGTAATGTGACACCTAGTTAAGTTCACAATTTGTTCCTGATCATTTACAACTAAGGGGGTATGAACTCACCAGAAGGGGAGGGCATATAGTCCGGCAGATTAAAAAGTAACCATTTTGCAAATGGGGGATTGACCCCTCCCATTGCCTAATGCCATATGACCCTGCGATTCCACTTTTGGGTATAAGTATTACATCTACCCTTGAATGTGCTCTTATAATAAGACTCCAGTTTAACAGCTTTCTGTCTCTGGCCAGGGGGTGACATACAGTGCCCATCATGATGGAGTGAAGGGCATTGCAGGAGCAACAAAACTGCAAAAGAAAATCAACGAACCACTATCCAGAACTTCAGAGACTCTATATCAACCACCTAGAACTAGGCCAGACTAATCTCTCCCCATCCTGAAGCTCAGGGACATTTGCGGAAGAGAGGGCGGTAAGAGTGTAAGAGCAAAAGGATGGGAGGAGCAATGATTTGCAAGATACTCCACACAAGTTAGGGCGGAAGCAATCATAATTGGACTTTGCATGCCCTGCGCAATGTCCAACACACTATTGACCTCACAAAGTCTAGCATCTGCTAAAGACACCAAGATCCTTGGAGGCAAGGGATTGACAGCCACAGTAGTGTTCCTATGCTTAAGGGGAACACAGGAAAGGGTTCAGGGAAATGCCACTGGGTCCTTGTAGGTCATCGGAGAGGAGGGCTCAGAGGAGAGTCAGACATGCACAAGAAAGGACTCTGGGAATTGGGGCGGGAGGCACGGGGGGGGGAATGGGGCGGGAGGGGTGAGGGGAGGGAGAGCAGGGGGTTCAGGGGGAGGAGGAGGGAGGGAGGGAACTGGTGTACCTATTAAGTTTGTATGAGCTGAAATAATAATAAAAATGTATTAATAAAAAAAAAGAAACAAGGGTTGCCAGTTCCAGAATGGTTATTACCTTAACATAGGCTAAACTTAAGAATATTTTTATGTCAGATTTAAACTGCAATGATATTTATATGACCTTATTTTGATTAGCAAATCTTTTAAAAAATAAAGTTTGAAGGATGAATATTTTAATATTCATAGATATGGTATCTTTCAGGCTGGGAGTGAAATTTGGAGCTAAGTATTATAGAGCAGTTTTAGAGTACTATAAGATGTTCAACTTTCCTTATGATATTTTCAACATGGGTTACTGTACTTGATATTGATAAGCATGAAATGTACAAATATGCTACATCATTGTGAAAGTTTTCACATCTTTACTTAGTTTTTCAGGTCTAAGCAAAATCCTGAATATGGCATGGTGTCTTACAGTGAAATGTGACAGCAGGACAATAGTTCATTCGAAAAGAAATAAAAAAGAACTGAGGCAAAATCAATTTGCAATGCTTTAATGATCACATGACTAAATTGTTCTGTTTCCAAAACCATTTGATGTACCCAGCAGTCTGTTGTGTAATAGAGAGTGCTTTCCAAATTGCACAGTGCTTTAATTAACAGTTTTTGTGTTTGATTAATAAGAGTTTTTGTATTTTTTCCTTTGTATACATTGGAGAGAATTTTGTGTCCCTTCATTCCTATTGTATCCTAAGCGTCATTCTTTTCAGTAGAACCAGGAGGAATACACTTTGATGAGCCAGTACCTCAAAAGCTGAGTTTTTGACAGCTGTGCTCAACATAAGTATTTTGTAATCGTGAATCATGATCAGCCCTGTCAATTTGTGAGCTGTTCCAGGGAGCTAGCACCTGGTGTGTGATTGACAAGCTTGCTCCTCTCTGTGTACCCCATCTGTAAAGTCTGCGCTGATGGATTCCAGAGAAGGGGAGAGAAGGACACTTACAGCTTTAATTTTTCAGCCTTAATGATGGTCCTATGATATCCGTGGCTAATTGGCACTCTAGAAGGTAATGACCTTTCTCTGCTAAAAGTTTAATGTGTCTCTTGCTACTTCCTAATTGCTCAGCTTTCATCTTGGAACTTCACAGACTTGGTGATTTACCACTCTCTGAGGGATGCGATCCAAACATCCATGCCAAAAGCACTCAGAAATAAAATGAGGGGATAAGGACAAGAATAGCAGCCAAGAGAATAACCTTGGGTTTTAAGTGAACAGGGCAACTTCCAAGTTGTTATTGTAGAGATTTAGATAGTGTTAAGGGCCGCAGGAGGCTGTCCTATGCTAGCACTGTGCAGGGAGCTGCTTGCATCTCAGCTCCTTCTGCCAGCATCAAATTGTTTTTCCTCATGGAAGATGAAATTGATTACGGAGTCTTCTCATTTCTCCTAGAATCAAGTGCAACCATTTCTTTTCAATCTTTCTTAGATTCTTATGCTGAGTGCTCTGAGAGGGAGACAAAAGGAGGGAGCTACAAAAAGAAAAGGATAAAATATGAGCCGAACAGCATGAAGATGAGGGAAAGTAGGAGAGAAAAGAGAGAGGAAGAAGGAGAGGAAGGGAGGAAGAGAAGAAAGGTTTTAGAAAGCACTTCAGTACTTGTGCATAAGGTGGGTGTATCTCAAAGATCCCATAAGTTTGTTTTCCCAGCTAAATTGGATGTTTTGGTCTTCATCATGTTAGGACAGACATTTTAAATCTAAGTAGTCTGACCACTTCAGTTGTTTTAACACCCCAAATCCGAATGCTTGGACAGCTGAAACTAACCAAACGGGTCAAGCATTTAGCAATCACAGGGACTTAGCAAGTGACTGATGTGGTGGGTGAGGAAGGCACAGGCTGTAATTTGTTACTTCAGAGAAAGAAACCTAACAAATTCTTTTGGGAAACCCAAGAGGGATTGGATAAACTTGTGTTATGTGACAGGACGGTAATATGACATTATGGGTGGTTAGTCCTAAGGAGAGTCCACCACACATGGGAAGAAAATTAGGCTACACAAATTGTTCTGTCTAAATATATTCATAATCCTGTCTTCTTAAAAGATATAGACAGTCTCCACGTGTTGAGCTGGGAGGGAATAGTTCCCTCCATGTCCTCTCAAAATGGCAGCTGAGAACTGTGTACAGGCGTAAGAAAACTGGAACATCAGTTTTACTGAAAGCAAACTTAGGCTGGGCATGTGTAACTAGAATGTGATCTATTTGGACTTCATGATTATTTCTCTTCCCAGAGTGATATTTGGATTCACTTCTACAGCAAGACCTGCAAAGTAGCTGTTTATCCAATGAACCTTACCCTGCCAGGACAGAAAGCCAGGCCCCAGGCAGGAGGCTGCTAGTTTTCAGGGACTTACATTGTCTGTGATCACGGAGCATAGATGGATCAGCAAATCTGACACTCTTAAGCAGGAAAGATAATTATCGTTGCTCTTGCTGTGGAAAGGAAAGGGTGCAATCTACAAGGAAAGGCAATTGTTTCTAGCAGATGCTTCTGAGGGTAGTGAAATTCTGTTTTTGGGCTCATAGGAAAAAGCAACTTCAGAAGGAAAATGCATTTCCCCAGCATCCACGCTGGAGCCACCCATTTCACTCACATACAGTGTTGTGAGAGAATCTATGCAAATATGGCTAGTTTTGACCTTGCCTGTGGGAAGGTTTGCAGGTGGCTACATATTTATTATAAAGGGGTTGTGAAATCTTATAGGGCAAAGGTATGGGGCACTGCATTTTCACAGACTCAAATGAGTCAAATGCCACAAGTGGGGGGCAGCTTATTCAAAAGAACTAAAATATAAATCCAAGTCTTCTTAGTGCCCAAACTGGATCTTTTCACCCTACTACTGTGTCATGTTATTGGATAAATCATTTCAAGGGATGGGGTCTGATTACCATGCTAAAACAACCTGTTGCCAGATGTTAGGAGAGGTCAGATGCTCACTGATTGACAAGACAAATTGACAAGAATGTTGTATTTTCCTACTAGTCAACAAGTATGCATGACCAAATGGTATATTCCCCCCACAGATGAACATAACAAATACTATGCTAAGTGAGTTCACATATTCACTGAATGATTGCATTTATAGAAATATTCAAAATGGAAAATTTCTGGAAGGAGAGTAGAGTGGTGGTTGCTTGTGGCTGCTTGTGGGAAGTGGAGGTGGTCACGGGGGGGGCTGTGAAGGAACACTTTTGGCTGATAGAAATGTTATAGCTGGAAATTGATTGTAGTTTTGTAAAGTTATGTTTATTAACATTTATTAATTATGCACTTTAAATGGGCAAATTTTATGGTATGTAAGATCAATTTTACTTCAAAAAAAACAGGCAGAAGTTGTTCTGAATTGAACAGTGAAAGAAACAATTGCAGGTGTGGCTTTGCCTTTTTATTTTCCTTAATTAATAACACCACAAGTTCCAGAAGTCCTAGTGAAGGTACTTCACAAATGCCATTGTGCAGGACACAGGGGTTGGAGGGCTGGGAAGGAGGTTGAGTAAGTTTCTCTTCAGTTCCTGTGATAAAGTACTCTGACAAAGACAGATATGGGGGAAGTATTTGGGTCACAGTTCAATGCACAGTCCATAAGGACAAGGAAGTCAAAGCCAGGAACTTGGAATAGCAGGTTATATTATAGCCACAGTCAAGAAACAGAGAAGGAACACAGGAAAGTTAGTTCTCCACTTGTTTTCTGCTTTTCCCTCAGTCCAGGACCCCTGCCCACGGAATGATGCCATCCACAGCGATTTGGTAGATTAACCTAAAATACAGTCCTCCATAGAGCTCCCCAGGTATTCCTCTCATAGGTGTTTCAAGATAACTGAGCCTAACTATCTCAGCTCCAAATTAACACCTAAACACGTCATTTTTTTAAAATAATGTATTTTTCCCACTCATACAAACTTAATAGGTACCCCAGTCCCCTCCCTCCCTCCACCCCTCCCTGGACTTCCTGTTTCCTCCCTCCTTTTCTCCTTCCTTTCCCCCCTCCATCCCTTTCTCCAAGTGCCCCCTCCCCCATCCCTGGAGCATCCTTTAATGTGTATATCAAACTTTCCTCTGGGTCCTCCCTCTGATGAGGTGTAAGGACTCAGTGGCATTTCCTAGAACTCTTTCTTGCAAAACACATCACTTTTTTTTCCTCCCACATTTTATTTTTTTCCTAATCACACAAGCTCAGTAGGTACCCCTTTCCTCTCCCTTCCTTTTCCCCTCCCCAGTTATTCCCCCATTGCACTCCCCCCTTCTCTCTTCCTTTCACCTCCCTCCCTCCCCTGAGCATCCTTTTGTGTGAAAGCCAAATCTCCCTCTGAGTCCTCCACCCTAGTGAGGGTTCAGGACTCAGTGACATAACCTGGAACCCCTTCTTGGGCTCCCTGTTAGTATGGGAACTCTATTATGACTGTTCAATCCCTTGCCTCTAAGGATCCTGCTCCCTGGAGCCTTCTCTCCTGTGATCCATGCTAGACTTTGGAGAGTCATTGACATGTCAGTCATTGTGCAGGTCAGGCAAAGTCCAATTCTGGCTGCTGCAGCCCTAACTTCAAAAACACATCACTTTAATCATAACTTTTCATCCTTTGGTCCTCCAAGACTCACTACCTTGTTATAATATAAAATGCATTTAGTCCAGCTTTAAAAGTTCCCAGAATCATTGACAGTTTCAGCACTTTCAGTGTCAAAATAGACTATGAAATCCTGTAAAACTGAAGACAAATGACATCCAACATATCGCAGCACAGAGAAAACAGCAGGGCAAACACCAACCTGAAATTCCATGTCCAGCATCTGGTCTTGTAATGATGAAGCAGGTCCCAAGAGGGCCCAGCAGCCCTACTCCTCTACCTCTGTCACTTGCAGCACACACAGTGTCTCTTGTGCAGATGTTCCAGGGCTCTGGCAACAACAACATCTTGGGGTCTCCGCTGCAATGCAGACTTTACTTTCACAGCTTCACATGATGACTCCTCAGGGCCTCCTTGCAGAAGAGATTGATAGTAGCAAAACTAATCACCAAGGTCATTTCCTCCTTCCCAGATACAAAGTGACCAGTAACCCAGCTTCCTTTGCAGCTAGGGTGGGCTGTCTGCTCAGATCTCCTTTATTGGGGGGGGGGGGGGGACTCTAACGCTCAGAAACATTTTGTATCATGTAGACTCTACATGATTTAAAAATAAAATTTTATCTCATTAGAGCCATTTTTAAGTTTTGGAGTTTCCTAGAATATGTTGAGTGACTTAGCTAATAGATATTTTATCCCTTTTTAAAGAAAAATTACAAAAAATCAGTTCAAGGTTTAGGGAAGGTCACTTGTTTTCATAAATCTTAATATGAAGGGGGTTTCAAAGTCAGTATCAGATGATGGAGGCTGTATGCTGATTAGCTATGCCTAAACTTCTCCTCTTATAAGAGGTGAGTACTAAGCCAATCAACACCCAGAATCCAACTCTTTTGTGACATCACCTGTTACCACCCTCCTTCAAAGCCCTCAGCTGCTTTACAGTATTATAGGCACTCACTTCTTGCTTGTCTGTGTCTCCTGCTCTTCTATAGTCTACTGTTAACAAACAGAGCGATCCTTCTAATGCAAAAGCTGACCAAGCTATTCTGTCGCCCTAAACCTTCTGAAGCATTCCCATCTCTGCTGAGTAAGAATTGCACCCCTTACAACAACGGCCCTACAGCCATATACCCCTGCACATCTCTCCCAACAATTCTGCTCCACCTCTCTGACCACTTGTCCTGTCACCTTGCTCACTTCACTTCAGTCCTGTTGTCCCTTTTGATATTTCTTTATCATCTGTGTTCTGGGCAAGAACATTCTTCCCTCAAATAATTACATGACTTATTTTCCCTTCTCCTTTAAATTTTCATGAAAATTTCACTGTCTTATCAAGAGTGTAAACATCATGTTAAAATCACAGCCCCCTCCCTATCTTCTGTGATATTTATTTTATTTCTCAGTAGCACTTATCACATGGAACACAAAGAATTCACTTCAGATTATCTTGCATTGTTGTCTATACTTATGCTAGAATGTGACTTTTTTTTTAAAAAAAGAACATTTCGATCCTCTAAATTCTTTTTGAGTGTCCATAAAGGTGACTGGAACAGTGCTTTTGACTCTGTAAGTACATGAGGGATGGAGCAGAGTCCTCTAAATTGTAGGAAAAAAAACACAACAAGCTTTTGAATAAATCTGCCCTTCATTGAAAAATTTCCAGACTAGAGGAAAAACCAGTCATCAAGATGGTTTGCATGGCTGTTAAAACATCAATGGAATTGCATTAGTAGGGAGAACATTACACATCTGAAGTCTTTTCAGGGATAGCACTGCAAGTGATTAAGAAAACATATTGAGAAACCTCTTATGTAACGCATGGAGATGAGACCCTTCCACAGCTCCCTTGGATTAGACTGTTTTACACAAGTACAGAAGCACTGGCAGACTAGGTTAATCACAGAGTTCAGGTTTGCTGCAAACTTCCTGAGGACAGCGGGGTGGAGCTGTACCTGTCAGTAATTACTTTCCTTCTTTAATCTTCCCACAGTCAGGACTCAGTCTTCCTTACAAATAAATATGTACACACTGACTTACCAAATGTTCATTTAGCACATTTAACACTGGTTAGGCAATGCTCTGGGAGTACCATACATAAGAGAAGGCTGTTTATTTGTGTAGTTTTTATCCTGGTGGATAGAGAACAAAAACATATCTCTTCCCTCCATCCTCTTATTGGAAACTTCCTCCCACAACCACATTATCCACCAGTAGCCCATCAAGGAGGGGCAAGACTTTGTGAGTGCTTCCCTGTTACATCATAAACGTTGGCAGGTCCAAGCTTATGGAGGTCTTTTGTTGATAAGCACAGCCTCAGTGAGTTAAAGGCCATGCCAAGTCCAGAAGATACTGTTTAATGGTACTCCTCTATCTAGTTCTTATATTGTTTCCATCATCCTTCCCATGATGTTCCCTGAATTACACGGGGCAGAGGTTATTATGACCTGTTTAGGGTCTAGCACTCCAGAGTCACTTATTCTCTGAATCTTAACTAGCTGTGTGTTCCCTTATTACCTTCAATCATTGCCAAAAGAATCTTCTGTGATGAAGATTGAGAGCTGTACTAATCTATGTATATTAAGGTAAATGTTTAGAAAGCAGTTTGATTCTGCATCTATTTAAGGAAAAATTAGTAATAAATTCTTCCACAGAGTCTGTGATACTCTCATTCACATTCAGTTCTTAGCCAAGTTTTCAGTACCATGTGTTAGTTTCCTCTTGAATAATAGGCCTTAAATCTAATAAAAAATAGTTGGATATTCATGCCATTATTGTAGCAATGAACACATTTTGTCAGGTTGATTGTTACTCTGTCTTACAGGAGTCACAATTGGTTAAGTCTACTTTTCTTCCCCAGTAGCATACATAATATCTTCTCCTACTATGAAAGCTAACCAGCTGAGACAAAGCTTCCAGATCAGTTTCAATTTATTTCCTCCATGTCCTGTGACAGATATACATGGTATCTTCAGAGTTCTTGTGGGAAACCAAGAGCAATAGCAAGGCAATGTCCAATATTGTTTTGGGGTTTCTGAGATCTCCCTGATCAACAGGTCCTATGGAGATATCCCACACCTGATACTACAAATTTTGTTTAAGCATCAGTGACTTCAGAGAGCAACATTCCTAGGGAGTAACTTCTGTCTTTTTATTCCCATCTTTGTGTATCCTTGTTAAGGGTACTGGAAAACTCTGGATTACATTTTTAGATGAGTGTTTCAACTAATTAATCTAATGGAATAGAAATAAATGTCTAATTAGAAGTATTTTTCTGTGAGGTCACAAGATAACTCAATGGGTTATCTTGCATGGGAAATCTAGTGAACCTATCTATGTTCAATCCTAATCCCACATGATGAAAGGTGCTTTAGTCAGGGTTCTCTAGAGCCACAGAATCGACAAATTGATATATAAGAAGGGAATTTATCGAGTAGGTTTATGAGATATGGCCAGGGTAATACAATAATGGCTGCCAGTAACTGCTCAGCCCATCGTCCAGTAGGCGATGGCTAAAGGCTGAAGGATTCCTGGAGAGTCTTTACTCACGTTGAAGACTTGGAAAGTTGGAGGGCTTGAGGGTCTAAGAAACAAAGAAGCCCAGTGGCAGGAGGGAAGAGAATTTTCTAGCACAGCTTCAGAGAGTCTCTATTTCAAGTCTTCTCTTCTATGATCCCTTTTATTTGGTCTGCTATTGGAAGGCTCCAATCAGATCTAAGGCTGGTCTTTGTATTGTAAATATATTGATCTGGATACTCTCTTTAGGTATTCTGAAGGCTTATTTTAGTTAATGCCAGGTTTGGTCAAGTTGGCACCCAGGATTAATTATCACAGAAAGAGAGAACTGACTTTGGTAAGCTGTTACCTGACTGCCAAGTATGCACCATGGCTTGCTCTCACTCTCTCTCAAAATAAATATATAAAATAGTAAAACAGAGCCCTCTGGAATCATTTAAAATGAAACATTGTGTGTTAAATGAGTAACCAATTCATTTTTAAGATTCATTATTTTAAAGATCCACAAAAATCAATCAAATATCTTAACATTCCGCAGTGGATTGCCTTGGAGAAGAATCATGTGGAATGGACACAGCGTAAGAGAAAAAAACTGAGTTATTTGACACAAAGTGTTGGCTTTGTGATAAAACAAGATAATGCAATCTAGGGAGGGACAGTGATGAATAGCCAAGTAAGTATCCAATGACTGTGCGTCACTCCACTCTAAGAGAGTGGTAGGATACTGAGCACGATGAGGATAGAATGTCAAAAGAATTTAAAAACAGCTCCATCACTCTGTCCCTTGGTCTCTGAGGAAGCAATGCTGCCTGGGAAACTCCCAAATTACATTGATGGGTCTTGCCTGAGTGGCTTATTATCGCACTTAGAAAACATAATTTTCATGCCTCCAAGACTGAAATGTCTTTCTCTCCAAGGAATGGTGTTGTGGAGGGAAAGTTGTGGAAGAATCTCAAGGACAAGGAAAAATAAAACTTTAGTTGAAAAAAGAATAGAGATACTACTACTCCAGATTAGGACAGGAATTGGTGCTGCATTAGAGACATAACTATCACCTAACTATTGCAACATTAATAAAAATAAATATTTTTATCTGTTCACTATGATTTTTCCTGTTACTTTCCCATGATAGGTCTTGAGCTATTCTTTTGTATCTATTGCCCAATTCAATCAGTTTGGCAACTGCATGATTTTGTTCCTTTTTTCCTATGTTATTTTTAATGTAGAGCTTTCCTTAAGTCAGTCCACTGTTTTTCAAGATATATCAATTATCGCTGATTAATTTTTTTTACAATTCTCTATATTTTTTGTATGGATACATGGGCACATGTGCCACAGCATGCATGTTGGGACTGGAGGTCAACTCATAGTAATCCATTCTCTTTTCCCACTCTAATTGTCATTGATCGAACTCTAATTGTCAGAGTTGTGGTAAATGCTTGTAATCCCTGAGTCATCTTGTTGGTATGCAGGTGTTTTGGGAAGAACTAATTCAAGGGACAAGTATTTCACTACAGCACTTTACAAGAATAACTATAACAAAGAACCAGCATTTTTTTGACTTTCTAAATTCTTTCACTGCTTCTTTTCCAACTCCACAAAGTAACTTACTGAAATATTAGTAAAATGTAAAGACCAAGCCCAAATGTCTTTTTCCCAACAAAGAGAAATGGATATAAAACTTCTTTGTCAAAGTGCTGTGAAAATTTCTAAATGCATTTTTCTTAAATTCTACACTACTCTTTTTTAGGAACAGGTCAGAGCAAGTTTATGAGCTGTGAATTCTCAGAGAACTACCCTGACAATAGAATTTTTCGTATTTAATCTGTCATTTCTTGAACTTGGCGAATCTATTTCAGAATCACAGAGGTCTGCGTAGTCATTTATTAAAAATGGAGAACTGATCAATTACCCTGGAGGCTAGTTTTAAGGGGTGGCCTTCTTTGTTTCTGATAAATTCAAAGGTGGAGTTACTATGGAAGGTAATCTGTCAGCTCAAGGGTTCCCTTTCACCATTTCCTAACCTACAGATATATGATGGTTTGGGATTAAGACTACTTCAGTCTAGAAACTGACATTTGAAGCTGATGATTTTAGAATAGTGCTTAGCTGTTGTGTGGTGAAATATTTCATGTACTCTTTCCTGCTTTTATTCTTTTCATTCTGTTTTATTATTAGCACTCAGTAACATATCTCTATCTCTATCTATCTATCTATCTATCTATCTATCTATCTATCTATCTATCTATCTATCATCTATCTATCTATCTAGAGAGGTGGGAAAAAACCACCACAATTGTGTTTGACATGTAATAGACAACAAGCAAAGAAATTTCAGAGAACGTAGTACAGTCAGTAAAATGCTTGCTGCATAAACATGAGGATGTCAGTTGATGTCCAGCCCCCATGGAAAAAGCCAGGCATAGTGGCTTGTGCCTATAGCCCCAGCAAAGAAGATGAGGGAACAGGAGAATCCCTAGGGCTTGCTGGACAGCCTGTGAGTACAGTGAGGGGGTCTGTCTCAGAAAAGAAGGTGGAGAGGGATTTAAGAAGACATCCAATATTCATCTTTAGCTTACACACACACACACACACACACACACACACACACACACACACACACACACAGTAAATTTCAATGTTTATATGATGTGTATGTTTTCTCTTAGGATGAAAAAAATCAAGTACCTGTTTTCAGATACTTCCAAGTTCTCTCTCTGCCGTAATTATGCCATGCCATTTTAGTACTGTCAGTAATAAAACCAAATTGAATTTCACAATTCCACATTTATGCTATGCTGAGGAAAAAAGTAAAAATTTTTTTGTTCATGTGAAGCAGTCTTTCTTTTTCAGGAAATTCAAATAATACAACAAAGTAACAAACAAATTTGCTTTGTTATGTAACCTACCACAGAGAAAAAGGAATGCACTTGTACTTAAACATATACAAACATTTATATTTAAGTTTTAGTTACATGAGTATTAATAATTAAAAAAGAGAAAAGTTTCTGTGGTTTTTATTTATTTCCATTTTGTTACTCTTTCTTTCTCCCATTGTTACTAATTAACTTTTTAGTGTTTTCTGTTTATTACCCGACCCTTTCCACTTTGCTATCAAATTTTAGCATTTGTATGTTTGGTATCATTAATCTGTTTATAGAAGGACAGCTTTTTTTATTGATTCTTATTTTGAAGGTTCAGTATTTAAAGCAGACCTCAGCAGGACTCTTCTTTGCCGGAGTTCCTGTCTGGACTCCAGAGAACGAAAATATGATCACACTGTAAGTAATGGAAAAGAAACTTCCACCCTTTTTTCTACTTTCATGTGTCATCCCTCCCACTTAGCAATGCTGACCAAACAGACTAAAGAAATCGAGAAGGCTTTTGTCCTTGCTTGACCTACATACTCCCTGCTTCCCTTATAAGAACTGATCACGGAGAAGCAGGCATTTCCTCCAGGCTCCTCTGCAAGCTGAGTGACCCCAGTTCACTTGCTATCCAGAGGTCTGTCTGGACACTGGGATCTCTGGGGAGATGATGGATAAGTGTTTGTGCTTTATCGTCTTACCTCTCTTTGGCAGGGTCAACCATCCTCTGAAATTTGGAGGACTAGTTAGGGTGAGATGAGAGTACATTCTCCAATCCAAAATTAATTACCAATAGCAAAACAGTATTTTCAAATTATCAAAACTTCTTTCAGACAATGTACATTCTCTCCTGCTGATTGTGTCCATTCTCATCTACTTGAGATCATGGTGGAGAAGGTCGGTTTGGACCAAGAATGGTTTGCATGTCAGAAAAATGAATGCATGATAGACTTGTGGCAAGGGGTGTAAGGAAGGCAGTGCTTGGGATACAGAGGGTGAGTTTGGGGGTGATAAGCTTTCAGGGTTGGAGTTAATGTTCTTTTTGGAGGTTTCATGGAGAAAATACTGGATAAAGTTGGGTGAATGCAATGTGTTTGTTGACATTCTATGTAAGAAAGAAGCCTAGAAGAGTCTTAATTGATACAGTCAGATACTAAAAAAATGTTGAGAGCCATATGTAGAAGTTGGGAGAAGTGAGAATGAAGAGAGCTTGGAGGGATAAAAAGAACGGAAAACTGAGAGCAGATACAGGCTGCTGAACAGTGATGGAAGTCTGAACGGAGGTAGTCGGTGTAGAGAGGACTGGAAATGAAGAAGAGGTGGAGACAGAATTCAGCAGTTTAAAACCACAGGAAATGGGAGCGTATTTTCCTTTCAGAGTTGTTGCGGATACTCTTTCTGTTGATGTGGACAACACTCATAAGGGAGAAGGAGATATATTTAACTTATGGCTCCAGAGGGGGTATAGTACATTATAGCAGGAAAGGCATGGCAGGTGGTAGAAACTGAAGGAGACTCAGGTGACTGCAGCCATCATGGAAGCAGAGAAAATGAGCAGCAGATTGCAGGAGCGGGCTGCTAGAAGAAGCAGGGTGGGACTAGCCATCCTCTAGATCAGCCCCTGGAATGTGCATTTCTCCTGCAAGGTTCTACCTCTTAAAGGTGCCTCTGCCTTCCCAAACATTAACATCAGTTAAAGATGCAAACATCTGAGCCCATAAGGAGAAATTCACATTCAAATTATGACAAGATTAAAAATAAATATATAAACTTCCTTTTACTTTTTTGTTCTCTTTCTTCTTTCTCCATTCCTTCATTTTTTTCTCTCCGTTCTTCTCATTTCCTCATCGCTTCTTTCTCCCTTCTTATATCCCCCCATTTTGGGCTTTTTTATTCTTCCTTTTCTTAATTTCTCTAGCTTTTTTGGCAATCTAATCTGTTGAGCATCTGCCGAGAACATGCTGTGTAATTTGTTATCTCATTTAATCTGCACCATCTCCATGAGGGAGGCAGATTTTGCTTGCTTCATGCATTAACTCAACCCCACCTGGAGAAACATGTCCCAGCTCAGCCCAGCAAGTGTGGTCACACAAATTGGAGCCCAGGTCACTCTGATTCAGAAGGCATGTTTCTATTGTAGCTTCAGAAAAAAAATCCAGCAGGCAGATGGAAATGTAGTTTCGGGTGCTGAGGAAGAGTTACAGACTTGGGAATCATGTGTGTGACAAGAAAGAGTACATCTGTGGCACTGGGTGAGGTCATGAAGAGAATGCACCAAAGTGACCCAAGGAGCACAGCTGAGGAACAGTCCTCAGGAAGTACCTCACGTGGGAACAACTGGCACAGAGTGCCTTCAGGGAAGGTCTAGTGATTCAATCCAGGAATTACTGTGCCACAGAATTCATCATTTCCATTGTCATAGAGGATTACATTTTAAATCCCAGACAACACTTACGATTAAAAAAATTATTAGACATGCATTACCACAAAAGAATCTTTACATTGATAAAATTATGAAAAGTTCATTTAATTATGAAAATCATGTCACAAACACAATGTGGTGGATGACATGCTGCAATGCAAAAATTTCCTTGCTAACCTACAGAATGGGAGAGCATCTTCATTAACCGTATATCTGATAGAGAACTAATATTCAGAGTACACGAAGAACCTCAAAAATAAATGCTAAGGAAGTAAACAACCCTATTCAAAATGGGCATAGAACTGAAAAGAAACATCATAAGATGAACTTCAGATGTCTAGCAAACATCTTAAAAAATGTTTTACTTCTCTAGGCATTAGGGAAATGCAAATTAAAACCACCCTGAGATATTATCTCACTCAAATCAGAATGGCTATGATCCAAAACACAAACAATAGAAAATGCTGGCATATATGTGGGGAGAAGGGAATCCTCATATGTTGCTGGTGGGATCGTTAACTCATACAACCCTTTTGGAGATCAATCTGGAGGTTCCTAAAAATGTTAAAAATTGAAATTCTGTAAAATCTGGGTTATATCACTCCTGGTGAATATTTACAAAGAACACAAAAAGACATCTGTACAGGTATGTTCATAACAGTCCTTTTCACAATTGCAAAGAAATAGAACCAACCTAGAAGTCCAACAGTTGATAGATCATTAATGAAAATGTAGTACATATATACAATGGGAGACTATTCAGCTGTTAGTTATTATGAACTAATGAAATTTGCCAGTAAATGGATGGAATTGGAAGAAATCATACTGAGTGAAATATCCCAGACTAAGGATCCTTATAAATGGATCCTAAGAATAATCCCTCAGTTTGATGTACAGAAACTCTTACAAGACCCACAAATCAATGGAACCCAAGCCAGGGGAGTGATGGAAGAGATACCAGAAGAACAGAAACAAAAGAAAATAGGAAAATAGTTAAAAATAGGCTTTTATGTAAGAAAAGTCTTAAAGGATATGGAAGGACAGGAATAGGACATAGTGAAGAGTGGGACTAGCTTCCAGGTAACCTGTTCATTATCTCCACCTCCCACTCTAAGACAGGGAACACATACCCAGCACAGTAAACCTGTCTAAACAAGAGAAGACAGGAGAAAACTGTCAGTAGATAGGATCAGATGTCTTCATACTAACAACAAACATCTGAGAGTAAACCTCCATCTAAACATCTCTCATTTTATTTTCAACACCCAATCAAGATACAGCCTAATGCAGAATACAAGTGACCCTGAGATACTCAACCCTGGGGTCCACTGAAAAGAGATAGACAGGAGGATGAGAGGGAGCAATTGTTTGAATTGGTGAAGGGGAGGTAGGGTAGGAAGGTTTGTGGGGAGAAAGGGGGAATGGAGGGTGTGGGCAGAGAAGACCATTCATTGCAAAACTACAAAAAATAAAAATTGCCTTGCCAGAAATAAATTCATGAAATCAGTGTGTGGCTTGCTTAACTATTTCACAGTTATTTAATTTTCAGGTTATCTATTTTATCCTGTTCAAGACAGAAAGCAATATTTTAAAAGCATCATTAATTAAAAATCTATTAAACTCATACATTGTATGCAAGTTTTTCCAAGGTGTACCACACCAGATGTTTGCAGGGTCATACTCCCAGCCTGGAGTGTAAATGATACAAATTTAGGAAGTTTTTAAATTGTGTAATGGGCTGAGTTGTGTCCCCTCAGCAGAATTCACCTGTTGTAATCCCAACCTCTAGGATCTCGGAGATCGATCATATGTGACGAGAAAGTTGTCAAGAGAAGAATAAGCAAAAAGGAGCCCACCGACTGCTGCTCCTATAAAAGAATCAGCAGGCATTTGAGGCGCTAGCTTGTTAAGTGGCAGAAATTGGGCGGCCAACTGGAGTGGAAGAGCGAGGCCTCAAGAGAAGCCCTCTTGCTGACACTGCGATGAAAGATTTCCAGCCTCTAGAAATATTAGAAGAATTAATTCCTGTGGATTAAGCCCCCCCTCCCCCCCAGTCTGTCAGCATCCTGCTTGGCAATCCTAGCCAGCTAGCATGCTTTGGAGCTAGGTGAAAGAGACTTACAGGAGGAATTTTGTATTAAGAAATGTCAGACAAACATTGTTTAGAACCTGACAAACAGATCAGACTATTAAAAATTCAAGCTGCAATTTCTTGGCCCCAAACAGACATCAAAATCAACTGTGATCTCCGGAGTCAGGGAATATCATGGAAGATCCTGTGTAAAGATGTAAGTGTTTGAGGGTGGGAAGGGGTGCTGTCAGAAAGTATTCTCTGGGCAGAACAGGGTGACTGTACCCAAGAACCCTCTGCAGCAATGTCCACTTCCACAAGGACTGCACAATATGTGACTTACCAACATTTCATCATGGGAGGGGGATCTTGACAGACATGTGCTATACTTTCCTGAGACACTACTTTGAGGTTAATGCCAGATGATTTGCCCACTGATAAGCCATGGCCCAGCAAGCACTCTGGCACTTGCCAGTACAGACTTCCCAGATGAAACCCAAGTAGGCCACAGGTGCAAAAAACTGAAACTAGGAGGGAGACAGGCTAGAAAAGAAGTAGAACAGGAGGGGAAGATGAGACTAGGTGGTAAGAGGTAAAAGTGACATAAACTTGTTACATTCATGTGTGAAAGTGTTAAAGAATAAAAATAAAGTGTTATGAAATTAAGCTAAATACTGTTTTTGTGATTTCCTAGGGTAGAAAGAGGACCATCAATAACAAGATTCTTGGCCATTTACATTAATTCTGATTATTTAAGCAAGGACAGAGATCATGTTAATATTTAACTTTAAAATACCTTGTGTTTGGCACATAGACTTAGAAAAGATCACTTACAAGAGCTTGGCTTTTCTTGTGTGATTTTTATGGCCATACCATGTCTGCGGTGACAGGCAAGGCGATTTAGAATAATGAACGCATAAAATGCAAACCAGCCACTCTTATCCTTTCACAAGAACTTGTAAAGATGCCTGAAAAGCACACAAAAATGTTCCTTTTAATGTTTTTAGGAGCATAGCTTAAGGTTGTTTTCAAAGTTTCAAGATCCAAATGCAAGAACCTTCACTTCTTTACAAGTGGTTTGATCCCATGGGTAGTGTGGTAATAAACCAGATGAGCCTCTTGGGGGGGCGGTCATCAAGAAGCAATGCCAATATTTTTTTTGGTGTGTGTGTATGTGTGTGTTGAAAAGACCATAAAGGAGAAACAGATCATACTTCGTGGGTTGATAAATAGTTCAGCACACACAGCCAGAAGAGTGAATGTTGTGCTCGTGTACAGTTAACTTTTTTCTCTTCAGAGGTAGAAATCAGGGAGGGTGTTTGTGGTTTCTGTTGTTTCTCTGTGCTAGCCACTCACTCTGTGACCATTGCAAGAAAAAAAGAGAATTTAAAATGAGACACTGAAAGAACAAGTTTAGAAGACAATAAAGATCTATCAATGAGCTTAATTTACTTTTTTTTCAATCTCCTTTCTAAAATGAAAAATTGAAAGAGGTTTGGGAAATGATTAGAGGCAAAATGCTGGTGGTCCTGTTTAGGTGACATGTGAAAGGAAAATTGAACTAGGAACAAAGCTACAAAGAAAACTTCCTTCATTTGGGTTGATTTCCCACTTGAGGGATGGCTTTGGGGAGGGACCTCTTCTGCCAGCGCCCAGGCTAGCCAACACAGAGAGATTTATAGACTTTAAAAGTAAATGAAGTGCACACAAATGCTCCTGCCTCAGTCTTGACTGCTCTTGCGTTTAAAGTCACCCATCCACAGTGGATACTCCTCTGTTCTTCCTTTGCTTTTGCTGTGAGACGCTCATTAATAGTTGACTACACAGCTCACTTACAGTCATGGTCTTTGGCACCCTGTGGCAAGATGGGCACAGATCTTGTCTTCCCTCTTATCCCAAGGGTTGTCTGTTCTAGATTGGGCTAAATGAATAATAAGAAGAAAAAGCACAACTTTCTCACATAAGTGAAAACACTATTTCCTTACACATCAAAGCCATTTGAATTGGGTCACATCATAATTTGTTTTATCAAAGAGATTTTAATTTTTTCCAGACTGTAAGAATTTCCAGATTATTCCATATTTTATGGGCTAAATTCTGCCCTCAGTCATGCTCACACAGCTAAATGCACACATATAACTGAGGTAGCATTTGGCTGGAATGCCAAATCTCTGGAGTTCTTTTTTTTTTAAGAATAGACTTTTATCTAAAAATTAATAACTACAATTATTACCATCATTTCCAAAGTTATTTGTAAGTACTGGATTTTTAGTCTGCCATTCCCTGGTGTAATCATTCTATTATCTTTTTTTTTATTTTGCAGTGTGCAAAACAGTCACACAGATGACTTTATTATTTTCTCAAAGCCAAATGAGCAAGTCAGTGGTAGAAGTCAGTTAGCATTTAGCATTCTAAGTTTATGTGCTGTGACAGTCACTGAAAACATTCACTAACTTCATATGTTTGAGTGATCAGTTAGTTATATTCTTTAGTACTTCCTTATTTAGTCAAAATGTTAGTGGTTTTATATATATATATTTTCTGATTATTCACAAATATCAGAAAAAAATTGAAATAAATGCATAAAAATATAGAGAACATAATGGACATTTTCGGTACCATAGCTATAAAAGGACCTGAATTTCCATCTTGTTGGATATTCTTCTATGAATGTTCTCTGATTTTTCTCTTTACTTTGGATTCATATAGTACTGGTCAATTTCTATCACAAACTTTTACAAGGAAATATTAAAAATCTTTTAGTTGGGACAAACACAGATACTCTCTGTTCAAGTCACATATAATGAAGGACACTCAAGTGTTTCAATTTATCCCTACAGGCAGTTATATTATTTTCAGGTGAAAAAAATGTGCTTCATTGCTGTGAACTGTCATTAAGGAAACTTGTTTTCATAATTAATATCCAGGATTGACTTGTTCTTTAGATTCGTCAGCAATCTCAGACTTCTACCAAAATGCTTCGGTCTTTTTCTTTTTAAAAGAACTGTCATTTACAAGTACAGAATTATTTGAAGCTCAAAATGCAGTATACCATAAAATGGAAAATAAGCAAAATCCTCAGATTTTTTTCTTTGAAACAGGTTGTTACCATGTAAATTGGACTGACCTCAAACTCACAATGGTAGTATTGCCCTAGTTTCCAGAATGCTAGGATTGCTGGCATCTACCACCATATCTGGCAGAAAATTCTTAAATGAGCTTTTAAAATAACTTCCTGTTACTTAATTTCAATATGATAAATTGAAAGAGGTATCATGAATAATGGAGACTTTGCTTTTTATTTATTTCCTTAGTAATCCTTGGTAGATTGAGCAAGCAAAGGAATAGAAGCTCTTGGATAGTTTCTTAACTAATGGAAATCATTTGGTAGCTATTACACTTAAAGTTGGATGTTTACCCTTCCCCTCCACTCCGCCGCCTGGGACGCGCGCGCGCGCGGGGTACAGCCAGGCCTCACCGCGCCGCGACCCAAGTAAACTCATTCCCCGCCCACCCCCAGAGCCCCGGGCCAAATAATTCAGTTTAGTGAAAAACGCACAGAAATTAAAAGAAGATCTTAAGAGTTAAAACGACAATGCCAAAGTCTAAGTGCAAATCCATGAGAAACAACACTCAAGTAAACAAATCTCCCACTGAAGGAATTAATCCCATAATGTTAGACTCCAACCAGAACAAACCCATGGAAAACGACCAAGAAAGCCTGACCCAGGATAACGACCTTCAAAATATGATCATTACCATGTTCAATACTATGAAAGAGGAAATCAGGGAGGAATTAAATAATCGAATCAATCGCTTTGAGGAGGAACACAACAGACACATAGAGGAGTTGAGAAAAACAATGCAAGAATCAAAAACTGGCATAGAGCAGTTAAAGCAGACTCAAGCAGAGTTTAGAACTGAGCTAAAAGACAAGTTATCTTCAACCCAGAACTCTACAGAGAGTCTTATCAGCAGAACTAACGAAGCAGAAAACAGAATTTCAGTCCTTGAAGATAAAGTGGGAGTACTAACCAGCTCAATGGAAGAGATTGTTAAAGCCAAAAAGATGCTTGAGAGAAATATCCAGGAGATATGGGACACCATGAAGAAGCCCAACATCCGTATTCATGGAATACCAGAGCAAGAATCTCAAAATACCACCCCTGAGGAAATTTTTCAAATGATCATCAAGGAAAACTTTCCTCATCTAAAAAAAGACAGGCCCATCCATATACAAGAGGCATTCCGCACCCCAAACAGATATGACCAAAACAGAAGCTCGCCACGACAAATAATAGTCAAAACAATCCACATTCAAGATAAAGAACTGGTGCTGAGAGCTTCAAGGGAAAAAAAACAAGTCACTTTTAAAGGTAAACCTATTAAAATAACAAATGACTTCTCAATGGAAACAGTAAAAGCAAGAAGAGCTTGGAGAGACATACTTCAAGTATTGAATGAGCAAAAATGTCAACCCAGGCTGATTTACCATGCAAAACTATCAGTCATGATCGAGGGAGAAAGAAAAATCTTCCAGCACAAAGACAACTTGAAGGGATACATGTCCACCAAACCAGGCCTTCAAAAAATGCTAGAAATGATACTCAAGCATGAAGAAAAAAACAGGCATATCCAGGAGAGCAGAAGGCAAGTATAACACCATTAAAAGTGAAGCAATATACTTAAAAAACTACTAAACATAATAAATGTCGGGAATCAAAAATAATTTCTCCATTATAACACTAAATGTTAATGGAATTAACTCACCGATCAAGAGACACAGATTACAAACTTGGATTAAAAATAACAATCCATCAATCTGCTGCCTGCAGGAAACCCATCTCACCACAAAAGATAGGCACGCTCTAAAAATAAAAGGCTGGTCAACAATTCTACAAGCTAATGGAAGCAGAAAACAGGCAGGGGTAGCCATTATGCTATCAGACAAAGTGGTCTTCAAACCAAAGAAAATTATAAGAGACACGGATGGATACTACATTTTAGTCACAGGTACAATTCACCAGGAAGACTTCACAATACTGAACATATATGCACCCAATACAGGCTCCTCCACATTCATTAAGAAAACCCTACAGCGTCTAAAGCAAGAAATCAACCCCCAAATGATAATTCTTGGGGACTTCAACACTGCCCTCTCAACATGGGATAGATCAACAGGTCAAAAGCTTAATAGAGACACTTTGGACCTTAATCAAACCCTTAAAGAAATGGACCTTACAGATCTCTATCGAACTTTTCACCCACGCACCAAAGAATACACATTTTTCTCAGCATCACACGGAACTTTCTCCAAAATAGGTCACATACTGGGCCACAAAACGAATCTACACATGTACAAAAAAGTTGAAATTCTAACCTGTGCCCTATCAGACCACCACGGCCTAATGCTGGACATTCACAACACAATAAACAAGAGAAAATACACTAACTCCTGGAAACTTAACAATATGATGCTGAATGAGAACTGGATTCAGGAAGAAATTAAAAAGGAAATTCAAGATTTCCTGAAAGTGGATGATAATGAAAATACAACTTTACCAAAATCTCTGGGACACAATGAAAGCTGTTCTAAGAGGTAAGTTCATAGCTCTTAATGTCTACATCAAAAAAATGGAAACATTAGAAATAAACAACTTAACAATGCAGCTTAAAACTTTAGAGAAACTAGAGCAATCTGATCCCAAAAGTAGTAGAAGAGAGGAGATTAGCAAAATAAGGGGAGAAATATCTCAAATCGAGATTAAGAAAACGATAGAAAAAATCAACCAGTCAAAAAGCTGGTTCTTTGAAAAAATCAATAAGATTGATACACCCCTAGCTAAATTAACCAAAAGCAGGAGAGAGAAAACCCAAATTAACAAAATCAGAAATGAACATGGAGTTATCACTACTGATACCCAAGAAATCCAGAGAATTATAACGTCATATTTCAAAAACTTATACTCTGTGAAGTTTGACAACACAAAAGAGATGGATGAATTTCTAAGTAAACACAACTTACCTAAATGGAATCAGGAAGTTGTGAATTGTTTAAATAGTCCTATAACATATAAAGAAATTGAGAAGTTAATCTCAAATCTTCCCACCAAAAAATGTCCTGGACCAGATGGATTCAGCACAGAGTTCTACCAGACATTTAAGGAGTTAATAACACCAATATTCCTTAAACTGTTCCATCAAATAGCAAAGGAAGGAACACTACCAAATTCCTTCTATGAAGCTAATATCGTCTTAATCCCAAAACCTAATAAAGATTCACTTAAAAAAGAAAACTATAGGCCGATCTCTCTGATGAACACAGACGCAAAGATTCTCAACAAAGTCTTAGGAAATCAGATTCAAAAACATATCAAAAAGATCATTCACGGGGACCAAGTAGGCTTCATCCCCGGCACACAAGGTTGGTTCAACATACGCAAATCAATAAATTTAATTCATCATGTAAACCAGTCCAAAGTCCAAGACAACATGATACTCTCGATAGATGCAGAAAAAGCTTTTGACAAGATCCAACAGCCTTTAATGATCAAAACGCTAGAGACAGTAGGAATGGAAGGAACCTTTATCAATATAATAAAAGCTGTATACAACAAGCCGTCAGCAAGGATTATGCTCAATGGGAAACAATTGGAAGCATTCCCACTTCGATCAGGAACTAGACAAGGCTGTCCACTCTCACCACTTCTATTTAATATTGTACTTGAAGTCTTAGCTGAAGCCATAAGACAAGAAAGGGACATAAGAGGGATTCAAATTGGCAAGGAAGAAGTCAAGCTATCCCTATTTGCAGATGACATGATCTTATACCTGAGTGATCGCAAAAACTCCACCAGGAAGCTCCTGGAACTAATTGAGACGTTCAGCAGGGTGGCAGGATACTAAATAAATGTGCAAAAATCAGAGACCTTCCTATATGCCCAGAATGAAAGAAGTGAAAAAGCCTTGAGAGAGTCAATCCCATTTACAATAGCCCCTAAAAAAATGAAATACCTTGGTATAAACCTAACTAAGGAGGTAAAAGACCTTTACAATGAAAACTTTAAAACCCTCAAGAAAGAAATTGCAGAAGACACCAGAAGGTGGAAAGACCTCCCATGTTCCTGGATTGGCAGAATCAACATCGTAAAAATGACCATCCTACCAAAGGCTATACCAATCAAAATCCCAAAGCAATTCTTCAAAGAAGTTGACTAAACAATCTCACACAAAAGACCCAAGATAGCAAAGACAATCCTGAGTAACAAAAACACTGATGAAGGTATTACCATACCAAACCTAAGTCTATACTACAAATCCATAGTTATAAAGACAGCCTGGTACTGGCTCCAAACAGACACACAGATCAATGGATAAGGATTGAAGACCCAGATATAAGCCCACAAAATTACAGCCATTTGGTCTTTGACAAAGGGGCCCAAAAAATCCAATGGAAAAAGAACAGCATCTTCAACAAATGGTGCTGGCAAAACTGGATGTCCACATGCAGAAGATTAAAACTGGACCCATACTTGTCACCATGTACAAGACTTAATTCCAGATGGATCAAGGACCTTGATATAAGGCCAGAGACTATAAAAACCATAGTTAAAAAGATAGGGAACTCCCTCGAGCTGATTGGGCTAGGCCAACAGTTCCTAAACAGACATCCAATGGCACAGTCACTGCTACCAACTCCCAACAGTTGGGATCTTGTGAAATTAAAGAGCTTCTGTTCAGATAAAGAGATTGTAATACGAGCTCAAAGGCAACCCACAGAATGGGAGAAAATCTTCACGAACCACATATCTGATAGAGCTCTACTATCCAGAGTGCACAAAGAACTTCGAAAACTAAACAGCAAGGAAACTAATGGACCAATTAAAAATTGGGCCCTGGAACTTAAAAGAAATTTTACCAGGGATGAAATTAAAATGTCTAACAAATATCTTAAAAAATGCTCCACTTCCTTAGCCATCAGGGAAATGCAAATCAAAACTTCCCTGAGATATCATCTCACCCCGGTCAGGATGGCAAAAATCCACAATACAAACAACAACAAATGCTGGAGAGGATGTGGAGAGAGGGGAACTCTCCTACATTGCTGGTGGGAATGCAGGCTCATACAGCCACTCTGGCGAGCCGTCTGGAGATTCTTAAAGAAACTAAAGCTTGAAATGCCATATGACCCTGCTATTCCACTTTTGGGAATAACCCCCCATACAGCAGAGGTTCACCTCGATAGCACAAGCACGACCATGTTCATAGCAGCACTGTTTACAATAGCAAAGTCATGGAATCAACGTAAATGTCCAACAATTGACGAGTGGATAAGGAAACGGTGGTACATCTATACAATGGAGTACTACTCAGCCATCAAAAATGATGAATTACTGGAATTTGCCGGGAAATGGATGTCATTAGAAACAATTATATTAAGTGAAGTATCCCAGACCCAGAAAATTAAGCGCCATATGTACTCCCTAATAGGTGGCTCCTAGATCCAAACCCACCCAGCCCACCTAGAGACAGTAATTGCAAGGATTATGAACAGGAGGGATGGGGTAGGAGGGCCATACCAGTAACAAGGAGAGAAGGGACCATGTTACAGCAGAGAAAATAGGCCTCCATCAAGGACTCAAATAAGTAATGAGACCATCTGATTAAATTCACAGACTTTTGTTCCTGATCATTTACTACTGAGGGGGTATGATCTCACCAGAAGAGGAGGGCATATAGTCTGGCAGATAAAAAGTAACCATTTTGCAAATGGGTGATAGACCCCTCCCTCACTGTGGTTTCCCACTTTTATTAAATCTACCTTTGAATGTGCTTTTATCACAAGACTCTAGTTTAACAGCTTTTTGTCTCTGGCCAGGGGGTAACATACAATGCCCACCAGGATGGAGTGAAGGGCATTGCAGGAGCAGCAAAACTGCAAAAGAAAATCAACAAACCACAATCCAGAACTTCAGAGACTCTATATCAACCACCTAGAATTAGGCCAGCTTAATCTCTCCCCATCCTGAAGCTCAGGGAAATTTGCGGAAGAGGGGACGGTAAGAGTGTAAGAGCGAAAGGATGGGAGGAGCAATGATATGTAAGATACTCCATACAAGTTAGGGATGAAGCAATCATAATTGGACTTTACATGCACTGCTCATTGTCCAACATACTATTGACCCCACAAAGTCTAGCATTTGCTAAAGGCACCAAGATCTTTGGAGGCAAGGGATTGGCAGCCACAGCAGTGCTCCTATACCTAAGGGGAACACGGGAAAGGGTTCAGGGAAAGGCCACTGGGTCCTTGTACGTCATCGAAGAGGAGGGCCCAGAGGAAAATCAGGCATGCACAAGAAAGGACTCTCTGGGAATTGGGGCGGGAGGCACTGGGGGATGGGAAGGGAGGGGGGTGGGGAGGAGGAGCAGGGGGTACGGGGGGAGGAGGATGGAGGGAGGGAACTGGTGTACCTATTAAGTTTGTATGAGCTGAAATAATAATAAAAATTTCTTTATAATAAAAAAAAGTTGGATGTTTAGACTTGTATGATGACAGCTTGTCTTACAGTGCATGTATTTTTATTTTATCCTTTCCCTAGTCCTCTACCCTCGAATCTCAGTCTGCTGTGCTGCGGGGAATGTGGATCAGTTAACACTTGTAGCTCTCACCCTGTCAGTTCCTTTCTGCTTCCTCTACTCTAGGACATTGCTCTAATAACAGTCCCTTCTTTTACTCCTTGTCAGATTTTTCTCCTGTATGGAATAAGCCTTATGAACACACCACACACACACACACACACACACACACACACACACACACACACACTCCATTATCTTATTTTTTTTCTTGTTTTACACACTATGGACCACCGAATTTCTTGGCTTATCTTTGGAGTAACAGTGCTCTCCTAATTCTTTTCCCTTTTAACTCAAGCTCTTCTCCTCTGCAGTAGAAAACTAACCAGCAAACAAACACCAAACTCTTGCTAAGATTGCTAATAAACCTGTGTAGATTCAATGTCAGTCTTCATCTTATTTGATTAGCACATTTTACCCTCCTTCCTCCTTAATTATTTTTTTAGGACTTCTACATCCCATCCTTAGTTTGTTTTCTTCTTGCTAGTTTCTCTTTCTGCCTTTTTTTTTGGATAACTATCTTCTTTCTTAGTTCTTAATTTTGGAATAATATAGTGCTTTCTACAGCTACAGATAAATACCACCTGTTTGAGAGTTATTCTAGTAGTCGCACCTGTACTCCAGATTTAACACTCAAGGGCCTAGCCATATCTCCCCATTGGAAGTATACACCCGTCTCAATGTGCCCAACTCTGAACTCATCTTTCTCAACTACTCCCGGCCCTGCTTCACTAGTCTTTGTTCAGACACCTTTACCCTGACATTGCTAATGACAATTAGAAAATAATTTAAGGACTTTTTTTTTTACATCTTTTTCAGGAAATCCTCCTATTGATAATTTCGAAATGCGCTCCAAGTCTACTCATTTCTCACCTTAACACAATGGTCCTAATCCTTTGTTACTTCTCCTTCCATTTGTATTTTCTTGAAATATCTTTCTAGAATCAGTCAGAAAGAACATTTAAACCCCACATTATTTCATAAACCTCCCCTGATTACACTTCAGAAAAACTCCCATTTTTGCTCAAGGTAGGAACTGAAGCCTGTGCCAGGCTTCAAGGCGAGGATTCCCACTTCCCCATTTCCTATCTTGTACTTCTTCACTCAGGCTTCTGAAAGCACAGTGAACTTGCAGCTTCTCTTATGTATCAGGGACTCTCACCTTGCGCTCTTTGCTCTGGATGCTATTTTATGTGGAAATTCTTCCTTAGATGTTTGCTTTGAAAATGTTTACATTTTCTCCAAAGCTTTTCCTAACTTAGGAAAAAGAAGAACACGACAACAAGAGAACTGAACTGCTTTCATACATTTTCCTGCTCTTGAAAAGATGCTGAGACAAGAGGAAGCAAAGGCTATATATGCAATATTTAAGTCTCTGCTTAGAATCAATCAAGAATTTCATTAATTTGGAGATCAAGAGAGAATCTTTGTTGTTGAAATATAAAATGTATACATCTTTGAACTATCACATTTATACTCCTGAACTTTCTCATCGGCTGTAAAAGATTAACAAAGAAAAATGTGAAGTTTTAATTTAAGAATAATAAAGTCTGCTCCAGGGCTTTGAAATAATGAGTTGGCCATGGTCTCGGTAAAAAATCGACCACATATAACTTCATAGAATTTGGCTAAGCAAGAAAGGAAAATGCTTTGAGCACTTCATTCAAAATGAGATCAATTAATACACCTTCTTTCAATTGGTTGAAAGTATGATAGACCTTTTTGGAAGGAAATGAACTTGTCAGGCCCACATAAAGTTGTTGTGTTATAAGGAATGAAGTTACTTATTTGCACTGATTTAGGTATCAATTATTAGCCATAAAAGAGAGTAATTGGGTGGTTGCTTTTGGAATATTATTCAATTTTAGTACTTGATTAAGCAGTTAATGATCATGAATAAGAAACCATAAGGTATATTAGTTTAAATGTTAACTATAAAACAAAAAATATACTCAGGTATGAAGAAATTTTTTTATTTTACTGAATTTCAAATATAAAACAATTTTGAATGTTATTTGTTGGAATTTGTCAGGTCTCAAATAAGACATGTGATATTCATTCATAGCAATAAATGGAAAAGTTACATAATATAGATAGTCTCTTGGTATGTAATCAAAACTTGACATAAGGACATAAATTAGACAGGGGACCACGTTGCCTTTTTTTCTAGCATCTGACCTCTGGAGAGATGATACTCGCAGATACGTCTTGCTACCCAGATGTTTATGCATGGTAGTACCCCAAACACCAGGATCTCCAGATATATGATTCTACACAGAAAGAGGGAAAAGCTGAGAAAAAAGTGCTGCATGGTTCCACAAATCAGATCAACTGATTCTTTTCTTCTAGGAATGGGTAAGGCTAAAAAGAAAGACTGAAAGATGTCTTCCTAACTTATACCTCCCCTGATGGAAATTGGGGGAATAAAGGATCTTCTCCTGCCCAATAACGTGCTTCATTCATCATGTGAGTGACCTCTTGTGTTAATGGCAACTAAGTCATGTATTCACAAATGTATTCATTAGAGGGAAAGAGAGGAATTGGATAGTTAAATTTTGAATCTTCTACCTACATCTTTGCATAAAATTACATATAGACTTGCAAATCAGAGAGACCCATATATTGTTGTCATGTAACTGAGAATTAGTGCTCAGGGGCTGATGACTGACTCATTTCTGGAAGGGCCCAAGAGAGGACACGCAGAGTGCACTGTATTAGCGCAGAGGGTAGTGGGTATTAACATCCTCCACTGCTGGGGAAGGTAGCACTGCTGCCATCTGGCGGCAGTGATTAGTAGGAACAGGAGTACCGGGTGAGCTCTGAGATAGCTTCCTCTTATCTACTAGACACTTCACAGGCAGAGAGTTGAATTCTAAAGGTAACTGAACTTGTTCTTATCCACAGGAGGCTGGGGACTTAACAGAGCCCAGAGATCTTACTCAGAAGAATGTAGTAAGTAATGTGGCCCTCATAGAAGGCCATGAATGGAGTAGTGTAGGAAAATGTCTACGGAAGGGAAGATAGGATTTATATAGCATCCGAAGGTAAGATTCATCTAGAAATAATAAAGAAGAGAGAATTACAAGCAAGGACTATTTCAGGACTGGGGATATAGCTTAATGACAGAGTATTTGCGTAGTAAGTCTGAGGTCCTAGGTTCAATCCCATTAACACACACACATACACACACACACACACACACACACACACACTCTCTCTCTCTCTCACACACATGCAAAGTACTCCAGATACTTCAATTTTAAATGCATTTGTGTGTTAAGAATATAAAGAAAATTATCATTCTTTTTGGAAGTAAAAGTTCATTTCTTATTTATTTCTTCAGCTTCTAACTGGTCTCACCCCCTGAACTTTACCTTTATTACTCACTTTCAGAAAACATGGCTCCTCCTCACAAAGTCTAGCATTTGCTAAAGGCACTAGGATCCTGGGAGGCAAGTAGTGTTCCGATGCTCAACCGGAACACAGGAAAGCGCTCTGGGAAATGCCACTGGGTCCTTGCACCTCATCGGAGAGGAGGACCCAGAGGAGAGTTTGGCATGGACATTAAAGAATGCTCCGGGGATAGGAGGAGGAGGCGCTGGGGGATGGAGAGGGAAGGGGAAGGGAAGAGGGGCACAGAGAGATAGGGGGTTGGAGGGAGGGGGGAACGGAGTACCTGTTAAGTTTTTTTTTTTTTTAACATTTTTTATTATTATTTCAGCTCATACAAACTTAATAGGTACACCACTTCTCTCCCTCCCTTCTCCATTCCCCGAACCCCCTGCTCCCCCTCCTCTCACCCCTCCCTCCTCATCCGCCAGTGCCTCCCGCCCCAATCCCCAGAGAGTCCTTTAATGTGCATGCCAGACTCTCCTCTGGGCCCTCCTCTCCGATGACATACAAGGACCCAGTGGCATTTCCCTGAACCCTTTCCTGTGTTCCCCTTAAGCATAGGAACACTACTGTGGCTGTCAATCCCTTGCCTCCAAGGATCTTGGTGCCTTTAGCAGATGCTAGACTTTGTGAGGTCAATAGTGTGTTGGATATTGCGTGGGGCATGCAAAGTCCAATTATGATTGCTTCCGCCCTAACTTGTGTGGAGTATCTTGCATATCACTGCTCCTCCCATCCTTGTGCTCTTACAATCTTACCGCTCCCTCTTCCGCAAATGTCCCTGAGCTTCAGGATGGGGAGATATTAGTCTGGCCTAGTTCTAAGTGTTTGATATAGAGTCTCTGAAGTTCTGGATTGTGTGTGGTTTGTTGATTTTCTTTTGCAGTTTTGCTGCTCCTGAAATGCCCTTCACTCCATCCTGGTGGGCATTGTATGGCCAAAGACAAAAAGCTGTTAAACTGGAGTCTTGTTATAAGAGCACATTCAAGGGTAGATGTAATAAAAGTAGGAAACCACAGTGAGGGAGGGGTCAATCACCCATTTGCAAAATGGTTACTTTTTATCTGCCAGACTATATGCCCTCCCCTTCTGGTGAGATCATACCCCCTCAGTTGTAAATGATCAAGAACGAATGTCTTTGAACTTACTTACTTACTTGCAGTCCTTGATGGAGGCCTATTTTCTCTGCTGTAACATGGTCCCCTCTCTCCTTGTTTTTGGTGTGGCCCTCCAACCCCATCCCTCCTGTTCATAATCATTGCAATTACTGTAGGTATTACATAGATTTATCTTTGAGTGTCTCAAGGTGGGCTGGGTGGGTTTGGTACTAGGAGCCATCTATTAGGGAGTACATACGGCATTTAATTTTCTGGGTCTGGGATACTTCACTTAATATAATTGTTTCTAACGACATCCATTTTCCGGCAAATTCCAGTAATTCATCATTTTTGATTTTGTATAGATGTACCACAGCTTCCTTATCCACTCGTCAACTGTTGGACATTTGGGTTGATTCCATGACTTTGCTATTGTAAACACTGCTGCTATGAACATGGTTGTACTTGTGCTATCGAAGTGAACCTCTGCTGCATGGGGGATTATTCCCAAAAGTGGAATAGCAGGGTCATATGGCATTTCAATCTTTAGTTTCTTTAAGAATCTCCAGATGGCTCGCCAGAGTGGCTGTATGAGCCTGCATTCCCACCAGCAATGTAGGAGAGTTCCCCTCTCTCCATATCCTCTCCAACATTTGTTGTTTATATTGTGGATTTTTGCCATCTTGACTGGGGTGAGATGATATCTCAGGGAAGTTTTGATTTGCATTTCCCTGATGGCTAAAGAAGTGGAGCATTTTTGAAGATATTTGTTAGACATTTTAATTTCATCCCTAGTAAAGTTTCTTTTAAGTTCCAGGACCCATTTTTTAATTGGGCCATTAGTTTCCTTGGTGTTTAGTTTTCTAAGTTCTTTGTGCACTCTGGATAGTAGAGCTCTATCAGATATGTGGTTCGTGAAGATTTTCTCCCATTCTGTGGGTTGCCTTTGAGCTCGTATTACAATCTCTTTATCTGAACAGAAGCTCTTTAAGTTCACAAGATCCCAACTGTTGGGAGTTGGTAGCAGTGACTGTGCCATTGGATGTCTGTTTAGGAACTGTTGGCCTAGCCCAATCAGCTCGAGGGAGTTCCCTATCTTTTTAACTATGGTTTTTATAGTCTCTGGCCTGATATCAAGGTCCTTGATCCATTTGGAATTAATTCTTGTACATGGAGACAAGTACGAGTCCAGTTTTAATCTTCTGCATGTGGAGATCCAGTTTTGCCAGCACCATTTGTTGAAGATACTGTTCTTTTTCCCTTGGATTTTTTTGGACCCCTTTGTCAAAGATCAAATGGCTGTAATTTTGTGGCTTATATCAGGGTCTTCAATCCTTATCCATTGATCTGTGTGTCTATTTTGGAGCCAGTACCAGGCGGTTTTTTTAACTATGGATTTGTAGTATAGACTAAGGTTTGGTATGGTGATACCTCCAGCAGTGTTTTTGTTACTCAGGATTGTCTTTGCTATGCTGGGTCTTTTGTGCCTCCATATGAACTTTGAGATTGTTTGGTCAACTTCTTTGAAGAATTGCTTTGGGATTTTAATTGGTTTAGCATTGAATTTGTATATTGCCTTTGGTAGGATGGTCATTTTTACAATGTTGGTTCTGCCAATCCAGGAACATGGGAGGTCTTTCCACCTTCTGGTGTCTTCTGCAATTTCTTTCTTTAGGGTTTTAAAGTTTTCATTGTAAAGGTCTTTTACCTCCCTGGTTAGGTTTATACCAAGGTATTTCATTTTTTTAGGGGCTATTGTAAATGGGATTGACTCTCTCAGGGCTTTTTCACTTCTTTCATTCTGGGCATATAGGAAGGCCTCTGATTTTTGTACATTTATTTTGTATCCTGCCACCCTGCTGAACTTCTGTATTAGTTCCAGGAGCTTCCTGGTGGAGTTTTTGGGATCACTCAGGTATAGGATCATATCATCTGCAAATAGAGATAACTTGACTTCTTCCTTGCCAATTTATCCCTTTTATGTCCCTTTCTTGTCTTATGGCTTCAGCTAAGACTTCAAGTACAATATTGAAAAGACGTGGTGACAGTGGACATCCTTGTCTAGTTCCTGATCAAAGTTGGAATGCTTCAAGTTTTTCTCCATTGAGCATAATCCTTGCTATGGGGTTGTTGTATACAGCTCTTATTATATTGATAAAGGTTCCTTCCATTCCAACCTTCTCTAGGGTTTTGATCATAAAGGGCTGTTGCATCTTGTCAAAAGCTTTTTCTGCATCTATTGAGAGTATCATGTGGTCTTGAACATTGGACTGGTTTATATGGTGAATTACATTTATTGATTTGCGTATGTTGAACCCACCTTGTGTGCCTGGGATAAAGCCTACTTGATCCCCGTGAATGATCTTTGTAATGTGTTTTTGACTCTGATTTGCTAAGACTTTATTGAGAATCTTTGCATCTGTGTTCATCAGAGAGATTGGCCTATAGTTTTCTTTTCTAAGTGTATCTTTATTAGGTTTTGGGATTAAGACGATACTAGCTTCATAGAAGGAATTTGGTAGTGTTCCTTCCTTTGCTATTTGGTGGAACAGTTTAAGGAGTATTGGTCGTATTAGCTCCTTAAATGTCTGGTAGAACTCTGTGCTGATTCCATCTGGTCCAGGACATTTTTTGGTGGGAAGATTTGAGATTACTTCTTCAATTTCCTCATATGTTATAGGACTATTTAAACAATTCACAACTTCCTGATTCCATTTAGGTAAGATGTGTTTACTTAGGAATTCATCCATCTCTTTCGTGTTGTCAAATTTCACAGAGTATAAGTTTTTGAAATATGACGTTATAATTCTCTGGATTTCTTGGGTATCAGTAGTGATAACTCCATTTTCATTTCTAATTTTGTTAATTTGAGTTTTCTCTCTCTTGCTTTTAGTTAATTTAGCTAGGGGTGTATCAATCTTATTGATTTTTTCAAAAAACCAGCTTTTTGACTGGTTGATTTTCTCTATCGTTTTCTTAATCTCGATTTCAGATATTTCTCCCCTTATTTTGCTGATCTCCTCTCTTCTACTGCTTTTGGGATCAGATTGCTCTAGTGTCTCTAAAGCTTTTAGCTGCATTGTTTATTTATTTCTGATGTTTCCATTTTTTTGATGTAGGCATTAAGAGCTATGAACTTACCTCTTAGGACAGCTTTCATTGTGTCCCAGAGATTTTGGTAAGTTGTATTTTCATTATCGTTCACTTTCAGGAAATCTTGAATTTCCTTTTTAATTTCTCCCTGAATCCAATTCTCATTCAGCATCATAGTGTTACATTTCCAGAAGTTAGTGGATTTTCTGTTGCTTGTTGTGTTGTGGATGTCAAGCTTTAAGCTGTGGTGGTCTGATGAGGTGCAGGCTAGAATTTCAACATTCCTGTATATGTGGAGATTCGTTTTGTGGCCCAATATGTGATCTATTTTGGAGAAAGTTCCGTGTTCTGCTGAAAAAAATGTGTATTCTTTGGTGTGTGGATGAAAAGTACGATAGAGATCTGTAAGGTCCATTTCAGTAAGGGTTTGGTCAAGCTCCAAGGTGTCTCTGTTAAGTTTTTTACCTGTAGATATACTCCATGTTGAGAGGGTGATATTGAAATCCCCAAGAATTATCGTTTTGGGATTGATTTCTCGCTTTAAACGTTGTAGGGTTTGCTTAATGAATGTTGGAGGGGCCGTTTTGGGTGCATATATGTTCAGTATTGTAAAGTCTTCCTGGTGAATTGTACCTGTGACTAAAATATAGTATCCATCCGTGTCTCTTATGATTTTTTTTTGGTTTGAAGTCCACTTTGTCTGATAGCATAATGGTTACCCCTGCCTGTTTTCTGCTTCCATTAGCTTGTAGAATTGTTGACCAGCCTTTTATTTTTAGGGCATGCCTATGTTTTGTGGTGAGATGGGTTTCCTGCAGGCAGCAGATTGATGGATTATGATTTTTAATCCAAGTTTGTAATCTGTGTCTCTTGATCGGTGAGTTAATTCCATTAACATTTAGTGTTATAATGGAGAAACTATTTTGAATTCCAG
This sequence comes from Typhlomys cinereus, assembly GCA_023101885.1. NCBI lineage: Eukaryota > Metazoa > Chordata > Mammalia > Rodentia > Platacanthomyidae > Typhlomys > Typhlomys cinereus. The sequence continues at coordinate 1,295,377 of JALPQD010000127.1, forward strand.
ACATTTATTATGTTTAGTATTTTTTAAAGTATATTGCTTTGCTTTTGATGGTGTTATACTTCCCTTCTGTTCTCCCTGATATGCCTGTTTTTTTCTTCAAGCTTGAGTATCATTTCTAGCATTTTTTGAAGGCCTGGTTCGGTGGACATGTATCCCTTCAAGTTGTCTTTGTGCTGGAAAATTTTTCTTTCTCCCTCAATCATGACGGATAGTTTTGCAGGGTAAATCAGCCTAGGTTGACATTTTTGCTCATTCAATACTTGAAGTATGTCTCTCCAAGCTCTTCTTGCTTTTACTGTTTCGACTGAGTAGTCATTTGTTATTTTAATAGGTTTACCTTTAAAAGTGACTTGTTTTTTCTCCCTTGAAGCTCTCAGCACCAGTTCTTTATCTTGAATGTGGAGTGTTTTAACTATTATTTGCCATGGTGAGCTTCTGTTTTGGTCATATCTGTTTGGGGTGTGGAATGCCTCTTGTATATGGATGAGGAAAGTTTTCCTTGATGACTGTTTGAAAAATTTCCTCAGGGGTGGTATTTTGAGTTTCTTGCTCTGGTATTCCATGAAGACGCATGTTGGGCTTCTTCAGGGTGTCCCATATCTCCTGGATATTTCTCTCAAGCATCTTTTTGGCTTTAACAATCTCTTCCATTGAGCTGGTTAGTACTCCCACTTTATCTTCAAGATCTGAAATTCTGTTTTCTGCTTCGTTAGTTCTGCTGATAAGACTCTCTGTGGAGTTCTGGGTTGAAGATAACTTGTCTTTTAGCTCAGTTTTAAACTCTGCTTGAGTCTGTTTTAATTGCTCTATGCCTGTTTTTTTTTCCTTGCACTCTTTTTCTCAACTCCTCTATGTGTCTGTTGTGTTCCTCTTCAAGCGATTGATTTGGTTATTTAATTCCTCCCTGATTTCCTCTTTCATAGTATTGATCATGGTAACGATCATATTTTGAAAGTCATTATCCTGGGTCAGGCTTTCTTGGCCATTTTCCATGGGTTTGTTCTGGTTGGAGTCTAATACTATGGGATTCATTCCTTCAGTGGGAGATTTGTTTACTTGAGTGTTGTTTCTCATGGATTTGCACTTTTACTTGGGCATTGTTGTTTTAAGTCTTAAGATCTTCTTTCAATTTCTGTGCGTTTTTCACTGAACTGAATTATTTGGTCTGGGGCTCTGGGGGTGGGCGGAGACGGAGCTTACCTAGTTTGCGGCATGTCGGGGCAGTGGAGTGGGGAAAGGGGTACCTGTTAAATTTGTATGAGTGAAAAAAAAAACATTTGAAGAATTATTAGAATTAAAAAAAAAAGAAAACATGGCTCCTGAAGAATAGAAACCATGGTTATGGAATGGCTAGCATGATGTTACTTTCTTGCACTGCATAATCATCTGTGTTTTTTGCTCTGCCCCATGGAATACAAAGAGACTTAACTTCAGAGAATTTCTTTGGCCTGTGGTTACCATACATATATTTACAAAGCATGAATTCAATTTTAGTCAAGTTGCTTTTAAGTAGCACATACAAAGCTTTCAGTATTATGCATTATTGATAATTCCTACATGTAATTAGATTAACAAGATTGCTGAAATTTCACACTGTCCTTGTTCATTGTCTCCATTTCTATTCAGTGTTCCTATTTGCTGAATAATAAGGGCTAGCTGGATGGTTCCTGGTTCTAAACTGTGGTAGGTTAAGGTACCTTTTAATCTGATAGCAGTAGAGTAAGATGTGGCCAACATGAACTTTGACAGAGGGCAGATGCTACTTTCCGGTCACAGGTGTGCAAGTACGGAAGAGCTGTTCTGCATGAATTCACTCATCTTTCCTGTGGTTGTCCAAGGGAGTTTCTTTCTATCTTTGTGTCGGTGGAGTTTGATTTGTGTGGGACCTGAGTGATAAACCTGTCGAATTCAACAGAGTTTGTGATTCCACTGGGCTGTGTCATTAAAATTAGTTTTGACATCTGCCAAACTGCAGAGAAATCGGCTGATTCCGGGGGTTTTAGGACTTTTTGCACAGATTTGGATGGTGTTTACATGCGTGCACACATGTTTTAAAGACCTCTCATTCCAAATATGTTTGTGTTTAAAACTCCTTCAGTAAAGGATTTGTAACAGTAAATAAATACAATGGAAAACAAATTTAAACAAAGGTTTTAACTTTATTTATATACTCAGTGTTTAAAATACTCTATCCTTCACCCAAAGCTATGTTTTTATCCACTACAATCTCTTCTTTTTAAATTCCAATGTTATTGACAGGACAAAGAGGACAGGACAAAGACTATAAAACCCCATTAGGAAGTTGAAGGACTTTCAGACAATGGCAAGCACTACAGCAGTCAGGACCACTAAGAACTACTGACAAAAGGGGGTCTCTGCAAGGATCCACAGAGGCAGACTTTTTTTTCAGCTATGCATAAATGATAATGGCGGAAGCTAAACCAATGGACACAGAAAGCTTGAGAATAGTATCCAGGGTTAATTCGATTGAGACCAATTTATGAAGAGGATGGGGTCAATTTGAATCTTCCCTGTTTTGGTAATTTTTAGTTTTAAATTACAAAATACTGCCAGTGGCAATTCTAGGGAGAATGTTTATTTTTTCTCTAAAAATTTCTGTCATGGTTGTTATGTCAAAGCATGAGGAAGTTTACAAAATGGGGTGTCATTCTCTTAACTCCTCATACCTTGTTCTGTGTCCAACTCACTCTGCTTTGAGAAACTGTAGCCTTTCATTTTGTAGAGATCTGCCTTTACCTTGTCATTTGTGAGAAAAAGTACTGCTCAACTTCTAGGTCTGACAGAAAAGAGAGACTTCTGGTAAAAGTGGGTGATCGGTGATTGTGTGAGTCGATTTCTATTTAAGCATTAGGGTTTCTTGAGTATGAAGAGAAGTGACTGGTTCTCCACATGGAAGGGAGCAGAAATGAAAGGTCACAACACACCTGGAGATGAAGCATCTTGCTAATAAGTAAATTACTGGTTTTTGCTTGTTTGCTTATTTTCTGAGGCAGGGTCTCTCAGCCCAGGTGGGACTCAAAATCTTTTTTGCCTCCTGAGTTCTAGAAGTCCAGATGTACCATGATGTACAGCTTTCCTTTGTTCCATTAGTATCTTTGTAATACAGTGGAAAAAATATAAATCTTCTGTTTCTATTCCTTTTAACAAACCCACCAAATTAAAGATTCTCTTTATTCCCACTGCAGACATCTTGACGTACAGTTGTTAGGCGAAGGATGTCCAAGTTCTGAAATGTCCTCTAGTATATCTAACTCATTTCATTCTTATTCATGAGAAAATAAGTCCCTATAGGCAAATAGCATTCTTTCCTGGGATTGCACAATTCAGTAGATTATATTAAATGATGAAATATGAATGCACAACAGATGAAAGTTGTAGTAAGAAGCTGAAAGACATGAAGGTTTAAAATGAGTGACAATAAATTCTTTGTCAGAGAGATGCTTAGCAAAAATAATCACAAGACTTTAGAAAGGTTATACATTCACTTTTGCACTGTAAGAAGTTTTCTTTTTTCCTCTATTGTATCTCCTTGTATTTAGTGAGAAAGGTTTAGCACACTCAACAGTAATCAGAGAAGTCTGATTTACTAAAAGTTCCTTTTCTTTCTTTCTTTTTCTTTCTCTTTCTTTCTTTCTTTCTTTTTCTTTCTTTCTTTCTTCCTTCCTTCCTTCCTTCCTTCCTTCCTTCCTTCCTTCCTTCCTTCCTTCCTTCCTTCCTTCCTTCCTTCCTTCCTTCCTTCCTTCCTTCCTTTCTCACATGTATGAGCCCGTGTGTGTGTGTGTGTGTGTGTGTGTGTGTGTGTGTGTGTGTGTATCAGAGGGCACCATGTGTCCCTGTAGAGGACCAAGAGTGACTTTAGGAATCATCTTGGACTGCTTCTACCTCCTTTTTGCTTTGCCTTGGGATTTCCCAGGCTCTGCCCACCAGGGCCTGAAGTGCAGGCACCCTCCCCCCATTTCCCTTTTTTTTTTTTTTTTTTTTTTGTTTGTTTTTGTTTTTATGTGGGCCCTGGGATCCAAACTCAGGATCTTTTGCTTTCAAGGCAGTCTTAACTCCTGAGCCATCTCTCCAGTCCTTCTAGGCTTCTCTGAAACCTATGTTTATTAATTTTATTTTTGTCTCACTTGATGTTAAACATACTAAGTCAACTTACTTCCTCTTTTACATTCTATGATAGAGACTAGTTGCTAACAAACATATGCTTTTTCATTTTTTTCCAAATAAATTCACCTAATGAAATCTGCTGTATATATTGTCACATGTTAGAAAAGTAATATATCTTTGACCTGTTTTGTATGTTAATTTCCTGTAGCTATTATAACAAATTAGCACACATTTAATAATGTAGCATACTTCACATTAATAATTCATGATTCAAGACTTGTAGATCCAGAAGATCAAAAAGTCTGGGTTATCTTGGCCATCTTCTCTATTTTGAGTTTGGCAAGGCTCTTATTGAGAGGTATCGCCTTTCAAGCCTGTTCTGGTTGTCCTGTAGAATCTTGTCCCAATACTGGGCTGAGGCTTCTGTTTCCTGATTGCCCATAGGCTGAGCACTTGAAACCTAGATGACTCTTACCAGTCCTTGTTGGGTAGATTTTTAAGTCACTGTAATTATGAGACAATACTCCAACACAACTTTTTGGGAGAAAGCGAGATTTATTTGTCTTATGGTTCCAGAGGGAAAATCTAATCCATTATGGCAGGAAAAGCATAGCAGGCAGCAGAGGCTGAAAGAGGCTCAGGGCTTATCTATCATCACAGAGGAAGAGAGAACAATTGGGTAACTGCAAGTGGAAGCAGAGTCCCCTGTGATGTGCCTTCTCCAGCAAGGCTCCACTTCCTAAAGGTGTCATTTACCCTCCCAAACATTAACAGCAGCTAAGGATGCGAGAACACATGAGCCTGTAGGGAACAACTAACATTTCAGCCATGACATATGTTTAGGGAAGGAAGGTACAGGTAGTGAATTATGCTTGGATTCTGGGTTCTCCTTAAACAAACATTTTCTTTAGTATTTAGATGGAGAACTTTTTTCTGTTTGTTTGTTTTAAGGGCTCATGTGATCAGTTGTCCCTTTGGATAATCTGGAATATTCTCCCTCTTTTCAGGTTGATTATATTAATTAAATATGTGAAGTTATGTTTACCATATAATATACTCAGAAATTCTAGGGATTGAAATGGACTGTTGAAGGACTCTTTCTGCTTACCATAGGTGGTAACTATGATGTTCTGGATCATGAAGGAACTTGAGATGGTATGTAAGACTTGTAGAAGATCCAGAAAGGGACAGATGACTTCTCTTTCTGTCTTCATTCTGCTGCCTAGATTCATAAAACGGGGGTCAAGGGAAACTGCCAGGGAAAACTGTCAGGAGTTGAATTCTGTCTTGTGATTTGGAAGTAGAGCATTGCCTGTCTCTTTATGTGTCTTTTATGTGAAAGAGAAAATTTAATATTATGTCCCTGTGATTTAAAAAAATTTCTAATATATCTGACTTTACTACTGAAAAATATGCCTCATAAAGCTTTTCTTTGCTCATTATTGTTAGATGAATCAACTAAATGCAGTACATAGTATTTTAGTTCATTATGTTTAGTGTGAATAATAAATATTATTAAAGTTCCAAAATGTGTTCATAGATTTATAAAACACTGGTTTATTAAATGAATTATTTTTTCTTAATAATTTCCGGTTTTTCCTTCTGTGCTCAAAAATGCCTGCCTATAAATTCCAGTTTAATAATTTTTCCATGAGACTTGAAAAATAGAGGAAAATTTGACTGTAGGTCTAAAGTTGAAAAATGCAGGAAATGGGTTTCCAGCACATATTTCAAGTTTCAGAAAAGAATACTAAGACTTTAATGAAATACACATTATCATAAGTCCTACTCATTTGATCAGCTGCTTTCCATATTGTCCTCAAACATTTTCTTGTAAGGTAAACACTGAAAGAATGTGAATTTTCCCAATTAGCCAGTATCTACTATTCACTTACCTTGTTTATTTTGGAAACTTTGATAATTCTCTGAAATTCAAATGTTCTTTAAGATGAATTATGTGGAACTTTAGTGAGGATGTTTTCACAACTCCATATGGGTATATTTGTGTAGATAACAGATAAGAATCAAGGACCATTCTGTAATTTGGACTTCATTTTAATGACCCTATGGACAAAGAATTCTTTAAAATGTTCTGCAATGTGCAGCATCAGCTATATTTAGAGGGCCAGAAGCAGTATTTTAAGGAAATTTTATATCCCTAAAACCAGTTTTGCAAGTCTGATAAATGTTGTGGCTCATCTTCCATAAAAGCCCAATATATTCTTACATAAATATCATTAGACAACTTAATGAACTGTATTTCTATATATATATTATTACTTGAGGATTTGCATTTATTGTTGTTATTCCCATGAGGATGATGCTTGTGTCACCTTATCACTTACATAAACTAATGCTTATGATGATGATGTGTGGTCACAATATTACAGGAATAATATTCTTGGTTATTGGTGTAAATGTTTTTATTTAATTAGCTGCTATTTTACACTTAGTATTTATGATTTCATGCTAAGGTTAAACGAGAAAAACTTCACGGATGTTCTTACTTAGCTTAGGTGTATGTAAGTGTGTGTGTGTGTGTGTGTGTGTGTGTGTTTTGATTATGATGAATATCATAATTATGATGAACTATATTAGAAATTTATGATGTACCCCTTTTCATAAAGAACTGTCTATCTCTACCCCAGTAAATCTATAAAGCCTATGGGAGACATAGTATTCAAAGTTCAAGTTTGGGAAGTGGTTAGCAAAATTTCTGAACAGCTCTTATCGTTACAAGAGAGGATAATAATGTCATCCCATTGTAATAATTGACATAAACGATTTTTAAAAGGTTTTTAGTTTTTAATTGGTTTCTACTTTTATGTTAATACAAGTATGATTGCAATCTGATTTAAGCAAATGCATTTATAAAAGTAAAATGACTGATTTCAGTGTTTTTTTTTCTCTCAGTTTTCTTTATGTGTATCCCCAAAGAACCTTCTGGAAACACACTAATGCACATTTTTCATCAAGAATTTATGCATTTACTACTCCAAAGTGGCCCAACCCCTTGTGTGCAAATCTGGTCCCTCCCTTTAGCCATATTTTATATATTATCTTAAGACTACATTCTTTGTTGTCTTTTAACAATTTTCTCTTTTTAAGTAGTCCTGTGGACATGGGAGAAGGGAAACAGATGGTATAGATGTCCTATTTAGGACTGAGTTTTCCACAGTCATTTATTTTTTGCACTTTGGCCAGTTGTGATTCTCTATATTAACTCTTAATCATTGCAAGGAATATCACAGAAGAAGAGGCAGAAAGAATATAAGGGCCAGAAAGTGGGGAGCAATGTTGCTATGAGCCGCTGCACCCATGAACTCACTGCAGCAGTGTTTACCTGTGCAAGACTTGCACAAGGTTTGGCCTATCAACATTTCATGAAAGGGGGAAGACATGAGATACCACTCCTCACTAATATGTCACCCATGCCTTAACAAGTGCCCTGGCACATGCAGATGCAGGCAACCATTATTAAACTCTTTGGATTATTCCTCCACAAAAGATTAGAGATTAGGAGGGAAGCTGATGGGGAATTCACAAGGTTTTCATTGGGAGAAGGAGGAGAAATGAGAATAATAAACAGTTTAAGGAGTGCCTCTTCACTTTTGATTAATGAGTTTTTCTTTTTGATGTTTTCTCTGAGCTCCCCTAATTCCTTCCTTCTCCATTTTTCTATGTTCAAGTTTTTTTGTTATTGTGTTTTGTGGGTACAACCAAGGTCTGCTGTGTGATTCTGAGTTAGAATTTTTTCTTATAGCCTGGTAGGCTCCACTTTGTGCATACCACTAGAAATGTTTGTTCTCTCCTCTCAGATCTGTGGGTTGCCTCTTGTTCTTCAGTGCTTTGTAGAGCCCCATGATTTAGGTGGTCAGTGGCCATATAGTTCCCCTGTAACTATTCCATAAATTCCATGTGACTTTCACTTACATCCCTTTTGTTGCTCATTTCTCTCTTGTAACTTTCCTCTACCCTATTTCCTTTTTTCTCTCCTTACTTAAGCCTTTCACCATGCATACTTTTTCCATCTTCATACTACTTACATTCTTCTGTCTTCCCTCTGTTAAAGTGTGACCCCTTGTCTCAATACCTTTTCATAATTTCCTGAATTCTAGAAGTGTTCCAACTTAATTATATATGTGTGTGTGTGTGTGTGTTCCAACTTAATTATATATGTTCCAACTTAATTATATATACATATATATGTATTTGATGGTTTATATGTTAGGATCCACATATAAGGGAGAACATGTAGCATTTATCTTTCTGATTCTGAATTGTTTAACTCAGTACAATTTTTCCAAGTTTCATCCATTGATTGTAAATCTCATGGTTTTTATCTTTCTTAGTAGCTGAATAATGTTCCTATATGACTACATGCCACATTTTCACGTATTCATCAGTTGTTCGTCATCTAGGCTGTATCGTGAACACAGATGTGACAAACACAGATGTGACAAACAGGTGTGCATGTATCTCTGTAGTAAGATGAAGAGTCCTTCAGGGAATACACTGCATCATAATACAGTTCTATTTCTAGACATTTGAGAAATCTCCACACTGATTTCCAATGTGACTATATCAGTTTATATTCCCACCAACAGGGAATAGGATTCTTCTTTCCAAACATCTTTCCCAGCACTAGTTATTGCTACTGTTTTAATCTTAGCCATTCTGACTGGGGTAAGATGAACACTTAAAGTAGTTTTGATTTGTATTTCTTCGATGACTATTTATTCACTTTGTGGTTGCTTTCTGGAGTTTATTGAGCACGTTTACCATTGCTTGTTTGAAATCTAAGCCTTGCATATTATCAAGTTGGCTCTCCATGGGGAACACTGGATTGGTGATTTCAGTTGGTCATAAATTGTCTTGGTTTCTTGTATTGTTTGGGATTTTTCCCCCTTGTTCTTATTGGGGAATATTGAATTGGGTTATTGGTTCTATTTTTGAATGTATTTTGAAATCACAAGGCAAAAGTTACTAGTTGTAGTTTAAAGCTACAATGTTTACAAGTTCCCTGGATTGTAATTTCCCTGGATGGAAACATACAATTTTTCCTTCTGCATACATGGTGATTCAAGATAGGCTGTGGTGGCAGAGTTGTGTGAAGGGCTAAGTCTCTTCATTAGTAAGAACATTTTTCACCTGAACAATAACAGATATTTTGTGAAGTGTTTTAAAAAGGTGTTTAATAGTTTTCTACTTTTTAAACAATATATTTTTGTGAATAGAATTATATGTTTAAGGTAGAAAAAGCTTTGACACATTGTATTTTTTAAAAGAACTTTTGTTGAGGGCAGTGAAGAAGGAGGACAATGACAGAAAGGATGTTTTGAAAGGAAATTGATCATAATCACATTTGATTAAATAGACACCTTCAAATGCATTTCACTTGTGGGTTTTGGCAGTTGTTCTTAAAACAAATTCTTAGGGAATGGTGAAATTTTGTGAAATGATATGCTTTGAGAATAGTCCTATGTACTTATGTCTGTGCTGCAAATAGATTGAAATCTTGCTCTTTTAACTGGTGAAATTCCTTTGAAAAACTTATGTACAAACTGACTTTAAAATTTTTTTCTTCTGCTGTGCCATTTCTAGTTTTAAACATATGTTGCTATTATGAGACTCCTTCTAAAAGTATATTCTTCAACTCCATCTATTCCTAAGCCTCTCCTGAAAATAAAAGTTAGCATCACTGTATTACAATAATAGATTGAATCACAGTTAGCATTAACTCAGGACTAGAGTATAGAATCTGAGTCCTTGGCTGGTATCTTTGCCCTTTCCCAGGGCCCACTCTCTTAGTCCGAGGGTTGGATATTGATCAATATTGAACAATTTGGATATTGATCTGTGTGATATGACATTCCATACTGTGCTTTGCTAGAATCTGTCTTCAAATCCCAGGCTGTTGATTGGATCCATTCCCAATTCCTAGTTATTACACCAATGTACTTCGACACTAAGCACTGTTCATTGCACATGTTATGATCATTGTTTTTGCTCAGTTCATGGGATTTGTGATACCTGATTTTGAATGTTACAAATACTACCTGGCATTGACTGATGGAGATATCAAACAGTACCTGGACTAGCCAACTGGATTCCCAAGTGCCATCTCTGTTGCTAAGAAATTAGTTCCAGTGTCTCTTTTGTTCTTGTGTTTATTTGGGATCATCAGTAGTATTTCCATCTTCCTGTTTCTGACTGAAAATGAATCATCTTTCCTCACTGAACCATATAGACTGCCATTATAGTTACCTACTAGTGGAAATCTATCTTTGTTTTAAATTTACATTGCCTTTGTAGTGCTTTATGTTTAAAGTTTAATTTCATGTTTTTTCTTTCTATTTTTATTTATTTACTTTCCATTATTTTAAATCCGTGAGGGGTACAGCATCACACGGATTCTGTGTCCAATGGCATTTGCAGAAAGATTGTTTTGGAATTTGGCTCGAACCATACCACTGTTTCCGTGGGCCCTGGTTACCTTTCCCCATATTACTTTGGTTTTGTTTGGTTTGCCGCCAGGAGTCACTGTGTTGTTTTTTGCTTTGTACACATAAGCACATTTCTTGTCCAAGTAAAAGTCAGTTTCATCTCGAGCATAAACGCCTTCAATTTTAAGAAGAGCAGTGTGCACCCTTTGGTTCCGGAGGCCACGCTTATAGACAGCAAAAATGGCCCTGCACCACAACCTTCCAACATATTTGCCCTTTAGAAGTCCTGTTCCCAGCAGGCCTTTGCAGGCTCCAAGATGGCGGAGAGAGGTTAATTTCATGTTTTAACCAGCTCCTGGTTTAGAAAAATGGCAAAGAGATGGCAGAATATCTCCAGGATGGGAGAGAATAGGAAAAAAATTAGACTCACTAATAATTCAAACTAAAGTATCCCTCCATTAAAATGAGTTATTACTAAGGGATGAGGGGTGGGGAGATGAGAACAGCCACTGGATGAACAGATGAGTGAAATAATGCATGTAAATTATAGGGATTTTTCTCTTCCTGTTAGGATCGGCACTGAACTGGGGGAATATTATAAAACCCATGGTTATCTATCCACCACAAGAAGCAAGAACACAAGCATTTAACTAAATCAGAAGTGAGTTCACATGGTCTAGCAAAGCTATGAGTCAGTAGTTTACCCTTTCTGCTCCTATTATCTTTTTCCTGTTCATCGTATATAACACAATTGGGTTCCCTATATGATGAAAAAGAATTATAGAGAAAATTTCAATGTTTATCAGAGAAAATAAAAGTCTTGATGTAGCTGTCTGGGCTCAGCATAGCAAGGAAGAAAGGAAATATAATATTCAAAAGAGAAGGGACTGCGGAAATGGCTCAGCAGTTAGAACTTGTCATGCAAACCAAAAAGCCAGAATTTGAATATCTAGATCCCATGTCAAATGCTGAGTGGGTGTGGTGACCCACCCTTAATTATTGCCCTAGAAGGCAGAACATGGGACTCTTCAGGAGCTCTAGGTTCAGAGACCAGTTTCTAAACAGAGAGGTGGAAATGCAGTTGTGGATGATTTGCAGTATCATCACCGGACTTCACACACCACGCACACACACACAAACCCCTCACATCTATGTACATATGCACACACACACCTACAAACATGTATATACATACTCACATCTACATATACATGAAAAATGGAAAATAATATTCAATAAAGTAGAACTCAGTAGAAAATAGTACATGGGATGGAAACACATTTCTTGTAAGTGTTTTGCTTTTTATGAAAAGATATAAGAAAAACAAAGACTTGATAAAACAACTTCAAAGATAAATAAATGAAACAGGAAATGGAGATAGATAAAAGTGTAGATTCCACAAAGATGAGAAAACTGGGGCTGATGATGGCACTGCTGCTTGCCCTGTGGCACACATCTATAATCTCAGCACATGGGAGGCTGAGGCATGATGATTGCCATGAGTTTCAGGCAAGTCTGAGCTATGGACCAAGTTCTAGATTAGTCTGGGTTACAACATGAAAATCTGTCTCAAGCAAAACAAAATAAAAATGTTGCTATATATTAAGAAATGTAAGTATTCAATTTAATTGAACATAATTTCCTTAATTAAAAAACTTCTCATATGATAGTATATACCATATTCAAGACAAAACTGTTAACATATACTTGTTAAGTGAAAGAATGATTCTTTAGTTTCCCCTTTCCTGACAGACTTTCCTGCACAATAGTCAATGCCCAAAGATAATAAAGCAATGTGTATTCAGTATTGTGGGAAAGAAAGTGTGACTAAATAATATTGTATGCAAGATGTCACGCAAGAGAAAAAACAACTGGCAGCTATTCCTGAACAACTCAAGGAACTTAGCACTTGAAAACCTTGACAAAGGAAATGGTGATGAAATCCAGGCATCAAGGTTGTTGAATGTGGAAAGTTGTGGTTTGCCTTGTGCCATATACAGGGCCAGACCTCAGTGTAGCAATAACTGTAAAGTCATTAGGGAAGAATTTGAGCTGGATTCAAGAATTTTGTAGTGAACCAAGTTGTCTTCTGAAGATAAAAGTAAGAGGCAAACATCTCAGACAGACTCAGGGATATAACACATTTAATCTGTTTTTGAAAATATCAACTGATAAAATGCAATCAAGAAATAATTGAAGCAAAGGAATCATACTCAAAGAGGCCTTCATTTAAAACAGAAAACTGCTTATTGAAAAAGAAGTAGAAACATTAGCAAGAAGAGGAAGAGAATGAAGTAGCATAAAACTGATAAGAGACCTGAGTTCACTTAAACCTACAGTATGCATAGTTTTAGTTTTGAAATAGGGAATAATACTTTAAGAGTGTAATATAACTATGATAAAGATGAACAGGAAAAGTAATATACATTTAAAAATTAATACGGAAGGACTGGACAGATGGCTCAGGAGTTAAAGTCTTTGACTCACAAGTGAAAGGACCTGAATTTGGATCCCAAATTCCATATAAAAATGCTGCACCGCAATGATGATTCAGGCTTGAATTGTAGGCTTGGAAGTAGAAGCCTGAGAAATCACAGAGCAAAGTCATGAGGAGGTAGAACAAGCCAGGATGATTTCTGATATTGCCCTTGTATCTTCACAGGTACACACATTCAAGTGTGCTGTTGTATGCACACACACATGCTCAAATGCAAAAATAAAATGAAGAAGAAGGGTAGTGATTGAAGAAGAGGAGATTGTGATTGGGAATTAGGTGTGAAAACACCATAAGTGTACTATATTCATGCATAAAAGACTATAAAGAATAAAAAAAATTAATAGAGGAAGTAGGGCAGGGGAAATTGGAGAGTTCTTTCTTTTGTTAAATTTATTTTTTCTCATTTTACAAACACAATGAGAGGTCATCTTTGCCCCCTTTCATCTCTCCTCCCTTGCTGCCCTCACTCCTCCCACCCTATTGTCCCCTTAATCAATCCCACCACTCCTACCAACTCTCCTGTCTGCCTCCTTCAGTGGGCTCCAGGGTTCTTTTCAGATTATCTGCTCCAGAAGGGGTCCAGGCCTCTGTGGTAGATCAAGTGAGGGACTCCCCTTCACCTTTCTAACCCTAACTACTGAAGTTCCCATTGCTTGCAATTATTTCTCCTGAGATCTTCTCTAGTATCAGCCACAGTGTAGGTCTGGTGAGGACTAGTCTTATTGCAGCGAGTTTCTAGATGCAGCAGTTCTGCCTTGAGCGAATGTTTTGGCCAGTGATGAGGATCTTACAATCTTACTGCCCCTCTTCTGGAAGATTCCCTGAGCCCCATGATAGAAAGAAATCTGGTTAGCCTGATTCTGGCTGAGTGTCTCAGGGTCTCCGGTACTCTGTATTCTGGTTGGTTGGTATTGTCTATTTCACTGCTTGTCCATTGCATTAGGCTCTATCTTGTTTGAGTGTTGAGATCTTCTCTTACCCAAAGATAAAACGAGAGGTGTTTAGATGGAAGTTCACCCTCAGATGTTTGCTATCGGTATTGAGGCATTTGATCCTAATCTACCTTCACTTTTTTACTATCTACTCTTGTTTAGACAGATTTACTTTGCTGGGCATGTATTCCCTAGTATAGAGTGTGAGGTGGGGATAGTAAGCAAGTGGTTCATTACCTGGAAGCTAGCCCCACTCTTCACTGTGTCCTATTCCTGTTCTTCCCTATCCTTAAAGATTTTTCTTACATGAAAGCCTTTTTTCTTAATATTTACCTATGTTCCTTTGTTTGTCCTCTTTTGGTATCTTCCCCTACTTGTGTTCCTTTGCATTTGTGGGTATGAGTTTCTGTTTGATTATATCAAACTGAAGGATTAATCCTAGGATAATAATAAGGGAGAACATATGATATCTGTCTTTCTGTATCTAGGATATTTCACCAAGTATTTCTTTCTTTGCCTATCAAAATGTAAACATAGTAGATAATGGCTCAAAGCCATAAAGAAATAATCCTAATGACTTCAATCTCTTACCAGTTTAAATGGTGTGATTTGTTTTTTATATTCCTAAAAGAAGACCTAGAGTTAGTGGTCCACTTATGTTCACTTCAGTTCTGAGTTAGTTATATCTAATTGCACTGAAATTATATATTTTTATTAAAGTATAGAAAACTGAGGCTTATTTTCATTTTGAAGGATTATTTGGAGATTTGGATAGATGACTCAGTGGGTAAAGAACTTGTTATATAAACAAAGTTCAGGAATTAGACTCCACACATCCTATTTAAAAATGCCAAATGGATGTGATAACTCACCTTTAAATTCCAACCAAGACTGTGAGACTGTCAATTCCCACAATAAGCTAATTATCCAGACTAGTCTTATCAGTGAATTCTAAATTATATTAAGGAATCCTGTCTCAAAAAGAAGAAAGGTAGAAGAGAGATTAAGGATGAGTCCAGACCTCAATCTTGGGACTCTATATGCAATCACAAATGCATCTGCACATAACATATCTGAACACACATACACACATGTATGCTCTCATACACATGAAAAATGAAAATGAAAGATAATTTGAGTGACTGATAAATTTTTACATGTTTAGAAATCTGTCAAAATCATTGCTAATGATCCTTAGGTGTGGTAGACTTGGTGTTCTTTAGGATGTTCTTCTTTGAAATACTCTGTATTTTGACTCTATATTGCTGCTAAGGCCATTAGATAGCATCAAAGTCAAGATCCAACCTTTCTTGAGCACTTGATAACAGCCCAGAATGTTTCTAAGTGCTCTACAATTAATTCTATCAATCATCAAAATAGTTGTTATCTCCAGCTTTTTAGAGGAATGTATAATAATTGGGAACAGAGAGGGGAGGCAATTTGCTGAGAATCTCATAATTAGTAACTGGTGGAACTTGAAAAATCAGAATATTTATAAAATTTCATATCATACTGTGTGTTTCACCTCCTTCTTACTCCTCTTGAGTGCTTGAGTACCCCTGAAGTCAATTTACATGGTAAGATAAATCATTCAGTTCTTCCAGAGCCTTTCTATCATAGAAATGATGTCCAATTATGGGTCACAAAGCCCCATATCAGTCCTGAGTTTCCTGCTTTTGTAAATTCAGTCCTATCCTGCCCAATGAACTGGAGAGCAAGTCTACTTCTCTTATGTGCATTTCAGTAATGGCTGCCTTTCAGTGCTTGATATTCATGAAATTCAATGAGTAATGACCAAGTAACTCTAATACCTCATATGAGTGAGCTCACTAAGGACAAAGGCAGCTTATATTGCCACAGCTTATGTAGCCTATGTCTCAAGAAGGGATGAGTAGTTGTTACTCAATTTTTGATTTCTGTGGCACCCATGCTATCCAATCTGCCTCCATTCCTCACTACCTGGCAAATCAGACTATGACAAGTTCTGTCATTTCTTGTTTGAATTTTTTTTCCATATTCAATCATTTCAAAAGCAGAACATTTCCTTACAACCAGCATTTCCTGCACTGTGGACACCATCTTTCTGCTAAATCATAGGTTTTTTCTTTCCATTCCCCTGTATTAAAAGTTGGACCTGAGGTGTATCTTCTATTACTTCTATGTTTCTCCTGCCTCACTCTCGTTTCCTCTGGGCTCCAAATTTTATAACTTAGGAAAGGGGAAGAGGCTCAGTGCAGATATAATCTGTACTCGTCCTCTCATTCCCTGCTAGTTATAAGGAATAAAGCAAGCCAACACTTCTATATCATGCTTCATTTTTTTTATACTTTTCCTGCCAAACCACTTGCTAAGCTGGAGGATCATATTCACATGTACTTTTCTCATTGTAATTTCTCCCATACAGTCAAGATATTTCTGGAAGACATCCATCTTCACTTGAATAGTGTGTCATTCACAATGGAGTTCATGAATTTGTGACAATATTCTACTTACAACTAAGTCAGTTATGTGCTACTTTAAGGGATTACAATTTATTCTCTAGTATGTCACTTTGGAAGAGTCCTGGTACTCATATGATAAACCTATTGATCCAGAAGATGTGCTATTCTTTATTACACAGAAGAAAATGGACTACTCTAGAATCATCTTCTCTCCCTGTTATAGACAATTTATCTTCAGTGACCCATCTTCAGTTCTCTATTTTATTACCTATAGCAGAGTCCACACAGTCACCACTACATCAAATAGGCATGGTGTCCCACACTGCAGGGGAAAACATGGAAACATGGGCACATCATGATTGCCCCATTATCATGGTTTGAAATGTGTCCTTCATAGTCTCATGTGTTTGGCAAGGTCATGGCACATTGAGAGGTGGAGCCTTGCTGGAGGAAGGCAGTCACAAGAGGTGGGCCTTGAGGTGGATAAGTCCCACCCTACCTCCAGGAGAAGTCAGCCTTTGCTGCAAGCAGTTTTGTAGCTCTCAGCTTCCAAGATGTCTGCCGTGACTTAGCCTCCTCCCGCTTTGGCCAGCCAGCCATGCCGCTTCTGCTTTGAAAGACTGTATCTTCCCTCTGGAACCGTAAGCTGAATAAACCTCCTTTTCTCCCTTGAGTTGATTGACTTTGGGTGCTCTCTCACAGCAATAGTTAAGAGTAACTGTTACAGAAATTGGTACTGGATAGTGGGGTATTGCTGTGAGATAAGAACAGCTGGTACCACAAAGTGAAGTTGTTTGTGAAGCTGAGAAAAGTTGGTACCCAGAAGCATGGCCAATGCTGTGATGTGGCTAGTGTGCCTTTGGAACTGTTTGTTGGGAGAAATATGGAGAACTTTGGAACTTTGTGCTGGGAAAGTCTTTGCGTCTTGGCGGTTGGGCCAAAGGGACCTTTCTTTTTTTTTTTTTTTTTTTAATTTTTTTTTTTTATTAAAAATTTAATTATACATTTTAAAATTTTCTACCAGTTCCCTCCCTCCCCCCTCCCCTTCTCCCAGTGTCTCCCCCCCAATTCCCAGAGAGTCCTTTATTGTGTGCGCCTAACTCTCCACTGGGTCCTCCTCTCCGATGACATATAAGGACCCAGTGGCATTTCCATAAGCCCTTTCTCTTGTTCCCCTTAAGCATAAGATTACTACTATGGCTGTCAATCCCTTGCCTCCAGGGGTCTCGGTGCCCTTAACAGATGCTAGACTTTATGAGGGCAACAGTGCGCTGGACATTGCGCAGGGCATGCAAAGTTCCATTATGATTGCTTTGGCCCCAACTATTGTTCAGAATCTTGCCAATCGTTGCTCCTCCCATCCTTTTGCTCTTACAATCTTACCGCCCCCTCTTCCGCAAATGTCCCTGAGCTCCAGGATGGGGAGAGATTAGGCTGTCCTAGTTCTATGTGATTGATATAGAGTCTCTGAAGTTCTGGATTGTGGTTTGTTGATTTTCTTTTGCAGTTTTGCTGCTCCTGCAATTCCAAAGGGACCTTTCTTGTGAGAGCAATGCTGTGAGAGATGCAGACAGTGGAAGCCCAGCTTGTGATGGTCCAGAGGGGAACAGAGACTGTGTTTGCAACTGGACAAGTGACACATGGAGCCATGTGTTGGCGGAGTTGGTGAAGTTTTGCCCTCGTCCTGAAAGTTTGCCTGAAATTAAGTTGGTTAAGTTGGAGTGCTTGGCAGAGGAAATTTCAAAGCAATGTAGTCTTGACAATGTGATATGGCTACTTTTTAGTTGTTTTCAAAGTTATGAAAAAGAGCAAAGAATCAGGCAGGAAGAAGCAAAAACTGTAAGATCCAATGATGAAAAATACAATGGCAAACTTAAAGAGTTGAAACGGGAAGAAGCAGAGAACAAAATGGCTGTTGAAGAGATTAGCTCCATTTGTAAATGAAAGCCTGCTCTTAATTTGAATAATAGGAGAGGCCCTAGCTTGAGGGCAAGATCCTCAGGGAAGGC
This sequence comes from Typhlomys cinereus, assembly GCA_023101885.1. Taxonomy (NCBI): domain Eukaryota; kingdom Metazoa; phylum Chordata; class Mammalia; order Rodentia; family Platacanthomyidae; genus Typhlomys; species Typhlomys cinereus. The sequence continues at coordinate 1,313,827 of JALPQD010000127.1, forward strand.
TCCCACTCATAAGAATGCAAATCCTTTCAGAAGACTGGAGCTAAAATGGGGAGTTCCAAAGCAAAAGTTGGTTTCTCTTACCAAGCAACTGCCCAGGAGTGAAAGAGATGGTCAACATAGAGAAGCAGAATCAGCTGTGATTCAAGGGGGCCAGTCTTGGCAAAGTCTTCCACGTGGTTCTGGTTTTAGAGGCATCAGTGATGCAAGAGCGAGGAGATCACAGAGTCCTCCTCCAAGATTTCAAAAATTGGCAGAATCCAGGCATCATGAGGCAAGAAGCCTGCAGTTTAGAGGCCCAAGAAGGGCAATTTGTGCTGTGGAGTTAAAGCCTGGTTTACCATTGAGAAGTAAAGATGTTAGAGATTCCAGACACAAAGTGGGACACCTGCCAAGGAGAGCTGTATACCCTGGGATGAGTCAGCTCAAGAGAGCAACGTATTCTATGGAAGCTATATTGGAGGAGTGGAACCAATGTCCTTTGGAACTGAGATGATTTCAACAAGAGGCTCACCTGTTGGACTTGGAGCTACAAGATTTGGAGTTTGTCCTGCTGGTTTTCGGTCTTGTTATGGACTGATCTTTCCTGGATATGCCCCATTCCTTCCTTTTGGAATGGGAATGTTTATTCTGTGCCATTGTATGTTAGAATTATGTAACTTGTATTTTGATTTTACAGGAGGCTTTGGACTTTGAACTTTTGGACTGTTGGGACTACTAATGTAGTCTATGAAGACTTTTAAAGTTGGACTGAGTATGGTTTGCATAATGAGATGGCAATGAGCCTGTGGGGGACAAGGGTGGAATGTCATGGTTTGAAATGTGTCCCCCACAGTCTCATGTGTTTGGCAAGGTCATGGCACCTTGAGAGGTGGAGTCTTGCTGGAGGTAGGCAGTCACAAGGGGTGGGCCTTGAGGTGGATGAATTCCACCCTACCTCCAGGAGAAGTCAGCCTTTGCTGCAAGCAGTTTTGCAGCTCTCAGCTTCCAAGATGTCTGCGGTGACTTAGCCTCCTCCAGCTTTGGCCAGCCAGCCATGCTGCCTCTGCTTTGAAAGACCTCCCCTCTGGAACCGTAAGCTGAATAAACCTCCCTTTCTCCCTTAAGTTTCTTGATATTGGGTGTTCTTTCACAGCAATAATTAAGAGTAACCGTTACACCCATGGAGCCTGCACTTTGAGATTGGTCAACCTAACTTGTATACATTATTACTCATAGTAGAGTCTAAGCCAAAGCTTCTCCTAGACTTACCTTTGGTTCTGTCATGTCCCTGTGTAATCACCAAGTAGTATGTTACTTTACCTAGGAACTCTATTTTTATTCACTCAAAATAGAGAGGGTACTAACAGATCCAAGCAAAAATTCTGCCTAAATCCAAATTGGTGAAATAATGAGTTTATTGGATTACTTACAGGAACACAGATGGGATCTTACTTAAGGGAAAGGGCATCTTATTGATGCTACACAACTGAAGAGTGTTGTTCTGTCAGCAATTATTCAGCCACTAAGGTATACTCAGATATGGGTAGGGTCTTGTAGTCCTTCTCCCTTTCTTCATGTGGAAGGTCAGTTTTGTGATGGTATAAATGATCACAACTACCTGCTTCTGAAGCTCTTGATCCTTTGATTAATTCAACAACTTCTGGAGAAGACCCACTCCCAAAAGGTATCTGTGAAGTTTCAGATATAAACTAGGATTCTCAGTGTATCAACATTGACAATTCAAAGATAATGAAAGCATATAGAAAAAGCCCTTTTCCATTTATACTTAATGGATGAGTGTTGTAATATCTGTTGACATTATAAGTACTAGAGTGGAAAATTGTATCATTTGCTAATCAAAAGTATTTGCTGCTTCCTATTGTTTTTCTCTCCTTATTCCTTTTGGTGCTATGAAGATTCCCAGTCAGCTATCAGTGCTCCGGCATCTTGACATTTGACTAGTCAGAGGTTGCAAAGATATGGGTGTAAAGCTAAGCAATGAGTCTGATTTGTGTTTTCTCTGAGTATATCTTTCAAAAAACTATTTTTCTTATTTATTTGGAAGACACACACACACACAGAGAGAGAGAGAGAGAGAGAGAAAGAGAGAGATATTGAGAGAGAAGGCATATGAGTGCTTCAGTATACATGCTGAGATGAAAGACTGTTTTTGGAAATTAGCTTTCTCCTTCCACCATGAGGACTCCAGAAATCAAACTCAAGTTGCCAGGTTTGCAAGCAGGTGATCTTACCTGTCGCACCATCTTAGCGGGCCTAAGGATATTTTGCATATCCAGCAACAAAGAGGGGAAAGAAAATAAAGAGAATCAATGCTGAACTAGTATTATTGGTTACTCTATTGAGTTCTATCCATATTTTATGAATTATAAAAATCTTTTCCTATTTAACAGATGAAGAAACTGATGTTTAAAACATTTCATATAGTGACAAGAGTGTACCTTAATATGCAGCACTTGTGTAGGATGCTTAGGGCCCTGGGTTCGATCCCCAGCATTGCAAAAAACACCCACATAAATAAACAAAAGTAAAAGTTTTAAGTAATGAACTCGAAGTCCTCAGTTATTAAGTAAAGACAATGGAATTAAAACCCAGATTTGTTTGTCACTGAAAGCAGAGTACAGATGTTTTCACTTTATCCAGTCCAGCTTTTCAATCAATTTGTTTAAATTTCTAAGTCAGTAATGGGATAATGATATTCTCCAAAACTATTTTGAGTGACTTATAAGTATATATAATATGCATAAAGTCTTACTTACTTGAAGAACTTAAAAGACAACAAACATGGCTATTGTCTATGCTGCCCTGCTTAAACTTAACACTCATTCTGTGCCTTTTTAAGATGTAAAAGTTAGTCTTTGCTAAGAATTTTAGAGTAATACTAATGTGATTTCCAGTTACTACAACTGATGCAAGGACCCTGTATAATGAAGGTCCAGTGCGGACCTTGGCCAGCATAACCTTTTCTTTTGTCATAGAGATATTTTTTTCCATAATCAATACTTAAACATTACTTGCCATTGTTTGATGGTTTTATTTTTGTTTGTTTCCAAAGTAAAAAAAGTTATTCTATTCTTCCCTGGAAATAATTTTGCCTATTCCACATACTACATGCAATTTTTTAAATACATAATTCCCAGTATATGGTATCTTTTTTGCAATGCAAGACACTGTGCACTGATAAAAAGTAGGCATTATGCATCATACTTCATCCTTCATACATACAACATCCTTCAGTTATTAGTTGCTGCTTCAGCTTCTTTTCAGTTGATCGTTGAATGGCTAACTAGTTTCCTTTGAGTTCCTGTTTGTGTTTGGTTGTTTGGATTCTGTGGTTTCATACTATAGTGTTTTAAAGGATATTTCTATAGAATGTGCTTTTCTGATTGAACAACTCTTTGTTATTACCTTTTACATGCTGATGTCAAGGGGACTAAAGAGCTGTTTGAAGTGATGCATGTTGTCCATAAATTTCCCTGTTGTTTTATTTATGAACTTACATTCAAAAGAGTCAGTGTGCCTAGAAGAATTTCCTCTCAATAGTTTTACTGGAAGGTGCAAAGTCATAAATTAACAGTGAGCATACTCTGGAGAGAGAGACTATAACCACATAGGGGACTTCCATGTATATTATCTGTCTTTTCTTGGCCAACATCTATAAAATTTGTCCTTGTGAGAAAGATTAACAGATATATTGAAGCAAATTCGCCTTTTAGAATAGGATGGAGTTAGGTTCAACTCTGTCATTTAGAATCTTCTGTGTAACCTTTTATTTCTTTGGGATATGAAACAACATTGATTTCATACTCACAATGATTCATTGTCTTCCTACAAGGTTATGGGAATTATTAGTTAGGAAATGTTGAGAAAGTTTGGGGGGAGGCAAAAAAATTATTGATCCAATCAATAGTGGTAAAATTTGAACACATTCTTCAGAAAAGGAGATAGTGTTAGGAGGAATTTGGTTTAAATAGCCCAACCACTCAAAGGCATTGCTGAATGACAGCATTTAATGAGTCTTTATGATGACTCATGTTCCTGATTAGATTTTAATGTAATCCTCCGGTGCCAATTTTAAAGACAGAAAGTCAAAAGACTTAACTTTTGTATGCCCCTTGAGATATATGCTCTGACTCATTTTAAAGGTCTAAGAGAAAAAAAAATAAGATTACATGAGGGATATGCAATCCAAATATTCTCTCTCTCTCTTTCTCTCTCTCTCTCTTGACTTCCTCCCACTTATTCTTGTTCCCTGTCTAACTCAGTTAGCTATTCTTGTCTCTTTAACTGCACCCTAGTGGTACAGGTATCAAATTACATTCTGTACTAGACAGTCCTGGATCTAATCCTTACCAGTTCACTTGTTTCCTGACCTAATTTTGCTCATAACTCCTCAGTTAACTTCGCATCCATCTATAAAACATGCACTCTTTTATTGTTTTAAGAGAGTTCAGCCTTTGCTATTTAAGAAAAAATATATGCGCTGTCTTGTCAGGCTATAAGATTTGACATTTTAGCAAATGTGATCACAGTTCTAATTATTTTTACTTCTATGTGTTCATTTTTGCCCATAGTTTTAGAAAGGCTTGCCCCAGGTCAAAAAAAAATGAAACAAAATAAAAAAGTTTAAAGATTCCTAGTCTAAGCTTTTAAAAAATTATTTATGTGATTTAAAATCACAATGGATTTTTATTTTCTCTCCCTCATCATTACCCTACCTCATCCTCTCTTTTCCCACTGAGAGATACAGTTTTATCCACAAGCTACCCCAGTGTCCTTTCTTGCATATGTGTTGCATTTGGTCTAATAAGGGATGTCTTTTTCTTTCATGTGCTTTGGTACCTGCTGCATTAATCTTCACAGATTTGGCCCAATCTAAATTTAAATCTCAAAGTTTTAAATAGAGTAACTCAAGAAGTTTAAAATTCATGATTCTGTGAAAGAAAATCTTTTTTTTAATAATTGAAAAACACCCCCAGGACAAAACAGCAGAATGATCTAGAATGCATATTTCATTTAAATGAAATCTATGGAAAGGAATCTTCTATATTCCAAAAGAAGCAGAAGGTTGTTAGAAATAACCAAATATACTAAAGAATGTCTGAACAGAAAAACAGGTATTATATAACCAACTCTATCCCAGACTATCACAAAGCCTGGGAGAGTAAAAATCTCATGGAGGATTCCTGCATAAATTCTCTTGGGGGAAGTTTCAGAGTTTCCTGCTCAGGAATTTTGTATCAAAGATAGTAAAAAATTTGCTTATTAAAAAGCCAGCAAATAATGGTGTAAATAACTTAATGGTAGAAAACAAAGACTGTGACTGAGTACTCCTTAGCCAATGAGTGTACTATCCCACCAATGACGATCTCTGTGACCTCTTCATGTACATTTTGATACCATGGACTTAAATTTACATATAACCTTAGGAGAATGGTGGGGGCTGAGATTGCATTTCCATAATTTGACAGAATAATTGCTAGGTTATTGCCAGTGGTAAACTGTTGAATGTTTTCCAACTATATTTCCAGAGAAAACAAAAGCAGACCAAAATAAAACAAAATAAATAATCCAACAACCAAACCTCTAAAACCCCAAAACTTAATTTTAGCATTTTTCCAACATTCATTGAATGATTTCAAGTTAATGATTAAAGATACAGGTAATCCATACACAGGATAATTTAGAACTACATGGATATAGGTGTGACTGTTAGATGATTGGATGCTTGATGGGTGGACAAGTGCATGTATGGATTAATGGACGAAAATGTGGATATTTAAATGAAAATATGAATGTGAAAGTGAACAGATGAATATGTGGAAGGAAAGACAGGAGGATAGGCAGATAACTGACTGAGTAGATGTTCAAAATAGTCTCTAGACTTTGATCATAAAGAAGCAATTAATTCTTAAAATTTTTGTTTATTTATAATTTTTTCTCGGGGCTGGAGAGGTGGCTCAGGGGTTAAGCCTCTGCCTTGCAGGAGGAAGGTCCTGAGTTCGGATCCTAGACCCTACTATAGACGCCAGGCAGAAGCGGGGGCAGCCTGCGTTTCTGGTCCTGGTAGGGCGGAGCCTGTGAATCCCAGGGCAGAGTAAACAAGGAGGAGGTGGAGGCGGTCCATGGGTGGTTCCCGAATTCGTCCGAATTCTACAAACACACATACATACACACGTACACACACGCATACACGTACTACTGAATGGATAATAAGAAAAATTTAAAAAAAAGATGGTAACCATCCTGCAAATGGGAGACTGAACCACCTCACCATAGTCTCCTACTCCTATTCCATCTACCTTTGAACCTACTTTTATAGTAAGACTCTATTTTAACAGCCTTTTATCTCTGGCTAGGAGGTGACAGACATTACCCAACAGGATGGAGCCAAGGGTAGTGCAGGAACAGAAAAACTGAAAACAATAACAAACCATAATTCAGAACACCAAAGACCCTACATTAAGCACCTGGAACCAGATCAGCCAAATCTCTCCCCATCTCAAAGCTCAAGAAACCTTGCCGAAGAGTGGGCGGTAAGATTGTAAGAGCCTAAAGATGGGGAGGAGCAACGATATGCAAGATTCTCCACACAAGTTAGGGCCGAAGTAACCATAATAGGACTTTGCATGAACTGCGCAATGACCAACAGATCATTAACCCCCCAAAGTCTAGTATGGATCACAGGCACTAGGATCCCTAAAGGCAAGGGATTAACAGCCACAATAGTGTTCCTATACTAAAGGGGAACACAAGAAAGGGCTCTAGGCAATGCTACTGAGTCCTTACACCTCATTAGAGAGGAGGACCCAGAGGGAAGTTTGACATTCACACTAAAGGATGCTCCAGGGATGGGGGGGGGGTGGCACTGGGAAAGGGAGGGAGGGAGGGAAAGGAAAGGGTAAAGAGGAGAGGGAGCAAGAGGAGGGGTGGAGGAAGGGAGGGGACTGGAGTACCTATTAAGTTTGTATGAGTGGAAAATAAATAAATAAATAAAAAGAAACTTTCATAACATGATATGAGACATATGTCTCACTGTTACTCACTGCAGAAAAACACACTGATGTTTAGAAAGGTTAAGCCACTTTTCCAGGGATCTTATCTTTCTGATAAATGATAGGACCAGCTCCTTAGCAACAGACATAACAGTGTGTGCCCAATTTACTTTGGGAAACAATTTTGACCATATCCTAGCTTACTGGAACATTGTAATGACCTGTGAATAGCTGTGGAGAAAATGATCTTATCTGTTTACTTTGGCTTGATCCATTTTCAGTATCTGAAACAATAATTATAGTTTATCATCTTTGGGTTACTCTACTTTCTGATTTATTGAGTAGTCACAACTACTCAATAAATGTAACAAGTATATTAGTTTAAAATAAAAAATAAAATTTATTTTGAAACATATGTATTGAAAAGAATATTGTGGGTCATTCATATAAATTTAGCTTTTCACTTTATATGATTTTGGAGCGTGTTATTAGAGGAGATCATGCAGCACTCTGAAGGTCCTAACACTGAATGAAGTAAGGAAAAGTCAATGACACATTCAGACACAGCATTAAGATGCATATTTCAACATTCACAATTACCTTAACGTCTATAAAGTTACTATATTGAATATTTATTTCCCCTTATTAAGTGATTATTGTTGGGCTGAGCACTAAACATTAAAGGAGAAAATTTCAATTGTCTTAAAAAAGGAATTATGTGCAGATAATGTAGAGAGAAGGGAATTCTTAATTTGTATTGACTGTTTTATTTATACTGGTTAAGAAACTTTCATAAAGATGGTAAACATCCTGCAAATGGGAGACTGACCCCCCTCACCCCTGACCCTGACCAAGACTGCCTCATGGAACCTTCCACGAAGAGCTTGGTGGATGCTAATATTTTAGCTAATCACCATAGAAACCATTATACGAGAGTAATATTTTCATATCCAAGTGGTATTCTCCAAGTTGGTCACCATTGTTTCCTTTCAATGACCCAATAATGCAAATGCAGTGAACAAAAATTCTCCATAATCTCTTTCTAGTTAACATCTTAAAATAAAAGAATATAGCAAATTAAAACGAGTCTCAAAGATGAAGTCAAAATGTGCACATAAGCAGTACAATTTCTTTCAACTACAGCTCTCATTATCTCACATTTCACAAGTTCCTACACAACATTACTGTTTTCCTGACACTTTTACCTTTACTCCTTTTCAAGTATAACTAAGATTAAATAAGGTTGGAAAAATTTTTGTTTTAGGGTCATGTTCCAGTCCTCGCCTAGAACTTTCTATTATTTTTTTCCCCAAGAGTTTAGTTCCTTCAGTAAACCACCTTCACTCTATCTCAGATAGATTCTAGAATATAAATTTTAGATTGAGTGTATGATTAACTACTGAACACTATTTGCAGAAAACTTTATATTATCTGTGCTGACATGTCTTGTGTTCTTGGTGAAAGTCACACTATTCTAATGACAAAATTACTGAGCAAATAAATGTCTGAGAGCTAATTCAAACAATGAAATTAATGGATCTTTAATTATTTTCAAATGGGGAAAAATGTACCAGAAAGTTTAATGGTTCAAATGAAGGTTATATGACACCATCCACAATTTATTTGTTAGAGTACTGGGTAATAGGATCATGCAGCTTTAATTTTGTCACCCTGTATGTTATGTCCTGTAGACATAACATCATTCAAATTATATGATTTAACTAAATATGTGGGAAAAGTGCTTCTATAAGTCTTTCTGATGGCAATGTAATAAATTGAGCCTCTAATTTTATTATAAATCTATATTTTCCAAGTTAGTCTAAAGTTAGTCTAAAGTTTTCAATTTTGAATTGATGTAGAGAAGTACCTCAATATCTCCAGACATAAAGAAATTCTTCATGCCACTTCTAAAGGCAAATAATACAATCATCCTTTGTAAGTAACAAGTAATGAATTTACTAAAACAAAGTGGAAAGACCCAAATAGGAATTCACACTTCTGTTGCTTATACTGTTCAGATAAACCATATCTTTTTTTTTTTTTTTAATGTAGATCCGAGAGGTCTTAAAGGCCCCTAAACATTATAGGGCTGAAGAGGTGGCTCAGAAGTTAAGCCTCTGCCTTGTGGGTGGAAGGTTCTGAGTTCGGATCCTAGACCCCACGTATGACTCCCGGCGGAAGCAGGGACGGCCTGCATTTCTAGTCCTGGTAGGGCGGAGCCTGTGAATCCTGGGGCAGAGTAAACAAGGAGGAGGTGGAGGGCCATGGTGGTTCCCGAATTCCCCCAGGGTTCTACACACACACATACATAAACACACGTACACACACACACACGCACACGCACGTGCACACATAATTGAATAAATAATAAAAAAATAAAAACCATATCTTGTACAGGAATATATATGTCATTTTAAACTATTTGAAAACTGTTTTTATCCACACATTGTCAAATTAAATATGAACAGGTTATCGTAGTTAATCATCCTCATTACTCAGGTTGGGAGGCTGAAATTCACAAAATCTTTTATTTGTCAGGCTCACATCATTGCAAGCCATCAAGGAGTCATCAAATCTATGCTTTCTGATTTAATGTTCAAGTCTTAGTCTGTAGAATGACAAGTTCAGTCCCCTGAATTCACATCGACAAAAGGAGCCTGGTGTGGTGGCAATGTTTGTAATGCTAGTTGTGAGGCTGTAGAAGCAGATGGATCTTTGGAGCAAAGTGTCCAGGTAGCCTAATCTATTATATAAGCTTTATTATCAGTGAGAAATCCTTTCTCAAGATAGTGAGAGACCCTATTTAAAGAAAAAGATCGATAGTGGTACCTGAGAATCAACAGCTTAGGCTGTCCTCTGGCTTATATTTGTGTACATAATGTATGATCATTCACACACACACACGCATGCACACATGCACTTTTCTCTCTTCCTTTTTCCAGCTTCAATGACTTTTATGACCACATAGGCTAGGAACTTTTTAGAAATATGCCACTAATTTTGACTGTACAGAGGCTATTTATGGATAATTATCTGAATATTAATATATCAAGACTGACTTAAATTTTAAAACTGTCAGTATATGTAAGATTTTAATAAAGTTTCTAACACTGAAACATTAACTTCTTATTGCTGTACTTGACCTCGCTTTGTATTATTCCCTTTGTTTTTTCTTGTTGTTGATAAGTGTGGTGGATTCTTTGCATTTTGAGTTCTTTTTTGACAAGCAGTTAAATAAGAAAGGTGAAAATAAGCTTGAAAGTATTCATGTTTTTGGAAAGTTAAATAGATTTATTGAAGTATAAGTAACATATAACAAATTGTATCCACTTGAAGGGTAAAGTATGATGCATTTTCATAACTTGATGCCATAAAAATGTCTCTTCCATCACAGTAATAGCATGCTACTTCTCCACAAACTTCAATACACTCTCTTCTGTTTTTGATTCCTTTTTTTTGCATTCTGTCTCTATTCATTGGAAGGTGTTGCCCAATTTTTATCACTAAAGAATAATTTTCATTTTCTAGAGGTCTTTATGAATGGACTCAAGAAGAGACATGATTGTCCCTTGTCTTACTTGATTCATTCTGTGCACAAATACCTTTCTCAGCTATACCTGCTAAGGTATTTTTCCTTTCTTCAGTTTTAGTAATCTGAAGTCAAATGCAGTTAGAAAATAGTCAGTGGAAAATTCTGATATGAAACAAGAGCTGGAAGAGGTATATGAACTAAGTGGTAGTTTGAGCACATGCCTAGAATGTATAAGATTATAGGTTTGTTCCCCAATGCTGAATAAAAAGGAAAAAATGGTTAGTATATACAACATTTTAGGGGAAGACAATCACATAAAATATATTGGTTTTATTTTTCTATAATCACAATTGTGAATCTCAAGATAATATAATAATATACTGGGTTTAATTTATAGATTGGATTGTATTTTAGGTTTATCTGTACATGAAAAAGCATGATACAAATAGGTTTTGGTATATTTCTGTGGTTCAACCATCTCTTGGGTCCTAGGTTGTATATCCTGCAGATAAAGGGTTCTCTGCTTACCATTTTCTAATCTAGCATTATGTGAAGTGAAAGTTCAAGTTATTTCATTCCCTTACCACATATTGAAACTATGGAATGAATTATGTCCTTTTAAATCTATATACTTCTCAAAATATGTTTTATATATGTTTTATATATATATTATACAGTGATGATAAGCTTAGGTGAAGTAATGAGGATGGAATACTTCTGATAAAACCAGTGTTTTTATAAGATGTTCTGTCAAATAGATTTTCTGTTTCCTCTCATTTAGAGACATATAGAGCAAGGAGCTGACTATAAGCAGACAGAGGCCTATTACCAGAATCTGAGCTTATTGCCTCCCTGATCTTTAACTTTTAGCCCAGGAACTGTAAGAGAATAATTATTTACTGTTTTGAGCTCTTGGTATATAGTATGTTGTTACAGAAGTATGGACATTTGATAACATTTTTGACACGTGATTTTGACATGTGATTTAGTTTGCTCTTTCTTGGTAAGTAATGATGTTAAGTGCCTTTAAGTATGCTTGTTTGTCATTTGTGACTTCTTTTTTTTTTTTTTTTGGCCACAGACTCAACTTTACTCAGGAAGTGTTTGGGCTTACAAAGGGTCGGGGTCCAATCAGGTGTGGCCACTCCTCTACTCAGGGGAGGGGGAGAGCAGCCACCAATCATTTAGCTGTTTACTAGGTGTCCAGGTTAGATGGGCGCTTCCCATTGGTTGTTCATCCCTCCTTCCCATTGGTTGTTCATCTGCCCGCCATTTGGTTGTCCATCCCACTGCCTGTATGGTTTCTTCTCAGGCTTATCTGTAGCCAGACTTCCTGTATTCAGGCTAGGGCCTCCCTGAATCAATAGTGCCACATTTTCACCCTTTTATTTATAAAATTTTTTCAGTGGGGACCAAGCTGGGGCGACCCCAAGCCTCTTCAACAGCGTGGAATATAGGTGACTGTGCCTGTCTTAGGTTGGTCACCACCCTCGTGTGGAGCCTTACCTGTCATTGACTACCAGTCATGAGACCATCGCAGAGAAAGAATCATGGTCCCAAAGGGGAACTCAAGCAGTGGCAGAGAAAAGGAGGTTTTGTCAGGGCAGGAGCAGGCAGAGAGGCTGTAGGCAGGACAGGTGGAGAAATGATCCAGAAGAGCTGGGGACATAAATCAGAACCTAACAATTGTAAGTTAGTAAGTCATAGCTTCAGTAGAGGACATCCAGGCTTACAATGGGCCTTTGGTGATCTTAGGAATATCTGAGGCCTGAATGGATGATCTGAACCTGAATGGACTGTAAGAAAATTTGTATGAAAGAAAACTTACAAAAATATAAGTAGTTAAGACTTTAGATGTTACCAAAATTATTTGTTCTTATCTTTAAGTATGCATACATGTATTTAAAAATGGCATGCCAAAATTTTTATATTAGCGTGCAATAGAAATAAAAAATAGAAGTGGCCACAGACACAAGACATACAACATATTAACAAAGAACATATAAACATACACACACATGAACAACATTTTACCGGCAACTGTATAATTTACCAGCAACCATCTTAAAATTATCCTTGAAAGCTTTATCAAAGGTAGATTAACATTTAAGAAAACCTTATTTAAAACAAGACCTCATATTAGTTAAATCCGGCAGCTTAGCTTAATTATGAAAAACGTCTAGCAAGGAAAAGCATCCTCATCCATAGTCCATTCCCACCTTTTCTCTGTGGGGATACAAGGTGCTAAAACCATAGCATCATTCTAAAATTCCTCCAGGCCAACAGTTACCTTGAGTCCTCTAGTCTGTAGGAGAGATTTCAAGATATGTATTTGGAAACCAGTATCATCTGAAGTAGAAAATACAGCCAGACAAGAGGAGGAGTCAAGAGCTACAGGAAGAAGAGGAGGGAAAGGGATGTCAGCAGGGGGTGGAATGCCCCCCACATGGACCTGAGAGCCCTCTGCAGAATCCTCAACCAGGAAGGGAAGGGATCCAGATCTGGAGGAAAAACAAAGGACTAATTTTGGGTTCTCTCCACATGCCACACTGCAGCAATCAATCACTTCCTCAGTGGAGGATCCTACGATGCCTAGGAGGATGGGAACAAAGGGGGCCAGAAACATATGGCCTTCCTGGACTTCCCCCTTATGGGCCGGCAAAAGCACTTCCAGCTAGATCTGTGGCTCCCAGACATTTTCTGGGGAAATCCAAGGTGCTAGGATTAAAGCTTCCTCCTAAAAATCTTCTAAGTCCTTCGGCATAAATCTAGTAGAGCCTTAAGAGCAGTCAGCTGGGATGTCCTTATGATGGGATGGTAAATTACCCATTATGGAGAGGAAAGGTTCCCTAATGGAGCAGAGATGACTAGGAGGCTAGAGGACAAGGCAAAAGTGTAGAAAATAAAAAGCAATGACTAGATCAAGGTCAAAGTTAAAACAACTCCTAAAAGGGTAACCAACGTTTAAGGAGAGACCTAGTGCAGGACATATGCAGAGGTGTTTTGGATCTAAACGTCCTGTGCTTGTGAGGGACTTCAGGGGTTCATTACTCCCCTGGATGCCCCCGGTCAGGCCTGATTCAATATAATCAAACTTGGGCTTCGAGTTCTGAGGGAACCAATTTCTCATATGGCTCTTTGATCGTGGGGAAATCAAATGAGCGATTGGGGCTCCTTGATTATCAGCAAATCAAGCAAGTGTTTGGGTTCCTAACCTTGCTCCTTGATCATCACTAAATCAAGCGAGTGAGTGTGCATGTTCCCAAGGACAAACAGGGAAAGGGGAAGAGGAGGGGGCCACCTGCTCACCTTCAGGCACCGAAAGTAGAGGAACACAAAACAAAGGGGCCGCTCACAGAACCTTACCGGAATGGGTGTGTCTCGTCTACACCAAAGGCAGCACCGCCCCACGTTGGTGTGCCAGATGTTGCCAAATCCCCCACCGGCCCAGCCGGGCCAGCCGGGGTAAGAGCGGAAACGGCAGGGCCTCGTGGGTGTGAGGCGAATGGGCGAGCCAGCGACGGGGTCACCACCCAGACCCCTGGAGTCAGGCAAGAAGCAGCACGCAGAGGATGAGTTGGCCGCAGACTCCCATTTGTGACTTCTTTAATGTAGTGTGTGTCAGATTATCCTGAATTTTATAAATGGACATATTTAAATAATTTTAGTGCTTATTGATGGTCAGAAAAAGAAAAAAAGAGAAAGAAAAAGATAAAAGAAATGCTTTAATGCATTTTCAAAATGATTTGCTTTTATGTTAGGTCAGTATTCCAGGGTTAACTTTCCTTTGATCCTCATTGTGAGAACCTGTTAAGAAGGACTGGTCAAAGTCTTCCTATTTTCTTCAGGCTGGATATGAACTCATGATAATCTTATATCAGCCTGCCAAGTATGTATAAATATTCCTAATCATTATCTTGAAGCACAAAGAAATTCACTGATCATGGTCTTTAGTTTTACTCACTGTAAGCAGAGAAATATTTTCTATGGAGTTGTCTTTTTTCCTTAATATTCAGGCAAAAACATTTTAATTATTCTATTCAATTGCCTTGGACATGATGAGGGTGAAGTCTGAGATAAAGATAGCAACTTTTAGAGTCCATTGAGAATCTTAAGATTCTCCAATCTAATCTTTATGTGTGGTTCCTTTCCATCTCACTTAGTTTTCTAACATGCATATAACCAATTCTCAGATTAAAAAAAAAGATTTTATTAATTCTGTTGTCAGATCTTCTTCTCTGTTAATAGCTTATGGTCTTGGCCTCCTTTGATTTCTAACTCTACCACCTAAGAAGTACTAAAATAAAATCCCTGACATAGATACATACAATGAAAAGAAAAATCACATAGCCTACACTTTTGGATGTTTGGAGGCATGGTCCTGCACTGGCCGAGTTCTGGTGACAGCTGTGTCACTTAATGGCAGAAACTGATGTGACAGTAAATGTTGAAGAAAATAAGCGATAAAGTTTCAAACCAGGAGCAGAAAGACAGACATTTCACAGGCCTCATGAGGGAATGCTTCTAGTGACTTATGGACCTTGTACAAAACTCCTCTACCCAAATGTTCCACCACCTCCAAAAAAAAAAAAACCACCTTGAAGATCAAGGTTTAGTCACTATATCCCCTTGGGACACTCATAACATACTCAAGTTACTACAGCTCTCAATTAAGTTTCTATGCAGATATAGTCTTATGAGTGATTAATTAAAAAGGAAAAGTAAGTCATGTGACAGGACCAAATTGAATTTTTGGGGGGAATTAACCTACCTGGCAGGCTTATTTGATGAACTTCTAATCAGTTTGGTTGTAAATTTTCCCATCAGTGAGATGATACTACTTGACAAGGAAAAAAAAATTCAACTGGGGGAAAGTGAAGTTATACATACAAAAATCCCAAAACATTGACTTGGAAAATAATTTAAATGCAAAATTTTAATTTTTTATAGAAAACAAAAATAAATAATCTTAGAAATAAGATTACATACAATAAAAAATCTTGCATATAGACACATTACCTTTTAAGAGAATCGCATTAGAGTCATTTTGCTAAAAGGCCACATATGTTTTACAGAAGTTGCAGCAAAAAAAAAAAACAGGAATTACAGAATCATTTCAAAATAAACACTCTACCAACCTTATGGAAAAACATCTGCACCATTTAGTTTATTGCATCAGTTTGCTGTGGTGGTTTAGAGATAACCATGCATTTTCTCTTAGATTTATTATTGGAAACTTCTACTTAAAAGTCTGTGGTTTGAGACAGGAAATGCATTTTGATTGATAATGCTGGAAAGAAATTAATAGATCGGATGTTCAAAAAATGAAAACAACTAAGAGATAAAAGTAGCACTTGAGAAACTGAATTGAACTTTTCTTTTTAAAAATATTTTATTTATTTATTTAATGAGTGTGCATGTGTATCAGAGGGCACTGTGTATCCCTGTGGAGGACCAAGGTTGACTTCGGGAGTCATCCTGGATTGGTTCAGCCTCCTTCTTGGTTTGCTCTGGGATTTCCCAGGTTCCACTCATTGGAGCCTGGAAAATGCTGGCTGCCTGTGTTTCTGTCTGGTGGTTTTATGTGGGACCTGGAATCCAAACTCAGGACCTTCTGATTGCAAGACAAAGTCTTAACCCCTGAGCCATCTCTCTAGCCCTAAACTGCATTTTTCAAGGACTCATAGAAGTAGTCTTTGAGGCTCTAAATTTTGCATTTGTTAATCAAAATTAAGACAGATTATTCCACTCAAACCAGAATATGAAGACAAGAATTCCTTCCTTCATGCAAAGTAACAGACAGTAGCTATCCCAACATTTAAGAAAGTGTAATTCTTAATCCCAAAATGAAGACTTTCAATGCATCATGATTACATGGGCAATGTATTGAGAGCTCCTGATTGCCTGATATGCCTATTGAAAATCAACATATATAGACCTGATGACATTATCCTAAAAGCAAACATAGCATTTCTCTGGGGAAAAAATGATGCATTTTTTAGAATAGATGAGGATGAAATCTTCAGGGTATAGATTTGTAGCACAAGTCTAAATACAACGACCACTTCTATACAACAAACAAGCAAGTAAATGACTAACAATTTCAATTTTGAAAGTCACCAAAAAAGAAAAGGAAGAAAGAAAGCAGAAGAAGGTTGAATAAATGCTGGATTACAAGTTGGTAAAAATGTGTCTGAACTCTTTAATTACTGGACTATCTAATATATATATATATTATATATATGGCATTTTCTATGGTTAAAGATTATGATAAAGAGTATTATCTGTATCATATAATCTCAGCATTCAGGAGGCTGAAACAGGAGGATTTCCATGAGTTTAAGTGCAACTTGGACTACATAGTGAGTTCCTGGCTATGATTGCAGTGATATACTTATGCAAACTGCACACACACACATGCACACACAAATGTGTACACAGAGCCAAGCAAAAAAAATACCCAAAATTATTATATAAATTTCTTTATTGTAACTTGAATCTTTGCTTAATTTCTCCACATGTATGTCTCCTGCCAATTAAATTTTAGGGAACAAATCAAAGGAAGGTGCTGTATTCTTTCTTTGAGGTGAAATAATGGAATACACTCTTAGGAGGGACACAATCTTCAGATACCATAACAATGCATCTGAACTAAAACAGTGTCAGAGATCAGGTGATAAAATACATTGATATATCCTTCACCAACAAGCATCTCCAAATTTAGAAGAATACCAGCATTTCTGTGTATTAGGGGAAGGTTCATTTAATTTTTATTTGAATTTGTAATAACGTCAATAGTTTATAGTGAAATGAGTAATATTTCTCTTTCTTCTTAACTGTTTGGTCTTGAGTAATTAATAGAGCCTCATTAACACTCCAGTTACTTACCACTTGAAATGATTGCAGTGATACAAAAGATTATTGCAAAAATTAAGTGTAAGGAAGTAAAAGTGTTTGCTATAACATTGGTGGAAATAGTAGAAATTGCATAAGGAAAGATCTAAGAATGGAAACTGAAATAGAAGGATCTCATTCTTAAAATTTCACTTCTAATCCCTATTACTATAGACTCTTAGGAATCCCTTCTGTTTCCTTGACACTGCTCTTGTCACTGAAGAATGTAGCATTGAGAAGACAGAAAAAATTCCTTCTTCCATGGCAATTACTTTATAGAAACTCAAAGATTATTTTTGGCATGCTAGATTAAATCAATGCTGTAAAAGAGCACTAAATTTCAATGATGAGACAAATGAAATATAAAGATGAAATATAGTTTTGTTATTCATTTTTTTGTACCGAACATGATACTTAAACAAGTCTTTCACTGGGTATCATTTTTATCCACAGAAATTCTTTTGATTCTTGTCCTGAAGTGAAGTGTTCTAATGATGAGGATTTCAGAATACAAAGATTATTTTATATGTGGCAAATAAAAGCAAAATAATGTGTCAAACACAAGACAGAGGCTTGAATTAATTTTTTTTCCTTTTTATGTGTATGCATATATGAGGTATGGGGTGTTCTGCATATGAATGAATGTTGGAACAGTTACTCTTAACTATTGCTGTGAGAAAGCACCCAAAGTCAAGCAATTTAATTTATTCAGTTTACAGTTCCAGAGGGGAGACACAGTTTCTCATAGCTAAGGCGACATGGTTGGTTGGCCAAAACTGAAGGAGGCTAAGTCCCTGCAGACATCTTGGAAGCTGAGAGCTGCTAGACCACTTGCTCTAAAGGCAGACTTCTCCTGGAGGTAGGATGGGACTAATCCACCTCAAGGCCCAAACCTTGTGATTGCTTTCCTTCAGCAAGGCTCCATCTCTCAAGGTGCCATGACCTTGCCAAACACATGAGACTGCAGGGGACATATTTCAAATGATGACACTCCACAGGCTCATTGCCATCTTATTATGCAAATCATACTGAGTTCAACTTTAAAAGTCTTCATGGACTACATCAATAGTCCCAACACAATCAAAAAGTCCAAAGTCCAAAGCCTCCTGTAAAATCAAAACACAACTTACATTCTTCCAACATACAATGGCACAGAATAAACATTCCCATTCCAAGAGGAAGGAATGGGGGCATATCCAGGAAAGACTGGTCCATAACAAGACCAAAAACCAGCAGGAAAAACTCCAAATCCTATAGCTATGAGTCCAACAGGTGAGCCTCTCTTTGAAATTGTCTCAGTTCCAAAGGGCTTTGGTTCCACCCCTCCAATGCAGCTGCCCATAGAACATGCCACTTTCTTGAGCTGACTCCTCCTAGGATACACAGCTTTCTGTGGCAGGTGTCCCACATTGTCTCTGGCATCTCTAACATTTTTACTTCTCAATGGCAAATCAGGCTTTAACTTCACACCACAAACTGCCCTTCTTGGGCCTCTAAACTGCGGACTTTCTGCCACATGCTGCCTGGCTTCCATCATTTTTCAATATCTTGGGGGACTCCACCATCTCCTCCCTCTTGCATCCTTGATGCCTCTAAAACCAGAAGCAAGTGGATGACTTTGTCAAGACTGGCTCCCTTGAATCACAGCTGATTCTACTTCTCTATGCTTACCATCTCTTTTACTCCTGGGCAGTTGCTTTGTAAGAGACACCAACTCTTGCTTTGGAACTCCATACTTTAGCTGACATCTTCTGAAAGGATTTGCATTCTTATGGATGGGATCCTTTTCTGAGGATCTTGTCCCTCAAACTAAGGCCTTTCCTATTATTCAAATTTAGAGCAGGCTTTGATTTACAAATGAAACTAATCTCTTTAACAGCCATTTTGTTCTCTGCTTCTTCCTGCTTCAACTCTTAAAGTTTGGCATTGTATTTTTCATCATTAGATCTTACAGTTTTTGCTTCTTCCTGCCTGATTCTTTGCTCTTTTTCATAACTCTGAAGACAACTAAAAAATAGCAATATCACATTGTCAACACTACTTGCTTTGAAATTTCCTCCTCCAAACACACCAGCTTAACTTCAGGCAAGCTTTCAGGAGGAGGGCAAAACTTTGCTAAACTCTCTGCCAACACATGGCTCCATGTGTCACTCATCCAGTTACAAACACAGTCTCTGTTCCCCTCTGGACCATCACAAGTTGGGCTTCCACTGCCTGCGAAGTCTCTCACAGCATTGCTCTCCTCTGAGCTCTCATGAGAAAGGCCCATTTGGCCCCCTTGCCAAGACGCAAAGACGCAAAGACTTTCCCAGCACAAAGTCCCAAAGTTCTCCATATTTCTCCCAACAAACAGTTCCAAAGGCACACTAGCCACATCACAGCATTGGCCATACTGCTGGGTACCAAATTCTCTCAGCTTCACAAACAACTTCATGTTGTGGTACTAGCTGTTCTTAATCTCACAGCAATACCTCACTACCCAGTACCAATTTCTGTAACAGTTATTTTTAATTTTTGCTGTAAGAGAGCATCCAAAGTCAAGCAACTTAAAGTAGAAAGGGAGATTTATTCAGTTTACAGTTCCAGAGGGGAGATACAGTTTCTCATAGTGGAGGTGGTATAGCTAGCTAGCCAAAGCTGGAGGAAGGTAAGTCCCTGCAGACATCTTGGAAGCTGAGAGCCACAAGACTGCTTGCTGAAGAGGCAGACTTCTCCCAGAGGTAGGGTGGGACTGACTGCCTTCCTTCAGCAAGACACTACCTCTCAAGGTGCCATGACCTTGCCAAACACATGAGACTGTGGGGGACACATCCCAAACCATAACAAGTGCTTTTCTACTTTTTTGCATTGTGTCTGAGTCTCTCATTAAACCTAGAGTGTTCCATTACAGCTGGTCAGGACAGCAACTTGCTTTTGCAGTTTTTGATCTGAATCTTCTTGGGCTGGAACCACAGGCCAGAAATCACACCTTCCTAGCTTTTTTTTCTGTGGGATATGAGCATCTGTATGCTAGTCCTTTTGTTTGTGTGGCAAGCTCTTTAACTACTGAGCCATCTCTCTGGTCCTTGAGTTAAAGTTTTATTTTAAAAGTTGGCTTCAAACTCATAATCTTCTTGCCTTAAGTTCTCAATTGCTGTTATTATAGGACATGAACCACCATGAACTACCATGCAAAGCCTTAAATCAGTTCTTTCTAGCAAATTCAATAACTATGTGAAGATCTTGGATGTAAAATAAAATCATTAAAAATATTTAGGTAAAGGTAGATGAAGTAGACATATAATTGTTACTGGACTAAACCTGACTATAGACCTAAATCTGTGCATTGCACAGAAGAAACCATTTAGAAAACTATCACATAAGTATGATGTTTAATATGATATTCATAACAAGTTTTCAAATTTTTATTCTTTAAAGTATATGACAAAATTAGATCTATAACACTCATGAGTTTTTTCCCAATTTTAGTGGAAGAAAATATAGAAATTATTCAATGGTTTTTCAATTTTTATGGAATGACTACATTAAGGCAAACCCATTATAGAAGACAGATGGCAGAATATGATAGATCAGCAAAGCAAGACTTCAATTACCATGACAACAAAAAAGAGGGAAATGAGGTGAGACTAATCTTATAAATTTACACTTTACTGTTTTTCCTTTGGGAAACTTGCCAATTCTCATTGGAGAAGATGTACAGATTATATATTTGTATCAGTGGGCTGAAGAGGAATAGACTGAAATATTTAGAAGTACCCAAACAGCAAACTCACACAAACAAAAGAACCAATGTTGAAGGCCCTGAAAAGAACATTAGTGTAACAATAGCTTAGTGTCTACACATAATTTTCTGCTAATGTAGTTTTGTAATCCAGAAATATACAAAATATTGTGAGAGAAATGAAGAACAAAACAGTTTCTGAGATGCTCAAAAGCTGGACAGAAGAAAACAAGAAATTATATTCAGAGTTCTTCAAAAAGGAAAGACCACATTACAGAACCAACTGAACTCTACAAGTAAGATAAGTGAACATAGATTCATGTCAACTGGACCCAGGTAATTTGTCCTTATCTGACCACCAGGGCACATTAAGAATGTATATCCAGCCCAGAAGAAAAAGGGATTGGATTGCTGAAATAAGATACTAGACCAGATAGAAAATAGAGATCAAAGGGAAGAAGGAGTCACCCTATGGAGGGCTTAAATTCAATACTTATATTTAATATTTTATGATCCATTGGCTGCGTTAACTACCTTATTAAAATCATTCTCCATTTTTATTGGTTCTTTTAATTATGTAAACATTTATTTTTGTGAAATCTGCTATAGGATAAATCGATCATTTTTAGCCCTTATCAGGTAAAAAAATAACATAAATATTCAAAAGAATAAAAAATAGATGACTTAAAATAAAATAACAGTCATATTCAACAAACTTAAGGGAAGAAAAGGAGATTTATTTAGCTTATAGTTCCAGAGGGGAGATACAGTCCATTATGGCAGGAAAGACATGGAAGGAATCAAAAGCTAGAAGTGGCTTAAGTCACATCCATCATGGAGGCTGACAGAACAAGATGTAGACTGCAAGAACAGACTACTAGTGGAAGCAGAAAGGGGCCAACCAACCTCATAGCCCACTTTCTTGATGATGTGACTTCTTCTAATAAGATTCTACCTCACAGAGGTGCTATGACTTTCCCAAATACCTATATTAACTAAGGATTCAAACCCTTGAGCCTTGGGGGACAACTTATAATCAAACCATGACACTGGCAGAATCTCAAAGAAGAAATAACATGATCTAGTTGTACACAAATATTTATCTAGCATTTCTGAGAGTCTTATTATACAAGACACGATTATTAGTAGAAATGCAGAAAGATAGTTTGAAATAAATCACATGTCTTGAGCATTCAAGCAAATCTGGAAAAAAAAATACATACTTTCCAAGTGCACATGAAACATTTACCAATATAAATCACCTCCTGGGTCATAAGAGAAGTTTCCATTAATTTCAAAAGATTTAAATTCTAAAGTGAGTTTTCTCTTCTATAACAGAATTATTTCAGAATATATAGGTTAACTAGAAGATCCAAAATGCTAAATTTTAAAGAACAACACAATAATATAAGCCAAAGTTAAAATGAGGATGTTCCTTAGACTTAACCATTAAATGGAAATGTGATATGTCAAGAGTACAAAATATAAACAGTGGAACTTCTAAACCATACACCTAGAAGTAAAAGGTCAATGAATAAATTGTTTACACCTCAAAAATAAGATAATTAAAACAAATAAAGGACAAAGACAGTAGAAAGAATAAAATGAGAAAAACATGCAATAGGTAGTTGGAGATGCAGCTCATTGCTAGAGTGCTTGCCTAATGTGTGTGAGGTCCTGGGTTTCATATTCATCATGGAAAAACATGTATTTAATATACACATATATACCAATATTAATTACATAGAAAATAAGCGCAAACAGATGGGAAAAGATAAATGAAAGGCTCTGCCTATCTGTCTATGGCCTGATGTTTTTGCATGTGTTCAATACAGATCCTAGACAGATGAGTGAAGCAGTCTCAGAGGAGAGGACTTCCACCCCATTCACCATCTGATTGCAGGTGCATGAAAAATTGGAAAGAGAGGCTCCCAGCTGAGCTCGATGAATTCCTAGATTCATCATGAGAAGAAATGGTTATGATTAACCCACTGTTTCAAGGTGGTTTGTATGTATAGCAGAACTATTTGGAGAGTATATACTATACAGAAACCAATTTTTCCTAAATTGTTATACCGTTTCCTGGTGATTTTAATAAATCCAGTCAACACACTGAGAAAAGTTGATGAGATAAATCTAAAACTCATGAGGAAATTGTGAGTTAACAATATTCAAGACAATATTGGGGCTGGAGAGGTGGCTCAGGAGATAAGCCTCTGCCTTGCAGGCGGAAGGTCTTGAGTTCGGATCCTAAGACCCCATGTATAGACGCCGGGCGGAATCGGGGGCGGCCTGCCTTTCTGGTCCTGGTAGGGCGAGGCCTGTGAATCCCAGGGCAGAGTAAACAAGGAGGAGGTGGAGGCGGTCCATGGTGGTTTCCAAATTCGTCTGTGGTTTTACACACACACACACATATATACACATACATACACGTGCACACATGCGTACATGCACAATTGAATAAATAATAAAAAAAGACAATATTGAAATGAAGAACAAAATTGAAATTGAATTGCTGGATATAGAGATTTATTTCACAATTATGGTAAACAAGACAGTGTGTGACTAATAGTAAATATTGAGAACACGAAAGCAAGCAGTATTGAAGCAGACCATCTATACATCCACTTGACAAAAAAGAGCTGTGTTAACGTAAAACAATAGAATTTTTGTGACAATATATGAAGATATCAACATGAGCTTAGGGATAAGGTAGGAATTAAGTATAATAAAAGATGATAGTCAAATTGTTTGACTAAAGGACACTTCTATTAGTATGAGAAGTCACGGCATTCATAAGGTAAGTACATATATCTACAAAACATTCATTTCCTCTCTACATATAAATTCTTTCATAAATCAATATAAGAAAGACTGGGAGTTCAGCTATTAAATGGGTAAAAAAATCTGACTTACACACATCACAAAAAGTCATACATACGACTTAGATTTTAATAATATGTATGCATTAGAAAAGGTATTCAACTTCATTACTTATCAGTAAAATGCAAATTACAGTTCACAAATGCTGTTCCACAATAGTGGAAATTTAAAAAGATATATTTTAAGTTGTGCAGTCATTATGGACATTGGTATGGAATGTTCTCAAGAGATCTAAAATATAACTACCTGAACATATCACTCCTGCCTAGCTATATGCTCAAAAGATTCTAATCCTACTACAGAGATGCACATAAATGTTCATTGCCGTTTTATTCACAATAGCTAAGAAATATAATCAGCTTAGATGTCCATCAATTGATAAATAGATAAAAAATACAGTAAATGTGCAAAATGGAATTTTATCCAAGTATAAAGAAAAAATTAAATTCTGAACTTTAGATAAATGGAACTAGAAGTTGTTATTTTCCTTTTTATGTGTGTATGTTTGTAGGGTGTGTGGACATATGCTATATATTTGCCTGTGTTTGTTGTTGCACATGTACTGTATGTACATACATGTGGAGGCCTCAAGAGAATTAGGAAGAACCATCTTCAATTTCTCTTGTACCTTATTTTGTGTTGAATTTGGATCTTTAATTAAGCTCAGAGTTCACCATTAGGACTAATATGGCAAGGCAGCTTTCTCTGAAGAGTCCCAGGAATTACAGGCAGGTTATTAAGTCTGCCCTTTTTTTTTTTTTTTTTTTTTGCAAGGAATCTGGGAATGGAAGCTACAGTCCTTTTGCTTGTGCAGCAAGTTTTAACTGCTTAGTCATCTCTCCAGCTAGGAAAATGTTACATCAAATGATGTAGACCAGATTAAAAAGATAAGCACCACAAGTTCTCTGTCATGTGTTGATCTTAGCTTCTAACATAGATGAAAGAGTGCGTATGCACAGAAAGTAAGGAAAACAGGAAGGAATCCATATGAGAACAAAAGAGACTTCAAGGAGTATCAGGGAAGGTAATAGAGATCTGAAAGCAGAAGGAGGAATATTAAGAGTAGAAGGGATTAAGTGAAAATGAGGTGCAGAGGGATGGAGGAAGAGGAGCCAGTAGGAAAAGGGTTCAGAAAACTAAGTATGTAAGAAAATGCCGCTAGCATTCACACAGGGGGATGCTCCAGGGGATGGGTGGAGGGAAGGAGGAGGCACTGGGAGAGGAGGAGGGAGTGGGGTGTAAGGAAGGGGAAAGGGGGAGGGTGCAAGAGGGACTGGGGAGGGATGGAGGGAGAGAGAGGGCTGGGGTACCTATTGAGCTTGCATGATTGGGGAAAAATAAATTTAAAAAAGGAATTATAATAAAAAAAGAAAATTCCACTAGGAAAATAAAATAATTAACTTTATAAGTTAATTAATAAATACAAGAAAATTATGTGTATACAATAGTAATATACATTATAAAATGCATAATAGACATTTTTTTCATAATAGACATTTTTAAACATTGTTTTAAGAATTCGTGAAAAATACTTTACTTTTGCAGTACAATTTTTAGAAATACTTTATTGATTTATTTATTTTAGAGAGAAAGAGAAAGGTATACATACATACCATGTGTACTTCCAGGAATTGAACTCAGTTTGCTAGGTTTTTAAACAGGTTCCTTACCTGATGAATCATCTACTGGCCCCATGCAGTATATCTTAAAACTAAACTTACATATATACTATGATCCATGAATTTTATTCCAGTAAAACATTTTTATATCAACATTTTTACATTTAATATTCAATTTTATATCCAGTAAAGCAAATACACATTTATACAGCATTCAAGAACATTTTTGTCAATCTGATACAAAGTCACCATTAGAAATGACTGAAGCGTCCATCAGAATTAGAACTAATAAACCATAGCACATAGAATTATTATGGTGAAAAATAATAAATTTTTGGATATTAATATTAAAGATAGGTTCAAAGTAGATTCTAAATACCCAAATTCTCACCTAAGTCTTGCTGGTGACAAGACTGTAATGGGATGGGATAGGAGATTGGCTCTGATAATGCTCTGTATTTTGATCTTTGTGGGAAGGACACTGGTTTTAGTAATACTCTGTATTCTGATTTGAGAGGTAGGTACACAGGTGTGATCACTAAAAATATTGTGCAGCTGTGTACCTGAAATGTATATATCAAAAGTATATATGTTAAATTATGCTTCAATAAAAAAGTAAAACTTGGAAAATGTAATTCTGGGGATTGCCAAGGGAGTCTTTATTGACTTAAACTTTACTTTTTTTTAAAGCAGGAGAGTGAAAAAAAAATTCCATTATGCAGTTTTTCCAGAAAAAGATCTTTGCATATGCTCTATTCATGCTTTTGCTACTTATGAGACCATTTTGAAAAAATCCTAGTGATTTATAATTGAATAAATGATTTATCACACAAATAGGTCTATTTCAGTTTCACAGTGGCAATATAAATCAAATTCTGCATTTAAGAAAGCCAGAAGAAAACTCAAATGGCATAGTAACTACTAAATGGAGGCTTCATTAATTAGTGCATCCCTGGACATGAGCCTCATGTCTGAGAGAAGCATTGCTCACTATGGACTTTTTTAAAGTCCCACTGGAAAAAACTGGATTATAGTTAAGGGATTGTAGCTAAAGGCCCATTGTTTACTTATTACTTTTTAGAACACTTTCTGGAAATAAGCCTATATGCAGTAGTAGCCAAGTACTATTGATATATTCTCTACAATTACTTTTGGAGTCAAATAATTCCATCCACAAATAACTTATGAGATTCTGTAAACATAATTTACAAAAGGGAGAAAATTTTAAAATCTGATGGAAAATTATGAGATATTAAAGATAATCTTTCAAGTTGTTCATTTTAGAGAACTATTGGAGTTCAAGATCATTATTTTCTATATTTCTATGTACTCATACAATTTCTAAAGTTTCTTTTGTTGATGTTTTGTTTGTTTCATGTGGTCAAAGGTGATACATGGTACTTTTTTTTTTAGATTTGTTGGGAATTTGCATGGTTTAAGGTATGGTTTGTTTTATAGAAGGATCCATGGGCTAATGTGAAGAATGTCTGTTTTTAGTCTCTTGGATGGACTCCTCTGTGTATGATCACTACGTCCTTGTAGCCTTTGGTATAGTTCAGCTTTAATGTTTCTTGACGATCTCTTTTAAGTAATTAAATGGAAGATTGAAGTATCAACGTCCTAGATTCTTATGATTCTTATCAGATAGGGATTTTCCTCTCTTTGCATCCATTGGTATTTGCTTTATGTACTGATGTTAGTTAGCATCATTGTTAGTTACAAATGTTTTGAAATTGCTCATTTCTCTTATTACGTTAATCACTTTAACATTATTTGGTGTAATGGTTAGTTAGTTGTCAACTTGACAGAGTCTATATTTATCTAGGACTCAAATCTCAGGCAGGCCCATGCTTTATCTAGACTAAAGTTAGCCTGTGAAAATGTTTGTCAAGGATTTTTTTCATTAGGCTAATTTATTGGAACATTTTGACTGTGAGTGGGACCATTTCTTGGGCTTGGGTTCTGGACTGTATAAAGAGGAGAAAGTATGGTGAGTGCAAGCATGAATTCATCTCATTCTGTTTCCTGTTTTAAGGTCCCGACACCTTGACTTCTCCACCATGATGGACTGTACCAGAATAAATCCTCTCAATTTTAAGCAGCTCTTGTCAAGATGTTTATCATAGCAATAGGAAAGGAAATTAAGACATTTAATTACCTTTTCTTTTTACAGTTCTCATCTGAGTCTATTTCACTGGATGTAATTAATCATTCCTACATGCTATTGATTTTTCTTGCATGGATTCTTTTATCCTATTCTTTTACTTTCAGCCTATTGCTCTTTTTAGAAGTAAAACTAATTTCTTCTAGACACTATCATTGGTCCAATTTTACCCTATTCAAGCATTCTAAATCCTTTAATTGGAGAATTTAGGAGGCTTATGTTCCAAGTTATTATTGACAAGTAATGGCATGCATCTGCATTTTGTTTTACATTTTTTAGTCTGTGTAAGTCTTGTTCTTTTCCTCCTTTTTCATTTATTTTGTAGATTGGTGGTCTTTTTAACAATAAGATTGTTTTTTATTCTTCTTCTTCTGCTCTGCTACTGAGTTTTGCGTATTTGCATGTTTCCATGATATTAGTTGCTATCTTCTTTTTTCTTAGAGCATGTCTTATAAAATCAATCTATTTGCCTCTTAGTATTTGCTTGTCTCTGAAAATTGTTTGATTCCTTGAAAACAAGTTTTCTAATATTTATAAATTTTAAAGTATTATTTTATTTAATAGGTTTTATATGCCTTTACCCATATCTTCTTCAAAAAATCTATTACATAAATACATGTTTTATTGAATATATCCCATAATTATTGTGCATTTCTTTTTCTGTTTTGCTTTCTGCTTCTCAGTTCATGAGATCTATTTTTAAGTTCATTCTGATTCGTATAGTCTGTTATTATGACTTTGGACTGTATTTTCTTTCATTTATTGGGTGTTTCTGCTCTAGAGTTTTATTTAATCTCTGTAAGATAAATTTTGATTGAGAACATGAATGATTTTCTCACTTTTTCTGTAGTGTCTGTTTTTCTTGCTATCATTAGGTCTTTGCTAGAGTTATTATGCTCCTTTGAAATCATCATGCTACTTTGTTTTTCATGTTTTCATGTTTTGTGTGTCCCTACAGCACCATTTGCTCATCTGGTGAATTCATTACCTCTGTCATTTTACAGCATAGGATTCTGTAGTGCAAAGTTTTTTTTCTTTTTCTTGGAGCTATGTACTAGGGTGTTATTTGAGTCGGTTTCAGATGAGTTTCAGTAGTTCAGTGTTGATGTGAACTTCTGCTATAACCAGTGTCAACAGCACCTGTGACTTAGGTCAGGGGCTTGTGGGACCCCTCTGACCACAGGGCAGTTCTTTGGATATGGCATGAATTACTGTGAGTGTGGGGGCCTTTCAGCTTCTGTGGACTGCCTTATGGAGGGGCTACTCTGACATCCCTAGATAGATATGTTGTGGTATATCTGACAGTAAAGGTGGAGTGCCTGTCACTGAGGGCCTTTTGGGAGCCAGGCTCTGGCAGTCAGACTGCAATAAGGAGTTTGTCAGTGTTCATGGCATCCATGTGTGGCTTCTCTTGGTCTTGGCAGATTGTGCTGCCAGCTGGAGCTGCACAGCTGCTTTTGGAGTCTAAGGATGACAGGGAGATGCCATTCAGAAGCTTGCAGAAGCCAGGTGAGTCTGAGTCTTTCAGATGGGTTGTCTTGCTGTATTTAACCCTGTGGTAGTTCAACAAGAGTGGGCAAATATCTACACTGAACTACTTGTGACTATGGGAAGATGCATTGGCTCACCCAACTGCTTCTGAGAGGCTTGAGATTTCAGGTCACACAGGGCAGGGTGGACCACTCCTTCCTCATACCCAGGGGGCAGGGCTCCACTGGACTCTGGATGGACAGAAGCTCAAGACAACGCTCTCCAGCAGGACCTGTGGGGGGGGGAGGAGGTGTGATATGGGCCAGACATTTTTAGGTCACTGCAGCACAGTGTGAATTCCTCAGCATAGTCTGACACCAAGCTCAGAGCCCTTGAGGGCTGCAAGTTTCCCCAGCAGCAAATGCTTCTGATGCTCACAGTGTCACTGAGGACTGCTGGACACCACTTGTTTCTTGGTCCCCACTGCAAAGTCTTTCCTGCTTTGGGGTTAACCTTGACTGGAGAGATGGGCTGAGTGCTTTGTATTTGCCTCTCTGGCTATGCTTCGCGCTATCTCAGTCCCTTCAGGAGGGCACTCTGGTTTTCCACCTCAAACATTCCAATGCAATAGCAGTTCTTTCCCCTCTTTTCTTTTTGTTCATTCTGTGGAGGAAAGCATTCCAGGCACCCCGAGTCAGCATCTCACTGTCATTACCCCCAATTTAGGATAATTTCTGATGTTTGTTTTAACATAAACTTTCACTTAACCTAGAGGACTTTCAAAATCAAATTTCCTTTGAGAAAACAATGACTTAAAATAGAAGGAAAAGAAAGAAGCTAGTGCTAGAGGTTCTGTGCTGCTTGATGCACGGTACAGGACATTCTGAATAAGGCACAGCTATGGCAATAGCTAAGGATTGGCAGATGCCAGAGTTGGGGGCAGGAGAGATGAGTAAGAGAGCAGGAACAATGACCAGGACAGTGAAAAAGACTGGCTATCCACAGTCAGTGGAAGCCCGTTATTCCACACTTGTCCAAACTCAAAATTTGGGTTACCAAGAGTGAACATTGATGTGAACACTGGCCTTGGGGTGATAATGATATGATGATGTAGGGTCAGTTGTAACGAATGTACCATTCTGGCAAGATTGTTGGTAATTGGAGAAGCTGTTTATGTGTCTGGAGAGGGAACCCAAAACTGCTGTAAAAATACCATTTTTAAAGAACAGAAACAGAAGTTTTTATTGCTACAAAAATTTAGAGAAAAGATGCTAAAAGTTTTGTGAGTCTGATGGTCACGGTAGTTACTTCCATTTTTGATAAAAATGGGGGAATAATTTGCTGAAATTGTAGTAAATTTGATTCATGGAACTTATTAAAGTAGGAGAGTTTTCACAGCTTTAAATATTGATAATATCTGAGAGGGAAGGTTGAACATACTATGGTAGGATAATCTTCTGTTTATTCTTTAGAATGTAACTCTGATAAAGCTTTTCATCTTCTAAATCACAAGTTTTCTATACTTTCCATACTAGTTCTTAAAGGGTATTTTAAAACTGAATTTTCATTAATGTTTGACTCAGTAATGAAGGGAAAATTTTCCTATAAAATTATGAATTGAAATAATAATAACTGACTTAAGATGATATAATGATTTATTTCTAGACAATTAGCAAGAAGTATAATTAAGATTAATTCCCTATAAGGTAGTTAAATGTTGGAAATTAGTAGAAATGGAATAAATGAAAAATGGTTACATCTTCCAAATGGAAATTTTTCTCTTTTACTCTTTTAAATTCCTTCATTTATTTAAATTAGCATATATTAATTGTTCATAGTAAAGGGTTTAATTAATAATATTTTCATACATGTACACACTATAGTTTGATGATATTCACATCACTACTGTCTCTTATCCACCTTGCCCTCAGCTTGGAAATTTCTTCATATATAATGTGAGTATTCAAGATGAGATCATTTAAAATGTTGATGTGATTATCTAATATTTTCATTTCAAATGAGTTCACGCATATATGGCCATAACCTATTTTTTTCCATTTCAGATGATAATTTTACAAATATATGAAATGTGCACCTCCTATTTATTGAGTCCTTGATTCCAAAAGACATTTCCAATTTCTTACTTGGTATATCAGTTTTCTTTTATTTAACTTAAATTAATTTTATTTGAGAGATAATGAGAATGAGAGCAAAAATGAGAGAAAGAGAAAGTGAAAGAGAGGGAGAGAGCAAGCTTGACAAAATCAAGGGTCAACTTTTGGAAGTTCGTTGTCTGCTTTCACCATGTGGGTTCCAAGGATCAAACTCAGGTCACCAGATTTGCACGCAGGTGCCTAACCTGCTCAGCCAACTCCCTGGGTCATAAAGAAATTTTCTGAAATGGGGAGTTGTGCAAGGACTAGTGGAGGGACAGTAATAGAAAAGGGGAAAAAATAAAAACACAGAACGAGATCATCTATGTGTGAAAATACTGTAATGAAACCAGTTACTTTACATGCTTAAAAATTATTAAAAACAAAAAGTGATTCAGAACATAAACAAAAGAATGTATATAGAGGAGGAAGTAGGTTGCAGGAGTGTGTGATTCCTTCATTTTAAAACCTTCTCCCATCATTCACGGGGACCAAGTAGGCTTTATCCCCGGCACACAAGGTTGGTTCAACATACGCAAATCAATAAATGTAATTGGGGCTGGAGAGGTGGCTCAGGGGTTAAGCCTCTGCCTTGCAGGCAAAAGGTCCTGAGTTCGGATCCTAGACCCCACATACAGACGCCAGGCAGAAGCGGGGGCGGCCTGCATTTCTGGTCCTGGAATCCCGGGGCAGAGTAAACAAGGAG
This sequence comes from Typhlomys cinereus, assembly GCA_023101885.1. NCBI lineage: Eukaryota > Metazoa > Chordata > Mammalia > Rodentia > Platacanthomyidae > Typhlomys > Typhlomys cinereus. Next base: position 1,345,961 of record JALPQD010000127.1, read on the forward strand.
GAGGTGGAGGCGTCCATGGTGGTTCTCGAATTCGTCCATGGTTCTACATACATACACACACTGCACACACACACGCACACACATACACACACACACACACACACACACAACACACACACACAATTGAATAAATAAGAAATAATAATAAAAAAATAAAAAAATAAATGGGATCATTATATAAACCAGTCCAAAGTTCAAGACCACATGATACTCTCGATAGATGCAGAAAAAGCTTTTGACAAGATCCAACAGCCCTGTATGATCAAAACACTAGAGACAGTAGGAATGGAAGGAACTTTTATCAATATAATAAAAGCTGTATATAACAAGCCAACGGCAAGGATTATACTCAATGCGGAAAAACTGGAAGCATTCCCACTTTGATCAGGAATTAGACAAGGCTGTCCACTCTCACCACTTCTATTCAATATTGTACTTGAAGTCTTAGCTGAAGCCGTAAGACAAGAAAGGGACATAAGAGGGATTCAAATCGGCATGGAAGAAGTCAAGCTATCTCTATTTGCAGATGACATGATCTTATACCTGAGTGATCCCAAAACCTCCACTAGGAAGCTCCTGGAACTAATTGAGAAGTTCAGCAGAGTAGCAGGTTACAAAATAAATGTACAAAAATCAGTGGCTTTCCTATATGCCCAGAATGAAAGAAGTGAAAAAGCCCTGAGAGAAACAATCCTATTTACTATAGCCCCTAAAAAAATGAAATACCTTGGTATAAACCTAACCAAGGAAGTAAGAGAACTTTATAATGAAAACTTTAAAACCCTAAAGAAAGAAATTGCAGAAGACACCAGAAGGTGGAAAGACCTCCCATGTCGCTGGATTGGCAGAATCAACATCGTAAAAATGACCATCCTACCAAAGGCAATATAGAAATTCAATGCTATACCAATTAAGTCTCCAAGCAATAAAGAAGTTGACCAAACAATCTCAAAATTCATATGGAGGCACAAAAGACCCAGGTTAGCAAAGACAATCCTGAATAAAAAACATGGTTATCACCATACCAAACCTTAGTCTATACTACAAATCCATAGTTATAAAAACAGCCTGGTACTGGCCCCAAAATAGACACACAGATCAATGGATAAGGGTTGAAGACCCAGATATAAGCCCACAAAACTACAGCCATTTGGTCTTTGACAAAGGGGCCCAAAAATCCAATGGCAAAAGAACAGTATCTTCAACAAATGGTGCTGGCAAAACTGGATCTCCACATGTAGAAGATTAAAACTGGACCCGTACTTGTCACCATGTAAAAGACTTAATTCCAAATGGATCAAGGACTTTGATATAAGGCCAGAGACTATAAAAACCATAGGTGAAAGGCAGGGAACTCCCTCGAGCTGATTGGGCTAGGCCAACAGTTCCTAAACAAACATCCAATGGCACAGTCACTGCTACCAACTCTCAACGGTTGGGATCTGATGAAATTAAAGAGCTTCTGTTCAGATAAAGAGATTGTAACAGGAGCTCAAAGGCAACCCACAGAATGGGAGAAAAATCTTCACTAACCACATATGTGATAGAGCTCTATTATCCAGAGTGAACAAAGAACTTAGAAAACTAAACACCAAGGAAACCAATGGCCCAATTAAAAAATGGGCCCTGGAACTTAAAAGAAACTTTACTAGGGATGAAATTAAAATGTCTAACAAATATCTTAAAAAATGCTCCACATCTTTAGCCATCAGAGAAATGCAAATCAAAACTTCCCTGAGATATCATGTCACCCCAGTCAGGATGGCAAAAATCCACAATACAAACAAAAACAAATGCTGGAGAGGATGTTGAGAGAGGGAACTCTCCTACATTGCTGGTGGGAATGCAGGCTGATACACCACTCTTGTGAACCGTCTGGAGATTCTTAAAGAAATTAAAGCTTGAAATGCCATATGACCCTGCGATTCCACTTTTGGGTATAACCCCCCATATAGTAAAAATTCACCTCCATATCATGAACACGACCATGTTCATAGCAGTACTGTTTACAATAGCAAAGTCATGGAATCAACCCAAATGTCCAACAGTTGGTGAGTGGATAAGGAAACTGTGGTACATCTATACAATGGAGTACTACTCAGCCATCAAAAATGACTAATTAATGGAATTTGCTGGGAAATGGATGGAATTAGAAACAATTATATTGAGTGAAGTATCCCAGACACAGAAAATTAAGCAACATATGTACTCCCTAACAGGTGTCTCCTAGTACCAAACCCACTTAGATACACTCAAAGATAAATCTCTGTAATACCTATAGTAATTGCAAAGATTATGAACAGGAGGGATGGGAAAAGAGGGACACACCAATTATAAAGAGAGAAGGGACCATGTTACAGCAGAGAAAATAGGCCTCCATCAAGGACTGCAAGTAAGTAATGAGACATCTGGTTAAGTTCACGGACTTTCCTTCCTGATCATTTACAACTGATGGGGTATGATCTTATCAGAAAGGGAGGGCATATAGTCTGCCAGATAGAAAGTAACCATTTCATAAATGGGTGATTGACCCTTCCCTCACCGCAGTTTCCTACTGTTATTACATCTACCTTTGAATATACACTTATAGCAAGACTCTAATTTAACAGGTTTTTGTATCTCTGGCCAGGGGGTGATATCCAATACCCATCAGGATGGAGTGAAGGGCATTGCAGGAGCAGCAAAACTGAAAAAAATAAATTAATGACCATAATTCAGAACATCAGAGACTCTATATCAACCACCTGGAACTAGGCCAGCCTAATCTCTCCCCATCCTGAAGCTCAGGGAAATTTTTGGAAGAGGGGGCAGTAAGATAGTAAGAGCACAAGGATGGGAGGAGTAACGATATGCAAGATCCTCCACACAAGTTAGGGCCAAAGCAATCATAATTGGACTTTGCATGTCCTGCGCAATGTCCAACACACTATTGACCCCACAAAGTCTAGCATTTGCTAAAGGCACTAGGATCCTTAGAGGCAAGGGATTGACAGCCACAGTAGTGTTCCTATGCTTAAAGGGTACATAGGAAACAGTTCTGGGAAATGCCACTGGATCCTTGCACCTCATTGGAGAGGAGGACCCAGAGGAGAGTTTGGCATGCTCATTAAAGGATGCTCCGGGGATGGGAGGGGGAGGCACTAGGGGATGGGGAGGGAAGGGGCGTGGGGGGTACAGAAGGATGGGGGGTTGGAGGGCAAGGGGGGGACCGGTATATCTTTTAAGTTTGTATGAGTGGAAATAAAAAAAATAAAGTGAATAAAAAAAAACCTTCTCCCCAATTAGAGAGAAAAATGTCACAAAACTGAACCTAATGATGCCCAAAGTTGCTAGAAGGAGTGCTGACTTAGCTTGCTGTTAGAGATCTTTATTGAACTGATATCTAACATAGAATCTTTGAACATTCACCAATGTTTTCTGTGACTATTAATTAGTTTATTTTGAATTCTGTTCTCTGCCTTATAGCTTGTCATATAGTAGAGACTCTCCGTGGGCAGAATCTGTACTGGAAATGCAGTGTCTCTGCCTAATTCAGCTTTGTTTCCCTTATTCCCCAGCCTGTTACAGGGCACATCTTGCCTCATTCATCTATCTGCATGTGTGCTCTCTGTTCATGGAAGATCATGTTTGAAACGTACATTCATAAGTGAATTTTCAGAAATCTGATTATTAGATTTCCAGGCTATCCCATGAAAGTCCACTTTACCCTTTGTCTGCAAAACTCTGATTACAAAGGAAAAAGTAAAAACAATACTAGTGCAAAAGTCATGATGAAAGTGTGGAAAAACAAAATTTAATAAGAAACTGTGTTTAATGTTAAGCAGTTGTATTTGGGAAATTTTATGTTTAATCTCTGAAAAATGAAATGTGAAAGAAACTTTAAAATTTTTTTGGTATTATGTTTAGAGAGATTCATGAATCCTTCCCTTCATGAAGCCTAATTTGACATCAAAGTTTATAGATTTTATTTTGTGTTTTTGCAGTGAATTTTTATTGTTCTGGTCTCTTGTGCTGACAATTCCCAGCTGTGTGACCTTGGACTTTTTAATTTAATCTATGTGGTCGATCTTAAAAAAAGAAATCAATGATGATAATAGTAACTATCTCAATGCTTTTTGGGAGTATTAAAGTCACAATAGAAAACCTCTTGGCATATATCAAGTGCTCTTTAAATGTGAATATCTTTATTGTTATCATTTCTTCCTATATACTCCTATACTAACATCACTGTTACATCTTTTCTACTTATTTATGTGAAATTCTGTAATATTCCATTTATTCTATGAGATTTCAATCTCCCTGTAAACAGGGGATAATGTGTATGTAACTGTAAAGCATCATATAGCATCTGTAGACAATGATATTTATTTCAACATGTTTTTATGTTGTAAAATAAAGAGTAGAGGAGGAGTAATAAGTCAAGTGACTAGAAAAATGGCATTAGAAGAGAAGACTGTGGGATCCTGCTTATGGGGGAACAAGGGAATAGCAATGACATGTTAATATTAACAAGCTTAACATGGGGAGATATGTGAAGCTGGGTGAAATGTTGTGAACAATTAGCCATACAAATAGCCTACCTGTTCATTCTGGAATGTCACAGAAAAAACTCAATTTAACAGATTCTCTCTGTTTCTGTGACTCTATTATTTGCATGTTAGCTAAAATCAAACATGCAGACTAAGCAAAAGCTTCTTTCTTGAATCCGTACTTCAAATGCTCACTTACAAAATAGTTGCTAGGGATTTAGAGTACATATGACAAAGACCTCAGGGAACTTCTTTCTCCTGACCTTTTCCTTTGTAATGACTACATTACAATATTTTAGTTGACAGGTACTTTAGAAAAGATTTTTAATTAAATTGTTTTATTATCACATTAAGATAACTTCAGTCCTAATGACCTAGCATCCTGGCCATTTCTGAGTGGTGATAATGTTACTCCTTGGAACTATCCCAGAGGTTTGGCATAACCAAAGACCAACATCATTGCCACTCTACTTTGGGAGGCAGGGGTGGGGGATGGAAGGCAAAAAGAGTCTTTTCTGATATGTATATCTATGAATGAGATCTAGACATGTTTTTGTTGTTGCTAGATAGATATAGCACATTTTTGCACCCGATAAAGTTGAAGAGAATATTAAAAACCATAAGTGTTTCTTTCTAATTTGGATAGCTAGAATAGATTTCATCTTCCGAGTGGATCTAAAAGAAGAGTCATTTGTGTGAGTAGGAATATAATTCAGTGTAGGGATTGGAGATTCTTCCATGTCTTCAAAGAATATTTCTTCTTGTTTTCATAGAAAGTTAGCATGGTTGGACTCAATTCTGAAATTTGGCTCTGAAAACTGGCTAGCAGCTGAAGTTTCTGTGGTTTTAACTGGTCTGTTTGAAGTCTGTTGGTACATAAATTATTCAGGAATTTAGAGTAGAACTTACACAGAATAAGAAGCTTCCAGATCCAGGCTCTTTTCTTTTTAGATTCCCTTCCTTTTCTAGCTTTTTGATTCCTCCAATTCTGTCTTCAGATTTTATTGATTTTACTATTTATTTATTCATTTATTTTATTTTTTATGTTCTTAAGACAGGGTCTCATATATAGTCCAAACTGTCTCTAAATTTCTAGAGCTCCCTGCCACAGTCTTCCTATTGTTGAGATTATACACATATGCCAGCCATACTTGGCCACCTTTTGCTTTTTCATGCAGATGAGTGTGGAGATTTCCACCAATATCAAGAGGGTGACTGTAGCATTCCAAGAGAAAACCTAGTTAGCGCATCTACAAGTTATGACAAACCATGCCAGTACCTAGAAGCAAATTCTGTTAATTTGCACTAATAACAAGTAACAGGTGGGTGTGGGAGCACATGGTTATAATTCCAGCACTTGGGAAGTAGAGACAGGGGAATAACTGAAAATTGGAGGTGAGCTTGATCTACAAAGTGAGTTCAAGAATAGTCATGGCTATGTAGCAAGTCCCAGCCTTTACATACAAGAAAAAGGAAAGAAAAACTTACATACCTTCCTAAAACAAAATGATGAATGTATATTTTCAATAACTGTAAAAAAACTTACAATTTAAACTATAAATTTTGTAGTTTGGGGAGCTCAGATGTTTTTCCTAAAGTCAATCTACAGATTCACTACAACTGCAATCAAAATCAAAACTAGAGTTTTTCATAGATTAAATCGATTTTGTAATTTCTATGTAAATGCAAATGGCTTATGTTGGCCACAACAATCTTGGAAAAGAACATATCTGAAGGATGTCATTTTATGACTTCAAGACTTAAAACTGTAGGCTTGGTAGCATGTCTATAATCCCAGCATTCAGGATGTGGAGATGGAAAATCCCAAGTGTGAAGCCAATCTGGGTTACATAGCAAGAACTTGTCAAAAAAAATCAAATGTTAAAAGTGTAATAGTTAAGATATTAAGGAAAAGGAAAAAAAAAGCAGCACAGAGTGTAATTCAGAAATATCTCAAACACACTTTTGCTTCAGTAATTGTTTCAAAACAATTTGATTGGGGGGAAAAGTCCTTTTGCTGGTGGCACTCTTGTTTTTCTGTCTCCATGGGTAAGTGTGTTCATATAATCCAGTGAAAATAAAAGTTAAAAAATAGGCAGAATGAAATGCACTCCACGAACATACTCAACTTCATTGTTCACTGAGGAATGGCATGGTGGCTGGCTCACATTTCTACCACACTGAGCAAAAGGAAAAAGGAGAGGTGGGAGAAAGAGAAAGAGAAGGGGAGAGAGAGAGAGAGAGAGAGAGAGAGAGAGAGAGAGAGAGAGAGAGAGAGAGAGAGAGAGAGAAGTAGGATCTGTCTATCAAACCTAAAGACCCTCCTGTAGACTTCCTGGCCTCCATAGTGAAATACTTCCTGAAAACAAGGTCCCCCTCTTGAAAGTTCTCCACCTCTCCAAACATTCATGCCAAATGGGACCAAGTGTTCAAACACATGAATATATTCATGAGATTTTACATTCAAAGCACAACAATCCTTAACTCTAGTTTTAAACTTTTTTGAGTGAACTGATTTTTACATGTTTTTAATATTTTGAGTTTTCCCATTATGAACTAATTACTGATAGAGGTTTTTTTATGGCTAGCTACAAGTCATAGGTGTGTGTGTATGGGTGTAGTGTTTGCTAATATAAGTACACATAAATCTTATGCTGATAGTTATCCTTTATATAACTTGTGCCAGCGACAGATATGATTCTATTGATTTTTTTTTCCAGGGTAAATTGCTGAAATGCAGACAGAACTAATGAAAGTTGTATCATGTTTCTGGGGCATATTGTAATTTACTTAGAACACATTCTTCCTGTTAATAATGGCAATTTAAAAGATTTTATAAATAGAAACACATGTGAGAGAACCAAAGACTGTGCAAGTTTGGTGATTGATGTTAAATTATTCCTTCATGTTGTGTTCATTAAATATAGAAAGGTAGATAAGACATGGCATGCTCCCTTTAGACAGCTCCTGAGAGGACATCAGTGAACATTTGTCTTGTAGGTAGACTTTTACTTTTTTTGAAGTGGCATTTATTGTCTCTCTGCTATATGCTAGACTCTGAGAATACACAGATATAACAGGAACAAATAATATATTATCTTTTCTAAGGACTTCACAGTTTGAATAGAGAGAAACTAGCCTGGAAGTGTAATAGACCACAAAAAGTGTTTTTCAGAAAATAAGCACAAGGGTGCCTATAGACAGGGCTCTAATCTTGATTTGGGACATGTGTTTTATGAAAATCTTGTGAAGCTGTAACATCTGACATGAGTTTTGATAAACAAAAGGAAATGCTTAGGGATTTAGGGGATATAAAAGAGAGCACAGAGCCAAAAATAATTGTACTGCTATGAAGCACGAAAGAACACCAGAACACAGTCAGCAAACAGAATTTCCATTGTGGCTTAAAACACGGGGTATTTGGAAGGTCCTTAAAAGTACTGAAGCCAGCAGGTAGTTTAGGAACATAAAGGGCATTTCATATCTTACTACAAAGTTTGATTAGATTCCATAAGAAGCAGAGATCCAGCTGAAGTCTTGAATCAGAGGACACGGACAGTTGAATTTTTAAGAAGGAAAATAGTGTGAAGAGTAAGCCTGAGGAAGAGTGATGTTAGGTTCTCCACGGAGGAATCCATGGAGGAAGTCCAAAAAGAGATGATGTGAGTTTGGATGAAGATAACAGGGAGAGTGGAGTGGAGGGATTCCGTTCAGACACTAGTGGGTAAAATCAATGGGACTTCAAGATAAATTGGATGTGATTGGTAAGGAGGATGAAGTAGTGAAAATCAGCTTACCAGACTTGGGTGATGATATATAGTCTTAGCATTCAAGAATACAGGAGACTCTAAGAAGAAAAAAATATACACATGAAATTGATTTTAAGTTTAAGCTATTCCAGTAATAGATGTTCTGTGAATGGTAATACTGAAGGTTTTTTAAAAAATATTATTAACAACCTGACACAGAATTAGAAACCACTATTGCTTTCCTTCTTTGCCAAACTGAGAGCTTCAGTCCACTGTCACTACATGTCTGGAGCCCAAGAGACAGTTGCAAAACCTCCACAGTAAGTGACAAGCTTGTGAAAAAAAGTCACTATCTGAACATTTAGAGTTCTCGCTCTCCTTTTAAAGGTCTTTAGTATGAATCTCAGTTCCCCACAGGCTCTTGTATATGCACGTTGAATCCTCTCTGTTGTTTTTCTCTCATTCTTATCCAAGTTTCCTTATTCTTCACTTTCTGGATCTCAAACTGGATGTAGCACTTTGACAAATGCTTGGCGGATGCTCAGGGGACAGTTGCTGCGCAGTTCTTGCTTGTCACGGTCTTGTTAGTGCATTCCTTTATCTTGCTGGTTTTTAAAATAGCAGCAGAGTGTTGCAGACTCCTGTCCAGTTCATGACTCACCATTGTACCTCACAGTCTCTGTGGCAAACTGACACTTTCCTCTCTTGAATTCATGACAAGTATTCGTTTTTCTCTCCTCCCTGTTAAGTGCTTGATATTCCATTATTTTAATGGGTCAAAATCACTTTGGGTTTCAGTTTTGTCTTCAAATAAGCTAGACTTCCTTCTTATTTTTGTGCTTTACTATAAAGCACCACAATGTAGCTGAGTATGATTCGCAAGTCACTGTGAATGCCAATGATCAGCGTGGGATACTAAAAGCTACCTGGGCCATTCTGTGACAACTTGGGGAGGTGGCTTTGCTCATTGTTTTCTTGTCACATACCAAAGAAAAAGAGAAAGGAATTGTGTCTAATTGAATATTAACAGCATTCTCATGACATTTTTCAGAAGCATCAGTTTCTTACCTTCTACCTCTTTTAATGAGAGTTATTCAGTCCCTACCAAAAAAAATTAACAGTTTTCCTCTAATTCAGAAGTTAACATATTTTGAATAGTCAAATATATGTAGTCAGAACAAAAATTATTTTTTCTATAAATAAATATATTCCACTGGAAAAGAAATTACTTCTCATTCTATATGTAAGATAACAATCAGAAAAATTATTCCAAATTGACTTACAGAAAGATTACATATTAGGATGACTGTTTTTTGTACTTTAAGTACATCTAAATGGCCTTAAAATTCTCTTCTGATTTGAGTATGTGTGGGTGTATATGTACATACATATATATTAATTACATTAGGTTGATAAGACAGTAATTTCCACAATTGTCCATTAGTGTTTTTGGCATTTTGATGATTTACATTGTGATAAAATCTAATTTACTTAACAAACACTCAATGTCGAACACTTTTTGTGTTCCACGCAGTAAAGTGACACAGACGCAAATCTGAATAGGAAATAGTCATTGGCTTTGTGGTGAATTCAGTCTTGTGGAACCATGCATGTGTGCTTCCAAATCCTGAGATGAGATGTGATAAACATTGCAACAGAGAATATACAAAACATTACGAGGACATCTTTGTGACACTTTCTTTGTTCTTTTTTTTTTTTTATTTCCACTAATACAAATGTAACAGGTACACCGGTCCCCTCCCTATCTCCACCTCCCCCCACTCCCCCTACTCTCCCCTCCTCTTCCCCCTCTCTCCCCATCCCCCAGCACCTCCCCCCCAATCCCCAGAGCATCCTTTAATGTGCATGCCAAACTCTCCTCTGGGTCCTCCTCTCTGATGAGGTGCAAGGATTCAGGGGCATTTCCCAGAACCCTTTCCTGTGTTCCCCTTAAGCATAGGAACACTACTGTGGCTGTCAGTCCCTACCCTTCAAGGATCCTAGTGCCTTGAGTCCATGTTAGAATTCGTGGGGTCAAAAAATGTGTTGGACATAGTGCAGGTCATGCAAAGTCCTTGCTTCGGCCCTAACTTGTGTGGAGTATCTTGCATATCATTACTCCTACCATCCTTATGCTCTTACAATCTTACCGCCCCCTCTTCCGAAAATTTCCCTGAGCTTCATGATGGGGAGAGATTAGGCTGGCCCAGTCCCAGGTGGTTGATATAGAATCTCTGATGTTCTGAATTATGGTTTGTTGATTTTTTTTTTCGGTTTCGCTGTTCCTGCAATGCCCTTGGCTCCATCCTGATGGGTATTGGGTGTTACCCCCTGGCCAGAGATATAAAAACCTGTTACATTAGAATATTCAAAGGTAGATGGAATAAAAGTAGGAGACTGCAGTGAGAGAGGGGTCAATCACCCATTTGCAAAATGGTTACTTTCTATCTGGCAGCCTATATGCCCTCCCATTCTGGTGAGATCATACCCCATCAGTTGCAAATGATCAGGAAGGAAAGTCTGTGAACTTAACCAGATGTCTCATTACTTACTTGCAGTCCTTGGTGGTGGTCTATTTTCTCTGCTGTAACATGGTCCTCCCCTCTCTCCTTGCTTCTGGTGGGGCCTTCCTTCCCCTTCTTTCCTGTTTATAATCTTTACAATTACTGTAGGTATTACAGAGATTTGTCTTTGAGTGTCTCTAAGTGGATTTGGTACTAAGATCCACCTATAGTACATACAGTGCTTAATTTTCCATGTCTGGGATACTTCACCAATATAATTGTTTCTAATTCCATCCATTTCCTGAGAAATCGTATTAATTCATCATTTTTGATGGCTGAGTAGTATCCATTGTATAAATTTACCACATTTTCCTATCCACTCATCAACTGTTGGACATTGGGCTGATTCCATGACTTTGCTATTGTAAACAGTGCTGTTATGAATATGGTCATGCTTGTGCTATCGAGGTGAATTTTTGCTGTATGGGGGGGTTATTCCCAAAAGTAGTATAGAAGGGTCATATGGCAGTTCAGTCTTTAACTTCTTTAAGAATCTCCAGACGGCTCGCCAGAGTGGTAGTATGAGCCTGCATTCCCACCAACAATGTAGGAGAGTTCCCCCTCTCTCCATATCCTCTCCAGCACTTGGTGTTGTTTGTATTGTGGATGTTTGCCATCCTGACCGGGGTGAGATGATATCTCAGGGAAGTTTTGATTTGCATTTCCCTAATGGCTAAGGATGTGGAGCATTTTTTAAGATATTTGTTAGGCATTTTAATTTCATTCCTGGTAAAGTTTCTTTTGAGTTCCAAGGCCCATTTTTTAATTGGGCTATTTGTTTCCTTGGTGATTAGTTTTCTAAGTTCTTTGTGCACTCTGGATAATAGAGCCCTATCAGATATGTGGTTAGTGAAGATTTTCTCCCATTCTGTTGGTCGAATTACAATCTCTTTATCTGAACAGAAGCTCTTTAATTTCACAAGATCCCATCTGTTGAGTGTTGGTTTTAGTGACTGGGCTATTGGATGTCCGTTTAGGAACTGTTGGCCTAATCCAATCTGCTCGTGAGAGTTCATTACCCTTTCAACAATGGTTTTTATAGTTTCTGGCCTTATATCAAGGTCCTTGATGCATTTGGAATTAAGTATTGTACGTGGTGACAAGTACAGGTCAAGTTTTAATCTTCTGCATGAGGATATCCAGTTTTCCCAGCACCATTTGTTGAAGATGATCTTTTTCCATTGGATTTTTTGCGCCCCTTTGTCAAAGATCAAATGGCAGTAGTTGTGTGGGCTTATATCTGGGTCTTCAACCCTCATCCATTGATCTGTGTGTCTATTTTGGAGTCAGTACCAGTCTATTTTTATAACTATGGATTTGTAGTATAGACTAAGGTTTGGTATGGTGATACCCTCCAGCAGTGTTTTTGTTACTCAGGATTGTTTTTCCTATCCTGGGACTTTTGTGCCTTCATATGAATTTTGAGATTGTTTGGTCAACTTCTTTATTGCTTTGAGATTTTAATTGGTATAGTATTAAATCTGTATATTGCCTTTGATAGGATGGTCATTTTTATGATGTTGATTCTGCCAATCCAGGAACATGGGAGGTCTTTCCACCTTTTGGTGTCTTCTGCAATTTCTTTCTTTAGGGTTTTAAAGTTTTCATTATAAAGTTCTCTCTCTTCCTTGGTTAGGTTTATACTAAGGTATTTCATTTTTTTAGGGGCTATAGTAAATAGAATTGTTTCTCTCAGGGCTTTTTCACTTCTTTCATTCTGGGCATATAAGAAGGCCACTGATTTTTGTATGTTTATTTTGTATCCTGCTACCCTGCTGAACTTCTCAATTAGTTCCAGGAGCTTCCTAGTGGAGGTTTTGGGATCACTCAGATATAAGATCATGTCATCTGCAAATAGAGATAACTTGACTTCTTCCTTGCCAATTTGAATCCCTTTTATGTCCCTTTCTTGTCTTATGGCTTCAGCTAAGACTTCAAGTACAATATTGAATAGAAGTGGTGAGTAGACAGCCTTGTCTAGTTCCTGATCGAAGTGGGAATGCTTCCAGTTTTTCCCCCTTGAGTATAATCCTTGCTGTTGGCTTGTTATATACAGCTTTTTTTATATTGATAAAGGTTCCTTCCATTCCTACTGTCTCTAGGGTTTTGATCATAAAGGGCTGTTGGATCTTGTCAAAAGCTTTTTCTGCATCTATCGAGAGTATCATGTGGTCTTGAACTTTGGACTGGTTTATATGGTGAATTACATTTATTGATTTGCGTATGCTGAACCAACCTTGTGTGCCTGGGATAAAGCCTACTTGATCCCCATGGATGACATTTTTGATATGGTTTTGAATCCGATTTGCTAAGACTTTGCTGAGAATCTTTGCGTCTGTGTTCATCAGAGAGATTGGCCTATAGTTTCCTTTTTTAAGTGTATCTTTATTAGGTTTTGGGATTAAGATGATACTAGCTTTATAGAAGGAATATGGTAGTGTTCCTTCTTTTGCTATTTGATGAAACAGTTTAAGGAGTATTGGTGTTATTAGCGCCTTAAATGTCTGGTAGAACTCTGTGCTGAATCCATCTGGTCCAGGACATTTTTTGGTGGGAAGATTAGAGATTACTTCCTCAATTTCCTCATGTGTTATAGGACTATTTAAGTAATTCACAACTTCCTGATTCAATTTATGTAAGTTGTATTTACTTAGGAATTCATTCATCTCTTTTGTGTCATCAAATTTCACAGAGTATAAGTTTTTGAAATATGACATTATAATTCTCTGAATTTCTTGGGTATCCGTAGTGATACTTCCATTTTCATTTCTAATTTTGTTAATTTGGGCTTTCTTTCTCTTACTTTTGGTTAATTTAGCTAGAGATGTATCAATCTTATTGATTTTTTTTAAAAAAAACAGCTTTTTGACTTGTTGATTTTCCGTATTGTTTTCCTAATATCGATTTTGGATATTTCTCCTCTATTTTGCTAATCTCCTCCCTTCTACTGCTTTTGGGATCTAGTGTCTCTAAAGCTTTAAGCTGCATTGTTAAGTTATTTATTTCTGATGCTTCCATTTTTTTGATGTAGGCATTAAGAGCTATGAACTTACCTCTTAGGGCAGCTTTCATTGTGTTCCAGAGATTTTGGTAAGTTTTATTTTCACTATCGTTCACTTTCAGGAAATCTTGAATTTCCTTTGTAATTTCTTCCTGAATCCAATTCTCATTCAACATCACAGCATTAAGTTTTCTGTTGCATGTTGTGTTGTGGATGTCAAGCTTTAAGCCGTGGTAGTCTAATAAGGTGCAGGCTAGAATTTCAACATTCCTGTATATGTGGAGATTCAGTTTGGCCCAATATGTGATCTATTTTGGAGAAAGTTCCGTGTGCTGCTGAGAAAAATGTGTATTCTTTGGTGCATGGATGAAAAGTTCGATAGATATCTTTAAGGTCCATTTCTTTAAGGGTTTGGTTGAATTCCAAAGTGTCTGTGTTAAGCTTTTGGCCTGTTGATCTATCTCTTGTTGAGAGGGCAGTGTTGAAATTCCCAAGAATTATTGTTTGGGATTGAGTTCTCACTTTAGACGTTATAGGGTTTGCTTAATGAATGTGGAGGAGCCTGTATTGGGTGCATATATGTTCAATATTGTAAAGTCTTTCTGGTGAACTGTACCGGTGACTAAAATGTAGTATCCTGTGACTAAAATGTAATGTCTCTTATGATTTTTTTTGGTTTGAATTCTACTTTGTCTGATAGCATAATGGCTACTCCTCCTGTTTTCTGGTTCCATTAGCTTGCAGAATTTTGGACTAGCCTTTTATTTTTAGGATGTGCCTATCTTTTGTGGTGAGATGGGTTTCCTGCAGGCAGCAGATTGATGGATTGTGATTTTTAATCCAAGTTTGAAATCTGTGTCTCTTGATCAGTGAGTTAATTCCATTAACATTTAATGTTATAATGGAGAAACTATTTTATGTTTAGTGGCTTTCGTAAGTATATTGTTTTGCTTTTAGGTTTTGGTGATATTATACTTCCATTCTGTTCTCCTGGATATGCCCTTTTTTTTTCTTCAAGGTTGAGAATCATTTCTAACATTTTTTGAAGGCCTGGTTTGGTGGACATGTATCCTTCAAGTTGTCTTTGTGCTGGAAAAGTTTTCTTTCTCCCTCGATCATGATGGATAGTTTTGTGGGGTATATCTGCCTGGGTTGACATTTTTGCTCATTCAATACTTGAAGTACGTCTCTCCAAGCTCTTCTTGCTTTTACTGTTTCCATTGAGAAGTCATTTGCTATTTTAATAGGTTTACCTTCAAAAGTGACTTGTTTTTTTTCCCTTGAAGCTCTCAGCACCAGTTCTTTATCTTGAATGTGGAGTGTTTTAACTATTATTTGCCGTGGCAAGTTTCTATTTCGGTCATATCTGTTTGGGGTGAGGAATGCCTCTTGTATGTGGATGGGCCTCTCTTTTTTTAGATGAAGAAAGTTTTCCTTGATGATAGTTTGAAAATTTCTTCAGGTATTGTATTTTGGGATTCTTCCTCTGGTATTCCATGAATACGCATATTAGGCTTCTTCAGGGTGTCCCATAACTCTTGAATATTTCTCTCGAATATCTTTTTAGCTTTAACAACCTCTTACATTGAGCTGGTTAATACTCCCAGTTTGTCTTCAAGGTCTGAAATTCTATTTTCTGCTTCATTAGTTCTGCTGATAAGACTCTTTGTTGAGTTCTGGGTTGAAGATAACTTGTCTTTAGCTCAGTTTTAAACTCTGCTTGAGTCTGTTTTGACTGCTCTATGCCTGTTTTTGTTTCTTGAACTGTTTTTCTCAACTCTTCCAAGTGTCTGTTGTGTTCCTCTTCAAAATGATTGATACAGTTATTTAATTCCTCTTGGATTTTCTCTTTCATAGTATTGAACATGGTAATTATCATGTTTTGAAAGTCTTTATCCTGGGTCAGGCTTTCTTGGTTATTTTCCGTGGGTTTGTTCTGGTTGGAGTCTATCATTATGGGATTAATTCCTTCAATGGGAGATTTGTTTTCTTGGGTGTTGTTTCTTGTGGATTTGCACTTTGACTTTGGCATTGTTCTTTTACTCTTAAGACCTTCTTTCAATTTCTGTGCGTTTTTCACTGAACTGAATTTTTTGTCCTGGAGCAGCTCCTGCTCCAGCTGGCTGGTGGGAGGAGCTTGGACCGGTGGGCTGCTTGGGGTTTGGGAGTGGGAGGGGGAGCTTACCTAGGCCGCTGTGAGTACGGGAGGTGGCGTGGAGCTATTTAACCTGAGGAGCTGGGGCGTAGCTCAGGGGGACCTCACCTGCCCAGCGCAGTGCAGGCTCTGACTGGCTGGTGGGAGGAGCTGGGACCAGTGGGCTGCCTATGGTTTGGGGGTGGGCAGGAGGAGCTTACCTACGTCACTGTGAGTCCTGGCTGGACTGCGGGCGTTCTGGGTGGGTGGGAAGAAAAGGACTTTCTTTGTTCTTGTATGCTAAACATCAATCTAAGATCTGCCTTGCACTTCTGCCTAAAGTCCTTCCACAAATTTCACTTGACAGTTTTTTCTTTCCTCGCTTTATTTTCTTAAAAATTATTCATTAAGAATAAGACTGTATACAATCATGCACATTTAAAAAGAAACAAGGCAGGGATGATTTCTACCTTCCTGGGACTTATGAAGAAAAAAAGAAATAAATAATGTATGACACGAGGAGGAGGCTAAACCTGGAATCTCAAGGCCTGTGGTCTTATATCCATTACATTAATTCTATTTTTTGTCTCCTTTAAGATAAAATTCTGATAACTGTGTTGTTTTAGTTTTATAATTTGATTGCTGTATAAAATACCGGGCCCAAACTTAAGCTTGCCAATAATTCTGGACTACAGCCCATCACTGCAGGGGAAGTCATAACAACAGAACTGACCATGCCACATCCAAAGTCAAGAACAGAGTAGAAGGACCACTTGTTCGTCATCTTTAGACAGTTCACATCTTCATATATACCATTTAATTGATCTCAATTGAAGTTTAATTTTGAAAGGAAATAAACTTGAATTTATTTTTCAGCATTGGCCCTGACCTTGATCTATTCAGTCATAATTCTGAGCAAATGTATCTAGGGAATGGTATAGCCCATGATGGGCAAGTCTACCTACTTCAGTTAAAGTAATTAAGACCATCTTCTATAAGATTGCCCTGGCTTAACTAAATCCTCATAGCTATGCCCAGAAGTCTGCCTCTCAAGTGTCAAGTTGATAGCTGAGATTACTCACTGCAAATGTCTTAAGATTCCACTTAAAAGTAAACATATACACAGACTGCTTGAGAACTAGTACATTAGACTATTCTTTCTCTCTCTCTTTCTCACACACACACACACACACACACACACACACACACACACACTCACAGAAGACGAGGGAGAGGAGAGAAATATTCAACTTTAATTGATCTCAATTGAAGTTTAATTTTGGAAGGAAATAAACTTGAATTTATTTTTCAGCATTGGCCGGGACCTTGATCTATTCAGTCATAATTTTGAGCAAATTTTCTGATGGTACCATATTTTGAGTTTTATTTCCTTCTTTCTTTCACATTCAAATTTCCATCATTCAGAGTAAGTCGATCCTGCTAAAATTATTTCTGTAAATCTTCCAACTGGTCGCGGAGCATTGGCAGTTGTGCCTGGACTGAGGTCTCAATATCTTGACTATCTTCAAGCCCCGGTTTCTAACTTTCGGAACTTGGAAATATGGAGAAACAGAATCAGTTATTTTCGTTTTCTACATATGCATCAAAAACATTCTGCAATATATTTACTGGTTTCTTTTTCTTTTGTTTCACATAAAGAAGACCTATGTATCTTAAGTTCAGGCTTCAGCTAACACTTCAGTGAAATATTCCACGTAGACCTACTCCTACTCCGAGATTAAGATGATTACACCTTTCATCATCTTTTTGTGAAAAAGCCTGCTACTATCTTCACTGGCAGATAAACCAATAATGTAGCTGACTAGTTCATCAACTCTTTAAATTTCTCAAAACCTTACTTTTTTCTGTGTCCAATTTTGTGGTTTCTACCCTTCTTGTTCCCCCTTTTTAAAGTCAATCATTTCCTTATGTTAAGGATGAAATTGGGCTAGGGACATGGCTCAATGGATAAAGTATTTGTTGCACGAGCATGAAAACCTGAGTCCACATCCTGAGTCCACTTCCATGAAGTGGAAACTGGATCTGCAATCTATGACAAATGAAAGGCAGCGATCTGGGGAGGTTCAGAAGCTCAGAAAAGCCGGCTGCTTACTTGACTTTAACATATCAACAATGTAGAGACCTGGTCTCAAACAAGGTGGAAAGGCAAAGAACAATGCCTACAAGGATGAAATTGTTCTTGTTTTTATAGAGCATGGGTTGTCGGTTTATGTAAATTATTTTGTAAATACAAGACATACATTAAGTAGTAAATGTGCATCTCTGAGTTCTGCCTCAACCTCTGGGACAGCTTGCAAAACTCAAGTTCTTTCTGCTGGCTGCCTTCAGAAGAGGGCAGGTTGAGAAGAGCATCTTTTCATAAGTCATTATTCTAACTCACAACTTTTATCCACAGGAAGCCTTATAGCTCCATAATGCTTTGCAACTGTTAATTAGTTAATCACATCTTCAGCCTCAAGGGCTCTGAGGAATTTAAAGCTCTTTTTTTTTTTTTTTTTTCTCTTGGAGTTTCTGGCTTTCGTTATAGCACTGTTTATTTTGAGCTCCTGATCTTGGTTTTATTTGGATGTGTTTCTCTTGGAAGTGTTTGTAGTTATTTTTCTTTTTCCTAATTTTGCTAGGATACCCAAGGGGCTTGGGACAAGGCTGCCTATAAATTAATATAAAAATGAACCACATTTGTATTCTTTGTCACTTGCCAGAATGCCATTTGGAATCTGCTCTTGGAATATGAATCTTCTGAATACTCACCACAGTGGAATTCAGGTGCAGAGTAAACACAGCATTTCTGCTATCAGCAGTCCACTTAGCTCGGGGAAGTGAGGGATTTTTATGCCTATGATTATTGCAAACAGATTGTTCACTATGTGCTATTTGAGATGGAGGGGGAAGGAGAGATTTAACAATCGTATTTTAAGTAATTAAGTGACTTGCACATTCACAGTTTGGCTGCTTCAAGACTGAAATCATAGCCAAAACAGAAATAAAATTTTTGCTATGCCAAAATGTGATCAATGGCCAAAGGTGGATTTCTACTTTTTTTCCTCTTTTTCATTTTTAACCCATTAATATTTTTTTCTCCTATCATTTTTTCAACCACACAAAGTTTGTGAGAAAACATTTGGTGGCTGTTCAGTGACGTGCCAACGTCAAGCAAAAACAAAACAAAACAAAACCCCCACTATCATCACAGATGCCATGTTTAGCACTAACCAGTGGCACAGAGATGACCAGATGGCCCGTGACTCTCTCTGCATAGTTGGTCCATCATGATCCTTTGACCATCTCCTGCCTGCACTGACGATCTGGCTGCAGTGACATTTCCACATCTGCTACATTCACACACATGATCTGTGTTCAACAAATAGCTCGTTCCATATCTGGGCCTGGATTTTAAATATGTGTGTTAACTCAAGGAGGCCTTGTTCCAGCTGGCAACGGCAAATAGAGTTCCAAATGCAGAATTTCATATGAACTGGGACTAACATGATCTGAAGCACATTTATGTTGGTGCAGGAAGACTGGAGTCACAGCAGATAAATTGAAAGATCATTTCATGATGGATTATATAAGATGTTGTTTTTCAAAAAAAAAATGCTTTCTATCACATGAAGGCCAGAGATCACATAACTCCTGTTCAAGACCATCCATCAAATGGACGTACTCTCACTAAAAGGTTAAGTTGCCAAAATATAGAAGATTTCAACATTTGGGATTGTATACAATGCTTTCTCTGATCTAATGACTCCAGGAATAACTGGGAGCTATACACTTTAGACAGATGTTGTTTTATCAAAACCAAATATTAGATATCAGAATGTATTGGCCAGTTGTTGCTGGGGAGGCAATGGTGGTACAGTAATTAGCATAACTGCCTTTCAGTTTCAATAGTTGCTTAAATATTATCTCAATCTAGAAATTTCTTACATAATATTTTGGTATAAATGAAAACAGTAATCTATGCTTCAATATATTTAGCTTTAAGTGAAAGGAAATTTTGAAATATGTTGGGACTTCAGTGAAATAAGTTTACTGATTAGCTTAGAACTATACAGAGGCATTTGGCAATGGAAGACCCTTGAGGAAATGTCAGCTTTATGAAACTTTTGTGAAAGCTTGATTATTTATTTATTTTAATTTATTAGTTTTATTTATTGTTAGTTTTTACTTATTAGTTTATTCTCAGTTGTATTATGATTGCACTGGACACTGAAAGAGAACAGTTAGCAGTAGCCCCCACTGACCTCAAACTTCTGGTTAGACTCCACCCTGTAAAGACTCCTTGCTCTTAACAGTGCCACTGATGATCTAGCCAATCAGAACTATAAAAAAGTCATCTTAAAAAAGTCTCAAATATTCAATCCCAAATCAGTAATTGTTTCACATCAATGAAATTATCCTCAAGGAGAATATACCTGAAGTAGTGTCACTGACGATAGACAGTAGTTAGAGCTAGAAAATTATTTGACGTGTGCTTGATGTGTTTTTGTTTTTTGTTGGCAATAACAATTTTTGTTAACTATGGACACTTAGGATTAAACCTTAGTGTCTATGCAGCTCCAATAAATGTGTATGGTGAATTACTGTCTTCTTAAAAGTCCAGTTCTTTTATTGGATGTTTTTAATACTAGGCACCAAATCACCCTCAGAGACTAACAAAAGCCCTGAGATCTTTTATCTCAACCACAGACCTGGGCTTCATTTCCATTCTCTTATTCTGTACTCTACTGAAAATGACCTTATTCAGGCTCTAGGACACTCTGCATGATTCAGCTGATGGAATTTCAGGCAAGATAAAAAGAATCCAACTTATGTAAAAATCAAATCATTAATTTATTTAGTGTTTAATAAAACAACTTTTAATAACTAGTTTTACAAATCAATACTGCCACATAAGCTTCAAATTTATTCATTAATCCACAGTATCTTTCTCATTTTCTTGTGGAGACTGAGTGACTTAAGGGACAATTGTGGCATACTGAAACATCGCTAAATTATGAAAGATGAAAAACTACTTGTTGTTGATAGTTTCTAAATCTTTTAGACACTAAGATTTGTCAAATAAAAAAGAATTTTTTATTAATTTTTCCACTTTTACATGCATATTGAGTATCCATCCTAGCTTCTCTCCCTTCCCCCTCCTTCCCATTGTCTCCCTTCTTTGCACCATTCCATCCCACTCTTCCACCTGTAGGCTTCTATGGACTTTAGAGTTCACTCTGGCTTGTCTACACCTGTGTGGGTTCAGGCCTCCATAGTATAACAAGTTATGTCTCTTCAGGCCACCCCACTGTATGTTCATTTCCCATCTCTCATCCAGCTTTAGACCCAAGGGTTTCCACTGTAAGTGCCCATTTTATGACTATAATAACAGCTGCCAACAAAGCAGTTTGATGTACTGTCTTCCAACCTATAGGTATATTGGCTATTGATCTATTCCCTATTGATGAGTTCCCTATTGATCTATTTCTTTTTTTAGGTTCTTGTTCTAGTTTATAGTAAAAAGAATGGCTACACTTGTGACAAGTAGGTCCACTCAATGAGCTATTGTGTTAATTCCATACAGTGTTCAAACTGAAGTGCTCAACAAATGATAGATATCTTTCCATCAATTGGAGGGAAATCTGCAAGCTTGTATAGTTGATTGACATGCTTGTTCTCAGTGGTCCAATTCAGGAGTTCACTGAGGCCAAATGAGACATTGATAGGGATAGTCAACTACTGTAGCTTTCTCTTTAGTTATTTCTGTATGCTACACTCCCTAAGACTTTGAGCCAGAAGGCATATTTGGTGGAGTGTCTTATTGTAGAAGTAAACTGCTTACGCTGGGAGAAAAGGAAATGAATTCTCTTAGGTAATTTTTGAGGCTCTACTTTGCTAGAATATCAGATATAATAGGGGCACTAGTACCTAACGCAAAAACTTCTTCCCTACCAAAGTTTTCCCAGATGAGACTGCTGCACTTTTTAAAAGATTATGATTACAATTATTTGTTTATCATGCATATGTATGTGTGCATGGGGGCGTAGTCTGTGTGGGTTAGAGTAAAACTTGAAGAAGTCTGTTTTCTCTGTCTATCCTGCGGGTTCTGGTTATAGAACTCAAGTCATCCAGCTTAGCAGCAAGTGCTTTTACTTGTTGAGACTCTCTGGCTTCAGACTCCTGTTTCTTGCTGCCCCTCTGTGAATGCATGCAGGGCAGCCCCAATCATTTTTATTCACCCTTTCTAGGCAAAAAATTTAGAATCTTGGGCTTTCACAAGTCTCTTACAAAGAATGTGTTCTGAAATAGAAATGCACACTTCCTGATCTGTAATCACACTGTCTTACAGCTGACTCATGAGCTGAAAGCTCTGTGGAATAACTAAATGATCATCCACCATTACACTATCACACTGGTATAGTTAGATACTGGTATCAACTTGACAGTTGAAGGCCCCAACTCTGGGCACATTTACATAGAATTACTTGGGCAGAATGGTTTGGCCAGGTAGATAAAATACATGAAGGTGATTCAGGGAGCTGACACATTTTGTCACATTTGGACAGATGTTGTCTAGGGGTTTGTCTCTCTTTTATCAGCAGTTCTATGGATAGATATAGTTTAGCCATTTCCTTTATTCCCTAGTATTGGAGTGTAGCATACAGAAATAAGCTGGACTAAGAAATGTAACCAGAGATAATCCTGAGCCAGAATAAAACCTCTTGTTTCCCCATAAGCTATATGACTATGAATTTATTGGTAACGTGTAGATAAATTGTGGCAACCAGTTTAAGCTAATATATTTGATTGAATTCTCAAAATAGGCAAAACAGATTTTTTAGTACAACAGCATCATTTTCCACAATCTAATATTCTATTAGAGAAAGCACAGATATTTTGCTTCTGTCATTTCAATACATGACAAAGCAATTCTATGTAACTCAGCTGCTGGCTGAGTTACAATTTTTCAATATGTCTGTCAATAACCTTAGCCTTTTCCTTTTGCATTTGTGAATAGATATAGGTTGTGCATTCTTCTGGGCAAGTGCTAGTTTGTCAAAAAATTAATATGGCGGAAAAGTACATTTGCTCTCCTTAGGAACCTTGTGGAGATATAAAATTCTAAATGAGAATAGTGATATTTGGGGGTCATGGTTATGCTTTACTAAAGGTTTTACTTCAAATTTCTTTTACTTTTTGGCATCAAAAAGCCATGAAGATGAAAATTTCCCTCAAAGTCATCCAAGTTCTTTGTCTTCTGGCTGTTTCAATATTTTCAGGTCTGGCTTCAGCTGCAGGGCAGGTGCTGTGAAATGCTTCTCCTACTCATGCACACAAAGTAAGCTTTATAGTTTTAAAAGTATGCAAATTATTAGGTAGTACTTTAAATGTTTCCTTCCCTTTTCTACTCCCTCTCCACCAATTCTCATCAACAATTCCTTTTGTTTTTTAACAAATTTAAGGAGGGTAAATTAACAAGTGTTATTTCTTTCTTATACATGGTAATATTTTGGAAAAAAGTTGTGTTGCTCACACTGTCTTTCTTTAGCTTTCACAATCCATTTTGAAATAAAATGTAGCTCTGTTTTGTATTCCCACTTACAGCACACGCTGAAATTTTAGAAAAGTGATAAACATGAGTCAGAGATTACCTAAGGTATGTCGCCTTCTAAAATCACTGTTTACCTTTATCTTTGAAAAATCTCCAAGAAATGTTGTCAAATTCAAAAGTAAGGGATTCCTCCTGCCCGCCTGCCCACGCGACCGAGACGGGACTCGGTCTCAGTCGGTTCTCCATCCAGGTGAGTTACCCAGCCCCCAGGCGGCCCCTTGTCACAGCTCTTCCCACCAGCCAGCCTGGGCAACACCCAGCCATGCTCCTCCGGTTTGCCACAGCCCCCTTGTTCTCCCGCGCGCCCCCTGCCTGCCCGAACGGGACAAGACTTGCTCACGGTCCTCCATCCTTGGAGCCTGGGTGGGCCACTAAGCTAAGTCCCAGGTCCCACGTGAAGAATTCTACCACCACCATCAGCCCTTCTGCCCCTCTGACCCATCGGGGACCCTCACTCATGGTCCATGGAGGACACACTGCTACTCAGAATTCAACAGAATTCAAAGAAAGCCCAAGCAAAGCTTTAAGGGACAAAGGCCATACATCTGAAGTCCTCTAAAATCATCCTATCACATAGAGGAGATTCTTCACATCCAGCCCAAAGATAAGTAAACCTTTTTTTTTTAACCATACTGCTTCTTTTTAGTATTAATCACTGTATATTAACTTTTCCACCCCCAAAATATATACAACTCCAGGGATTATACCACTTACCCTCACATATCACCAAGATACTAAATCTTAAAAGTACACTACCATAGTAATATTCACCCCCTGTTTATTTAACCTGACTTAACTGATGTACTAACAGCATAATAGCCTCATCTAGGAAATAATACTAACAGACAAACGTACCCAACTACAAAGCAAGCACTAGTAATAACTGCCTGAGAGTAGTAATACCAACTAAATCAGTCAAAAACACACAGAAACTGAAAGGTCTTAAGAGACAAAACAACAATGCCTAAGTCAAAGTGCAGATCCATGAGAAACAAAACCCAGGAAGACAAATCTTCTACTGAAAGAATTAACCCCATAATGATGGATTCCAGCCAGAACAAATTCACAGATAATAGCCAAGAAAGCCAGACCCAAGATAATGACTTTCAAAGTATGATAATTACCATGATTAAGATTATGAAAGAGGAAATCCAGGAAGAGTTAAATAACCACATCCACCACTTTGAACAGGAATACAACAGACACTTGGAGGAGTTGAGAAAAACAGTTCAAGAAACAAAAATAGACATAGAACAGTTAAAACGATCTCAGGCAGAGTTTAAAATCGAACTAAAAGACAAGTTATCTTCAACCCAAAACTCAACAGAGAGTTTTATCAGTAGGACTAATGAAGCAGAAAATAGAATTTCAGATCTTGAAGACAAAGTGGGAGAATTAACCAACTCAATGGAAGAGGTTCTTAAAGCCAAAAAGATACTTGAGAGGAATATTGAAGAGACACCCTGAAGACACCTAACATGCACATTCATGGAATACCAGAGCAAGAATCCCAAAATACCACACCTGAGGAAATTTTTCAAATTACCATATATGAAAACTTCCCTCAACTAAAGAATGAGAGGCCCATACTAATACAAGAGGCATTCTGCACTTCAAACAGATATAACCACAATAGAAAATCGCCACGGCAAATAATAGTCAAAACACTCCACATTCAAGACAAAGAAAAGGTGCTGAGAGTTTCAAGAGAAAAAAACAAGTCACTTTTAAAGGTAAACCTATTAAAATAGCAAATGACTTCTCAATGGAAATAGTAAAAGCAAGAAGAGCTTGGAGAGATGTACTTCAAATATTAAATGAGCAAAAATGTCAACCCAGACTGATATACCCCACAAAACTATCTGTCATGATTGAGGGAGAAAGAAAAGTTTTCCAGCACAAAGATAACTTGAAGGGATACATGTCTACCAAACCAGGCCTTCAAAAAATGTTAAAAATGATACTCAAGCTTGAAGAAAAAAACGGGTATATCCAGGAGAAGAGAATGGAAGTATAATACCACCAAAACCTAAATGTCAAGCAATACACTTACAATAGCCACTAAACATAAAAAAATGTCCAGAATTAAAAGTAGTTTCTCCATTATAACATTAAATGCCAATGGTATTAACTCACCGATGAAGAGACACAGATACAAACTTGGATTAAAAACCACAACCCAACAATCTACTGCCTTCAGGAAACTCATCTCACTACAAAAGATAGGCACATCCCAAAAATAAAAGGCTGGTCCAAAATTCTGCAAGCTAATGGAACCAGGAAATAAGCAGGGATAGCATTATGCTTTCGGACAAAGTGAACTTCAAACCAAAAAAAATCATAAGAGACACAGATGGATACTACATTTTAGTACAGGTACAATTCACCAGGAAGACTTCACAATACTGAACATATATGCATGTAATACCGGCCCCTCCACATCCATTAAGCAAACCCTACAGCATCTAAAGCGAGAAATCAACCCCCAAATAATAATTCTTGGGGATTTCAACACTGCCTTCTCAACATGGGATAGATCAACAGGTCAAAAGCTTAACAGAGACACTTTGGAACTCAACTAAATCCTTAAAGAAAAGGAGCTTACAGATCTCTATCGAACTTTTCATCCACACACCAAAGAGTACATATTTTTCTCAGCAGCACACAGAACTTTCTCCAAAATAGATCACATATTGGGCCACAAAACGAATCTCCACATATACAGGAAAGTTGAAATCTAGACTGTACCCTATCAGACCACAATGGTCTAAAGCTTGACATTCACAACACAATAAACAACAGAAAATACACTAACTGCTAGAAACTTAACACTATGATGCTGAATGAGAATTGGATTCAGGAAGAAATTAAAAAGGAAATTCAAGATTTCCTGAAAGTGAATGGTAAATGCAATTTACCAAAATGTTTGGGACACAATGAAAGCTGTCCTAAGAGGTAAGTTCATAGCTCTTAATGCCTACATCAAAAAAATGGAAACATCAAAAATAAATAACTTAACAATGCAACTTAAAGCTTTAGAGACACTAGAGCAATCTGATCCCAAAAGCAGTAGAAGAGAGGAGATTAGCAAAATAAGGGGAGAAATATCTGAAATTGAGACTAGGAAAACAATACAGAGAATCAACCTGTCAATAAGCTGGTTCTTTGGGCTGGAGAGGTGGCTCAGGGGTTAATCCTCTGCCTTGCAGGTGTAAGGTCCTGAGTTCATGATGCTAGACCCCACGTATAGACACCGGGCAGAAGCGGGGGCAGCCTGCGTTTCTCGTCCTGGTAGGGTGGAGCCTGTGAATCCCGGGACAGAGTAAACAAGGACTAGGTGGAGGCGTCCATGGTGGTTCCCAAATTCGTCTGTGATTCTACACACACACACACACACACATACATGAACAATTGAATAAATAATTTAAAAAAACAAGCTGGTTCTTTGAAAAAATCAATAAGATTGATATTCCCCTAGCTAAATTAACCAAAAGTAAGAGAAAGAAAGCCCAAATTAACAAAATTAGAAATGAAAATGGAAGTATCACTATGGATACCCAAAAAATTCAGAAAATTATAATGTCATATTTCAAAAACTTATACTCTGTGAAATTTGATGACACAAAAGAGATGAATGATTTCCTAAGTAAACACAACTTACATAAATTGAATCAGGAAGTTGTGAATTATTTAAATAGTACTATAACATATGAGGAAATCGAGGAAGTAATCTCTAATCTTCCCACCAAAAAATGTCCTGGACCAGGTGGATTCAGCACAGAGTTCTACCAGACATTTAAGGAGCTAATAACACCGATACTCCTTAAACTGCTTCATCAAATAGCAAAAGAAGGAACACTACCATATTCCTTCTATAAAGCTAATATCATCTTAATCCCAAAACCTAATAAAGATACACTTAAAAAAGGAAACTATAGGCCAATCTCTCTGATGAACACAGATGCAAAGATTCTCAACAAAGTCTTAGCAAATCGGATTCAAAACCATATCAAAAATGTCATCCATGGGGATCAAGTAGGCTTTATTCCAGGCACAAAAGGTTGGTTCAACATATGCAAATCAATAAACGTAATTCACCATATAAACCAGTCTAAAATCCTAGACCTCATGATACTCTCCTTAGATGCAAAAAAGCCTTTGACAAGACCAACAGCCTTTTATGATGAAAACCCTAGAGACAGTTGGAATGGAAGGAACCTTTATCAATATAATAAAAGCTGTATACAACAAGCCCACAGCAAGGATTATACTCAATGGGGAAAAACTTGAAGCATTCCCACTTCGATCAGGAACTAGACAAGGCTGTCCACTGTTACCACGTCTTTTCAATATTGTACTTGAAGTCTTAGCTGAAGCCATAAGACAAGAAAGGGAGATAAAAGGGATTCAAATCAGCAAGGAAGAAGTCAAGTTATTTGCAGATGACATGGTCTTATAGCTGAGTGATTCCAAAAACTCCACCAGGAAACTCCTGGAACTAATACAGAAGTTCAGCAGGGTAGAAGGATACAAAATAAACATACAAAAATCAGTGGACTTCCTATATGCCCAGAATTAAAGAAGTGAAAAAGCCCTGAGACAAACAATCCCATTTACTATAGCCCTTAAAAAAATGAAATACCTTGGTATAAACCTAACCAAGGAAGTAAGTGACCTTTACAATGAAAATTTTAAAACCTAAAGAAAGAAATTGCGGAAGACACCAGAAGGTGCAAAGACCTCCCATGTTCCTGGATTGGCAGAATCAACATCATAAAAATGACCATCCTACCAAAGGCAATATACAGATTCAATGCTATACCAATTAAAATCCCAAAGCAATTCTTTAAAGAAGTTGACCAGACAATCTCAAAATTCATATGGAGGCACATGTGGAGATCGAGCGGCAAAAGAACAGTATCTTCAACAAATGGTGCTGGCAAAACTGGATCTCCACATGCAGAAGATTAAAACTGGACCAGTACTTGTCACCATGTACAAGACTGAATTCCAAATGGATCAAGGACCTTAATATAAGGCCAGAGACTGTAAAAAACTTAGTTGAAAGGGTAGGGGACTCCCTGGAGATGATTGGACTAGGCCAACAGTTCCTAAATGGATATCCCATAGTAGTCAATAGAACCAACACTCAACAGATGGGATCTTATGAAATTAAAGAGCTTCTGTTCAGATAAAGAGATTGTAACTAGAGAATGAATGCAACTGATAGAATGGGAGAAAATCTTCAGTAACCATATATCTGATAGAGCTCTGTTATCCTGAGTGTACAAAGAACTTCAAAAACTAAACACCAAGGAAACAAATGGGCCAATTAAAAAATGGGCCTTGGAACTCAAAAGAAACTTCAGCAAGGACGAAATTAAAATGTCTAACAAATATCTTAAAAAATGCTCCACATGCTTTGCCATCAGGGAAATGCAAGTCAAAACCTCCCTGAGATATCATCTCACCTCAGTTAGGATGGCAAAAATCCACAATACAAACAATACCAAATGTTGGAGAGGATGTGGAGAGAAGGGAACTCTCCTACATTGCTGGTGGGAATGCAGGCTCATACAACCACTCTGGCTAGCCGTCTGGTGATTCTTAAAGAACCTAAAGATCGAAATGCCATATGACCCAGCTATTCCACTTTAGGGAATAACCCCCATACAGCAAAAATTCACCTCAATAGGACAAGCACTGACCATATTCATAGCAGCACTGTTTACAATAGAAAAATCATGGAATGAACCCAAATGTCCAACAGTTGACGAGTGGATAAGGAAAATGTGGTACATTTATGCAATGGAATACTACTCAGCTATCAAAAATGATGAATTAATGCAATTTGCTGGGAAATGGATGGAATTAGAAACAATTATATTGAATGAAGTATCCCAGACAGAAAATTAAGTGCCATATGTACTCCCTAATAGGTAGGTCCTAGTACCAAACCCACTTAGAGACACTCAAAGATAAGTCTCTGTAATACCTACAGTAATTGCAAAGATTATAAAGAGGAGAGAAGGGGAAGGAGGGCCCTGCCAGAAACAAGGAGAGAGGGGATCATGCTTCAGCAGAGATAATAGGCCACCATCAAGGACTCTAAGTAAGTAATGAGACATCTGGTTATGCTCACAGACTGTCCTTCCTGGTCACCTGTAATTGATGTGGTATGATCTTACCAGAAGGGGAAGACATATAGTCTGGCAGATAGAAGGTAACCATTTTGCAATGGGAGACTGACTCATCCCTCACCTGAGTCTCTTACTTATTCCATCTTACTCCGTTCCTTATAATAAGACTCTATTTTAACAGCTTTTTATCTCTGGCCAGGAGGTGATATCCAATACCCATCAGGGTGGAGCCAAGGGTATTGCAGGAGCAGCAAAACTGAAAAAAAAATCAAGAAACTATAATTTAGATAATCAGAGACTCTATATCAACCACCTGGAATCAGGCCTCCCCATCCTGAAGCTCAGGGAAATTTGCAGAAGAGGGAGTGGTAAGATTGTAAGAGCATAAGGATGGGAGGAGTCATGATATGCAAGATACTCCACACAAATTAGGGCTGAAGCAATTATAATAGGACTCTGCCTGATCTTCGCAATGACCAACATATCATTGACCCCTCAAAGTCTAGTATGGACTCAAGGCACTAGGATCCTTAGAAGCATGGGATTAACAGTCACAATAGTGTTCCTATACTTAAGGGGAACACAAGAAAGTTCTAGGAAATGCCACTGAGTCGTTACACCTCATCAGAGAGGAGGACCCAGAGGAAAGTTTGATATACACATTAAAGGATGCTTCAGAGATGGGGGAGGAGGCACTGGGAGAAAGGGAGGGAGAGGGGAAAGGAAGGGGAAAGTGAGGGAGAGAGTAGGGAGGTCTACGGAGGGGTGGAGGGAGGGAGATGATAGAGGTACCTGTTATGTTTGTATGAGCGGAAAAATAAATAAATTAATTAGTTAAAAAAAAGAAGACTAAAAAAACAAAAGTAAGTTTATAGAAACCAAGCCATTGTTTCATGGACTTAGTGACTTAGAATTTTTTTTTTAAAGGGGAGAGCGCGAATGCAGTCCCCCACTACCACAAATTATGCAGTCGAGTTTCCCACATTTGGGGAAATCTCAGGGGTCAGCACATCCAGAGTGCAATGGATAAGCCTCGCCCTGGGAAAACCACCTTCGTGATCATGGTATCTCCCCTGCCAGGTAAGTATGTGACTTAGAATTTTTAAGAGTACTTGACACGTTCATAGGAAGTGGTATATAAAATTGACGATTGCTTTTATTTTATACTATGTGTTTGATGTTCCCTCTTCCCTCCCAGAATTCATATACTGAAATATGAACCCTCTTGGTGATGGAATTAGCAGGTGGGGCTTGGGTGAACAGGAAGGGTCATAGGTGAAGTCTTCATGAATGGGAATAATATTTTTATTAGTTACCTTTTTTTCGCCTGTATAGGTGTGGATGTGTGTGCATGTGCGTGTGTGTGTGTGTGTGTGTGTGTGTGTGTGTGTGTGTGTGTGTGTGTATGCAGAAAAGGGCATTCATTGTGTGTGTCCGTGGTAACTTCAGGAATCATCCTGGATTGCTCCATCTCCTTAATGATTTGTTCTGGGTTTTTAACAAGCTCTACCTTCCGGAGCCTGAAGTGCAGGCAGCTGCCATTTCTTCCAGGCATTTTTTGTGTGGGGCCTGGAATACAACTCAGGTCCTTTTGCTTTGCAAAGGCAAAGAGGTTCAACTCCTGAGTCATCTCTTCAGCCTCTTATTGATTACCTTTCACAAAGAGATGCCAGAAATCTGTTTTGCTCCCTTTTCCATGGAAAGGCAAAATAAGAAGATGTCATGTGTAAAAAGAGAGTGGGCCTTTGGTAGACTTTAAGTCTTCCAGCATTTTGATATTGAACTTCCCAGTCTCCTGAAATGCGAGGAATAAATTTCTGGTCTCATAAGCTCCTCGGTCTATGGTATTGCTTTGTAACATCTGGGAAGGACTAAGATGTCGACTACAATAGCATAGAAGTGCTTTGAGGGAGTCACCCCTGCTGACGGTTGTGGCATGAGAGGGTGGTGTCAGTTTCTCTACTTTTTTATTAATACATGTTACTTCTGATTGAAAATAATGGTGAAATATGTTCTTGTTGGTTACATGTATTTTCCTTTAGCTAATAAGAACTTTCTGTGGTTTTCCTTTGATGGATAAATCCCAGTCAGAGTGCAGAGAGTCAGTTAGTGAAACCTTATCCTGTGATACCAACTGCGACTGGGGTATAGGTATTCTGACCTGTTCAAATGTTCAGGGACTACACTTGTTTCTTCCTCACTTTTGGGGTGAATGCTTCCATATACTCAGGACATTTCTACTGTTTTTCTAGAGAACTTGGAAATTTTAATTAGAAATTTTAATTTTAATTTTAATTTTAATTCTTTATTAGAACCCACATGTGTTAGTTTATCTTCCTATTGTCGAATGAGCACACAACTCAGAAACACATTTATACATTTTGGTAAACAGGGATCTAATGTCTGAGAGGCCACAAGGCTAATGATTTTTTTTTGAACTCTATATTGGGTTAGATTATGCTGGGGACCTAGATCCACTGTAGGAATATCTTGCTATTGAGAAGAGAAATAACTCTTTGGAAATCTTGCTTGAAATGTGAAGAAAGAAATTACTTTTAATGTAATATTGATGTACTGCTGATCCACAGATGTAGAGATCCTTTAAATAATTTGATGATTTTGAATATTAATCATTTTTGGTATTTTTATATTTATATTAATATGTGTTATTCTTACACTGGTTAAAATAATTACCTTACATTTTAAATAATTTGAAAGATAAGTTATGAGATGATACTTAGCAGTCAGTCTTAAGTAATATGTGGACCATTTATTTTCTTTGTATTGTTTTTGTTAATCTTTTTGTGGAAGAGCTTTGCATATCTTTGCCATTTTTCCTTAGGAAACTCTTCTCTCTGATTCTAAAAGTAAGAAGAGATAGCCATGGATGCTTGCCCCATACATAAAATTCTTATGGTAAAAGTCTGGCAGTTGCAGCTGATGATGGCTAAATGTGTGTGCAGTGGATTAGAGGTTATGGTGCTCACTGAATGTTTTTAGCCCACATGGTCTTTACTGAGAGTAACCCGAATTCTGAAGAACATGTGTAATCTTAACACATTTATTACCCAGAAGTCCTGTTAGGGATCATCCATGTAGATTGTGGGTCCCCACACCAATATTCCTACAAACACCAGAGATGAAGGAAAGGTTATTTCTCTTGTGTAAGAAAGAAGACCTGGATTAGGCAGCCTAAAGAACAAATTAGACTAAAGTAGGAATCCAAAAGACTTTCTTTTTTTTTTCTGCACTCAAACATAGCATATTCTGAGTGAGCCAAAATGCTTTCTTGATTGTAGTTGCTTGTAACATTCCTGCTTTTTCTGACGTTTAACTTTGTCACATTTCAGCCTGCAGATGGGGGACATGCCAATCAATAAGAGACAGAGCTGCAAAACAGAGGCAAAATAATACTTTTAGTGATGTATCTTTTTTGAAAACGTATATATGGAATTTAAATGAACCCAGTTTACTGATGGACTGAATGGTCATCTATTTGTATCAATATTGATTCAGATTTTTAAAAATGTATTTGGTATTTTAAGTCTTTCTATGTTTTTTATTAAGGCATTGAGTCTTTTTGCTTGGATCATATCTAAGCTGTTCAAGTTTTAAATGAGGCTATGAATTACTAATCAAGAAACCAAGTGAACAACTCCTAAGTTTTTGGGAAGGTTTATGAATGGTAAAGTTCAGATTTTTCTAACATAGGTTGACTGTCTGATTATATCTGATTAACTTATGTGTGAATTCATGGAAAATTTACTATTTAAAGGCAACTTTTTGCTTTTTAAGGTAATTACTTAAATTGACAATACAAACTAATTTCAGTTGATTTACTCGGTGTGCTTATTCCACTTGTACTTTGATAGATCACATAAAGCTTAGCATACTGTCAAAAGCATTGAAGGACTTGCTTTCTGTCATTTCACAGGGAAGGGAGACTTGGTTGAAATGTGAGCTCTTTCACTTGACCTTCAAGCAACCCTGACCCGGGAGGACAACATGTCTCTGGGGTTGGAAGATAATTTAATTTCCATGCATGTCAAGTCCTCTGTTTCTTGTGTGTGGAGGCTGCAGAGAAGTGTCAAATTCTGCAGAATCAGGTGTTCCTTGTTGAAGATGTGGAATATTTTCCCCAGGGATTAGAGCTGAGACCACCAAGTAGACTTCATTTAAAGCCTTGAGGGAGTGCTGAAACCATAGATTTTAAAGATGGAAAATATTTCTTTACCCTGTAAACTATCCATCTTCCATTTCACTTTTAAGATGTGTGCTCATGATAGCATCAACAAAGAAAGTTCCAAAGGCCACACTTAGAACATCTAAGTTTATTATTTTATGCTTTTATAGTTAAAAACAATAGTCAAAAATTCCAATGTGTCAAACGGGTCTTAAATTTCTAATGAGTTCCCTGTGTTTTTTAATCTCTGAAGAATTGCAGCACACTACTCCCAAAGGTTAAATGTAGGAAACTCTGCAATATCTACAAGATAAGGCTAATTCTACTTGGCTACTTGAATTTCCTTCCTTTACCACATATCCCTAGCTTGGGGAATTGCTTACTAGTCCACAGATCATTGCACATTTCTATCAAGACCCAAAGTAGTGACCTACCCTGATTTAACACATCTGTTATTCTGAAATCATAGTTATGCAAATTTTACAGAAGATGATCTCATGCTCCTAGCTTCTCTGTGGAAGTCTAATGTCACCATCCTACTGTAACAATAAGTGACTTATAGTAAAGGAGGAAACAGTTTTAGGATTGTCAACAGAGGAGTCATACGTGGGGAAGATGTGAATAACTCCATCTAAGGGATATTTTGTAAAGTTCCCACTGAATTGGCTATGGTAAAGTCATTCTATAATGAAAAAAATTATTTTATAAAAGTGAAAAAAAGAGCTTGTGAGATGGTTCAGTAGATAAAAGCACTTGCTGCACATGCCTAATGACCCAAGTTCTATATTAAAACCCATATGTGTTAGTTTATCTTCCTATTGTCGAATGAGCATAGGACTCAGACAGCTTAAGGAAATCAGGGATTTATTACAGTTTATGATTCATGATTATAGTTCATCAGCATGGCAGAAGAGTTCATAACAACACCAAGAGCTAAAAAAACTGGTCACACTATTCCTAAAGGAATTGCTGAGAGAGGGACATATTTTTTTGCTTGCCTGTAAGTCTGTATGCCAATTTCCAAACAGTTTGCTCTCTATCCTATTCATCTGCTCAGGAAATGTTCCCAACCTCAATTAGATAGTCCCCAACAGACTTGCTGAAGGTTTTTATTTTCTCCCACATTTTTTTCTCGAGCTCAATAGGTACCCCAGTCCTCTCCCTCCCTCCACTCCTCCCTAGTCCCTCCTCACACTCTCCTCCCTTTTTCCCTTTCTTTTACCCCCTTCCATCTCTCCCCTTCTCCCAGTGTCTCTCCCTTCCCCTCCTTCCATCCTCTGGAGCATCCTTTTGTGAATGCCAAACCTATCTCTGAGTTTTCCACCCTAATGAGGTATAAGGACTCATGACATAGCCCAGAGCCCCTTCTTAGGCTCCCCATTGGTATGGGAATTCTATAATGACTGTTAATCCCTTGCCTCTAAGGATTCTACTGCCAGTGATCCATGCTAGACTTTGGGGATTCTTTGACATGTCAGTCATTGTGCAGGCCATGCAAAGTCTGATTATGGCTACTGCGGCTCTAACTTGTGTGAAGTATCTTGCATCTCCCCATCTTTAGGCTCTTACAATCTTGCTGCCCCCTCTTCCAAAAGTTTCCCTGAGCTTTAGGATGGAGAGAGATTTGGCTGGTCTGGTTCCAGGTGATTAATGTAGGGTCTTTGGTGTTGTTTTCAGTTTTGCTTTTCTGCATTGCCCTTGGCTCCATCCTGATTGGTACTGGAGGTCACCTCCTAACCAAAGATTAAAGGCTGTTTAAATGAAGATATTTAATATAAGAGAAGACTAAAAGATAGATGGAATAGGAGTAGAACACAGCAGTGGAGGGGGAAGTTAGTGTCCCATTTGCAGGATCTATCTGCCAGCCCCTATACCCTCACTGATTGTTGAGATCAAACCTCTTCAGTCACAGGTGACCAGGAAGGGAAGTAAGAGTGAGCTTCATCAGATGTTTCGCTATTTACATTCAATACTTGATGGTTACCTATTTTCTCTATTGAAACCTATTTCCCCTCTCTCCTTTTTTCTGGGGTGGATCTCCTTCCCCTTCCCTCCTGTTTATAATCTTTGTGATTACAGTAGGTATTACAAAGATTTTTCTTTGATTATGTTATTAAGTGGGTTAACTTCTTAATAGATATCATGTTGACATCTACAACTATCTTTGTAAAGGTAGAAGGAAAGAACAACTCCACAGAATTGTCCTCTGACCTCTAAATACCTTTCATGACATGCACGTACCCATATCCACACATGTATTATATACCTGCACACATAATAGCAATAATTAAAATATTCAAAAGTCAAAATGTGGTAGATTACTTGACTGTGATAATACTTAGGCAATTAAATATAAATGAAAGTAAGGAGTGTGTTCCCTTATTTACTCAATACCATTTTAATAAAAATCCCAATTCTTATCTGTATTTTAGTTGTTTGTTGTTGTTTTGGCATTTTTGCATGTGACATGAAGAGAAAATTAAAACAAAAAGCTTTTTGTAGCTTTTTGTTGCTGTGCAATCAGCTTGAAACCAGAAAACCCTAACAAATTAAAAATCTGCTTGATTTTGTCAGATTTAGGGAGAACTGTTTGTTTTACTTTTCTGTTTCTGTTTCTTTTCCTATTGCTATGATAAAATATCCTGGGATGGAGAGATGGTACAGGGAGTAAGCCTCTGCTTCGCAAGCAGAAGGATCTGAATTTGGATCCCAGATCCCATGTAAAAATGCAAATGGCAGTGGTCTGCATTTCCAGCTCTGGATTGTGGATCTTGGGAAATAGCAGAGCAAAGCAAAAAGGAGGTAGAACAATTCAAGATGATTATGACCTATACTACACACACACACACACACACACACACACACACACACACACACGCACCAAAAACCCTGACAAAAGCTATTTGAGAGAGAAAGAAGTCGTTCTGGCTCACATTTCAAAGATATAATTACTCACTGTGGGGACGTCAATGCAGCAGGAGATTGAAACAACTGTTCATATTACATTTATAATTGGAAAACAGGGAGCTATGAATGCTGGTGTTCAGCTGCTTTTCTCTTTTTTATGTAATTTTTGAGTGGGGTCCTCCCAGTTCAATTAACCAACCAAGTAGGACTAGAGGATAGCCTAACTACACCTTCCTAGATGTTTCTGGAGT
The DNA here is from genome assembly GCA_023101885.1 of Typhlomys cinereus. NCBI lineage: Eukaryota > Metazoa > Chordata > Mammalia > Rodentia > Platacanthomyidae > Typhlomys > Typhlomys cinereus. The sequence goes on from JALPQD010000127.1 coordinate 1,383,034, forward strand.
CCTGATAGGTGATTCCAGATCCTGTTGGTTGAGCGATTATATTGGTTATGAGGGAGGGCAGAGGCTCTGTGCGATGAACCACTCAGAGATGCAAGTTTCTTCCATCCAACGGTTTGACATCTTTCTAGTTTGGGCTTTGATCTCACCCAATTGAAGTTTAAGGTCTGTGCTAATAGCTTCCAAGCAGAATTGAAAAAATATTATATGACCCCACAAACAATTCAGAAAATGCAGCAAAGTTTTGGACATAGCAAGAGGGGAAGCAGAAGGTAAACAGGCAATCACCTTAGGGAAAGAAGTGTCTTAGTTTCATACTCTATTACTGTGATAAATACTTGAGAGCGAGCATTAGGGGCACAAATGGACTTTTATTTTAGATTACATCTGATCATGTCAGGAGAGCATGAAAACTGGCCATAGTACATCTAACTCTAAATCTAAGTTGATGGAGGGCACAAAGACTCATGCTTCTTTGTCATGTGCTTAAGGGTTGGTGTCAGTTGATGGTATGACCAGGAAGCAGTGGAAACTAGGCGGTGGAGCCTGGTTGGAAAAAGTAGTTCACTGAAAGTATGCCTGGGGAGTGTATATCTTGTCCCAGATCCTTTCTGGCTCTTTGGTCGCTTCCTGGACCCTGTGAGATGAGCAGCCTCTCTACCATGGATCCTCTTGTCTCTGAAATTCTACTCACCCCGGACTACATGAAGTCAGCTGGACATGGGCTGCAACGCTGAACCAAAATACATCCTTTCTTCCTTAAGTTGTTTTTCTCAAGTATTTTATAACAGCAGCAACAACAAATCTGAATAACAGGAAGAGCTGGGCTTTGTCCAGTGGGTATAGATGGAGTGGAGAGATTCTACTGGGAAGTAATGGAAAAGATTCTGTGGTTCTCATTCCCTCTCAGAGTGCCAGCACTACAAACTTCATCCCTGTTAAATTTTCAAAATTGGTATGTCAGCTTCTGTGTTTGTGGTTTCTTTTTCTTTTTTCTTTTGTGTCTATGTTTTCTTTTGTTAATGTAAACTCATTGCTGTGTTTACAGCCTCTGGATAGAAGTTGAAAACTCACTGTACATTTGACAAACTTATCAAGAAATCTTAGCAGTCTTGACTCTAAAGACCAAGATCCAAGGATGAATGAAAATAAAGTAAATTTCTGCACATGTGTCATGAGAGGTGATGGTTGATGTGGGTAGTATTATAATCTTGTGAATGTAATACATGTAAGGTAACCCTGAAGTTGAAAGAAACTTTGAGAAAGACAAAAATATTTACTATGACTTTAAAACTAAAAAAATGCAAGAGGCCGGATCCAGACAGTGACCTTTTAGATGATCTTGAAGCCTTCTGTGATGGTTAATCTCAATTGTCAACTAAAGGAGGTGGAGGGAGGGAGGGGACCGGTGTACCTGTTAAGTTTGTGTGAGTGGAAATAATAATAATAATAAAAAAATTGTCGACTAAAACAAATATAGACTCACCTGAGGGAAAGGCCACTATGTTCACCTGTGCAGGACTATCTTGATTGAGTTCTTGGAGATGGGAAGCTATGGCCACTGTGGGCGGCATCATTCTGTCTGGGAGCCTGAACAGTAGAAATGGAGAGAGGGAATGATTAGGAGCATGCATTCTCTGCTTTCTGAACATTGGTTGTAGACATGATGTGAGCAACTACTTAAGCCCCTTCTGCCTTATCTTCCCTACAGTGTTGGACTGCACCCTCAGTCCAGAATGAACTAAAGTGAGAAAGAATGAACCTTTTCTCCCTTAAATCACTTTCCTCAGATTATTTTTTATCACAGCAACAGGAAGTATAAAAAAGACTGTATTTTACTTTCAGGGAATAGAAAATATAATGTATGCTGATTCCAAATATACAAGTCTAGTTTTCCCTTATGTTCATAGAAGTTATGGTTTTCAACAACTTTATATTTTATCTATTTATTTATTTTTATTTATTCAATTGTGCATGTGTGCATGTGTGTGTGTGTGTGTGTGTGTGTGTGTGTGTGTAGAACCACGGATGAATTCGGGAACGACCATGGACCGCCTCCACCTCCTCGTTTACTGTGCCCCGGGATTCACAAGCTTAACCCCTGAAGCCACCTCTCCAGCCCCAACAACTTTATATTTTCAATCACATATATTTGAGGATGTACTGTGACTCAGCTACAGGTAAAACTATTTGATGGGCAAGTCAGATGACCGAATTCAATGCCTGGATCCTGAGAAATAAAAGGGGAGAACTGAGTCCTAAAATGTTGTCCTCTGATTTAAGCACATACCATGACACATATGTTCTTCCTCTAATAAACATACACATACATGTATGTGCATATACACCCAATTTAAAAAATCTCATACATTAGTTTTTTTCATTATTTTTTGATTTCATATAGTTAGAGAATTCTAATGTCACGAGTTACTGGACAGATATTTTAATTCTTTTGTTAGCCAGAAAAATTTTGATTCTAAAAATTAAAGAAGTGTAATTATTCACTTGTAAGATATGGGAAGCATAAGAATCTGAGGCAAGAATGACAATCTTAGGCAAGAATTAGAGGCAAGAATGACAACTTACACTTAAGCACAAAGGTAAATGTCTTCAGGTGGTGGCTACTCAAGAAAAATTTACCTTTGGGTCTAACTCTTATGACATAAAACACACTATATTAAAACTCTATGTTAACTCATACTTAAAACATGGACATATTAGCAGGCATTTGTGTGCTTCATGTTGTCTCTGGTCATATTTTTTGGGCTACATACTTATTTTTATACATTTGGTAGTAAATCAGTAATGGATGCTATGTCCAAAACACTGTTTTGGACACTGAGGCTTTGTTGATGAAGTGCGCCACAGCAGAAATGTGAGGACCTGGATTTGGGTCTCCAGTATGCATGCAAAAGGCTGGGTGCTACAGCAGGTACCCAAAAGACAGCTCTGGGGAGACAGAGATGAGAGGATCCCAGAGGCTAACTGGACAGTCACTGTAGCCAGTGACTGAACATGCACAAGTGGTATTGTATTATTTGTGTACCAGAGGTTAACTTTGGTGTTATCTCAGGCACCACATAACTTGCTTTTTAAATTTTTTCGCATGTGTATGTGGATGCATGGACTATGCATATTCACATGTGTGTGGATGCATTTGTGCATGCAGTTCTATATGCATATATGTGTACAGTAGTCAAAGTTGATTTTGGATCCCTTCTTAGAAAACTCTCCAATTTGATTATTAATGCAGTGTTTCTCAACTGAATCTAGAGCTTGCCAATTGATTAGGCCAGCCAGCCAGATTGTCCTGGGAATTCCCTGTTTTTGACTCTGATACACTGGAATATCATCAGGCAGCTGCCACATCTGCCTGTCTTTTATGTGGATTCTGTTGATCCAAACTCCAGTCCTCACACTTGTGAACCATCTCCTAAACTGAAACCGTGTTCCTTAGCATAGGTTCTCTCATTGATCCAGAGTTTACCTAGTAGACTGGGCTACCTGGCTATACAGCCCCAAGAATCTACTGTCTCCATCTCATCAGCACTGGGATTACAAGTGTACCACTATGCCTAACTTTTTATGTGGTCCTTGGGATTGAACACAGATCGTCATACTTGCATGACAAGTCCTTCCCAATTGAGCTATCTTTCTAAAACACTGTATGTGTGCTTGTGTGCGTGCATGAGCGCACACGCATGTGTGTACTTGTGTGTATCTGTGTGCGTCCGTTTATCAGAGGGTACTGTATGTTCTTGGGGAAACCCAAGGGTGACTTTGGGAATCACCCTGGATTCCATTACCTCCTATTTCCTTTGCTGTAGAGTTTCTCAAGCTCTGCCTTCAAAGGTCAGAAGTGCAGATGGCTGCCATTTCAGCCTGGCATTTTTATGTGGGATCCTGGATCGGAACTCAGGACCTTCTACTTTTGAAGCATAGACTTAACCTGTGAACCATCTCTCAGCACCCAAACAGTATTTTTTGTCCATTGCTTTTTATTTAGAAACCTGGAAGCTACCTATGTTACAATTTGATGGGAAATGCATTGGGGGGGGTGATGCATCACTAAAAATCGTATTATCAAATATTTTTTAAACAATTCACAAAAGTCGAAGATTGATAGTAATCTTTATTAAACCATTTTCACATGCTAGAAATATTTACCATTCAATTATCAAGTGTAAAAGTAATAGAATTTAATATGGTTGTAAAAGAGGGCATAATTCTGTACTAGTTTTTTCACTTTTATAGCAACACAAATATTTTGCACTTAATAGCAAGTGACATTTACTCTGCTAATTGTTATGACTGCCATGAAATCTTCAGTACTGGTAAGGGTGTCTACAATGCAACAATTTTTTTCATTTTGTAATCTGTGAATAATGACTATTATCAATATTATTCATTTTGGAAAGCAGAGCATGTAAAAAGTAGTAGACAACTGAAATATAACACAATTAGTAACACACCCTGACAAGTTTTTTTATTTACATTCAAATTTTATTCCTTAACAAAAAAATCTGTCCATATTGCTTTCAGTACTCTTTATTATTATTGTCATCATCAGATGGAAGTGGACATATCTGGATTTGTGTGGGAACCAAGTCAGAGAAAGTCAGTAGATATGTTGGCAATTATCTTTAAACATGATAACGTTCTCATTCTCTTTTCACTTTCATTTCTTTTTCAATAAAAGTATGTAATAGCTGAATGAATGGGATGCATTTGTATTTAAAAGGAAATGAAATGAAAATTTCTAAAACAAAGAGTGAAATATTAGATATCTGAGGAAGTTTTTTTAGGTATTATTTATTTATTTATTTATTACTTTTTTGCCTAGTCATACAAGGTAACCCCTTTCTTCTCCCTCCCCCTTTTTTCCCCCATTGTGCCCCATTGCACTCTTACCTAATTCCCACCCCCTTCCCTCTTACCCCTTTTTTCTTCTCTCTTTCTCTCTTGACGCTTCCTGCTTTCTCCCATATGTAGACTGAGTGAGATGGCTCCGCAAGTGAAAGCACTGACTGCCAAACCGGATGATCTGACTTTGATCAATGGAATACACGTGGAGGAAAGAGAAAGCCAACCGCACAACTATCCTTTCACCTCCACAGGTGTGTCGTGGGGTGTGTACCACACATGTCTGTGAACATACACACATGATGAACAAATATATGTAAAAAAGTTGAAACAATATTCATAGCAGCAAAATCTCCTGACAAATTAAAAGTACTATCATGGAAGAAAGTAAAAAATAAAAAGCATACTTTTTAAGTAAAAAGTATGCTAAAAAGTATTAGTATACTAAGATCATTTTTGGAAGACTGTCATGCTAATTAAATCAATTCCCTCAAAATTAATCACTTAGTTAATGAAATGAATTTTGACATTGTAACATGTTCAAAATTACCATAATCTCATAAATTTTAGTGCGTACATTCATATTGAATAGGAAATAGGAAAATTGTTGAATTCCTGAGTTTGTAGTGTGGAGAACACATAACTTACATTCTCCTGCATCACATTCCCTTCATGAATTTAGAGTTACAATTTGACATGGCATAGGTCTGTATAGTATTGAAGTTTAATTGTAGATGTCTGTGAATAATATTTTGATAAAGCCATGTCACAATGACAGCCAGAGGTAGAGGAAAAGTGCCAAGGAACACAGGGTTATGAAAACTTCATAAACTTCCTAGCAACACGAGGCTTCAGGACAATGGGAAGGTGCTGCCAAGGACCATTGTCTAAGCAGCAAAATGGAGCTTTGATTTACATGGTGTGACTTCCCTAGTTTCACATGCTGTCTTTTGGTCCCTCTCCTGACACTCTTCTGGCAGAGGCAAACCTTTTCTTGCAGGTTTCCAGGCTTTCTGGTGAGACAGAGACCCTTGTAAAAGCTGTGTGACTCATTCTGTTCTGTGAAAAGCCCTCCTCATCAAATCCTGTGAAGTGCTCATCCAAACACTTGCGATTTTACAACTACCATTTAGAGGCCCAGAAGTGCATTCTAATGCAGCACAGTGCTTTCACGGGCCTCTTAGCAGGCCTGGGAATGATATAACTGTTTTGCATTACTCCAAGTATGGAAATGAAAGGCCTGTTGTCCCTGTGATGTTCATTAAGTCTAAACTCCCTTCAGCTCTCCAGCAAGGCATTATGGTATCCCTTGAGATTTCATCCATACGCAAAGCAGGCATGCCTAAGTGAACTACTCTATTATCTAAACCTACAGAAAAAAACTCCCTTGACCTGTGTACTTCAGGGTTTTCCTCATTTTTTATTGACTTTTTTTTTCTTTGCTTTCTCCCATTGGTGCATTTTTTTTTTTTTTTGAGACAATTTGACTCACTATGCCTCAAAAACCTGAGAATCCTTCCTGCCTCAATCTGAGTGCTAAGATTAGTGAGCCACTTAATCTGACTGTACAAAGTTGTTCTTACAATAAGTGACCTTTCTTAGACTGTATTTGTTACATTCAGACAATTCCCAATGCATTGCATTTTAGAGTATAAAAGAGACTGAGCTCAAACTTTACTAGGCTACAAATAGTAAGTGTTTTGGTATCAGGACTGTAACAGGCTCCAGAGGTGACATACTAAGGTGTATGGACTGGAAAATCTCATCTTGGAAATGGATTCATGTGATATTGATGGTGGCGACTTGGGGTTGATACAAAGCAGTAGTCAGTGTAAGAACTGAGGTAGAAAGGGAAGGAGTGAAGATATCCTGTAGTAGAATGTCTACCTAGCATCTCCCTCCCACACACACTCAAGGAAAATAAAAAGTTGATACTTGAGAACTGACCTTTGGCCTAGTTTTTGGCTAGTCCCTACTTTTAGAGATAAGCATTGTAAATAGGGCTCAGATTAGACAACCTCTCTTTCTGGAATTTCGCATCCTAAAGAACAAGCAGTTTCATGTCCCCTGGTGCAGCGCCTCTCTCCCCGTTTCTGTGGTAAACTTCAATCCAGGATGATTTAAGGCAGAGAAATGCTTGGCTTACCCGGCTTTGTGAATTTTGGGATGAGTTACATGCCTGCTGTGAAGTCTTCCAATTATATGCCACAGAATGAAGAACAGGGTGATTAGCTTGCCCCCGAAATTAAAAAAAAAAAAAAAAGAGTTCCCAGTACCAAAATGTAGAATTTACAAAAACAGATATCAACTGCTGGCTCTCAATATTTTTCTATATTTTTAAAATATTGAGTGTTGGTTTCTCTCTCTCTCTCTCTGTGAAATAAAATAAAGGCAGATGTGTTTGACAAACATTTTGCCAGTTTGGGCATTTTTTTTATCCTGAAAACATTCAAAAGTACTTTCTTATTTTCCGGTATATACATACATTCCTTTCATTATGTTTTGTGAAAGAATTTTTAAAAGTCATTATTCAATTAGATAATATAGAAGTAGTTAGATGCCACCATATAAACTCAGCTCTAGAGGGTATGCATTGTAAGACAGCATTCGTCTTTTTCAAAAACCTTATAGCTTAAAAAGGAGACAAAAACTAAAAAAGAACAGAAGACTAGAGATGGAACTCAGTGGCATGCTGCTTGCTAGCAATTCCTAGTGACAGCAGTGCCACCCATACCCCACAACACCCTCCTTCAAACCAGCAAGAGTTACCACGTCTCCCTTCCACCCTTCCTTCTACAATTGTATAAATGTGCGAAGGCTCCACGAGGTGCTGGTGGGCTGAGGACTGATGAATATAAATTTTTGCCGATGGTAGATTTATAGCTAGCTTTCGGACAGGCATTTCTGAAGGGATTGGTGCTGGGTTTCATAGGAATTTCTGAGCCCTTCTATTCTTTGGTGGATCCACAGATGATCTGATTTAACTTGAGGCACTCGCACCACACTTTGCACTCTGGTTCTGAAACAGGAACCCGAGCCTCCTCCCTGGAGCAGCTACTCCACTTTGTCATACTCTGTCATCCACCCGCTCTTTAACCAGTGATTTATTTTGAAGATTTTATTTTAATTTTCTCCTCTTGCTTTAGCTTTAGATTGATCGTCTTCTTCCCTTGACATCTGTTTTGCCTCACTGAGAGGCTGTCCAAATATAGCACATTACAGTGTTTCTTTATTATCTTTATAGAACAACAGGGTGTAGATGTGTGACCATAATTCAAGAAGCTTGTTGCAGGGTGCCAGGAACTTGTGGGGTGAAAGCCCCTGTACCTCAAGAGCACTGGAAAGCAGGCAAGAAAACACAACATGCTTAGTTCACATTTTCCAGCAAATGTCCCTAGTTGTGTGATGCTGTAGTGTGGAGCCTTTCTTGAATCTTTGTTGCATGAAAAGCGAGAAGCATCTTGCCTTACCCACTGATGGACACATCCCAAAGAGATCAAAGTGCTTTCCCAGGCGTTCCTTACATAACTGTGACTCTGTTGGCCAACAAAGCTGCCGTTTAGCAATAGCAATCACTGTCTTGTTTTTCTTGTCTGGCGACTGCAACTTAAATTATATTTAATGTGCCAGAGAAAAATGTCATCCTGTTTCATCTGAATAAATAATTTAATAGGTCTGTAGTTGTTTGTTGGAGAAGTTATTGTAAGTTAGATTTCCACCAGTCATTTATAAAATGTGATAACAAGTCAAGCTATTGAAATATATGTAAGAATATCATATCTTTGAATGACGGGTAACAGGGCACATGAGTATAGTAGAGAGAGGCGCCAGACCACCTGGAAAGTACAGAGAAATATAAAGAAAAGTATTAATTGGTTAGAGTTTTTGAGTGTACTTCGTTAGTGTTGGTAGAGTTAAAAATAAATTGGTGTCTGTGATAGATACAGGTGTCAACTTGACAAGTGAAACCTCTAACTCTGGGTACAGTTGTAAAGAATTATTGTTGAGTAAGTCTTGAGCAAGCCTATAGGAGATTGTCTAATTGATGGGTAAGACATATCCAATGATGGGCAGGACTATTCTCTGGTGATAATAATAAGGGAGTGTGTGTATGGTCGGGGAGTGGCTTAGTAAAGCTTGGAATTCTTCAGCACCAGATAGGAACTGCAGAGATGTTCAGCTCTTGAACTGATCTGGTAGGACTAGTCAATTCCGTGAGTAGGAGCTCACTGATGGACTTCTGTAGCTGGTTCAGTGAGCTGGCATTCTTCAGCATATTTGGACAGAAGTCCTGTCTGACAAATGAGGTTTGTCCCTCTCTCAATAGTCCTATGGATATGATGCGGCTAGTTCTCTCAGCCCCTAGTATTGACATAAGTTCTCCCACCAAGCTAGACTAAAACTGAAACTGAAAAAATGTAAGCCAAAATAAAATACCCTGTTGCCCCTTAAGTTGTTTAGTTGCGCATTTATCAGTAACATGAAGACAAATTGTTACAGTGTCATTTAATATAACTTAACCATTTTAAAAATTCAACTGTGTGTATTCATATGTCTGCATATGAATAAGCATGCTAGCCCAATTTGATGTACAAAATATAAGTAACTATAAATAAAAGTATATATTCACACATTTAAATGTATATAAATATTTCATTTTTTCATGAAAATGAGCAACTAAATATTATTTCATCTCAATCGATGCAAATTTAACATTCTCAGTTTCAGTGCCTTGTGTGGGATCCCATTATTCATAGTTAAGGTATTTAGAGATCTTTTTGAGGACTTCACTGAACTGTGTGCTTAGTAAGAGAAAGTCATTTCTGTCTGGGCAAGCTAGTTTGACTTAATATGTTTGTTGTATTATGGTTATATCTTCTCTTTACACAAACTGAAGTAATCAAATAAACTGAAGTGAGAGAGATGTCATAAGCATGTGTGTGTGTGTGTGTGTGTGTGTGTGTGTGTGTGTGTGTGAACCTTGGGAAAAAGCCAATTACTAATCTTCGTGATGCACAAAAAAAGAAAGGATGAGACACGTGTTTCTTAGCCCAGACATAAAGATTTGGATGTCAAGTAATGGATACTAAAATTTGACTGTTGCCTAATCTGTGCTACTGACAATGAAGACTATTTTATTTAATGGAAAATGATGTAGCAGTTCTATTTTTTTTTTAGCAAATTTAGAGACTTCAAGTTTTTAAATCAATTCACTTCACTCTAAGTTAATTCTGAATTTAAATCAACAATTTAGAAACATTTGATTCACTTCTGTGGTTTTCATATTTGATATAAATTACATTAGCATGCCTACCATGTGCCTAGCAGTACACACAGTGCTAGTCTTGAGAATTGTCAAGTGGGATGTGAGCAAAGATATTGCAGGAAGGAGAATGGAAAAGACTTTTGTACTGGGGATTTCCCTTTTGGTGCACTGGGGATCCCACTGCTATAACCTTGGGGAAAAAAACTAAGCTAGATGACAGATGACAATATGTTCTTGTCACTTCTATCGATTCAGAAACAACCAGCTTCAGGCATAGAAATTCAGGGTGAGTGCAATTAAGACCAGTAAGAGTGAATCAGTAAACCCATCTCAAATTCCTGAGATCTCAACGAATGGAAGTAGCTTTAAGCTGCTCAGTTCTTTGGTGGCTACTCAGCAATAGAAAACTAATACAGGAACAGTAAAGCACATTATCCTAGAAATGGTTGTGACAACAGTTTAAGGGCCAAAAATAAATTTGAAAATATGAAAAAGACAATATCAATGCCCCTGGAGCCCATATCTTCTGGCTCTGGGCTCCAGGTCTCATACACACATTTCTGGTTGACCACACTGAGGTCGTAGAAATCTTTCCAAGAAACTTCAAAGCATTCCTTTGAGGCCTGATATTAGAGTTTATTTTATCCCCCCACCCTACAAACTCTTGAAGTGTCACTTACTCAAATTTAAGTGATGCCAACTCAAACTAATTTTAGTCCCCAAGAAGGGACTGAATTATGAAAGTGTGTTATAACTTTGACAATTTTATTGTCAAAATAAATGTAAGAATGTAAGAGAGCTAGAGAAAACAAGTTGGAAAGGAGCATCACTTCCCTACAATAGTAACAACAGGGCCTAGCTCTTCTCCAACAGCATACAAGCTTCACAGACCTGGATTCTGCTGAATTCATCCTTCCCCTGGCATGACACAAGTCTCATAAACTCTGAGTTTATGAGGATTCTTTGGTGACATATGATGAGACTGGTGACCATCAATGTACCTCAGACATATGCAGGGTGAAAAGTTTCCATTGTATCTCAGTGGAAAAAAATAAAATTATTGAGTGTTTCTATGGATTTTGTAGAGCTATTAAAAACATGTTTTTAGGATTTTGGACTCTCAAGCAAAAGTTATGTACTATGAACACAATTGTACTTAGATTGAATTTTTTGTGATGCCTAAGTACATCTCAGGAGAATGTATCAACTCTACAAAATGTGCTATTTTTAAATGACAAGTGAAAAAAATTTATTAAAATAGTGAGACTTGTTGCAACTTCTTATGTCACCTTTAGAGTTTGAATTGGAAGTTTGGTGTCTGGTTCATGCCTGACATTTACCAATTATATAATCAGAAAACTCATTTAACTTCTGCAAATCTTGAGTTTTCTCATTTATGTGACTTTAACCAAAAATAAATTACATACTCAAATTTTTTACACAATAGCAAGTATCATAACATACTTCATAGGCATTATTACAATTTCCATTAACCAAATAAAATATATTTATGATATCTAAGAAAATGCCTATGAAAGTGAGACTGTATCAATACATGCAAGATAAATGAGAAGAGATTTTTTAGAACAAAAGTTGTTCATAGCATGTAAAAGAGCAGATATAGAAAATGTATGTTCCAGATGAACTGCACATTGGTTCATATGTTTCAGTATCTTGTTCAGACTGGCAATAGTCATTGAAACTCAGAAGAACTATCCATTTAAATGGATAAGAGCAAAGCAGTTCAGAAATCTACTAACCAATGAAATCCAACTTTATTTTTTTATTGCATATAGTGTCTTTTAGAGTCATTTGGAGTTCAAGTTAAAAAAATCAAGAGTTTATGGAAAGCATATGGATTAGTTCAGGGAATCTAAGGAATTATTGAGGTACTAAGCCTTAGCAGTATACGATCCAGATAAATAATTTACATTGGGGCTGAAATAGAAAGGAGATAATGGAAATATGAGAGATATTTTAATAAAATAATATTAATTGAGAGAAAGAGATTAGTAAGTTAGAATGCTATTTCATGAAGAAATAAAAAGAGACAGGAAAATGCAAAATATATTTTTTATATTTTCATGATTAATAGGAATGACATTAAAATGTTTTTATGAGAATTACATTGAAGTTATTTAAGATACCAAGTGATATTATTTCCAAAATTATATTGGATATTCTAAAATTTTTCTGAGGGAATAAGAAAAGTAGAAGAACTAATTACAAACATAAAAATGGCTTAAAAAGGTAAGGTATCTTCAAACCCACTTAGAGACACTCAAAGACAAATCTTTGTAATACCTATAGTAATTGCAAAGATTATAAACAGGAGGGATGGGGAAGGAGGGCCCCACCAGAAACAAGGAGAGAGGGGACCATGTTACAGCAGAAAAAATAGACCACCATCAAGGACTGCAAGGGGTGACATTCAATGCCCATCAGGATGAAGCCAAGGGCATTGCAGGAGCAGCAAAACTGAAAAAAAAAATCAACAAACCACAATTCAGAACATCAGAGACTCTGTATCAACCACCTGGAACTGGGTCAACCTAATCTCTCCCCATCCCCAAGCTCAGGGAAATTTGCGGAAGAGGGGGCAGTAAGATTGTAAGAGCACAAGGATGGGAGGAATAATGATATGCAAGATACTCCACACGAGTTAGGGCCAAAGTGATCATAATAGGACTTTGCATAACCTGCGCTATGTCCAACACATTATCGACCCCATAAAGTCTAGCATGGACTAAAGGCACTAGGATCCTTGGAGGCTAGGGACTGACAGTCACAGGAGTGTTCGTAAGCTTAAGGGGAACACAGGAAAGGGTTCTGGGAAATGCCCCTGGGTCCTTGCAACCTCATCGGAGAGGAGGACCCAGAGGAGAGTTTGGCATGCACATTAAAGGATGCTCTGGGGATGGGGGGTGAGGCGCTGGGGGATGGAGAGAGAGGGGGGAAAGGAGGGGAGAGTAGGGGGGTCGGGAGTCGTGGAGGGAGGGAGGGGACCGGTGTACTTGTTAAGTTTGTATGAGTGGAAATAATAATAATAATAAAAGGTAAGGTATTTTGAATTCAGTATGGACTTCACAATTTTTGTGTTAGAACCTACTACAATTTTTTACAGACTACAGAAGCACTATAAGAGCACACCAGTTGTTTATATTTCTGAACACAGAAAATAACATTTTTTTGCTTTTCTTTATGACAATCTTTAGAAAGTTTCACATGATCAAGTTTTTCCCATAGGTGACTGTTGATACTGTATAGAAAGCCAAATATGAATCTCTGATTTAAATTATTTTCATGCTAAATCACCTTTAGTTTGAGAGATCTTTTGATCCTGAAAATATTCTAACACCTTTTAGAATTTTTTATGATTTCACATGTAGTTCTATATTAGATAATATAGAAATGGCTAATAGCATCAATAGAATATGAGTCACAGAACATCAAACTCACAATATAATGCCAGCTAATTCCATTTCATTTGATACAAAGAAATAATGAGAAGAATATAGCACAGAAAAGCTGTACTCCCTAGTTTTATCATGTTGAGTTTTTAGGTTATTACAGGAACTTGCAATTCTCAAAACATAAATATTTACATATATTAATTAATTCACCATGTGCTATGCCAAAATTGCAAAGTGATAACTCTATTACACTGGGTACCCAAAATAGAACAAAACTGACATTTGAAAATTGCTGTTATTATAACAAGGAGATAGATGCCATTTATGGTTCTTAAATAAGTAGAGAATATTTGGAGACACCCTCAATTGCTTGGGAAAAATTTTTATACATATTTACAAAAGAATATCTTTACTATCATGCCATGTCTCTCCAGAGGCAGAAGTGATCATTAGTCTAATATTCAAGAAATAATACAATTTTTCTTTCCCTTTCATGTTACTTCTTTAAGGACTTCAGATATCTTCTTAAATGAAACTTTCCATTTGCAATCTACCTTTCCCTATTCTTTTAACTGACATATTTTTCTTTTTCTTTTAACATTTAGTGTTACTGTAAAATAGTTATCTATTAAGGAGTTCATTGTCTGACTTCACCACCAAAGCTGATCAAATGCTGCATAGCATATGATAAATTACCCATCATATAATAGGTTACTGATCAATAGTTTTAGTGAATCTATAAACTTGATGTACTTTCTCTCCACTAATCTTATTGTTGGAAATAAGAACAACTTGCATAAAAGGCTTTGCTTATACAGTAGAAGAATGGAGGAAGCCCTCCTTATGTATGACTGTAAGTTTTCACTTCTGGCTTTGGTACAATATAGTTTTCACAATTTAATTATGTCACACCCACTATATATAGCCTTAGAGAACGAGGATACACATCATGTCATATCCAAAGTCCATAATCTTGAATCCTCTTTAAAAATAGAAGAACAACAAGAAATCAGTAACCTAGGAATTATCCTATAAACCATGATAGCTGTTACATTCACTGCCCTGACTGTGTGTAATAAAACTGGCAAGGGCCTTTGCTGATTTCTGGAAAATATGAGCAGCATACGTTAGTCATTCATCATTAAGCCACAGAGGCAATGTATTGGTTTCAGCTGTGTTCCTGTTAATAGTGCTTGACATTTATATACCCCAGGGCTCTCTCAGTTGTAAGTGACTGGAACCCAATTTAAACTAGTTTAAACTAAGTATAGTATTTATTGGCTGATGTAACTGGCAGGTCAAGGCTGAAATCTGGGTTCCAATGATGTGTTTGTAGCTGGAAGTTCTGTATATATTGCTTGGTTCTTCTTTCTGCTTTATACATATATGCTCTGGCTTTTATACATGGATAGACTCTCATTATGTAGCATAAAAGTAATTCCAGGTCTAGGTCATAAGTATTCATGAGCCTAAATGCATAACCTGGCAGTAGACACTGCTAAAAACTTCGCTGAGAGGATTCTGATTGGTCAAACATAAGTCAAAGATCTGTACTGTCCTTGTGTTAGACAGAACTGGGCTTGGTCATGTGCTCTTTCCTTTAGCAAAGGGAATAAACACATAATTGACAGCTCCTCCTGGAATCATGGGGAATGGGAGATGTGCTCTTTTATAATTTAATTAATTAATTTGTGTGTGTGTGTGTGTGTGTGTGTGTGTGTGTGTGTGTGTGTGTGTGTGTGTGTGTGCATATGAGGGTACTGCCTGTGGAGGACCAAGGATGATTTTGGGAGTCATTTGAGGATTGTTTCTAGTTCCTTTTTGTTTCACTCTGGGATTTCCCAGGCTCTGCTTTCTAGAGTCAGAGTACAGTTCACTATCATTTCCACTGGTGTTTTTACTTGTGATCAGAGACTGAACTCATTTACATATGCTTGTGAGGCAAAGTCTTAACCTTTGAATTATCTCTCCAACCCCAAACAGATGCTCTTTAGAAACCAAAATGAAATGAAAAATCATGTTGATGACCTGAAATACTGAAGCTATTGCCATCACCAGTATTTCTTCATTTTGGATTAAAAAAAATTAATCACAAGGAAAAGAAAAAACTCAATGTGTCAATTCAATAAATCACCCCTGTATCATATTTTGTGAGTGAGAAAATTTAATTTCTATTTTTCAATCTCTTATGTTGGGCTTGCTCATGCTTTATTTTTTATTCATCATCTACCTGGTTGCCTTGCTTCATGTCATATGCCCCTGAATAACTGATGTCTCAACATGAAACTCAGATTCAAGGAGACTGTACCTTCCCTGTTTCCAGATCTATCCTAGATCTCAAATTCTGTTTTCTATTTATCTCTTTTTCTTTTCTCTCCTTGTGAATATCCTTTGAAGGTAAGGTAAATCTTCTTCACGTTTAGTTATTACTATATAGTTATTCAATATAGTTTTTACTTTTCAATATAGTCATACTTCAAAATGGTTATTACTACACTTAAATTGGCTCCTAGAATAGTCTTTCCTCTTTTTTCATTAGAAATCTTCATCACACTAAAGATATTTAGATAATGTTTTTGATGAACCAGCTTATTTATAAGAACCATAGCTGCTTGTGTTCTTCCACCAGGAAAAATGGTAGTACATAGCTGGTATTTTCAGTACTTTAAATAGAGCCTGTTGTTCTGTTTGATTGGAAGACGATGCTCCTTGAAAATTCCCATGCCTGTATACCTAAAACCATCAGAGCTTCACCTCACCCAATATTTTCCACTATCTTTTAATCTCCATTGGTATTATTTATGAAGCTCAGAATGCTTTGTGAACTAGTACAGTCACCACTGGTTATTCTTAAATCATTTTTCATTTCTTGAAAATGAGAAAACTAACCTTTTTTCATTTGGTAAAGTTGTTTCTTGCTTTGGGAGTGGATTGTGCTTAGTAGGTTGTATTTCAGTACCTGATGATTTGCACTGTGCAATTTGGAGTACAAACACTTTTCCTGGGGAAAGGCTTGGCTTTCTTTGCTCTGGCTGAGGCAATGATACCAAGTTCTGGAATGGGAAAGACTCCTTAGAGGGTGTATTTCCATTTGCTTTGTCTTTTTCCCAACTTTCCTTACTGTTGGAAGAAATACTTGCTGACTTTTGGCACCTTCTTCCATGTTTACTTTTTAAGAAGTACACAAAATATCTTAATACATAAGTCATGATAAGCTTAATATTAGGATAATTAATCAAAAATATATCCCTTAAGTCAAATAATATTTTTCACATCACTGATTTGGTTCATTCTTCCTTTTTCTTTTCATGACTTGGCCTCGTTGATCACACATTTCACATCTAACCTTTATAGTTAAAATAATTACTTTTTTTCAATCTTTAAAGGCAATTTTTAGTGTTACAAATTTGATAGTTCCGAGCACAGAGAGTAAAGAATAAGCTAGCTATACCATATCTATCCTCAAAAGACTGGAAACACACCCCGTTTTTGACAAGATTTTGAAAATTTTTCTCCAAAGGGGAAATTCCAACAGACGTGGGGTAATGAGCCATGACTGAATACAGACAACACAGTCCATAGTTAATCTTATCTAGGCAGTCTGCAGTTGGAACTTACAGCTCTTGGCTCCAAAATCTACTCCTCTGTTTAATTCTTTAAGTATATCATTTTGGAACCAGGGCAGCCTAATCTCTCTCCATCCTAAAGCTCAGGGAAGAGGGAGCAGTAAGATTGTAAGAGCCTAAAGATGGGGAGGAGCAACGATATGCAAGATACTCCATACAAGTTAGAGCCGAAGTAATCATAATAGGACTTTGCATGACCTGTGCAATTACCAACATATCATTGAACCCCCAAAGTCTAGCATGGATCACAGGCACTAGGATCCCTAGAGGCAAGAGATTAACAGCCACAATAGTGTTCCTATACTAGAGGGGAACACAAAAAAGAGCTCTAGGCAATGCCACTGAGTCCTTACACCTCATCAGAGAGGAGGACCCAATGGGAAGTTTGACATGCACGCTAAAGGATGCTCCAAGAACAGGGGGGAGGGGGGCAGCACTGGGAGAAAGGGAAGGAGGGGGGAAAGGAAAGGGAAAAGGGGGGAGGGAGCAAAGGGATCCAGGGAGGGGTGAAGGGAGGGAGGGGAATGGAATACTTATCAACTTTGTATGAGTGGAATAAATAAATAAAAAAATCTAAAAAAAAAGTATATCATTTTGAAAGGAAGAAGCCTCTTACATGTCCACAGAGTCTGTTTCTTCCTTCAAGGCAAACAATTGGGACAATATTCTCAGAAAGGTCATTTGAGTTGGGTACATGAAATAGGACTGTCATGAGTGGCTGTTCATAAAGCCAGTATGTGCACACATACAACTTTTCTTTTCTTTTTTTTCTTTTGATTTCTTTTTCTTTTTAAAACATTTTTTATTATTATTTCCACTCATACAAACTTAGTAGGTACACCGGTTCCCTCCCTCCGTCCTCCTCCCCCCGACCCCCCTGCTCCCCCTCCCCTCACCACTCCCTCTCCATCCCCCAGTGCCTCCCCTTCAAAACCTGGAGAATCCTTTAATGTGCATGCCAGACTCTCCTCTGGGCCCTCCTCTCTGATGACGTACAAGGACCCAGTGGCATTTCACTGAACCCTTTCCTGTGCACCCCTTAAGCATAGGAACACTACTGTGGCTGTCAATCCCTTGCCTCCAAGGATCTTGGTGCCTTTAGTAAATGCTAGACTGTGTGGGGTCAATAGTGTGCACACATACAATTTTTCAATTGCTAAATTAAAGTTATAGGTTTCTTTTACATCACGGAGTTTTTTTTTAATTTTGGATTTATCTTCATTCTCTTCCCATATTGTCAATCTGGAATGTTTAATGAGAAGTACTTGCAGCATAATAAGTTGATCAAGTGAATCTTTTTCCTATTTTGTAGTTATCTCTAGATTGTACGTTTCTTATGGAACCTTTGCCAAAGATGTGGTCTTGAAGGTTGAAAGGACTGTCAGAGCTGGTCAGAATTTCCGATTCAAAATTCCGCGTTTATCAGGTTGTGCTGCTGACAGTTGTATGCAAGAAGCTCAGCACAATACCAAAGTACGGAGCTCTAAACCCATGTTTCAGAGCAAAGATTCTACGTTCAATTAAAATCAAATTGGTAACTTCACCCTTTATCCTGTAAAACACCAGAACCGAATAGAAAGGCAATTTGATACGTGATTTGCTCCCTTCAGTGACTAGGCATCTCTAAACTGACATCTTGTTTGGGATGCTTCTTTAACTAAGCATATCCTTGCAGCTGTATAGGAAACATCATTTTTTAAGGTAGCAGACATTAAATCTGAGTGCCCTCTCTGATTCTGACAAGTCATTCAAAGAATTCTTTACAGATGTTCTGCTGATACTTATGACATAATGTCTTCCCATCAAGATCAGAGAACTAAAATGACCAACACAGGAGAATGAAGAGAGAGAATTCACTTGTGTGCTAGAATCCATGAGAATAGTAATTAGAGCATCACATATTTCAGAGTGATAGCCAAATAATACACATTGGGCAGAACTGCTTTTGCTTTGCTCTTCCAAGAGAACCTAAATTACAGATGTTAGCATTGCATGTACAATGAAAAGTATTTCTTCCTTGAAAACCAAATTAAAGCTGGACTATGGACCATGAAGGTCATGTTCTTTGTGACTCAATTTCTTTAAGCAATTTTTATAAACACTTCCTAAGCTTTTTATGAGCTATGAAAACAGTTGGAGGAAACTGCGGCCACATGGAGGTTGAATTGTAAGTACATTGCTGGAAGAAGAACAGCACACATAACCAAGCACTAGCTTGCTGTGGCCTTCAGGCCTAGCTCTGCCCACTGGGGATGCTTTTATTTCTCTTGTCCCTCACAGTGGAAATATGTTTTCAAATCTATAAATATATTATCAGAAATATTCCATTTATATTCTGCCTTGTCATCCTTTTAAATTTGAAGGTAAGAAAGACTGCTGTTTCTTTAGAGGATAGTTTTTCAACTTCTGAAGTATTTATGAATTTAGTTTATCATCACTGATCACATTTTGGGGAGCAAATATTTAAGCAGGAGTTTTGGTTCTTTTTTCTATTCTGTGGTGGTCCACAGTTTACTTTCAATTTATATCGATATTCGTAGCTGGTATGGTTTTGAAGAATTTTCTTTTCTTGGGCTTCTGTGCATCTCTTCTTTTAGCTCTACATTTGTAGTTATCTTTAGCTAACTTTAACTCTTTTTAGCTAAGTAAAATGAGGGGAATTATTATGACACTCAACTGCAGCCTGCATTTTACATTTGCTTATGATCCCAAGAATACCCAACTATTTATTTTGATTTAGATGACAGGTGTCATCAGTTGAGGGAGTTGGCTTTAAAATAATCTAGAGAAGACTGCCATATAAAACTCCTATGCTGAAATGATTTTCTGGAATCTGGGGACATTAGGGAAAGAAAGCCCCAGTAATTTTAATACACACCTAAACTTTGAAGAACTTTAGAAATAACCTTTTCCAGCGAAGAAAAAGTCCTGAAATGTGAAGAGACTTCAGTTCTCACCTCTCACAGTTGTCGTATAGCAAATTTTTAAGCTGCATATTATTTGGAATATGAAATATTACCTATATTTTTAATAGCAACTTATGTGTTCTTAAATCAATCTGAATAAAAGAAACGTTTTCCAGAGGAAACAGTTCTAGAAATTGTAAGTAAAGTTCTGGAATACCATTTCCCAAGTTCTCTCACTTTTCTTGAGGCAATTTGAGTTATTGCACAGCGACACAGCTATAGAAAGAAGCAGTAGATAATCAGGTTAACCAGGCATGCAACTTGCCCCAAGTCAGCTTGATGGGAACAGCAGAATAACGTAAGCTGTGACAGATGCTATTCTTTATAAACTTGTGTTCTTTGGGCTTATTTTGTGCTCTAAAAACAGGAATACTTGTACTCTTTCATTTTCCTTTTTTCCACATTCCAGCCTGTCACATTGAAAAGCTCTGCAAGAGGTAAATAAGAGGGGAGAGGAAAAACAAGTAAATCTCATAGGAAGTAAATGAGCTTTCTATGTAAGCAATATGAAAAGACATCTACAAAACTATTCAAAGACGGTATTAAAATTAGAGATTAAGTCTACTTGGTGAGCTTTTGACCCTTAACATACCAAGCTTTAGGAAAAGAAGTCTGTAGTGTGGGCAGAAAATAAATTCAAATTTTAACCACAAGCTCACAATAATCATCCTTGATTTCCACAGAACTGGGGGAGAGAATATTGACGACATTACCATGTCCTTTATCAATGACTGGAGGACATTTAAAAGCAAACATGCTGTTGATTCGAGAATTCTATTCTGGAAAGAAGAAAAGATGAAACCTCAAGAGTTTTCTGTAGAGAGGAACTCCATTTTGAAACAGTGAGAGTTCTACATTCAGATATTTGCAAAGTCCCAAGATCACAGAGAGAATGCTTGTGAAGAGGGATCAATGGAGGAAAGGAGATGAGCTTCTGGGTTCTTGGCTCACTGTAAGCTTCACAGCCAACTGAAGTTGCTGATACTCTAATAATCTTGAACCTGTTTTATAGGTGTTAGCTTTTGCTTCTTCAGTTCAAGAAGCATGTGCCAACCAGGACTAATTATCATATCCATCACCTCAAGTCTTATCATGACTTTATAATGAACATATTCAAAGGTCTTTTTCTGAATGTTTTGAGATATATTATGTATTGGTAAGGACTATATCTATAGGAATTGATTTTGAGTATAAAGAGATTTTATAGTGAGAGAAATGGTAAATAGAGTGACAAAGCTAATATAGGGATGATTCTCTTGGTATCACTTAGAAAGACTCAGAATCAGAACTCCTCTAAGGGTTGATAGACACCTGATGATAAACAGCTTTGCAAAGTGATGTTTGCAAATCAAAGTTTAAACTTTAGAAGAGTGAGGGAAAACTTGCAAGATGGTGCAGCAATCATGAAATTCAGTAACATAAAAAGAAGAGAAATTGAAATTGTTTATCTTAGGAAAAGGGAGAAGAAAGGAAAATGGAAATAGAAAAGATGCAGGAAGAGGAATAGGAGGAAGAGGAAGAAGAAAAGAAGAAATGGTTGCATATCTCAAATATGATATAAAATAGACTCTGTCACTAATTCTGTGACAGAAATCTTAGAGTAAAAAGATAAATCTTTTCATTGCATCAAGTGGCTTAGGCCTCTAAAATCATCTTTAATTATTGCATAGATTCTGGTGCAATAATACCAATTTTCCACAAAAGAGAACTCATAGAAGTTAACATAAAATAATCAAAATTATACACTTTAGATTGGTATAGCTATCAGACTGTATCTTTGTCTTTCATTGTATGCCAAACATTTTTGTCTCTCCCATAATGAGATATGGAACTAATGAAATACCAGGAAGATAGGATTAACTCACTTGTCAATCATTCCTTTGTTTATCTGTCCTATGCTAGACCCACAGACCAAATAAGTACATTAATGAGCTCTTCAAGCTCTCTGACCTCACAGAGTCTAGTAATCCCAGCTGAGTTTCAAAAACTCCCTGGACATCTGTGAACAAGGGAGTTCAACCAGATGACTTTGAATGTGCCTTCTAGCTGTGAAACGTATGTTCCTAATCTTCACCACGAACATTGATGGGCAGTGGGGACTGTGGTTTCTACACTTTCTTTGCTCTCATTCCATCTTTCCCCAAGAGTGTTAGTATACTGAAGGAGAGACTTGAATAAATGCACTTCTCTCAAGACAAAAAAATGTGCTTGAGAGAAAAAAAAAAGAGGGAAAGATCCTAAGTCGTGGGATTTTAAAACCTGTGGTTTCAATTTGGAAAGCTTTTGAAATTGGGAACGTATTTCTTGGTGTACCCCTTCATGCTCTCTCCAACCAATATTAATCCCATGCTCTATTTGCATAACTGAGTGCTCTTCGTAGCTACGAATTAGAAGCCCATGGATAATCTGTATTACTTCTTGTGTTTTAAGCACGGCTGAAACATTTTGCTTGCATTCCTTCCTAAGGAGGTGAACATTATGATTACCTTCATTTTCCAGTGTCAAAGCATTTGAACAACTTGTTTCAAGTTCTCACAGCTGGCAAGTGGTAGGTGAATCATTTGAACGTATCACTATCTCACACTGAAGCCTATTACTGAATTGAACTACTACCTCTGTTTCTGCCACCATTAATTAGAAATTATTACTAATGAAAGCTTTTGATATTGCTTGTTTCTATTACTCCCAAATCAAAATTCAGTTAAGTTCTCTCTCTCTGTCTCTCTCTGTTTCTCTCTTACTGCTACATTAAAAAGAAGCAAATTAAATAATAATGATTTCAATTTGTGCTGGTATTAGTTTCCTTGAGCTGATGCAATAAATTACCCAAAACTCAGTGGCTTCAAATGACCTAGATTTATTCTCTCATAATACTGGAGGCCAGAATCCCAAGGTCAAATAGTTGGCAGGTTAAATTTGTTCTGGAAGTGCTGTGGGAGAGACATGTTTGTGCCTCTCTTCTAACTTCCGGTGGCTGGAAGGAATATTCATCTGACTTGATGTATCTCTTCCATTACCACCTCCATCTTCCTATGATGACTTTCTCCAAACTCATCAAAGTATCAGACATTAGATTTTTATGATCATTCTTAAATAAAGAGTTATCTCATTCTGAAATCCCTAATGCAAGGATTGATAATTAAATAAGGTGACAGTCACATGTATTAGAGATTAAGAATGGGTCAGTTCTTTTAGAGAACTGTATTCAACTCACTATAGCTATAGTGCATAAAATAGTTTATCAGGATGTTAACAGTCTACTTCATCCGATGATTTTCATTATTCAGACTTCATTAGTTAAAAAAAAATGGTTTCAAGTCTTACCTGTGGCCAGGACATAGCAGACAACAGAGCAAAATCCTATGTGCTCTTTAAACTTCTGGTTTCATTTAGAGAAAGAGTAATGGTGAGGTACAACAGACAACTATGGAAAAAAATAAATAAGAACATATGCTATGAAAGAAACTGAACTAGAAATTAGATCCTCATTGACACATGAGTCTAAAGTGTCTTTTTAAGTATCTTTCCTAGCTCTTGGCACAGTAATTGTTTAGTTTAATTTTTAAAATAAATTTTATCCTGAATTTTATTTATGTTGCATAAAATCCTTCTTGCTATGATGAAGTGGCCAAACAAACTACAGATTTCAATGTCATCACTCAGCCAACATGTCAAAAAGTATTCACCCGTGAAAATGAAAATATACTATATTCTCTGATTTCCCTAGGGAAATTGGAGGAAATTGAATTGGGAAATAAAACAGATAAAGTATCAATTGTCCAAATATCAGTTTCCCCAAATCCCAAGCCATTTTGCTTTGTAAGGTGACTACCAAATATATTTTCAGAAATTTTTTGCTATAGGAAAGTAAACTTTTGGAGAAAGTCCAACCTTGTGTAACTGTCCATATTTTATTCATAAGTTGCATTAGTATAATTTAGAAAAATGTCTTGGAAGTCATCATTTAGGAAATAATTAATCAAGCCAAGATGATTTCTTAATAGTCAACTGGAAGTCAAAAAGCGCTAGAACATGCATGGATGTGATATACCTATGGATGGGGCATGTCCCCTATTTATGTGTGATCACTGGTCCAGGAAAAGACCATGGCAATTCACAATGTACTTAGAAATTGTTTTGGCATACTCTTTGGATTTCGCTCTGCTATATGTCCATTTTGTTTCTGCACAAATTATATTTCCTTTTGTTCCCTTTCAGTTGGTTGGGTACCAGCAGCTGGAGTTATTTTACTTTAGTTTGTGAGCCTTTAAGCAGTACAAGAAATTAAAAACAAAAACATCCATTCTAACTTGTAATATGAATTGAACTGAAAGCTTTGTTTACTCTTGCAAAGGAGAGTTAATAGAATTAGCAGTAATCAAATGTTTAATTCAGCAAATAACTTCAATTCCATACATTTTGGTTTGTTCCAGAAGTCATTCTTCATTATCTGGGCAGGAATGAACGAGGTTGAAGTTTTTGTAAATTAATATTTATTTATTTATTCATTTATTCATTTATTTATTTATTTATTTATTTATTTATTTATTTATTTATTTATTTATTGTGTGTGTGTGTGTGCATGGGCATGCACTGTGCGTCCCTGTGGAGGCCCAAGGGTGACTTCCAGAATGGTCCTGGATTGCTTCTACTTTCTTTTTGTGGTACTCTGGGATTTCCCATGCTTCACCTCTGGAATTTCCCATGCTTCACGCACCAGAGCCAAAAGTTCAGGCTGCTTCCATCTCTGTCTGGCATTTTTTTCCATTTTTTAAATTTTTTTTTACTTTTATATGTGTATGGACTAGTCATCCCAGCTTCCCTTCCTCCCTCCTATTCTCCCTTCCCTTTACAGATCTCTCCCATTCTGTCATACCCTTCTGCCTATATGTTTCTATGGACTTCAGGGTTTACTTTGGCTTGCCTACTCCTGTGGGGGCTCAGGACTCCGTGGTGTAACAAGTTACCTCTCCTCAGGATAATATGTGTATTTCCCTTCACTCATCTAGCTTTAGACCCAAAGGTTTCCACTGTGAGTTCCCATTCGATAGGTACAACAGCTATCTACAGAGCAGTTTAATGTACTGTCTTCCTACCTTTAGGTTTATTGGCTGTATTCCCCATTGATCTCTCTCCTTCTCTCTCTTTTTTTTAGGTTCTTGTTCTAGTTTACAGTAACAGGGATGAGGAACATTTTGACAAGCAGGTCTTTTGCTGTTGGTTGTCTCCTTGGTGGCCACTATTACATTGGTGATCACCTGTTGCCATAGTGATTTATATTGCAATGTACAGATCTCATGCCATTGATTGGGCTTGTGTTTATTTCTCTTCCCTAGCAGCTTTGACAGTATTCCTTGGTTCTGTGCAAGAAGAAAGGCCTCAGACCAGTTCCAATTGATATATTTTACCCATATTCTGTAATCCATTTGTGTCACAACTTCAGTAATAGGGTCTTGCCAACAGTGTTTGGAACTGCCTGGTGTTTTTACATGGGACCTGGGATCCAAACTCAGAACTTCTGCTTGTGAGGCAGAGTTTTAACTCCTGAACCATTTTTCCAGCCCTTAAAACAAGGTTGAACTTTATCCCTTCATTAGGAATTTACAATTTGCCCTCCATACAGTAGTAAGGAAATATTTTTTGAAGTAATTTATCATTTCAATTATTGCTATGATTTATATATTTATTTTGTGTGTGCATGTGAGTTTGTATGGTTGCACATGTGTCTGGGGGTGCAAATGTATGTGTTTGTGCATGTATTTGGAGCCTAGAGGTCAATCTTGGTTGTTATTCCTTAGGAACTGTCTATCTGGATATTTTTTGAGGCAGGTTTTCATGGTTCAGAATTCATCCATTAGAATAGACTGGCCAGCCATCAAGGCCCAGGGATCTGCCTCTCTGGCTTCCCCAACTTTGTGTTTTCAAAGATGCTTTACCATGCCAGACTCTTTTTCTCTCTCTCTCTCTTTCTATCTATCTCTCAGAGTCTGGTATTCAAGTTCAATTTTTTTATGCTTGCATGGCAATCACTTTAACAACCGAGCTTCTTAGCAAATCCCAGATATTATTTTTAAATCAATACAAAATAAGGTAAATTAACAGAAGATGACGGAAATTAAAACCTGTTTAAGAATAAAATCCAAAATGACAGTCAAATTGACTGTGTTTAAGTGTACCGCTTATAGTGTAGTAAGTTTGTACTACCATCCCATGCTACAATATATTACATCTGTATCACAAGATGTTAATTGTGATATTGCATATTTGACTATTAGATTAACCATTTTCATTTTTTGTTATCCCCATTCATCTGTTTTATGGTTGACTATTTGCTCTGTAATAGGTATTTTAGATGCAATTCTAATTAAAGGAGAAAATATAAAAGGCCACAGACAGTATGGTGGAAAAGGGAATAATGGAAAGAAATATTCAAGGGACTGCATTAGTCAGGGTTCTCTGAAGAAACAGACTCATAGAATGTAGTATCTATAATTAAGTTTATTAAAATAACTCACAATAAAAATAGTGTCCTTCAAAGTAGCTTCCCACAGCTGCCTCATTCTTGACTGGAATGTTCCACAAAGCCAAAAGATCCCAAGAAGGTTTGAAGCCTTTGCTCCTCTGGAGGGTCCAAAATGCTGCGTTCTGATGTCAGCAATGAACAGCGAACAGCAGTAAGGGCTAGAGACCAGGCTCCAAAGGTAGTGGGAAGAGCAACAACGTGGTGGAAAAGGTGAAGCTCCAAGTCGGCCAAGGATGGAGGCAGCAGCAGCAACAACAAAGAAGGCCACGACACTCTAAAAGCAAAAGCGTGCAGAGTGGACTGCATAGCAAGTCAACACCGGATAAGGGAAGAGCAAGTAGCCTCCTCCTTGCACCTCCTATTATCTGGTCCACCACTGGAAAGTACCACCCACTATAGGCTGGGTTCTCCACAGCAATCAATCAAGTACCTTTAGACTTATTCAGGGGCCATTCCAACCATTAACCTATCACAGCTGTGCCTCAAAAAGTCTGCAACTATCAAGTTGACACCAAAATGCAACCACAACAGGAATATGAGGGGACATGATACAGGAAAGGCCAACGGAATAACAATTAGTACTAATGATTTAAGATATCACCAGACTGAAGCTTCCTATAGTATATGTATGTCAAAATACAATTTTTTTGAAAAACAGTGTGAAAAGATACATACTAGATTGGGGAAAATGAGATGAAGATAGGGTATAATTGAAAATGCTCTGTGATGCTTCTACCAGAAAACATAGGAAACTAAACAAAATTCCAAGTACCAGGTGTGCACTTTCACTTAATAAGTTAATAGTCAGAAACGTCTCAAAGGCAATCCAAATAGTGTAGACTTTTGCATTGCTCTTGGTTACCCTTCAGAAATTGATAATAGGACTCATTTTTTTTATTATTTATTCAATTGTGCGTGTGTATGTGTGTGCTTTATAGGGCTGAATAGGTCTTGTCATGCATGTATTCTTGAATGCACACACATGAGCCCACAAAAGCATGAGCATGCACACACACACATGCATGCAGCACTGTATACATACACATTAAAAATAAGTTGGAAAGGGATCAAGGAAGACAATGAGATCACACAATTTTATACTCACTGACACATGGGTCTTGTCATATATATATAGTATATATTTCATACACCCATCTTACCAAATATAGTGTGAGCATGTTAAAAAAAAAAGGTAGCTGACATTAAGACATTGACAAAGTCTGGGAGGCATTTGAAAAAAGTGCCATTGAAGAGGTAGGACTATAATGGAATAATGAAGAATAATTGGTTCTGCCCTATGCTTTATCTTTTATGAATGACAAACTTGAGATAAAACTCATACATAGTTTAAAAGTTCAGTTCCATTGTTGTGTGTAGGCATGTTTCCATTTTTGTTGAATATATATCCAAGTAAAATAACTGAGTCATGTATTAATCTTGTATTTAGAAATTTGTGTAAATGCAAAAATGTTTGCAAAACTGGCTACAACTACATCAGCAACATAAGGTTTCAGGTTTTTAATAATACTAGTAATACTCGATGTTGTCTGCCTTTTTTTCCTCCATCTTGGGAAGAATAAACTGGTAATCCATTCTAGATTTGATTTGCACTTACCTGGTATTCTTGGTGCTGAACATCTCTTGTCTGTATCAGCCAACATAGTATCTTGTAATTGTTCTTCATATATTCTATATTTATATCATTTATTAGAAAGAATTTCTCACATTGTAGGAATTGTCTTCATTCTTTCTTTTTTTAAATTTTTTTATTCAATTGTGCGTGTATGCGTTTGTGTGTGTGTGTGTGTATGTATATATAATATATAATATATATATAAATTACTTGTGATATAAGGATCTAGCACTAATGCTTTCTAGTTCTTCTATTATCTGACCATGTAACAACAGAATTCACAGAAATTACTTATTTGTATTTCCCTAATAATTGCAAAGGAAATAACTGGCATTTAACTGGATATAGAACTTCCATATCCTTTTCCAGGTATGTCATCTACTAGGGACCTCTATGGGTGAAGAAACTAGGAAGTTCCCCAAACTGTCTTTTCTGTGTTTTTTTTTTTTTTAAATAATGACTTCATTACTTAGACAAGATGGATTAATTCACTGGGCACTGGAGAGTAACTTAACCCCTTGTGATAGTTAGGTATAGGTGTCAAGTTGACAACTGTAGACTAGACTTTGGACACAGCTGTGAAGAATTGATAGTTATACAAGCCTGTAGAAGATACTCTATTTGATGTGGATGATCAAACCTATAGTGGGTTGTACCTTCTAGTGATGGATAGGATAAAGGTAATGCAAAATTGGACCCTCCTTATCTTTCCCTGTGCTATGGAGCTCCTTGTTCCTTGCTGCTGTTCCTCCTTCTTCAGTAACTGCCATTCCTCATTTCTCCTTGGAGCCCAGCCTCTTCAGTCCTCCAGTGTAACTGAAGTTTTGGGACTCTCTGGGAATCCTCTGGTTTTAGTATCAAACTGGGAGTTCTCTAAAACTTTCTAGGAACTCTCCAGCCTGCCCATGCAACACAAGTATTCACGGACATCACTTA
Organism: Typhlomys cinereus; assembly: GCA_023101885.1. Lineage (NCBI taxonomy): Eukaryota > Metazoa > Chordata > Mammalia > Rodentia > Platacanthomyidae > Typhlomys > Typhlomys cinereus. The sequence continues at coordinate 1,412,257 of JALPQD010000127.1, forward strand.
TTTCTATTTACCTATTTATTGCAAAGGAAACAGGAAAACAGTAAACTGGATATGGAACTTTCATGTACTCTTCCAGGTATGTCACTCTCTAGGGACTTCTATGTGTCACTCCTCTAGAGACCACTGGACTGGGACTCCTGAGCTAATCAGCTCTTGAGTTTAGCAGCTCCGGGAAGTTGTTGTTGGACTAGTCAGATTTTATCTTGTAAGTCAATCTCATATATTCTACTGGTTTTTTCCTCTAGAGCACCCTAATACACCCCTCTTTTTTTCTGATGGTTTGGAACAACAGCTCCCATGCCGAAGCTTCCACTAGTCATTGTATAGCATGCAAAAGATACTCGACACTTCAGAAATTCAAAGGACTTTTAGGGTTTCTGTATGGGGAAATAAAAATAAACATCAAATATATTTTCTATAGTATCCAGCTATGCAGCCTAAGCAAAGACATTACAACATTAACCCGAGTAGACTTAGAAAAGATATTGAGGGGATGTTTTCCAAACAAGCAAGACTACAAGGCTAAATTCAAACTCAATTTAAACACAAGAAAATCAACTGGATTTTCTTATTCCTACTAGGGATTAGAGTTATATGCCTCCTGGTCCCATAATACGATATCCAGATTCCTGGCATTTTGAACATAGAACAGAGTAGTGAAGAAAGTATAGGCTCACTAAGACTGAGAGTAAAAGCTAGGTGACACTGTAACAGAATGAGTTTGCTATTTATAAAGCAGATGATTGAAAAGCCACAAATTTTTCTTTTTTTTAATATTTATTTATTTTTTCCACTCATACAAAGTTGATAGGTACCCCATTCCCTCCTAGCTTCCAACCCTTCCTGGATCCCCTTGCTCCCTCCCCCTTTTTCCCCTTTCTTCTTCCCCCCTTTCTCTCATTGTGCCCCCCATCCCTAGAGCATCTTTCAGTGTGCATGTCAAACTTCCCTCTGGGTCCTCCTCTCTGATGAGGTATAAGGACTCAGTAGCATTGCCTAGAGTACCTTTTTGTGCTCCCCTTCAGTATGGGAACACTATTGTGACTGTTAATCCCTTGCCTCTAAGGATCCTAGTGCCTGTGATCCATGCTAGACTTTGGGGGGGTCAATGATATGTTGCTCATTGTGCAGGTCATGCAAACTCCAATTATGATTACTTTGGCCCTAACTTGTGTAGAATATCTTGCATATCGTTGCTCCTCCCCATCTTTAGGCTCTTACAATCTTACCACCTCCTCTTCCGCAAATTTCCCTGAGTTTCAGGATGGGGAGAGATTAGGCTTGCTTGCTTCCAGGTGGTTAATATAGAGTCTCTGATGCTCCGAATTGTGGTTTGTTGATTTTTTTTTTCAGTTTTGCTGCTCCTGCACTGCCCTTAGCTCCATCCTGATGGGTATTGGATGTTACTCCCTGGCCAGAGATAAAAGGCTGTTAAAATAGAGTCTTATTGTAAGAGTAGATTCAAAGGTAGATGGAATAAGGGTAGGAGACTGCAATGAGTGGGGGGGGGAGGAGTCAGTTTCCCATTTGCAAAATGGTTACCTTCTATCTGCCAGACTCTATGCCCTCCCTTTCTGGTGAGATCACACCCCAACAGTTGTAAGTGACCAGGAAGGAAAGTCTGTGAGCTTAACTAGATATCTCATTAAGTACTTGCAGTCTTTGATGGTGGCCTATTTTCTGTGCTGTAACATGATCCCCTCTCTCCCCATTGCTGGCAGGACCCTTCTTCCCCTTCCCTCCTGTCTATAATCTTTGCAATTACTGTAGGTATTACAGAGATCCATCTTTGAGTGTGTCTCTAAGTGGATTTGGTACTAGGATCCACCTATTAGGGAGTCCATATGGTGCTTAATTTTCCGTGTCTGGGATACTTCACTCAATATAATTGTTTTTAATTCCATCCATTTCCCAGCAAATTCCAGTAATTCATCATTTTTGATGGCTGAGTAGTACTCCATTGTATAAATGTACCATATTTTCCTTATCCACTTGTCAACTGTTGGACGTTTGGGTTGATTCCATGACTTGGCTATTGTAAATAGTGCTGCTATGAATATGGTTGTGGTTGTGCTATAGAGATGAATTTTTGCTGTATGGGGGATTATTCCCAAAGTGGAATAGCAGGGTCATATGGCATTTCAATTTTTAACTTTTTTTAAATGATTTTTTATTATTTATTCAACTGTGTGTGTGCGTGTGTGTATGTATGTATGTATGTGTGTGTGTAGAACCACAGATGAATTCAGGATCCACCATGGACCACCTCCACCTCCTCCTTGTTTACTCTGCCCCGGCATTCACAGCCTCCGCCCTACCAGGACCAGAAATGCAGGCAGGCTCTGCTTCCGCCTGGCATCTATATGTGGGGTCTAGGATCCGAACCCAGGACCTTCCACCTGCAAGGCAGAGGCTTAACCCCTGAGCCACCTCTCCAGCCCCAATCTTTAACTTTTTAATAATCACCAGACAGCTCGCCAGAGTGGTCATATAAGCCTGCATTCCCACCAGCAATGTAGGAGAGTTCCCTTCTTGCCACATCCTCTCCAGAATTTGGTGGTGTTTGTATTGTGCATTTTTGCCATCCTGACCAGGGTGAGGTGATATCTCAGGGAAGTTGCAATTTGCATTTCCCTGATGGCTAAGGATCAGTGGCCTTCCTATATGCCCAGAATGAAAGAAGTGAAAAAGCCCTGAGAGAAACAATCCCATTTACTATAGTCCCTAAAAAATGAAATACCTTGGTATAAACCTAACCAAGGAACTAAGAGACCTTTACCATGAAAACTTTAAAACCCTAAAGAAAGAAATTACAGAAGTCACGAGGAGGTGGAAATACCTCCCATGTTCCTGGATTGGCAGAATCATCATCATAGAAATGACCATCCTACCAAATGCAATATACAGAGTCAATGTTATACCAATTAAAATCCCAAAGCAATTCTTTAAAGAAATTGACCAAAAAAAAACTCAAAATTCATATGGAGGCACAAAAGACCCAGGATAGCAAAGACAATCCTGAGTAACAAAAACACTGTTGGAGGTATCATCATACCAAACCTTAGTCTATACTCCAAATCTATAGTTGTATTGGCTCCAAAATAGACACACAGATCAGTGGATAAGAGTTGAAGACCCAGATATAAGCCCACACAATTACAGCCATTTGATCTTTGACAAGGGGCCCAAAAAAATCCAATGAAAAAAACCAGCATCTTCATTCAACAAATGGTGCTGGCAAAACTGGTTGTCCACATGTAGAAGATTAAAACTCGACCTGCATTTGTCACCATGTACAAGACTTAATTCCAAATGGATCAAGGACCTTGATATGGTCCAGAGACTAGAAAAACCATAGTTGAAAGGGTAGATAACTCCCTCGAGCTGATTGGACTAGGCCAACAATTCCTAAATGGAAATTCAATAGCACAGTCGCTACAACCAACACTCAACAGATGGGATCTTATGAAATTAAAGAGCTTCTGTTCAGATAAAAAGATTATAACTCGAGCACAAAGGCAATCCACAGAATGGGAGAAAATCTTCAGTAACCACATATCTGATAGACCTCTATTATCCAGAGTACACAAAGAACTTAGAAAACTAAACACCAAGGAAACAAATGTCCCAATTAAAAAATGGGCCTTGGAACTTAAAAGAAACTTTACCAGGGATGAAATTGAAATGTCTAACATATATCTTAGAACAGCCACAAATTTTTCGAGAGGTTCTTTTTGTGTGTATAGAAGAAGGAATGAGCTAATCTGTGAGGGTAGGAATGGGGTAGATGTTTACACAGATTGACAGGTGTGCCATTTTGTAACATGAAATATATCCCATAATTTTAAACTAGGAATCATTACAAGTATACTTGTGAATGGTAAATAAGGGTTTTTCCCTGACATGTTGCCTCAGGGATGAATTATTTTTCACTGTGTTTGAGCCCAGTTGTACTTTAAGTCAGACTCATTCCCGTATCCTTCTATGGGAAAGTGCCTGACTTCAAATTACCTACAAGAGGGGAGTAATTGGGTGTAACTCTACCTGGGATAGGGCAGACATGATTACCTAAGGGCAGCTGCCCTCGGACTCTGGGATATTTGTGCACTCATGTACTTCCTAATTAAAAAACTAATAAATGTGCTGACTCTATAGCAAGACTGAACATTTGGTTTATCTTTACTTCCTTCCTTTCTTTCTCTTTCCTTTTTCGTTTTTTTTTTTTTTTGCTACTACATCATTACATACTTAGTAGATCATAAATGAGTAAGAATGGATTCCTAGCTCAGCTGGCTCACATTTCCTTTCATCTTCTTTTTCCTTTCCTTAGAAGTAGGATTTCAGCAAGACTGGAAGTCCTGTGTTAATCATTCAGAGTTAGTCTGTTCTTCCTTATGTTGTCCCGTACCACTTGGTCCAGATCATTTGTGAAAATATTGGTGGAGAAACATGTACTGATGTGCATTTAATACAACCTGTCTTTCTGTTAAGCCTTCAATCACTGTCAATGCCTCTTTTCCTCAATTTTCTTATATGCACTATGGATATGATAAGAGTGCAACTGGGTTTCCTGAGTTGGACTTGAGTTCCTATTATAGGGTAGGGAGAGTGAGGACAGGTGTAGGGCAAGCTAGCAGTGTTTACTCAGAAGTGAAGAAATTAGCTGAAAGTTCTGGAAACTGAGTTACTGAAGAGCACTGTGGATCAGAGATTTTTTTTTTTTTGTATCTTGGCATTGGAACCAATTTGGTTCTGCCTATATGCAAAGTAGATACCTAGTTAGGATGAACCTGGTTTGTTAGTTTGAATTTACGTGGGAAATTCTGATTGGACAAGGAATCTGGACACAGAAAAAGCCCCAAAAGTTCCAAAGAGGTGGAGGAAGAACCAGGAAGTAAAAGGAAAAAAAAGGTTGGTGACAAATTGACATCTTCCTGAGTCAGGACTTCTCTTGCCTATTAGTTTTTTAAATATCACTTCTTGTGTGCTAGGTATTGAGTACCAATTTTTTCAGGACATGTAGATATTACCTTTCCCTTGTTCTGCCTATGTTATAGGGTTACCTTGCTCCTAATTCCTATTGAAGACATAAGTATAATTTTATGCTCTAAACTGATAGTTGGATTCTTAAGAAATTCCAAGGTCACATAAAGTTTATCATAAAACAGTTGCTTCAGTGTGAAAAAGTGAAATTAGAACTGAAGAAGTTTATCCTTCCAGTTATACATTTCTTTTATGAATCAATATTATAGTTCTTAATCCATCATTAAAAATCCATGGAAACTTAAACAACATCAATTATCTGCCTCTAGCAGTAATGTTGGCACACATTATGTATAATCTTATGTATTCAAGTTGCATGAATTGTTATAATATCATCAACATTAAGAGTTGACTCTATGCCAGGCATCAATGCAAGCACATTGAAAATATTTTTTTTATTTACCTTTCCTAGCAAGTCTATGAGTTACATAATTTTATTAGGATTATTTTTCAGGTATGAACCTTAAGATCCAGGTAAGCTTCTTGCCCCAGTTCATAAAATCAGTCAGTGTGACTACTTTAACCCATCTCTTCTGCTTCCCAACTAAAGTTTTTAGATCTCCTTATGACTGATTAATGAAAGTGTGCCAATAGAATGCAAAGACTTTTTTCTCAAAAACTCAGTTAATCTGGATCTGTTGCTTTATGAGAAACCGACTAGGAAATTTCCTTGAGGTAAAGAGTATCATTAGTATTAATAAGAATTCTTTATAAGGTGCTAGCAAGTCTAGAACCTAACTATTACAATTGCATTTTTGGTAATTTAAATCTACTCACAAAAGGACATGACCTTTCTAATTCATATTTCCATTAAAATACACAAATAAACTCCAAGCAGGGTGCATTGGTGCAGATGGCACTAAACATGCAGGCAATTGTGAAGAAAAAGAGTGAATAGACAATTCAGCAGATGCCTAATCATTGATGCTTCTGTAACATTATATTTAAAATATTAGCAATTGGCAGAACTATTCTTATTCTGATACATAGGAAATGATTGTGCATGGAATCATTTCCACTAAGGATGGCAATTTGGACGTTTAGTAGATTATGAAATTCCCTTCCCTTGAAGACCATCTGCTCTTGATATAGAGTTTAAAAACATGAAATAGGAGGAAATATCACATGTTGTTTGTACAGCTTAAAATATATGCCCTGAAGATTTCTGCCAATAAATCTTCCATTAGACACTTTGCTTTTCAAATTTAAAATACTCGCCTAGACACCATTCTAATATATGGAATTTTCTTTTCTTGGTCCTTTGAAAAATTGAGTTCTTCTGTGTCAATGTGAGTAAGTCTGCCTGGGCTACTCGTAATGATGGAATTCTAGAATAAACATTGCACATGATGAAAGGTAACCTGAACTAAATTTCTTCTGAACTTAAATGAAGTTGAAAGATCACTGTAAAATTTCCTTCTAAGTTGCACATGTATTTCAGTTGTTGCTGGCTGTTATCGTGCTACATCTGTGAATGAAGTGAAAAATGAAAGCTATTGATAAAAATGATCAGTGAATAGAATAATTAAGAAAGTTGAACATAGAAAGACATCTTAAAAATGTGTGTGTGAGAGGTCAGAGGACAATCTTAGGTGTTGGCTCTCCCAACTTTTTTTTCTTTTTTGTTTTTGTTTGTTTGTGTGTGGGTGTATGTGTTTGTGAAAGAGGTCAATGTGTGTGTCTGTGGAGGCCCAAGGATGAGCTCAGGAATTATCCTGGATCTCTCTGTCTCTCTATTGCTTTGTTCTGGGGTTTGTGAGGTTCTGTCTTCCAGTGCCAGAAATAAAGGTGCCTTTGTTTTTAATACATTTTTTATTATTATTTCAGCTCATACAAACTTAATGGGTACACCAGTTCCCTCCCTCCCTCCTCCCCCCCCCCCCCGTGCCCCCTGCTCCTCCTCCCCACCCCCCTCCCTTCCCATTCCCCAGGGCCTCCCGCCCCAATTCCCAGAGAGTACTTTCTTGTGCATGCCTGATTTTCCTCTGGGCCCTCCTCTCTGATGACGTAAAGGACCCAGTAGCCTTTCCCTAAACACTTTCCCGTGTTCACCTTAGGTATAGGAACACTGCTGTGTCTGCCAATCCCTTGCCTCCAAACATCTTGGTGCCTTTAGCAGATGCTGGACTTTGTGGGTTCAATAGTGTGTTGGACAATGCGCAGGGCATGTAAAGTCCAATTATGATTGCTTCAGCCCTAACTTGTATGGAGTATCTTACATATCATTGCTCCTCCCATCCTTTTGCTCTTACACTCTTACCACCCCCTCTTCTGCAAATTTCCCTGAGCTTCAGGATGGGGAGAGATTAGTCTGGCTTATTTCTAGGTGGTTGATATAGAGTCTCTGAAGTTCTGGATTGTGGTTTGTTGGTTTTCTTTTGCAGTTTTGCTGCTCCTGCAATGCCCTTCACTCCATCCTGGTGGGCATTGTATGTTACCCCCTGGCCAGAGACAAAAAGCTGTTAAACTAGAGTCTTGTGATAAAAGCACATTCAAAGGTAGATTTAATAACAGTGGGAAACCACAGTGAAGGAGGGGTCTATCACCAATTTGCACAACGGTTACTTTTTATCTGCCAGACTATATGCCCTCCTCTTCTGGTGAGATCATATCCCCTCAGTAATAAATGATCAGGAACAAAAGTCTGTGAACTTAATCAGATGTCTCATTACTTATTTGAGTCCTTGATGGAGGCCTATTTTCTCTGCTGTAACATGGTCCCTTCTCTCCTTGTTTCTGGTGTGGCCCTCCTACCCGATCCCTCCTGTTCATAATCCTTGCAATTACTGTCTCTAGGTGAGCTGGTACTAGGAGCCACCTATTAAGGAGTACATACGGCGCTTAATTTTCTGGGTCTGGGATACTTCACTTAATATAATTGTTTCTAATGACATCCATTTCCCGGCAAATTCCAGTAATTCATCATTTTTGATGGCTGAGTAGTACTCCATTATATAGATGTACCACCGTTTCCTTATTCACTCGTCAACTGTTGGACATTTGGGTTGATTCCATGACTTTGGTATTGTAAACAGTGCTGGTATGAACATGGTCGTGCTTGTGCTATCGAGGTGAACCTCTGCTGTATGGGGGGTTATTCCCAAAAGTGGAATAGCAGGGTCATATGGCATTTCAATCTTTAATTTCTTTAAGAATCTCCAGACGGCTCGCCAGAGTGGCTGTATAAGCCTGCATTCCCACCAGCAATGTAGGAGAGTTCCCCTCTCTCCACATCCTCTCCAGCATTTGTTGTTGTTTGTATTGTGGATTTTTGCCATCCTGACTGGGGTGAGATGATATCTCAGGGAAGTTTTGATTTGCATTTCCCTGATGGCTAAGGAAGTGGAGCATTTTTAAAGAAATTTTTAGACATTTTAATTTCATCCCTGGTAAAGTTTCTTTTAAGTTCCAGGGCCCATTTTTTAATGGGCCATTGGTTTCCTTGGTGTTTAGTTTTCTAAGGTCTTTGTACACTCTGGACAGCAGAGTTCTATCAGATGTGTGGTTAGTGAAGATTTTCTTCCATTCTGTGGGTTGCCTTTGAGCTCGTGTTACAATCTCTTTATCTGAACAGAAGCTCTTTAATTTCACAAGATCCCAACTGTTGAGGGTTGGTAGCAGTGACTGTGCCATTGGATGTCTGTTTAGGAACTGTTGGCCTAGCCCAATCAGCTCGAGGGAGTTCCCTATCCTTCCACCTATAGTTTTTATAGTCTTTGTCCTTAAATCAAGGTCCTTGATCCATTTGGAATTAAGTCTTGTACATGGTGACAAGTACGGGTCCAGCTTTAATCTTCTGCATGTGGAGATCCAGTTTTGCCAGCACCATTTGTTGAAGATGCTGTTCTTTTTCCATTGGATTTTTTGGGCCCCTTTGTCAAAGACCAAATGGCTGTAATTTTGTGGGCTTATATCAGGGTCTTCAATCCTTATCCATTGATCTGTGTGTCTATTTTGCAGCCAGTATCAGGCTGTCTTTATAACTATGGATTTGTAGTATAGACTAAGGTTCGGTATGGTAATACCTCCAGCAGTGTTTTTGTTACTCAGGATTGTCTTTGCTATCCTGGGTCTTTTGTGCCTCCATATGAACTTTGAGATTGTTTAGTCAACTTCTTTGAAGAATTGCTTTGGGATTTTGATTGGTATAGCATTGAATCTGTATATTGCCTTTGGTAGGATGGTCATTTTTACGATGTTGATTCTGCCAATCCAGGAACAAGGGAGGTCTTTCCATCTTCTGGTGTCTTCTGCTATTTCTTTCTTTAGGGTTTTAAAGTTTTTGTTGTAAAGGTCTTTTACCTCCTTGGTTAGGTTTATACCAAGGTATTTCATTTTTTTAGGGGCTATAGTAAATGAGATTGTTTCTCTCAAGGCTTTTTCACTTCTTTCATTCTGGGCATGTAGGAAGGTCTCTGATTTTTGCACATTTATTTTGTATCCTGCCACCCTGCTGAACTTCTCAATTAGTTCCAGAAGCTTCCTGGTGGAGTTTTTGGGATCACTCAGGTGTAAGATCATGTCATCTGCAAATAGGGATAGTTTGACTTCTTCTTTGCTGATTTGCATCCCTCTTATGTCCCTTTCTTGTCTTATGGCTTCAGCTAAGACCTCAAGTACAATATTGAATAGAAGTGGTGAGAGTGGACAGCCTTGTCTAGTTCCTTGGGAATGCTTCCAATTGTTCCCCATTGAGCATAATCCTTGATGTGGGCTTGTTGTATACAGCTTTTATTATATTGATAAAGGTTCCTTCCCTTCCTACTGTCTCCAGCATTTTGATCATAAAAGGTTGTTGGATCTTGTCAAAAGCTTTTTCTGCATCTATCGAGAGTATCATGTGGTCTTGGACTTTGGACTGGTTTACATGATGAATTACATTTATTGATTTGCGTATGTTGAACCAACCTTGTGTGCCGGGGATGAAGCCTACTTGGTCCCCATGAATGATCTTTTTAATATGTTTTTGAATCCGATTTGCTAAGACTTTGTTGAGAATCTTTGCATCTGTGTTCATCAGGGAGATTGGCCTATAGTTTTCTTTTTTAAGTGACTCTTTATTAGGTTTTGGGATTAAGACGATATTAGCTTCATAGAAGGAATTTGGTAGTGTTCCTTCCTTTGCTATTTGATGGAACAGTTTAAGGAGTATCGGTGTTATTAAGTCCTTAAATGTCTGGTAGAACTCTGTGCTGAATCCATCTGGTCCAGGACATTTTTTGGTGGGAAGATTTGAGATTACTTCTTCAATTTCCTTATATGTTATAGGACTATTTAAATAATTCACAACTTTCTGATTCAATTTAGATAAGTTGTGTTTACTTAGAAATTCATCCATCTCTTTTGTGTTGTCAAACTTCACAGAGTATAAGTTTTTGAAATATGATGTTATAATTCTCTGGATTTCTTGAGTATCAGTAGTGATAACTCCATGTTCATTTCTGATTTTGTTAATTTGGGTTTTCTCTCTCCTGATTTTGGTTAATTTAGCTAGGGGTGTATCAATCTTATTGATTTTTTCAAAGACGCAGCTTTTTGACTGGTTGATTTTTTCTATCGTTTTCTTAATCTCGATTTCATATATTTCTCCCCTTATTTTGCTAATCTCCTCTCTTCTACTACTTTTGGGATCAGATTGCTCTAGTTTCTCTAAAGCTTTAAGCTGCATTGTTAAGTTGTTTATTTCTGATGTTTCCATTTTTTTGATGTAGGCATTAGTAACTATGAACTTACCTCTTAGAACAGCTTTCATTGTGTCTCAGAGATTTTGGTAAGTTGTATTTTCATTATTGTTCACTTTCAGGAAATCTTGAATTTCCTTTTTAATTTCTTCCTGAATCCAGTTCTCATTCAGCATCATATTGTTAAGTTTCCAGGAGTTAGTGTATTTTCTCTTGTTTGTTGTGTTGTGGATGTCCAGCTTTAGGCCACGGTGGTCTAACAGGGCACAGGTTAGAATTTCAACTTTTTTGTACATGTGTAGATTCGTTTTGTGGCCCAGTATGCGATCTATTTTGGAGAAAGTTCCGTGTGCTGCTGAGAAAAATGTGTATTCTTTGGTATGTGGGTGAAAAGTTCGATAGAGATCTGTAAGGTCCATTTCTTTAAGGGTTTGATTAAGGTCCAAAGTGTCTCTGTTAAGCTTTTGACCTGTTGATCTATCCCATGTTGAGAGGGCGGTGTTGAAGTCCCCAAGAATTATCGTTTGGGGGTTGATTTCTTGCTTTAGACGCTGTAGAGTTTTCTTAATGAATGTGGAGGGGCCCGTATTGGGTGCATATATGTTCAGTATTGTGATGTCTTCCTGGTGAATTGTACTGTGGCTAAAATGTAGTATCCATCCCTGTCTCTTATAATTTTCTTTGGTTTGAAGTCCACCTTGTCTGATATCATAATGGCTATCCCTGCCTGTTTTCTGCTTCTATTAGCTTGTAGAATTGTTGACCAGCCTTTTATTTTTAGAGCGTGCCTATCTTTTGTGGTGAGATGGGTTTCGTGCAGGCAGCAGATTGATGGATTGTTATTTTTAATCCAAGTTTGTAATCTGTGTCTCTTGATCGGTGAGTTAATTCCATTAACATTTAGTGTTATAATGGTGAAACTATTTTTGATTCCAGACATTTATTATGTTTAGTAGTTTTTATAAGTATATTGCTTCGCTGTTAATGGTGTTATACTTGCCTTCTGTTCTCCTGGATATGCCTGTTTTTTTCTTCAAGCTTGAGTATCATTTCTAGCATTTTTTGAAGGCTTGGTTTGGTGGACATGTATCCCTTCAAGTTGTCTTTGTGCTGATAGATTTTTCTTTCTCCCTTGATCATGACTTATAGTTTTGCAGGGTAAATCAGCCTAGGTTGACATTTTCGCTCATTCAATACTTGAAGTATGTCTCTCCAAGCTCTTCTTGCTTTTAGTGTTTCCATTGAGAAGTCATTTGTTATTTTAATAGGTTTACCTTTAAACGTGACTTGTTTTTTCTCCCTTGAAGCTCTCAGCACCAGTTCTTTATCTTGAATGTGGAGTGTTTTAACTATTATTTGCCGTGGCGAGCTTCTGTTTTGGTCATATCTGTTTGGGGTACGGAATGCCTCTTGTATATGGATGGGCCTGTCTTTTTTTAGATGAGGAAAGTTTTCCTTGATGATCGTTTGAAAAATTTCCTCAGGGGTGGTATTTTGAGATTCTTGCTCTGGTATTCCATGAATACGCATGTTGGGCTTCTTCAGGGTGTCCCATATCTCCTGGATATTTCTCTCAAGCATCTTTTTGGCTTTAACAATCTCTTCCATTGAGCTGGTTAATACTCCCACTTTATCTTCAAGATCTGAAATTCTGTTTTCTGCTTCTTTAGTTCTGCTGATAAGACTTTCTGTGGAGTTCTGGGTTGAAGATAACTTGTCTTTTAGCTCAGTTTTAAACTCTGCTTGAGTCTGCTTTAACTGCTCTATGCCAGTTTTTGATTCTTGCACTTTTTTTCTCAACTCCTCCATGTGTCTGTTGTGTTCCTCCTCAAAGCGATTGATTGGATTATGTAATTCCTCCCTGATTTCCTCTTTCATAGTATTGAACATGGTAATGATCATATTTTGAAGGTCATTATCCTGGGTCAGACTTTCTTGGCCATTTTCCATGGGTTTGTTTTGGTTGGAGTCTAACATTATGGGATTAATTCCTTCAGTGGGAGATTTGTTTACTTGAGTGTTGTGTCTCATGAATTTGCACTTAGACTTTGGCATTGTCGGTTTAACTCTTAAGATCTTTTAATTTCTTTGCGTTTTTCACTGAACTGAATTATTTGGCCTGGGGCTCTGGGGGTGGGTGGGGACCGATCTTACCTGTGTCCTGGTGTGGTGAGGCTCGGCTGGACCGTGTGCGCGTCCGGGGCGGCGGAGTGGAGGGGAAGTGCGGATGGGGCGTCGGCGGGGCGCTATTTAAACCGGGGCCACCCGAGGGCGGGGCCGGGCGCAGAGGGGGTGTCCTCTCCTCCTCCTAGGCCCTGCGCGCGTGGCTCCGGCTGGATGGAGGGGGGACCTGGGTCCACTGGGGCGGCCTGGGGCTCTGGGGGCGGGCGGGGACCGATCTTACCTGGGTCTCAGTGCGGTGAGGTCCGGCTGGACCGCGCGCGCGAGCGTCCAGGGCGGCGGAGTGGAGGGGAAAGCAAGGTGCCCTTTTTAATGTGGGTTCTGGAATCCTGCCTTTTGCTTTTGAGGCAAACGTGTATCCCCTGAGTTATCTCTCCAGCCCCTTATAAATTTCTTTGATACAGGTTTTCTTATTTCATGCTGCTGTGTATACCAGCACAGTAGCTTACAGGGATTCTGTCTCCATCTGCCCCTGGAATTACAGACTCATGCTATCTCATCCTATACTATCCTCATGCTATACAGGTTCTATGGATTTGAACTCAGCAAGTTCAGAAAGCACTTTACCTACTGAGCCCTGAAAAGAGCATTGGTAAAGCCTATGGGAACACTCTTAGCTATGTTACTAACACAGACATAGTATTGTCTTTGTTAGTGTTCACATTGAAGTTCCAGTAGACAAAACTTCCCACTAAAAGGCATATTTAGATTTCAAGAACTACAGGGTTAAGTCAAAAGAAACCCTAAGAAAGGAAATTCTACAGGTGAGTCTTTAGGATACACATGTAGAGAAGAAAGCACTCAAACATGTACTTGGTTATTTGGCATTATTTCCTTTTATTTGTGTTCAATCTATTTGAAGATTTTAAAAAATACATTTAATTGTGGCAAATTCCTTGTTTATCACATTGCCTAATTTACTTCTACATAATCTTTCTTTTACTTACCATTGATTCTTTCTTCATTAATTTGATTACAGTTGATTTTCTTCTGGAACAATATAATTCTCAAAGGAGCAAGATTTTTTTTTTAAATTCACTTATCACAGCATTCCAAGCATCCCAGAAAGCATGAATGATAAACCATGAATCTTTAGTGGGAATGAAACAGTCATTTCTTTCCACTACCACCTGGAGCACCATTGGACACAGGGGGAACAGGACTTTGGGTGATAAATAAAACTAATACCAGTTCACAATATTACTGCTACTACCAAAATTAATTGTATTTTGATGGTAGAAAAATAAACTCAAGTCAGAAATCATCCTAGAAGAACGCAAGTTTAACAGACTGAAGTCCTTTACACAATGACCCATGATGGGCCCTGTGTGTAATATCATGGTTTGCAAACATACGAAAGAGCAGGGTCATCAATAATTGTTCCAGACTCTTCTTTGTTATAAACAAAGCAGGATTAGAGAAACTAGTCTGTGTGGGTGGTCATGCAAATGTTATAAAGTGTATTTAGTTTGAGATATGCAAGAGAAGAATGATCTCCATAACCATGTGACATGGAAGATTATTTTGCCTGTGGGGAAAGCAGCCTGGTCCAGAAACCTGTTGAAAACAAGTGAGGAGCATTTGAAGAAAAAAAAAAAAAAACAGAAATGTTGGACTTAGATTTTAATACTACTGTGCTTAGAGGTCATTGGATATCTTTCAAGAACATGAAAGATATCCAAACACATCAAAGAGAGTAATTAAATAACTATCATTGCAAAGCTATTTAAAAACAAAACGGGAATAAAACACATACATACACACATGTATATGCACAGATACACACATACACAAGCTCACACACACACAATCACACATGTGCACAAACACACACTCACTTGCAGCAGACATTACTGGTAGCATTCCATCATGGGACATTGTCTTTCTGCACACACTTCACTCTTTTTTTTTCCACATTTTTTTTAATTTATTTCTTCCACTCATACAAAGTTGATAAGTACCCCATTCCATTCCCTCCCTCCACCCTTCCCTGGATCCCCTTGCTCCCCCTCCCTTTTCCCTTTCCTTTCCCCTCTCCCTCCCTTTCTCCCAGTGCTCCCCCCCTTTTCCTGGAGCATGCACACTTCGCTCTCCATATTCATGCACATTTATGGGCTGTTCCTCACTGTCTGCCTCATGTCTAACAATTTTATTATTGTGAGAACTGAGTGGAGTAGAAGGAATATAAGGTGTGAATCAGTGACTCACAAGTTCATTCCAAACTTGTATGCAAGGTAATCTTTAATCATGTTTTGTTTTGCTCTCTCTTGGCCACTTACAATTTTTGTTACAAAACCCCTTACTATCCTTTAATCTCTAACTTCTGCTTGAGATTTAAGGTGTGAGTAACATATTTGGAGGCAACTCTTTTTGAGTTTATTCAGGTTGTCATTCCTTTTTTTTTTTCAGTCCATAGACATAAGCATATTTATAGCATTTTGGTCTGTTTTTGTTAGAGAGTCTATTACCTTCTTTTCTCCTAGCCTTATTTCATTTTCAATAGCTGCATTTGTATGTGATATATTGCACAATGTAGACATTCGTAAAACAACTCCATTCTTCCCATTTTCTAACATTCCTTTATTTTAATGTATGATATATTTAAGGCCAAGAACGTTTTTAAAATTTAAGTTTGAAATATATTTGTCTAATTTCATAAATTTAAAGTATTTTGAAGTCCTCCAATCTAATGACTCCATTGGAATTATATTTCTCATCTACACAGTAAGAGAGAGAACTCCATTTTTCTTATTTTCCTTTTGAAATTCAGAACTTGTGTGGTGTGCAAGTGATGAATTTGATTCATGCAGTCATGATGACAAGACTTGCTTTATTGGTGTCAGAGGTTATTGTTTCAAGGAAGTCATGGTTCTGTTGAAAAGTGACCTCAGCAAATAGGTATGCATGGAGGAGAATTTGCCTTTATGAAGAGAGGAAAAGCAGTTAGTATTGTGATTCTAATATTGTAATACACTAGTAATTGCTTTCTGACAGTAAATACTACTTTTTTCTAATTAGTGAAATCATTTCATTTTCTATTATAATATGCATTTAGGTTAAGAAGATTTTTACCTTATACACATCTTAAGTCACTTTACAACCTCTGAATGATATATGGTTCATCCCCCAATATATCTATCCTTCTTTTGCTTATGACAGAGTTGAAAATGAAGCAGAAAGAAGCCATTTTACATGATCACTGTTTCTCAGCTTTAATTCTGCTCATCAGACATAATGGTGTGTAATAGAATACCACTAACATAAATAGATAGGCATTTATATTAGAATACTGCTAACATAAGCAAACAGGCTCTTACTTTCAATCTTAGTTCTCTTCTGACACAAGCTAGTCAAATATCATGAAAACTGCCAGGGAACAAATTTCAAAAACAGTCTAAATGTTACTCCATGCTTTTCCACTTAAGTTCTGGTCATACATTAGGAAGCCAATTATAAAAGTGCCACAAAATGTATAACTTCTGCATGGGCCAAACCATGTGCCACAAATTCACACACTGAAGACCTATTCCTCAGTGTGACTGCATTTGGAATTAGGGCTTTCAGGAAGTTATGGTTAAACAAGGTAATATGAGTGGGGTCTTAATCATACATGGTCTCATTTGAAGAAGAAGAGAGACATCTCTCTCCATCTACATCATGAAGGAGAGGCCTTGTGAGAACACAAGATGACTGTCTGTAAGTCAGGAAGTGAAGTCTTGCTTGAAACTGACATTTGAAACTTGATTGGGAATTTGTATCTCTAGAACTGTGTGGGATGGGGTAAGAATCTTTTGCTTAAGCCACTTAGGCTATGATATTTTGTCCTATAAATAGGAGGATGTTCATAAAATTAGTCATCTGCCTTAGTCTGACCTTGCTGAAAATAATACTCAACCTAAACAATTTAGGGGTACAATAGGCTTATTTATGCTAATGAGTTCATGCCAAAATCTAGGTCCTCACTCTGACTTTGCCAGTCCTGCTGTGCTCATGATGAATGCCTCTCCCACAATCTTTTTGTATTGCAGCTGCTCTCCACACTAATATGCAGTTATAATTTGAAATAGATGCTCTAAATTCTATCATAAGTTTTCCAAAGATATCTCTTCAAAGGTACAATGATGTGTATCTCTGTTAGAATCAATGATTGGAACTGTATAATTATGAAAATTTATTAAATGAATTATTTGCATGAATAAAAATAGTCTTGTTCTTACTACTTTTTCATTAGTTACTAAAGGATATGGTTATAAAATGATATGAAATCTGATTGATTGCTTAATACCTATAACTGACTATCATTTTGTGTTCCAATCTTGGAAAATAGAGTTGTGTGGCATGCTTCATAGCAGAAGTAGTATCTTTCTCTAATAGTAGATTACCTCTTTATTTCTTCCTAAATAGCAGAATTTGCTCCTAAATAGTGGAATTTTCTCATTTGGTTGATGCACAATTGGAATGAAATTTTACTATTAATATGCTTGTAAATTTTCTATTCATTTCCTTTTATTTTCCCATGCTTTTAAAATACATTAAAAGATGTTGAGTGGAAAATTTACTATGCCCCAGAGTTGTGGTTGAGACCTCCAGCTGTGGGCAAGATGAGCTAAGTACCCTACTTTAAAAGTCAGTATATCATAGAAGCCAACTACATTCCCACTGAGCTTGTTAAGAGGTGAAAAGGATATACTACACCCTGATAACAGTGACCCAGTAGAGAAATGGAGAGGGAAAAGGGAATTTCAAACCTTTTAGGGTGTATTGCTTGAAAGGGTTTCTAACTTCTGTAACTAACAAATCTCTGTAGCTTGGTAGATGAACACAGTAAAAGTTTATTCTTTATTCATGTAATTGAGCAATGTGGGTGATCTGGGCTTGGACAGGTTTCCTCCGGTTTGTAAGTTTGCCATTATTTTAGCACATGACATCCAGCTTTGTCCTGAGGGTCATGTCAATTTCCCTACCATAAAGGGAAAGCATGGGCAATAGCATGCGGGTGGGTTTTATGAACTGTATCTGTTTATTATAGTCACCATAACAAAGTACCACAGACTGGGTGGCTTAAACAACAAAGCTTTATTTTCTCAGAGTTCTGGAGGCTAGAAATGCAAGAGTAAGGTGTTGGCACATTTGGTTTCATACATGGACTCTCTCTTTGGCTTACAAGTGACCTCATTACACTGAGTTCTTATATGAGCTTTTCTCTTTGTGCACACATCCTTGGTGTCTCCTTTGTATGTTCAGATTTGCTCTTTCTCTGCAACTAATTAGAGTAGATTAGAGCCCAATAAAAGCTTCATTTCAACTTAATTACTCTTTTAAAGGCCCTTTCTTCAAATACAGTTACATTTGAAAGTATTGGGAGTTGGGTCTTTAACATTTGAATTTGGGGAGTTGGAATCCAGTGTATGAAAAAGAAAAAGCAACTCTGGAAATGGTCTGAGACACTTCCTTCACTAAATGGGTTCTCAACTAGAACTCTACTCAAAAGTGAAGTTATAAAGGAAATATATCCTGACTGTTGTCTGGAAAGAAAAAGAATACAATCAGGAAGAAGTCTCTTCCAAAGTTATTTAATAGTCACTTCATACTTCCTAGTCAAAAGAATTTACTTAACTGTCTGTGCTGATCTCCAATCTCATGTCAGGTGCAGCCTTTTCTGGTAATGTCCACATGATATTTTTTCAAGTCTAGTGACTGTGAACTAAAAAGGCAATTTATAGGTTGATCCTGTGACTCACACTTAATGTGTAAGAGTAAATCAAGAGTAGACAACAGGACAGGGCCAATGAACTGTCCAAATATGGAAGAAGTTTATACAACCGTGTCTGGCAAATGAGGATTCCTATAGGGCAGGCATTGTAAGGTGCTTTGCTAAAAATGTTCCTAACCCTAATCATATTTTTGAAGCTGCTGATTTTATCTGTGTGGTTGCTTTTTACTATCCCAAGGTTATATCTCAAATGGGTCCATGAGTTGGGGACCCTTCAGGCTTTCCTTCTACAAAGCTAAACTTGAACACTCATGTGTTCTTTGAGGCCTTAAGAAGTCCAAGTTGGGCTAGAGAGACAGCTCAGTGGTTAAAGTGTTTGCCTCTCAAACAAAAAGACTTGAATTAAGATCACAGATCTCATGTAAAAATGCTAGGTGGCCTGAAATTCAAGCCCAGGTAGGCAAAAACCTGGGAACCGCTGACAGTAAAGCATTAAGACATGGAGAATACAGGATGATTCCCAATGTCATCTTTCAGCCTCCATAGGTACATATATTCAAGTTCTATCTTGTATACACATACACTCCCCCCCAAAAAAAGAAGTCATAGTCATACAGGGTTTTGTTTTGAAACACAATACCTTAAACATCTTAGGAGGCTTTTGCTCTGCTTACTTCCAATTAGTCCCAAGTGTCAAAAAGCATAGCTGAAAATCTTTTCTAAGTATAACTTTATTCCTTGGCTACCTCTTCTTTGTTCTTCTCTCAGCTTAAGTGAAATTGCTTGAAACTGCCAACCAATATTTGGAGGAGAAATGCACTATATTTCATGGAGTCTGAAAGGTAGAGCTATATTCCTTGCTCATTAAAGTTTAAGTCTAAAATATTCATTGATCTTAACCTCTTATTGTCTGTAATTTCAAGAGAGTTGGATTTTCTAAATTTTTGAAAGCATATATTCTTTTCATTCACTTTTGAGGATTCTTAAAATGTGTGATATGTGTTTCCTGCTCTCATTTTCTCAATAAATTTTGTAAAGATATTGAATACAAGATTTGATATACCTTTGCTCTCTTCCCAATAATTTTCCAGAAATGCAGATACAATTCCATTATTTTGCAGTAGAGGGGTTGCCATTTGTTTGTATATTACAGAATGATTAAATCATACATATCTTTGTAATTTAAATTCAAAATAATTAAAATTGCTAATTAAAATGCCTTTGTTAAAAACTGAAATTTTCAATATCAATTTTGTGTCATTCATAATAGATAAACATCTAAAACAGGAAAATGTAAAACCTTTGGAGAATGGAATTTTCTGTGCTTACATGACATTTAAATTGATAAATTTTGGACAAAAGGATCTTGGGCCTATTTGTGAACGTCCTGAGAAATTCAGTTATTGTGTATGTTTTTATGGATATTGACATGTGACATGAAGTAAGATAAAGGATGTAGGGAATTATTTCTTGTAGATTGTAATGAGCTAGGGTCCAAAGCAGAACATGTTACTTCAGATAACTTTGAAGAACTCATTCTATGCCTTCATTTCTGGAAAATATAAGGTAGAGGTTTGTCCAAGCATAATTAAATATAAAGTCGGTAAATGATCAGTTGTCTGTGCCATTGTTGGATAAAACAATTTTGGGAAAAACGTTTTTTTCTCCCTTCCTTATTGAACCTAGGTAAAGAAAGATGCAATATCACTTGTGAAGATGAGGAGTATGTTTAGGAATGAGAAACTTGCATTTCTTAACAGATTCTTTCTGAGCTTTGAAACACTAAAGAGCTTCCAGAAAGGTAAGAGGGATGTTGGGAGAATTTTGGGAATGCTACATGCAGTATAATTAAGTTTCTCTATTACCATCTGGGAAGCATAAAGATCTAAGATGCAACACTCTTTGGCTGCAGGCTATAGAGATATCAAGCTGGGACTGACTTGGAAATTCTCTCCCTGCTTGACTAGCTTTTAGAGTGCAGAAAATGCTGTGCAGATTGCTGTGGGAGAGATGTAATCAATGATTTTTCCCAGCAGTGGACCTTTTATGCCACAACACTGACTTGCCAAGAAAGATGTGTTTGGTTGTGCAATAGTGGCATGAATGATATGGGAATAACCAACTGCTTTCTAATTAGAACTGAAGACACTTCCCAAGAGGGAATGCGCAGGTACATGTGAATAAGTGTGAGCATGGTGTGCAGGCTAGTGGTTGGTATTGAGTGCTTTCTTCAAGTGTTCACTTTATTCATGCAGGCAAAGTCTCTCACTGATTGGAGATCTCACCAATGTCTGTCAATCTGGTTAACCATCTTGATTCATGAATCTCTTGCTTCTGCTTTTGTTGCACTGGAATACAGGTGGCTGCTATGACCACCCTTCATTTATATGAGCTCTGGGGATCCAAAGTGGTCCTCAAGCTGCATGGCGAGTGCTTGATTCCCTGAGCTACCTGCCAAGCATTCCTTTTTCAAGTCACGGTCTCAAAACTCAAGCTGACATGAATTCTCAGTCCTCTGGCCTTATCTTTTTATGTGTGAGAGCTGGAATGACAAAACATGCATTTATTTTTGTATGAGTTTTGAAAGTTTGTATATTTCAAAGAATTTGTCTACACCATAAAATATTAAGTAGCACAGATTACTCAAAACATCTTTTAATGCTGAAGAAGTTCTGGTGATATTACTTCTGTTTTCAAGTGTAGTAAATTATGGTTTCTGTGCTTTTCTTCTCTAGTCAGTTTGATTTATATTTTCAGTAAATCCAATATTTGCATTTAACTGAATCTATTACTATCTAAGATTAAGTTTTAAATATGGAAAAAAAACTAAAACTGGGGGCAGTTACATGGTTCAGGGGTTAAAGTCTGTGCATCACAAGGTAAAGGACCTGAGGTGGAATCCCACATTCCATGTGAAAATGCTGGTTAAAAATAGTGGAAACCTACAATTTTAACTCTGAAATGAAGAAAACCCAGCCCAAAGAAATAAAGAGATGGATCAATCCAGAGTGATTCCTGATATCGCCCTTGGATCTACATACACACACACACACACACACACACACATGCCCTCTTGTATTCATATTTATACACATTTACATGCCCCAGAACCATATAAAAAACTAAAACTGACAAATGTAATTTTAAGAAAAATGTACCACTGCTGATCTATGAAACAACAAAATTTGACATTTCAAAGCAGTAATTGAAAAAACAGAAAAGTCATGTAAGTTTAGATTCTTAAACCAATTGTACATACATGATTATACATCAATATTTTCATTCAAATGTAATTTAGCTTAACATGCACCAAGTAATTTCAGTTAGTAAATAACACACCACGTTTTAAAATGACTACAGATGAACATTACTTCTTTTTTTCAGTTATACTTTCTCTTTTTTTAATTTGCATTTTCCCCCCAATTGTACAAGCTCAATAGGTATCCCGTCCTCTCCCTTTCTCCTTCTCTCCCTCCCCAGTCCCCTTTGCACCCTCCCCCTCTTTTTCCTTCCTTTCACCTTTCTCTCTTCCCTTCTCCCAGTGCCTCCCTCTTACCCCCTTCCATCCTCTGGAGCATCCTTTTTTGTGATTGCCAAACTTCCCTCTGAGTCCTCCACTCTAATGAGGTGTAAGGAGTCAGTGGCATAGCCCAGAGAACTTTCTTGAGCTCCCCGTTAGTATGGGAACTCCATTATGACTGTTAATCCCTTGCCTCTAAGGATCCTAGTGCCTGTGATCCATGCTAGACTTTGGGGGGTCACTGACATGTCAGTCATCGTGCAGGTCATGCAAAGTCCAATCCTGGCTACTGCAGCCTTAACTTGTGGAGGATCTTGCATATCGTTGGTCCTCCCCATCTTTAGACTCTTACAATCTTGCCCCCCCCCATAAGTTTCCCTGAGCTTTAGGATGGGGTGAGATTTTGCTGGTCTGGTTCCAGGTAATTAATGTAGCATCTTTGGTGTTCTGAATTATGGTTTGTTGTTGTTTTCAATTTTGCTGTTCCTGAACTGCCCTTGGCTCCATCTTGATTGGTATTGGAGGTCACTTCCTAACTAAGATAAAAGACTGTTTAAATGAGGATCTTTCTATAAGAGGAGATTCAAAGGAAAATGGAATAGGAGTAGGAAACCGCAGTGAGGGGGGTGTCAGTGTCCCATTTGCAGGATAGTTACCATCTATCTGCCAGTCCCTGTATCCTCCCAGATTGGTGACATCAAACCTCCTCAGTCTCAAGTGACCAGAAAGGAAAATGAGAGTGAGTTTCACTAGATGTCTCCCTACTTACCTGCAATACTTGATGGTGACCTGTTTTCTCTACTGAAGCATGATCCCCTTTCTCCTTATTTCTGGGGGAGGGGGGACTCTTCTTTATAATCTTTGTGATTACTATAGGTATTAAGAGATTTATCTTTGATTGACAGCCACAGTAGTGTTCCTATGCTTAAGGGGAACACAGGAAAGGGTTCAGGGAAATGCCACTGGGTCCTTGTACATCATCGGAGAGGAGGGCCCAGAGGAGAGTCAGGCATGCACAAGAAAGGACTCTGGGGGGGGGGGCTGGAGAGGTGGCTCAGGGGTTAAGCCTCTGCCTTGCAGGCAGAAGGTCTTGAGTTCGGATCCTAGACCCCACGTATAGACGCCAGGCGGAAGCGGGGGCGGCCTGCGTTTCTGTTCCTGCTAGGGTGGAGCTTGTGAATCCTGGGGCAGAGTAAACAAGGAGGAGGTGGAGGCGGTCCATGGTGGTTCCTGAATTCGTCCGTGGTTCTACACACACACACATACATACACACATGCACACATACATACATGCACAATTGAATAAATAATAAATAAATAAAATTAAAAAAAAGAAAGGACTCTAGGAATTGGGGCGGGAGGCACGGCGGGATGGGGAGGAAGGGGTGAGGGGAGGGGGAGCAGGGGGTTCGGGGGGGGAGGGAGGAGGAAGGAGGGAGGGAACTGGTGTACCTATTACGTTTGTATGAGCTGAAATAATAATAAAAATGTATTAAAATATGTAATATTTTTCTGATATATATAAAGTATCATATTACATATAAAAAAAGATTTATCTTTGAATATGTCATTAAATGAGTTTGGTACTAGGATCCACCCAGTGGATTTTAATTTTTTGTGTATGGCTGAGGATAGCAAAAACAATCCTGAGTAACAAAAACACTGCTGGAGGTAAAACTATACCAAACCTTAGTCTATACTACAAATCCATAATTGTAAAAACAGCCTGGTATTGGCTCCAAAATAGACACTCAGATCAATGGATAAGGTTGAAGACCCAGATATAAGCCCACAAAAATACAGCCATTTGATCTTTGACAAAGGGGCCTAAAAAATCCAATGGAAAAGAAAAGCATCTTTAACAAATGGTGCTGGCAAAACTGGATCTCCACATGCAGAAGATTAAAACTGGACCCATACTTGTCATCATGTACAAGAATTAATTCCAAATGGATCAAGGACCTCGATATAAAGCCAGAGACTATAAAAACCTTAGTTGAAGAAATTTTTTTTTTATTATTCATTCAATTGTGCGTGTGTGTATGTGTGCGTGCATGTGTGTATATGTGTGTGTGTAGAACCATGGACGAATCGGGAACCACCATGGACGCTTCCACCTCCTTCTGCCCCGGGATTCACAGGCTCCGCCCTACCAGGACCAGAAGCGCAGGCCCTCCCGGCTTCCGCCTGGCGTCTATACGTGGGATCTGGGATCCGAACTCAGGACCTTCTGCCTGCAAGGCAGAGGCTTAACCCCTGAGCCACCTCTCCAGCCCCAAAAACCTTAGTTGAAAGGGTAGGGAACTCCCTCGAGCTGATTGGACGAGGCCAACAGTTCCTAAATGGACATCTACACAGTCACTACAACCAACACTCAACAGACTGGGATCTTGTGAAATTAAAGAGCTTCTATTCAGATAAAGAGATTGTAACTCGAGCACAAAGGCAACCCACAGAATGGGACAAAATCTTAGCTAACCACATATCTGATAGAGCTCTATTATCCAGAGTGCACAAAGAACTTAGAAAACTAAACACCAAGGAAACAAGTGGGCCAATTAAAAAATGGGCCTTGGAACTCAAAAGAAACTTTACCAGGGACAAAATGAAAATGTCTAACAAATATCTTAGAAAATGCTCCACATCCTTAGCCATCAGGGAAATGCAAATCAAAACTTCCCTGAGATATCATCTCACCCCAGTCAGGATGGAAAAAATCCACAATACAAACACCACCAAATGCTGGAGAGGATGTGGAGAGAGGGGAACTCTCCTACATTGCTGGTGGGAATGCAGGCTTATACAACCACTCTGGTGAGCTCTTTGGCGATTCTTAAAGAAGTAAAGATTGAAATGCCATATGACCCTGCTATTTCACTTTTGGGAATAACCCTCCATACAGCAAAAATTCACCTCAATAGCACAAGCATGACCATGTTCATAGCAGCACTGTTTACGATAGCAAAGTCATGGAATCAACCCAAATGTCCAACAGTTAATGAGTGGATAAAGAAAATGTGGTACATTTATATAATGGAACACTACTCAGCCATCAAAAATGATGAATTAATGCAACTTGCCAGGAAATGGATGGAATTAGAAGAAATTATATTGAGTGAAGTATCCCAGACACAGAAAATTAAACCCCATACGCATTCCCTAATAGGTGGATTCTAGTACCAAACCCACTTTCAGACACTCAAAGATAAATCTCTGTAATACCTATAGTAATTGCAAAGATTATAAACAGGAGGGAGGGGGAAGGAGGGCCCCGCCAGAAACAAGAAGAGAGGGGATCATGTTACAACAGAGAAAATAGGCCACCATCAAGGACTACAAGTAAATAATGAGACATCTGGTTAAGTTCACAGACTTTCCTTCCTGATCATTTGCAACTGAGGGGGTATGATCTCACCAGAAGGGGAGGTCATATAGTCTGGCAGATAGAAGGTAAACATTTTGCAATGGGAAACTGACCCCCCCCCCACTCACAGTGGTCTCCTACTTTTATTCCATCTACCTTCTGAATATACTCTTATAATAAGACTCCAATTTAACAGCTTTTTATCTCTGGCCAGGGGGATGACATCCAATACCCATCGGGATGGAGCCAAGGGCATTGCAGGAGCAGCAAAACTGAAAAAAAAAATCAACAAACCATTAATTCAGAATGTCAGAGACTTTATATCAACCACCTGGAACTAGGCCAGCCTAATCTCTCCCCATCCTGAAGCTCAGGGAAATTTGCAGAAGAGGTGGTGGTAAGATTGTAAGAGCCTAAAGATGGGGAGGAGCAACGGTATGCAAGATACTCCACACAAGTTAGGGCCGAAGCAATCATAATAGGACTTTGCATGACCTGCACAATGACCAACACATTATTAACCCCTCAAAATCTAGCATGGACTAAAGGCACTAGGATCCTTAGAAATTAAGGTTTAACAGCCACAATAGTGTTCTTATACTTAAGGGGAACACAAGAAAGAGTTCTAGGAAATGCTACTGAGTCCTTACACCTTATCAGAGAGGAGGACCAAGAGGAAAGTTTGACATACACATTAAAGGATGCTCCTGGAATGGGAGGGGGACGCACTGGGAGATAGGGAGGGAGGGGGGAAAGGAAGGAGAAAAGGGGAGAGAGAACAAGGGCGTCCAGGAAGGGGTGGAGGGAGAAAGAGGATTGGGGATACCTATTAAGCTTATATGAGCGGAAATAAAAAATAAAAAAAAATGACACTGGGGTTGGAGAGGTGGCTTAGAGGTTAAGCCTCCGCCTTGAAGGCGGAAGGTCCTGAGTTCGGATCCTAGACCCCACGTATAGACGCCAGGCGGAAGTGGTGGCGGCCTGCATTTCTGGTCCTGGTAGGGTGGAGCCTGTGAATCCCGGGGCAGAGTAAACAAGGAGGAAGTGGAGGCGGTCCCTGGTGGTTCCCGAATTCGTCCGTGGTTCTACACACACATACATGCACATGCACAAATGAACAAAAATGAAATAAAAAATAAACATTAAAAAATGACAGTCATTAAAAAGCTTGTATGAAAAAATAAAAATAAAATGTCAGTCATTAAAAGTTCAATTATTAAAAAAATTTCTGCGTCTGGGATACTTCACTCAATATAATTTCTTCTAATTCTATCCATTTCCTGGTAAATTTCATTAATTCATCATTTTGGTGGCTGAGTAGTGTTCCATTGTATAAATGTACCACATTTTCTTTATCCACTCATTAACTGTTGGACATTTGGGTTGATTCCATGACTTTGCTATTGTAAACAGTGCTGCTATGAACATGGTCATGCTTGTGCTATTGAGGTGAATTTTTGCTGTATGGAGGGTTATTCCCAAAAGTGAAATAGCAGGGTCATATGGCATTTCAATCTTTACTTCTTTAAGAATCGCCAAAGAGCTCACCAGAGTGGTTTTATAAGCCTGCATTCCCACCAGCAATGTAGGAGAGTTCCCCTCTCTCCATATCCTCTCCAGCATTTGGTGTTGTTTGTATTGTGGATTTTTTCCATCCTGACTGGGGTGAGATGATATCTCAGAGAAGTTTTGATTTGCATTTCCCTGATGGCTAAGGATAGATATTTGTTTGATATTTTAATTTTGTCCCTGGAAAAGTTTCTTTTGAGTTCCCAGGCCCATTTTTTAAGTGGGCCATTTATCTCCTTGGTGTTTTCTAGGTTCTTTATGCACTCTGGATAATAGAGCTCTATCAGATATGTGGTTAGTGAAGATTTTCTTCCATTCTGTGAGTTGACTTTTTGCTTGGTTTACAATCTCTTTATCTGAATAGAAGCTCTTTAATTTGATAAGATCCCATTTGTTGAGTGTTGGTTGTAGTGACTGTGCTATTGGATTTCTATTTAGGAACTATTGGCCTAGCCCAATCAGCTTTAGGGAATTCCCTACCCTTTCAACTAGGGTTTTTATAGTCTCTGGCCTAATATTGAGGTCCTTGATTCATTTGGCATTAATTTTTGTGAATGGTGACAAATACAGGTCCAGTTTTAATCATCTGCATGTGGACATCCAGTTTTGTTAGCATCATATTTTGAAGATGCTGTTCTTTATTCATTGAATTTTTGGGCCCCTTTGTCAAGGATCAAATGGCTGTCAGTGTGTGAGTTTATATTTGGGTCTTCAATCCTTATCCGTTGATCTACAACATTACTTCTTTTATACTAGTACATAATTATGTGAAGACATGAAGAATTCTCTGAGCAATAAAAAGTTAAACAATCAAATGAATTGGACGCATTTTTGTTTTTATAGAACTTCACATACTTTGAAATATTAGAGCAACCATCTTTAGCTTCCAAAGTAGATATAAAACACAAAATTTTGAGTTTATTTGACTATGGAGATCTTTTATTTATGAACCAACAAATATATTTTGTGGGATGTTAGCAAGGGCTCTAAAAAGCAGGCAAAATTTCAAAGTGGGTCCTTCAACAAGGATCATAAATCCTGCAAGCTTCAGATTATTTTCAGAAAGTGGATTGGAAAAATTATCTTGGAGTATTAGAACAATTAGAAATAATGGCTATAGGACTAGGGTTTTAGCTTCTTGGTAGAGCACTTGACTAGCATGATGGCATGATTCCTGTCACTGGTCCAAATCCAAAATATTTTTTAACTTCCAGTACAATGTTAGTAGATGGTACTAGATTATTTGTTAAGAGTCAATACTTATAATCCTGATTTAATTACAAACATGCTAGACAAAATTGAGGTCCTACATTTCTTTGCTTGTGCTGACAAAAATTTCTGTGCATTTTATGATGATAATTTTTATGTTCTTCTCTTGCACAATCACAACTTTTTACCTATAACTGATATTTGGAGAAAAATGTAGCATATATTGTGCCAGAATGATTTCTACTAGTTTTAGGATGTCTTTCTACCTGCCACTGATTTTTTTCATTAATCTTTTGAACAATTAAATAGTCTTCAACTTCAATGTCCTTATTTATAAACTGGAACAATTGCACGGGGCCTTTTGTAATTGTATACTTTTCCATACTTACACAGACATATTCTACAAAATGTGCTGCCCTTGATTTAATCTCTACTAGACTGCTCCAATTCCATGTCTCCATTAATCAATCAACAATATTTGCTACTCATCTGAACAATACAACACATGCCTCTAACCCTCAACATTAGCCCCTTTGGCTGTATTGACCTCCTTGGACAACACTTGTGACCATCAATCTCCATTACCATCTTGATCTTCCTAAGAAAATGTGTCCTCTTATGAAGACCTGTGCTCCCATGAGACGGTCACTGCCCAGCTACAGAAGAGCTAGTTATTCTGAGAGTAACTTGGTCATTTTCTGGGAAATGTTTTATGCCTGAAAAATATCCACAGTGAAGGATAGTTTGTCTTCCTTTTTTTTTGTTACCCTACTTTTCTTGTCAAGTATGAGCATGTGATTTGGGCAGCCATGTACTTATGGGCTGCTAGGGAGGTCAAAGGAAGACGGGAAGGAAAGACAGATGGCAAAAACTTAGAACTCTGTTGATATTGCTGGAAAGTTTAAGTGACCTGCCCTGAAACCTGAAATATTTCTTCATCTCTATGATGTTAGATAATAAATTTTCTTGGTGTTTGAATTTCCTTAGGGTTTCTGTTAACTTGTACCCAAAGATACTGCCAAATAGTTAGTCTAATAAACTTGATAGCTCATAACCTTATTTTAATACTCCTGTTTTCATTACTTTGTCAGTAAAATTTGGTGGAGCTCAGCATTTTAAATTGCAAAATCCATGGTAAACAATCTTGAGAGCTAAGTCCTCTGGGGAGTTATCTTGGCTCTAGGCAGTGGGACTAGCCAATGCTGCCCCAACAAGGTAGTATTGATGAAAGGCAGAGAGGCAGACATGACCTGTTAATTAGTTCCGTATGAAAGAGTGCTGTTATTTCATCTGAAAGATGGCTTTTATTTGGTAAAATTCTATTTAAAATTTTAGCTACTGGATTTAATGTATTTTTCTTTTAAAATATGTATTTTCTTAATAAAGGCTATGGGAGAATTAGATTTTTATCTTTGTCTAAAATGAGCAATTTCATAAATTTCCTTTTATGTAGAAGAAAAATATTGGTCTCAAGTTAGGATCTGGTTGTTTATATAATCAGCAGATATAGCTCTTAAAGTTAATGTTTACAAATCCAGAATGTAAGGCAGACATTGATTACTTGTGGGGAGAGTGGTAGACCAAATTGGCAACTTATAATTAAAAAGGATTTATGCATACATTATGTTGCAGAGGTCTGAAGTTAGTTTTAACAATTTTTAACATAAATGAGATCATTATTTAAATGGATGACTGAAGGACAAATTCACTCTGTGAGATTCTATGGAAGAGTGTGTGAAATACCCCCACCAATGCTTCTCATGTCATATTGACAGGGGTGGAATGCTCTATGTCACTTGCTGCATGTGGATGAGAATCTTCTAGCTGTCTCAGTTTTTCTCACTTAACACCTTCTAATAAATATGATTCACTTGGCATAAAACGCATAACTTATATTTCATCAGTCATCAGCCAGAACTCACTCACCCCTGGGCAGGACTTCACAGGAGACTTTCATGAAAGCCCTTTTACAATGTGATGTGATGGTTATCATGCCAAGGACAGCAGGATGCCTGGAGAATAAGTCTACACACATCTGTTGTTGCTCTTGAATGCTGTAAACCAGTCCACCAATACACATGCTTTTATTTCAATGCTAGGATGGGTAAGCCATGGAGAAGATCTTAGATACTTTATGATCAAATCCAGAAAGGTTTGGAAATATTTTAATTCAATATTTTTTCCATAATAAACTTGTTAGAAATTTTTTTAATTTTCCAAATCATGGTTATTCCATCATTTCCAATGTGTTGATCCTTAATCTTTGAGGATCAGTATTAGTTAGTTGATATTTCTTTCTCCATATAACAGGAGGATAATCAATCTTAAAGTTCAGAAAATTAATTATCTATTCATGAGATTGGAATTTTGTCTGGATCATGGAGAAAGGATCTCTAAAGTTTTTGTTCTTCACCTAAGTATCTATGTTAAGATCCAGAATTTTAGATGCATGAAGAATTATATCAAGTTATCACATTTATCATTGGCACAAGAGCACTTGCTTTGGAGTATGCTGTTGGATTTTTCATCGTTTCAGAGTAGCTCAGGATTTGTACCCCCCCAAAATGTATAATTTGGTATGATTTCCTCTTTTGACCAACTTAACCAGTCATTTTTCAATACCAAGAACATTTCCCTACATTTAATTGACTTGTTTTAAACTACGCCAGAAACCACATAGACTCTGAACAGCAATTACCATTTGTGTGTTATTTAAGAACACATTGTACAAGTAATGCTTCATTTTTCTTTTGCTGCCTCCCCTCCTTTCACTTATCGCCTTCTTTGGCACTATGTCCCACACCCTCCCAGAGTGACCATCTGTTTCAATGCTGGAAGACAAGGGTTGCTCATGAGAACTACCCTGAGCCATGTGTTTGAAAAAGAAGAATCCTGTGAGCTCAGAACTTGATGTACTACATTATGCTTTCACTGAAGGCTGTTTTGACTTGTTACCTAAGGTTTTTTTTTTAATCAGGTTCCATCTCTGTGATAGATAATAACACTCATAGACTATGTATTCATTATTTTTATTTATGAATGTTATTTTATGAATCAGTCTTCAGGCTAATCAGTGCACTACTAGGTAATTTTCATTTCTGAAACATCTAACATTTATATCTACATCCCTGAAAATATGCTATAAAACTGGTTATAATTTCCCATGTCTTATTTATTTCTGACTTCCACTATAATCCATGATACAAATAGCACACTGCCACTACAAACATGCTCACATGTTGGGAAAGATTTTATGAAAGACCTTCCAAAAATGTACTGCCCTATCAGATCGTGTGGAATGGCTGTTACACCAAGGATGAACCTCGCTCTTTTATAATTCAGGATTTATTGATGTTTTATATTTTGTTAGTTCTCAAACCTTATTAAACTAGTTAACACTGATGGGCGGTCAATAAAAATTGAACAAATTAATGTAGGTGTAAGTTAAAAGTGTACAACAGTCTTTCTTATGCGTAGCCTTCTAAAATAGTAATGATAAAACTTTTCCCAGTAGGAGTGAATGTTGTAAACCATTACAACTCCAGGAAAAAGAATCTATGGACGCAACAGAGGTATGTAAGATCCATGGGAAAGCAATTAATTTCTAAATGGGTTCTTATCCCCTTAATGTCCTGATACTGTAGACCTATCCAAATAACTGTAGAAGAGACTTAAATGGACAGGAACAGATATCCTAACGT
This sequence comes from Typhlomys cinereus, assembly GCA_023101885.1. NCBI lineage: Eukaryota > Metazoa > Chordata > Mammalia > Rodentia > Platacanthomyidae > Typhlomys > Typhlomys cinereus. Next base: position 1,444,238 of record JALPQD010000127.1, read on the forward strand.
TAATTATAAAAGACTGATATTAAGACACAATCTAAATGCTCCTATTTTTTAAACCTTAGATAAGAAAAGTTCTCAAAGCACAACCAAGCTGCACCCTTTTGCAATGAAAGGCTAGTGAGGCAGAAAAACACATCAGGCCAGAATACAGAATATCAGTAAACGTAGAATACTCAGCCCCATCAAAATCTTATCCCACACCAAGTTTCAAGGAACCTTGAGGAAGATGTAATGGAAAGGTTAAAGGAACCAAAAGATGGGATGAGGTACTCCTGAACAACACACTCAGGCCAAGACAGGGCTGCTATACCCAGAAGGTCAAAGTGATGAGAACGTCTACCACAAGATCTGTACAGTGGTTGACTTATCAATATTTCCCTGTGGATTAACTAGGATCTTAGAAGAAACAGTTGTTGTCAGAGAAAGTCTCAGAGGCAGGTGGACAAGGGAAGAGGAACTTCTCCACTTACAACCTTACCCACTGAAGAGCCACATAAAGACCAATAGAAATCCTATTCATTTACCAACACAGGTACCCCAGAGGGAGTCCTGTGATACACACAAGCAGAGGGACAGGAGGGAGGTATGGGACAGAGCAGGATAGATGAAGGGAAGGAAGGGTGGGAAGAGGGTGTGTGGATAGTGAGGGCGAAAATTTATAAATAATAAAAAATTAAAAGATCTTAATAAAACAGAGGGCAAAGACATAAACCCTGTGTGTATATAAATAATAAATTTAAATAGGTTTTCCAAGTAGGTAGAGATTTTGGAAATGCATCTGGTTAGAATATGGACGAGGGGGCAAAGCAAAGGTTCTAGCAGGAACTTGGAAGGAAAGGTATTGGACGATTGAACACAAAATGTTTTGAGGTAGAGGCACTGGGATGAATATACATGAGCAATCATGTGTACTCAGTTCTGGTGATTAGCATGACACAATGAAGAGATTTCTGGCAATGAGGGCCATGCCCAGATGCCCTTATGTGCAGACATACCAGTAGGGTTATAAAGTTCTGTTTCTGATTCACTGTCTCTTACATAGAACTTTGGCTCCATCTTAGGTTGAAAGCTAACTTCTGAGAGGTATATGTAGCCAAGCAGTGACCCAGAATGTACCAATGACCTCTAACCGAATGTCGAGAGACTTTTGTTTTATGATTCCTGAACTGGACTGTCTACATCATATTTGCTTCAATTCATTTTGATTCATCTCAGAGACTGGAAAATTACTACAGGTAGTGGCCAAAGGCAATGTAGAGAACAGCTTTCCCAAACTCCCCTGAAACTAAATTGCACTGTAGTGGGAAAAAAATTTGGACAAGGAGCAGAGAGATGGATGTCTTTTATCCCAGTAATGCATTTCCAAAAGAAAAGGAAAGCTGATGATGTCTTTAGATATTACAGGCCAAGAGTTATTATCTTCCAGAGCCTCTGAGCGAGACTAAGTGATCCATTAAAAAACAAAATGTTCCACACAGTAGGAACAGACACTAATATTTCAGATACATATGGTCTGAAATGATCCATGTAAGTGAGTTTTCCAGCTTAAAATTATCTGTTAGGTGCTAGAATTTAGGTTTTCTTCTCATTTGACTAAAATTAAGTTTTTGATAAGAGTCTTTAAAATATGCCATGAACTTTTTCTTTTCCTTCCAAGAAAGAATATTAGGTACTACTTAAACATTATCTGTGGATATTTAAATTAGAGAAGCTCAGAAGTTATAGGAATGTCAATTTATGGGCTGCATGTGACAATAGTATATGTGATAATTGTCACACTATTTGATCTGCTTTATACAGAATGGCTTTAGGGTGTTTTGGTTTTGCATTTCCTCTCTGTTATTTTAATTTTTCATAACTGCTTTCGATTATAAATGCAGTGACAGTCCTATGGGCAAGAAGCAGATTGGATTTACAGCTCCGTCACAAGTCTTTGACCACCATTTATTTAGTGCATTCATTTTTTACTTGTCTGTTTATAAATTCAATTAATTTTAATTTATTTTTAGCTGCTGATCCTCTATGAAATTACTGGCATAGTTGTGAGGTAAGAGAGCAATTGAAGAAACTGAATTTTTCCTTCGGAGCACAAAGAAAATAATGAAATAAGCAAAGATAGGAATAGTTTAGCACCAGTTGTAGCCTCGATTTATTCTGCAATGTTGACACTGCTGAAAGAGTAAATTCTTAGTGTAGGAATCGCTTCTGTCTACATTTCTTGTGCATGCCACGTGCCTAACTAAGTGCTGCCTTGGCCATCTGAGTCTCACAGTGCCTGTGCCAAGTCCAGTCCAGAGCTGTCAAGGTGGAGCATGTAGGATGGGCACTTTCACAGAGATGAGTGATTGAGGACATGTGAAGCAGCAGAGTTTTACCTTGGGGAGCTGTAAAGCTGCAGAAAGGGCCATGCCTTTGGCTTGGATGAAGGCATCGCCAGAGAAAGGGTTGTAGGTAATTTTTTGAGTTTTAGAAGGTCATGGTGTAAGGAATCGGGTTAGAGGAAGGAGAGGTAGAAATTGACTCCTTTACTTCTCATCTCTTTATTTTCAAAAGAAAAATAAACAAAAACTAGTAGTAATGAAGAACTCATGGACATAGTCATTGAAAAAGAACTTCTGAAGTATTCTAAAGCTGCTGGCAATTAAGATCAGAATTCTCTGAATGGGCAGGTCTTAAGATGAAATAGACTCAGGTTCAAGTATTAAGTTATGTGAATATAGGGAAATAGTCACTTTAAGTCACAATTAATTGTGAAATGGAGATAATAACATCATTGTACGGAGATGAGGAGACTCACCAAAACTGTGTACCTAGTATGACTACGGTTGAGTTAAAATACTGATTTTTATAGATAATATGAAATAAATAATACAATGTTCTAACTTCTAACTGCCTTGGTTTGAAGGTTCAATGATCCCAATGAAATGCTTTTTCTGACTACAGTTTTGTCTTTGATTGTAGTTTCAGTGGTCCAAGGTACATTATATTTCCATTTTATACTACTTTCAGAAGTGTAAGAAGTGTATTGAAATATCCTTTGTGGCTGGAATGAAGGAAATAGAGCACAGAATGAGGGTATTCAGGGGCCATAAGATATTCAAGGGTTAAAGGTTGTTGCCATCAAATACATCAAGTCTGGCAACCTGAGTTTGACTCCCTGAACCCATGGGGTAGAAGAGGAGAACTGAATCCTAAAGTTGTTCTCTTAATCTCCACTGACCTCCACAGGTGTGCTGGTGGTACACACACACACACACACACACACACACACACACACTCAATCACTCACACAAGGTAAAGAAAGAAATGTAAACATTATTTAAAATAATCTGGACTAAAGAGTTCACTTTTTTAAATAATCAGTATTCAAAGTCTTCTTTGTTGTAGCAAACCCTAAATTTTCAATATAGATTTTGCTTGGGTAAAGCAATCCTGGACCAGCTTTACTGGTGCAAAAGCAGATCTTTCCAATACTATATCCATATAAGTGACCTATTAGAAAAATGTTTTGTTTGTTATTTCAGATTTATATATTTATCGTGTGATATATATATATATATATATTTTCCAGAATATAGTAAACATAGAAGACAAGGTTTATCATTCCATAGGATCTAAACCTAAAACATCAACATTTAGAAATGCCAGAGGATATGGTTGACACTAGAAATATGTTGTTGAAAAACCATTTTAGTACTTCCTAGACAAAGATCAAATTCTCAATGAAACAACTTCCATGTCTCATCAACAGTTAAGACTTGGGTGAATAATGGAACTTCTGTGCATGAGAATACTGATGCTGCTATAACAAAGAATGGGAAAAAAAAGGCCACGTACTCTGAATCAGAAATGGCTCCAAGATCCATGAAGAAGATGACCAGTAGCTGGGGGGGGAATGTGATTTACTGTGTGACAGTCTATTTTTTACGGAGAGTTTTCCATGTACAAACAAAATGAGTTAATGTCCATACCTGTTCTTTCTTCCCTCATTCCCCCCTCTTTCACTCTCTTCTCTCTTCTGCAATCCAGCCATGTTCCTACTGCCCTCCCTTCTCTCTTCAGGTGTGGATCATGCAATTCCTTTCCTGTCATCTGGATCTATAAGGGACCAGCCCTCTGTGGAAGTTTAAGTGGTCTTTTAGTAGGTAGTCTCACGAATGGGGGAGCTCCCCTTCTCTTGTCCAGAACCTGCTCCGAAGATTCTCTCTAGTATAGTTGTTTCTTCTGAGGTCCTTGCTGGTTCATGATGGAGTGTTGATATATCAACCATTGTGTAGACTTCGTGGTAGTAGTAGATCTAATTGCAGTGAGCTCCTGGATGAAGCATTCCTGTCCTGACTGGAGTGTCTTGACTGGCAATACATCTCCCCACTTTAGGTTCTTAAAATCTTAACACCCTCCTCTTCTCCAGGTTCATTAGCTTTGGGATGGGGAGAGATTTTGACAGCCCGATCAGAGCTGAGCATATAGGGTCACCAATTCCCTGAACTCTGGCCAGTTGTGATTTTCTACCTCTTTCATCTTCCATTGCACTAGGATGAATCTTGGCTGGGTGCTCCACTCTTTTGGGATCTTCTGTCCACTCCCAGATTTAAGTTTCTTTGTATTTTGTGGGTGTTATAACATTTTTGATTTAATTGTATCATTCTGAAAGTTCATGGCTGGGATCCACTTATAAGGGACTACATATGGCATCTGACTTTCTGCATCTGAGTTACTTTCCACAACATAATTTCTTTCAACTCCATCCATGTAATAGCAGATTTCACTAATTCGTTTTTCTTGACAGTTAATAGTACTCCTTTATATATATTAACCATATTTTCATTATCCATTCATCTACTGCTGGGTGTTTAGGCTGATTCCATGTCTTTGCTGTTATGAATATAGAGTTGCAAGGAACATGGATATACATGTGTCTTTATAATAAAGTATAGTGGTATAGTGTTCTTTTGGGATATTTCTAGGAGTGATATAGCTGTGTCACCTATGGTATGTCAATTTTTAGCTTTTTATTAAGGAATCTTATTCATATTTGAAATCTTAGCTAGAGCCATAAGACAAGAGAGGAAAATTAAAGGGATACAAATGGGAAAGGAATGTGTCAAGATATCTTTATTTGCAGATAACAAAGAGACCTAAGAGACTCCAAAAGTTCCTGAAATTAATAAATAATTTCAGAAAAATGGCAGGCTACAATATTAACATTCAAAAATCAGGATGAACAAAATGAGAAAGACCTGAGAGAAATAATTCCATTTACTATAATTGCCCTATCCCAAAATGAGATACTTGGAATAAATTTAACTATGGATGAGATCTATGACAACTTTGAAATACTAAAAAAATAACAACTTTGAAATACTAAAAAAAAGAATAGATTACAGAAGACAACAGAGGATGGAAAGACCTCCCATATCTATGGTAACCTCCAGTCTATTTTTTGTCTGTATGATTTGAATACTCTAAAGTGTCTTATTTAGGTGGAGTCTCACAGTGTTTGTCTTTTTGTGACTGGATTATATCATTTACCATAATGCAATTTATCATAATGAACCTTGGAATAATGTTTCAAGGCCATCCGCAATATAAAGTGCGGCAAAATTCACTTCCTTTTTTTTCTCCCACATTTTATTTTTTTTCTAATCATACAAGCTCAATAGGTACCCCGTCCTCTCTTATCCCTCCTCTCCTCCCCAGTCATCCCCTTTCCCCCTTCCTTTCACCCCTCTCCCTCTCTTTTCCTCTCCCAATGCCTCCCCCTTCCTCCCTCCCATTCCCTGGATCATCCTTTTGTGTAAACCTCCCTCTGAGTCCTCCACCTTAGCGAGGGGTAAGGACTCAGTGGCCCTGCCTGGAGACCAAGAAGGGGAACTCTATTATGACTGTTAATCCCTTGTCTCTAAGGATCCTACTGCCTGGAACCTTCTCCCCTATGATCCATGCTAGATTCCGGAGGGGGGGGTCACTGACATGTCAGCCATTTTTCAAGTCAGGCAAAGTCCAGTTCTGGCTACTACAGCCCTAACTTGTGTGGAGTATCTTGCATATTGTTGGTCCTCCCCATCTTTAGGCTCTTACAATCTTGCTGCCCCATCTTCCTCAAGGTTCCCTGAGCTTTAGGATGGGAAGAGATTTAGCTGGTCTGGTTCCAGGTGAATAATGTAGGGTCTTTGGTGTTCTGAATTATGGTTTGTTGTTGTTTTCAGTTTGCTTTTCCTGCACTGCCCTTGGCTCCATCCTGAATGGTATCAAAGGTCACCTCCTAACCAAAGATAAAAGATTGTTTAAATGAAGTTCTTAATGTAAGAGGAGAATCAAAAGTAGATAGAAAAATAGGAGTAGAATGCAGCAGTGTGTGTGTGGGGGGGGAGGTCAGTATCCCATTTGTGGGATGGTTACCATCTATCTGCCAGTCCCTATACCCTTCCTGATTGGTGAGATCAAACCTGTTCAGTTGCAAGTGACCAGGAAGAGAAGCGAGATTGAGCTTCACCAGATGTCTTGCTACTTACATGCAATACTTGAGGGCTACCTATTTTCTCTACTGAAGCAAGCATTCACTTCCTTTTTAATGGCTAGTGTTTGAGTACACTTCATTTTTACCCATTATGTAACTCATTAGACATTCTTATCAGTCTTAAACATATCATGAAATGTGAATAAAGGGTTATAATTTTTCATGAGTTTTAAAGAACATTCAAAATCAGAAGAGAGGAATTTAAGAGTGGACAAACTTTTTTTTAAATTTTTTATTCAATTGTGCGTGCGTGTGTGTGTGTGTGTGTGTGTGTGTGTGTGTGTGTGTTTGTGTGCAGAACCACCTGTGAATTCGGGAACCACCATGGACCGCCTTTACCTCCTCCTTATTTACTCTGCCCCGGGATTCACAGGACTGCCCTACCAGGACCAGAAATGCAGGCCGCCCCTGCTTCCACCCAGCGAAGAGTGGACAAACTTCTTAAGGCTGAGAATGTAGGTCAGTGTTAATGCGTTTTCTTTACCCTGGATTCTGTTCTCAGCACTACAAAATAAAATAAATAATAACAAGAAGTGGAGGTCAGAGAAATGGCTCAGTTGGCAAGGCATGTACCTCATAGTTATGTAAATTACTAGTAAGTGTGGCAGCCCTCCAGTAATCCCAGCACTTGGAATGCAGAAACTTCTGGAGCAAGTTGGTTAGCCACACTAGTTGAATTTGTTAGCTCCATGTTCAAGAGAGAGATTCTAACTCAATATATAAAGTAGAGAGTTATTAAGGAAAATACCTAACATCAATTTCTGAACTATACATGCATGCGTATATATGCAAACATGTATAAACACACATGCCACAGATACACATGTATACATGTTACACAAATTTATAAAATTGGGGGTTAGGAGGATGTCTCAGAAGTTAATTGTATTGCAACAAAAGGACCTGAGTTCGAACTTTAGATTCTACATAAAAATGGTAATTGGAAATGGTGGAGGACCGCACTTCTGACCTGGAAAGCAGAGCTTAAGAAACCCCAGATCAAACAATAAGGTGAAAGAATAATCCAGAAAGACTTTCACAGTTGCGCTTGAACCTCCACATATACACATGGTGCCCTTTAAAACACACACACACACACACACACACACACACACACACACACACACACACATATACAAACAGAGATGCCAAAAGCCCTCATTTATGGGTAGTTAGCACTATGAATTAACTAAAACCTGAAAACTAAACCCAGATCCTTAGAGGTCAAAGAATGAATAATCTAATTGAGACCATGCAGGTACAGTATAATTTCACAAGTTCTGAGTCTTTTGTCAAACATTTTGCCCAAGTGTTAGTGTCCTTTTATTTAAGCCCCTGCAGAAACCAATTACATGATTTTATAGTATATTTTACAAGAAGAGTCATTAGGAAGAGAGGCTTTAAACTTTACTTAGTTTACCCTGTATTCAGAGGCATAACTAAAACTGTATTATAAAAGAATGGAGGAAATTGAAAACAGGCTATTTCAGAATGAAGCAAAATATCATCCCAATACACACGATATATATATATTCAAGTGCCAGGAGTCCTTTTGCATTTTATTGTTCCCTAATTAATAATGTCAGGAACTTTAAAACAATTTGGGAAATGCATGGAGGCAAAATTCCAACTTTCCCAATGTTTCCTCTTTATTAAATGCATCCAGGATGACTGTCTTCATTCAGTCTATTCTCAAAGGTCATGCTCCAGGTATTTTTCCAAAATAAAGGGTTTTTTAAATTTTGTTTTGTTGTATTAGAATGGAAACCATGTAGCAGCTCATTTCCAACTATCACAATATTATGTAATTTTAGACAAGATTTAAATAGTTTTACCTGGGTCACTGCCAGAGTCTAGCAAGTGTGAAGAATTCTGTCTTAACTCTTCACGGCATATGTCACCTTTCTTTTGTCCTTGCCCCAATCCTCCTTTTTATCCTGTTCTTTCTCTGGTTTTCCCATTCATCCATGCAGTCACATATATATTTTAGGCTATGATTTTTACTGGCAGAAGTAATGTAATTTTTCATTTATTTTGGCTTACACTTTATTTTACTTTTCAGACTAGCTTATCATTTATTATTAATACTTATAGTTTTATTTCCATTCTCAGAGAGGACTGTGCAAAAAGACAGATGAACATTCACCAGAGGAAAGTGAGAGAACTTCATGGAAAGTATTGCAGTATTGAATGGAAATGCTTATGACTATAAGTTTTCTGAAAGCAATATTTTCTCTTTCATTTTCCTTTGTCATATGTTGTTCTTATTAGAATGACTGATGAATAAAGATATTGATGCTTACATAAATATTTAATGATGAGTATTGTCAATTTATGAAAGATGCTTTAGTTGAAAATGTTTCAGTAGTAATGAACTGAACTGATGTGTTTTGGTTTTTGTAATCTGTCAGTTATAAAATGCTCAATGTAGAATGGGAAGGAGGGAGGAATAAGTACTCAATATGCTTGTAAAATTGGAAAGATAAAAAAGAAAAATAAATAAATAATGCTCGATGTTGATATACGTGTTGAAGTCTTAGGTCATACTTTGGTCCTTAACATTGAGGGGTGCCAGTGTCATGAGGATGTCAACTACATTAGTGTGTCAATCCATTAATAACTTCACAGTGATTAGGTTATCAAGAGGTGGGGTATAATGAGATCTGGAGACAGTTTCACTCAGTAATGAACATTATTAAGAATACCATACCTCCATTCATATGTATAAGACTGTTCTTTTTCCTGTCTCCCATCTCTTTCTCTCCCCTTTTCTCCCTTTTTCTTCTTTCTTTGGTGCCCATATTGAATTTATGTTAAAGAATCTTACTAATAAGCTTCAACTTTCAACAGAGAGCATAGAACATAGTGAAAACTATTTTCAGCTATATCTCAGTCAGTGGTTAATAACTAGAATACATAAAGAACTTCATAAAGCATAAAACTGATAATAAATAGGCTAATGAAATGAAAGTTCTTATTTTTATGATTTTTATTGAGAATTTTTCATATACAAACAGTATGAGTTTATATTCTTGCCTCCTCCATTTCTGCACCCTTGCTCTCCTACCAATTCGTGTCCCTTCTGTCCTCATGCCCCTCTGGTTCCATGGGTTGCCTGCACCCATGTAAGTAAGGACCAGGCTTCTATGGTAGTTTAAATAGTTCATCCAAGGACAGACTCACTTGTGGGGAAACTCCCTTTTTTTTGTCTAGCATCTATCTGACAGATTCTCTCATTTAGATGTTCCATCTATATGAAATTCTCTCATATAAATGTACCATATAACCCACTGGTATCACTCCTGGCCATATACATAAAGGACTGTAAGTTCTATTAGAAGTATATTGAACATCCATGTTTATTGCTATACTATTCACAATTGCTAGAAATGGAACCAGCCTGGATATGCATTAACAGAAGAATGGATAATGAAAATATGGCATATTTAAGCAACCAAATCCTATTTCCCATCAAAGAAAAATAAAATTGTGAAATTGGCAGCAATGTGGATGGATCTGGAAAGTATGTTATGTTCTCTCTATCGTGAATTCTAAGCTTTACTGTTTGTAGTATGTATATAAGGATTGTAAAAATGGGTATTGACTATCAGACAGACAGAAAATCACAAGAGAGAACAGAAAGTGTTGAGGGAGGAGGGGTATAAGTTACCCGTGACACTGGACAGATTGAAAAAAGGAGGAAAGGGATATGGAAAAGAATGGTAAGAGAAACAATAAAAATAGATTTTTCTTGAAAAATGTCATAATGAATTCTGATTATTTGTAAGCTAATAAAAAAGAAAAATTGTTGGGCCCGCCCAAGATTTGCCCCAGGGCATGGCCGAGCACATGGGACTAAAGATGGCGCTGAGGGCAAGGGTCTTGGGCGTAACCGTAACCTGATCACTTCACAGAGAGCCCTAATTGGCTTTCAGGTATCTACCTGCCCCCTGTGCTGAGCGGCATTGAATTTGACCATTAGCACCTGTAGGATGTCTTGACCTTGTGATACAATTGGATGCCAGTGGGCTGGAGGGGCGGCTCAGGGGTTAAGCCTCTGCCTTGCAGGCAGAAGGTCCTGACTTCGGATCCCAGAGCCCACGTATAGATGCCAGGTGGAAGCGCGGGCGGCCTGCGCTTCTGGTCCTGGTAGGGCGGAGCCTGTGAATCCCGGGGCAGAAGGAGGTGGAGGTGTCCATGGTGGTTGGCGAATTCGTCCGTGGTTCTACACATACACAGACACGCACACACACACACACACAGACACGCGCGTGCACATACACACGCATATGCACACAGTTGAATAAATAATAATAATAATAATAATAAAACAATTGGATGCCAGTTTCGCGCCTTGGTGGCCTTTGTCTATAAAAGTTCCTTTTCTCCCCCCAATAAAGAGAGATTTGCTTCTGACAATCTCCCTGTCCCGTGCGGAGTTTCTGGAGGTAGAGGCAGAGGCGGGGACGGCTGGAACCTGCTTTCATCACAGCCAGCAGCTGTGTGTTTGAGTGAGTGAATGGATGCATGAGTGGGAACCGGTTCCCACAAAAAATAATTTCAAATAAAAAACTTGTGCATAAAACATGTTTTACCATGTTTGTTAATATCTTAAGATAAAATTAACTACTGATGATTGTGAGCATCCATCTGCATTTCAGATAACTTAGGTATTAATTTTAATATATTGTATTAAGGGCTGAAGAAATGGCTTAGGGGGCTAAAATATTTTCCCTCACAATGCCAGGTGGAAATGATGGTGACTTAAAGTTAAGGCCCTGGAAGGCAGCTTCTGGGAAAGCCCAAAGCAAAGCAAATATGGAAGTAGAACAATCTAGGAAGATTCCTGATGTCATTCTTGGGACTCCACAGGGACACACACTCAAGTTCCCCTATGTATACACATACAAACGCAAACACACACTCGTGCAAGAGATATGTTGCATTTGATTATATATATTTTTATTATATATAATATATATTAATATATATTATATATTATCACTAGCCTCATGATGTGTTGAATGAAACCACAGTTCTTCCATGTCCTCATTACTGTTTATACTTACATTATGTTTTTAAGGCCTGCTTCTTTTAAGCCAGTTATTTTTGATGTTATTTTTTTTATTTATTTACTTTTATTTATTTTATTTCTTCCACTCATACAAAGTTGATTAGTACCCCATTCCCTCTCCTCCCTCCACCTCTCCCTGGACTCCCTTGATCTCTCCCCCCTTTTCTCCTTCCTATCCCCTCTCCCTCCCTTTCTCCCAGTGCCCCTTCTCCCCCGTTTCTGGAGCATCCTTTAGTGTGCATGTCCAACTTCCCTGTGGGTTCTCCTCTCTGATGAGGTGTAAGGACTCAGTAGCATTGCCTACAGCTATTTTTTTGTGTTCCCCTTTAATATAGGAACACTATTGTGGCTGTTATCCCTTGCCTCTAAGGATCCTAGTGCCTGTGATCCATGCTAGACTTTGGGGGTTCAATGATATGTTGGTCATTGCGCAGGTCATGCAAAGTCCTATTACAATTACTTCAGCCCTAACTTGTGTGGAGTATCTTGCATATCATTGCTCCTCCCCATCTTTAAGTTCTTACAATCTTACCGCCCCATTTTTCGCAAATTTCCCTGAGCTTTAGGATGGGGAAAGATTAGGCTGGCCTATGTTATGGTCAATATGATTAAAATTTATAGAATTAGAAAACTCCTGGGTAAGACAATGGCTACAAGCTACCTCTGTGTGACCCAGTGACAAGCAGTCAAACTAAATAGGCTACATTCCAAAGACAGAAGAGAGGAAGAGCTTTGGAAATTCATAAAGATTACCTGAAAAGTGTGAAGGAAAAAGGATGAGAAAGCATTAATAAGAATTACTATAGATTCATCCATTCAGCTTCTCAGTGGGAAGGAAAAAAAAAAGCCAATTCCAAAAGATAAGCTAGATGAGACACAAACAGTTTTAATTTAAGGACATACTTAGAGTCGTCACAAGATTTTAATCCCATTGCAGGTTTTACTGATCAAGCAATTCTTTAAGAGTAGGCTGCTAAACAGAAACCTCAAATAAAATGGAAGAGGTAGCCAAATCAGCAGATGTGCAAGTTACAGCACAGGAGAGAAAGAACACAATATGACTTCTGAAAGATTATCAGCAACTCCTGTACTGAACTCAACTGCCACCTAATATCTCTAGAGTTTAATACAAACTCCTGATGCAATCTTTGCTTCATATTGATGTTTGCTTTATCTATATTTTGCATTGACTTGATATTAGTCTATTGAAGTATTCATACTTGAAATAGGTTTCTTGTGATGTCACATTTTCTAATTACCATCCAATTAATTACCTTCAAATTTTAAAGCTTTAGGCCATTTACCCTTAGAAGAACTGACCATCTGGATGGGTTTAATTCTTCATGTTAATATTTGTTTTCTATTTACCCCATTTATTCATCTTTCCTACTTTTGCTGCTCCTTTGGATGATTTTAGATATTCACTGAAGTGGACAGCAATAGCCAGCCATAATGTAGAGTCCTGGCAACCCAGCAGGGCTCATCCAGAATCAAACCAACCTAATCTCTCTCCATTCTAAGGCCTTAGGAACCTCACAGAGGTTCATCATCGGACAAGATATTAATATTTACTGTTAGCCTTGATATTGATTTTCTTTTGTGTGATTCTGTCTTAAAACTTAATCTCTATTTTATTCCAATCTGTCTTCCAATATCATATCACATTTTGCACATTCCACTAGATTCTCCCATTCTCTGTATTCTTGTCATAAATTGTGTTTTACAAATACTGTAAGCTTTATGATACATTACTATTTCTGCCTTAAAGAGTCAACTATAATTTAAAACAGAATGTCAATGAAAAAAATTTTCTTTTCACATTTTTACTACAGCTGGCACTTTTCCTTTTTTGAAAGCTTTGACTTTCCATCTGTTATCATTTTACTTCTACTTGAATGATTGTCTGTAATGTTTTTAAGTGCGAGACCTTCCTATAACTTTTGACTGTGGGAGGGGAGGGGTTGTCCTTATTTTTATTTTAAAGAACATTTCATGCTGTTGCAAGAGTTGTTTCTTTCAGCATTTTAAAGAAGGTGCTTCATTTCATCTGAATGGAACATTTCAAACTGAAAAATCTTTATTTCTGTGCTTGAAATATCCTTCTCTAACACCCTTTTCTCTTTTCTCTGCTTTTTCAGGTCAGTTATAGTGTATCTTAGAAAGGTTTCCTTTGGGTTCATGCTGCATTTGTTTTGCTTAGTCTTCGGGTTTATGGGATTATAGGGGTCATCTAAGTGGGAAAATTGGATTATTCTTCAAATATTCTTTTGTTCTCTCACTATTCCCCCTTTTTTTGCTCTCTTTTTTTTTAAACTCATGTGTGCTTGTGTGTGTGCGTGTGTGCGTGTGTGTGTGTGTGTGTGTGTGTGTGTGTGTGTGTGTGATCATATATCCTTTATACCAAGGAATGTCTCTCTGATAGGGATTTAACCAAATACCCTGATTTAGGTGTTGGCTTAGAATCTTCACTTTAACTGGTCAGATTTCGAGTATCTGTCAGCCCATGAAAGGCTGGTCTACAAGACCTCTGTTTTTCTTTGCTTGAAATGTCAACCAATGCCTGAGGGCTTTGTATTAAATAAAATCTCCAAAGTCCTCCATGGAATTTCTGGAATATCTTTTTCCTCTGTAAATCTCTTTTTAAACATTAATTTACAATTGTAACCTACTCAGATTTCATAGTACAACTGCATCAACTTAGAGTTTCATGTTTGAGTTCCCATTTCTGCAATGTGTTTGAGAATTTGACTCCAGATCAACAACTAGGACAACTGTAAATTCATTTTGTTTGTGCCAGTTTCGTCTTTCCATTTCTGACAAATACATGATCAGGAACTTAGAGAAGCAAAATGTTTATTCTTGTTTATGATTCTTGCTTATACTTCATCAGCATAGCAGAGAGTTCATAACATCAGCAGCAGAGGGAATTGGTCACATTTAATCCACAGAAAGAGCAGACAGAAAAACACATTTTCTCTCTTGCCAGTATGGCAAAGTATGCTGGGATACTGAGCCAGCTCACTCCATCTTATCTACTACCTTCTTAGGAAATAGCACTACCTACTATATGGGCAGGGCCTCCCACTTCATTGAGATAATCTCCCATGGGTTTACTCAGATTAACTACTAGTTCTTTGAAATCTGCAATTCTTAGGCTCAGCCCTCAATTATCAAGTTGATACAAGAGTGTTTAACAGGGACAGGGACATGGTTTATTTCGTGTCTCTCAGTAGTCACTGCTGATTGCTCAATGCTTGAAATGAGTAGCTTAAGTATTTTGTCTATTTTAATAATTATTTCCAATAATTGGGAATTATTCTGCTTCCTTTTACTTTCTTGTGGTTATAAATTGGAGTGGATAGTATACATTTCTTATGACAAAAATCAATTTTACTTAACTTTATACTATGCCCTAGCACAGATACATTTTATTTATGCCTTTCATTAATGTTGTGACTTTATTCTTGGAGAAACATGCTTTACAAATTCTCAAAAATTCCCTGTTTCCTACTACTTTATTGCTAACTGTGATTAGTTCTCTTGTTGAATGTTCTGATTCTATCTTTTATATTTTTTAAATATAAATGTATATAAGCTCATTATTTTATTGTTTTCATAATGGCATCTGCTTATAACTGTGAACTTGGAGCTTCAGCTCCTTTAGTGAATCATTTCACACATTTTTTTCCAGGTTTTATAGCCTAGGTTCTAGTACTGATACCATAACAAGTTAGCATTTCAAGTTCCAGTTCAATATTCTTGAATACTTGTTTTTTGTTTTAACTCTGAGATTTCCCCATTGTTTTTGTCCTGTAACACTTTCAAAACATTTGTTGTTACTGCATTGAGAAAGGTTTTTGCCACCTCATGGGCCCTTGTTAATAGACAGAAGAAAAAGTCTTCACCCTCATTTTTTTTCTTCCTTGCTCCACACTTCTATGTTTATTTGTTGTGTCTCAACAGGCCCAGACTATGCACACAGTTCAGCATGTGCTCTGGCTTTTCTCTTTACTAGGTGCCCTTCTCCACTTGTCCACTTGGCATGTTTTTAATCATTCAAATACAATTCTCTTTGAAGAATGCTTGGAATGGAGTTAAAGATGTGTGATTGATGTCACTGAACTTTGGGCATAATTTTGAAAACATTTGTACCAAATGAAAATTATTTATTTTAAAGAAAAAACTCCAATATCTTTCTGTTTTGGACATTTTACAACCATGACTTATTTCCCTCCCTCCTTTCCTCCCTCTTTCCCTCTCTCCATCCTTTCCTCCCTCCCTTCCTCCATTCCCTTCTCTTCCTTCCCTTCATCCCTTCTTTCTTTCCTTTTTTCTTTTTTCTCTCATTATTCTTTGAAAACTTCATTTATGTGCTTGCCTCTCACCCCTATTTTGTATTTTACCACCCCTTTCCTCTCCCACTACCCTTCATATCACCAATCCAGCTATCTCCCTCCCATTCTCATGCATGGGTGGACCACAGGGCTATTTTTGAATGCCTGTACTAGGAAGAGTCCAGGCATTTGGCGTAGTACAAGCTGTCCTTCAGTGGCAAACCTGCAGATGGGGAAGCTCCCCTTCTCTTGTCCAAAATGGGATTTGATTTTGATCATCTGATTAGGGATCAGCATTCCAGAGTCACCTATACATTGTACTCTGGCCATTTGTGATTCTCTGTATCTCTAATCTTCCATTACAACAAAATGCACCTTGGTTAAGGGCAGAAAACTATTCTTAACTAAAGGTACAATAAGAGTATTTAGATGTTAGTCTGTTGGAACCGAAATCCCTGTTTATCACCCATCCAGACCCCGAGAAGAACCACGAGGACCGAGAGGTTGCTGCAAGAGGCAAAAGGCAAGATTTATTCTGGCGTGCCAGGACCGTCCCTCTTGCAAGCAAGGAAGGAGCGGCCCCGACTGAGATCGGGGTAGGGTTTTTATAATGAAAGCAGTCACAGCAAACTCTATTGGAACATGGCACACAATAAAGTTAACCACCAAATGTTCTTTTGCTGATAGCGGTGTCTCTGGGCAGTTGAGTTATGGGGTAATAAAGTTGACCACCAAATGTTCTTTTGCTGATAGCGGTGTCTCTGGGCAGTTCCCGTACCGCCCAGGGTGGAGGGCAGAATGGCATGTCCCGCCCGAGATCGGGTAAACAAGGTTGGCGCCTTTGGGCTGGCGCCAGTGGGAAGTTTTGGAATGCGCACGGGCGGAGAGCTAGGTGCTGGGGGAAGGGAAGCTTATCTTAAAGTCCCACATTCCCCCCTTTTGTCTAGTTCATATATTTTATTTTTTATTTATTTATTTTTTTTAAATTTTTTTTTTATTATTATTATCATTTATTCAACTGTGTGCAGATGCGTGTGTGTGTCTGTGTGTGTGTGTTTCTGTGTATGTGTAGAACCACGGACGAATTCGCGAACCACCATGGCCGCCTCCACCTCCTTCTGCCCCGGGATTCACAGGCTCCGCCCTACCAGGACCAGAAGCGCAGGCCGCCCCCAGCTTCCGCCTGGCGTCTATACGTGGGATCTGGGATCCGAACTCAGGACCTTCCGCCTGCAAGGCGGAGGCTTAACCCCTGAGCCACCGCTCCAGCCCCTAGTTCATATATTTTAATCTTAAAAGGTGGCTGGGCAGTGGTGATCAGGTAGTGGGGCCCTCTATGGGGATTTTGGGCGACAACCGTTCTTTGGCTTCTTCCTGCTGAGAGGGGTCAACGTGGGGATTCTGAGTAGGGGTCCGTATCCATCACCTTGCCAGCTGAAAGGAATGAACAGAACAAATATGTTCATAGAAATCTCTCTTTTTCTTCTTTAGTTGCAAATTCATTTGCATACTGTTGTTTTAAGATCATGACTTGAACAGAATTAAGTCAGTCTCTAATGAAAGCCAAGAGCCTATTTATAATACAAGGACCGAAAGTTAAAATAAGTATTATGATTATTAGGGGGCCTGCTATGGCAGAAAGTAAAGTAGTAAGCCAAAGGGAAGCGGTAAACCATCCTTCAAACCAGCTCTGTGATGCTCTATATTCTTTTTCTCTGTTCTCTAGTCTTTCCTTTAACTTAGCCATGGCATCACGAATTTCCCCACTATGGTCTATATAGAAACAGCATTGCTCAAAAAAAAAAAAAAAAAAGAAACAGCATTGCTCTTTAAGTGCTGCACAAAGTCCTCCCTCTTTGAGAAAGAGTAAATCCAATCCCCTTCTATTCTGTAAAGCTACTTCTGACAAGGAAGTAAGAGACTCTTCAAGTCGGGTTATAGACTTTTGTAATACCAGCAGATCTTGTGAAATAGCATGTCTTAAATTTTCATATTTAGTTTGTGAAGTTACCAGTCCAGCTGTTCCTGTTCCTATTCCCGCCAGTACTCCTGCCCCAACTAGTAAGGCGAGGGTAATACTCACAGGTTCGCGCCGGAATCTTGTTGGGGCCCTTCCAAACGTATAAGCATCTATTAAGTCTGACTCAGGATGGTAATAGATTCTGGGAAAGAGCTGGACTAATACACAGAAATGACTAGTTGAATTAAACACAGTTGTGTGTATACATGGGGTGAGGCCTGTGCTGCAAGCCCACCAGGCATTTTTAGGGGGCACAACATAAGTCCCTATAGTTCGATCTATCCGTATGGAAGAGTTACAAAGGGGTTGGTATTTGGAGGGAACCGTTCCTATACATAGTCCTTGTCCTGACACTTCTTCTAGGGTAATTTTACCTCCTGTTTCCCATTTACATTGGTCATGCGAGTTATTGTAAAATACCGAGTAATTGTAGGCAATTCCCTCGTAGTACGGGGGCGCCGCACTCAAGCACAACCAACAGGTGTCGGATACTAGCTCGGGATGGGTTTGATTTAGCAGGCTATATCCTCCTTTAATTAAATTTTTAAACCTCTCTGTCTGGCGAGGAGGAGCTTTATATGGATCTTCTGTAGATGGGATTAAACTATTAATTTGAGTGGTTTGGGTGGCAGTCTGATTGTCGGTTGGGGCGGCTGTTGTTGTGGGGACCGGTTCTTTAGTTTTTGCTTTACTTTTTATTCTAGAATTAGTTACAATTTTATTGGGTCCCACTGGTTTATGAACTATTGGTTCTATTTTTAATCTAATAGTAAATATTAACCCGGGTTTGTTCCGTGTACATATAATCGTAGCCCCCAGGTTTTCCCCGTAATCCAATTACAATCTTGCTTTCCCTTTGTAGTGAAGGTAATGTTTATGTGGCTGTAAATTCCATCTTTGGGATCTGTGAACCTAATTAAGTCATCGTCTTTGGTTGCCCATCCCCCGTTTGTACTGGTCACACATCCCCATTGGGAACAAAAATAAGACTCTGTGCCACCGCATCCCCAAGTTCTAGGGCCTGGGCAAATATACCATGTGGGATGGTTGTTACAGGGTGGTCGACTTTCTTCGACTCCCTTTAAAATGAGTGTCGTTTTTCTTTTACTGTAATGGACTATGTTTTGTCTCGGTTTTCCGTGGGTGTCGGTCGTACGGGCCCAGTCATAAGTAGCTAGTTGGCATAGGTCAAAAGTTAAGTCTGGCCACCAATGCCATAAGGGGGACTCTGATGTGGCCAAGGGATAGGTCTGGTCTGTCCCTGGGTTTGTTATTTCCCAAGTTAGTTTATAGGGTTGGTGAGGATTAGAGTCTAGGGCCCCATTACTTAGCTGGATTTGGCTTAGCAGTGTCAGCACAACCGCGACGGATGTGAAGCTTAAGAGGGTTGTCAGTCTTTTGTATGATCTAGCTGTCATCTTTGGGTGGGAGGTGGGCTCTCTTAATGTGAGAGACATGCACCCACGTGGCAATGCCTTCAACTTTCACAGCAGTAGGGGTGGTCAGTAGGATCATATAGGGTCCTTTCCACCGGGGCTCTAGGTTGCGGGTCTGATGTCTTCTCACGTATACCAGGTCTCCGCAGCTGAAGTCATGTCTTTTGTTGGTGGGTTCTCCAGGCTGGTAAGTGGCAGCCACCTGCTTCCAAAGGTCGTCCTGCACAGCCTGGATTGCTTCCAGCCTGGTACGCAAAGACATATCATTAGTGGGTAGCCCTGTGTCTTTGATCTGAGTTATTGGAGGTGAAGTTCCGTATAAAATCTCAAAGGGGCTAAGTCCCAGTTTCTTGGATGGGGTATTGCGTGCCCTAAAAAGAGCTAAAGGTAAGAGAGTGACCCAATCTCTGCCGCCAGTCTCCATGATTAATTTAGTCAAGGTCTCTTTTAGAGTCCTATTCATTCTTTCTACCTGACCTGAACTTTGGGGTCTGTATGCACAATAAAGTTTCCAATCAATCCCCAGATACCTGGCCATTCCCTGACTTACCTGGGCAACGAACGCAGGGCCCTTGTCTGAACCTATTACCTTAGGAATTCCAAAACGGGGGAAGATTTCTTCTAAGATCTTCTTGGTGACTGTTGACGCAGTTTCGTTTTTGGTGGGAAAGGCTTCCACCCAGCCAGAAAAGGTGTCCACAAATACCAACAAATACTTGTATCCATATTTAGCAGGCACAATTTCTGTGAAATCTATCTCCCAATACCTTCCTGGTCTGTTGCCCCTCAGTCTCTGTCCTGTGACTCCTTCAGTAGGTTGGGCATTTACCAGACTACAAGGCTCACAGGCTATGATCGTCTCATAGATCAGGCTGGCAGCCTTTGGTATCAGAAAGTCAGAATCCTTAATGAATTCTCTGATTTTTGCTGCTCCCAAATGCGTCCATTGATGCATTTGTTTGATTAATTCTTTAGCTTCTTTCTGAGGGAGTATAATTTGTCCAGTAGGGGTTCTCCAGGCCCCTAATTTATCATCATAGGATTTGTCCAATTTCTCTATTAACTGCAGGTCTTTCTGGGTATATTCATAGACTGGCTTTAGGGTTCCTAATATTAGAATAGAAGTTGACTGATAGGCAGCTTTCTTTGCTTCTTTATCTGCCATATCATTTCCCAATGCTATCTGAGTTTTAGTTCTATTGTGTCCCGGGGTATGTATTATACTCACCTTTGCAGGAAGATGTAGAGCAGCCAGAAGGTCAAGGATCTCCCGTTTATTTTTTATGGCCTTACCTTCTGAGGTCAGCAGTCCTCTTTGTTGATAAATGGCCCCATGTACATGAGCGGTTGCAAATGCATACCGGCTGTCCGTGTAGATGTTAATCCGCCGTCCCTTTCCCAGCTCCAAGGCTTTTGTCAAAGCGACCAACTCTGCTCTCTGTGCTGACGTTCCTGCCGGGAGGGCTGACGCCCAGATGACCTGTTTTCCGTCCACCACTGCAGCCCCGGCTCACCTCTCTCCTTGGTCCAAGAAGCTGCTGCCGTCTGTGAACCAGGTAGTCTCTGCATCCGGCAAGGGCTGGTCGGTCAGGTCTTTCCGCCAGCCATGGGCCCTAGCGAGGACTTGTTGACAGTCATGAATCGGGGGCTCTAGGTCTGGGTCCGGCAGCAAGGTGGCGGGATTAAGTCCAGTTGCTGGTGCAAACGTTATTCTGTCATTGTTTAACAGCAACACTTGATAATGAGTCATTCGGGCGTTGGTGAGCCAACGATCTGGTGGTTGTCTAATGACATTTTCTAGGGCATGGGGGGCTGCCACAGTCAGATTCTGTCCCATAGTCAATTTATCGGCATCCTTTACTAATGTTGCGGTAGCAGCTATTATGCGCAAGCAAGCCGGCCATCCTGCCGCTACTGGGTCCAATCTTTTGGAGAGGTACGCTACCGGCCTCTTCCAGGGTCCCAATTGTTGAGTCAACACCCCCTTTGCTATGCCCCTATTCTCTGCCACATACAAGTGGAAGGGCTTAGTTGTATCTGGCAGGGCCAGGGCTGGCACTGTCATAAGGGCCTGTTTTATTTGGTCAAAGGCCAGTTGCTCTCTTTCAGTCCAAGTGAATGGGGCACTGTTCTTAGTCAACGCATACAGGGGGGCTGCCAATTCCGCGAACCCTGGTATCCAGAGTCTGCAAAATCCTGCCGTGCCTAAGAATTCCCTCATTTGTTTAGGATTTTGAGGAGGCGGAATATGAAACACAGTCTGCTTCCGTGCCTCCGACAGCCAACACTTTCCTCCCTCCAGCTGATACCCCAGGTAACTGACCTTTGTTTTACAGATCTGGGCTTTCTTCGCTGATGCCCGGTATCCTAGGCCTCCCAGTTCTTTCAGGAGTCTCTCGGTGCCTTCCCGACAGGTGGACTCGTCTGGGGCCGCCAGCAGTAGATCATCTACGTATTGTAGGAGAGTTACCTGTGGGTTCCGAGTGCGGAAAGAGAGGAAGTCCTGGTGCAATGCCTCATTGAAGATGGTGGGGGAATTCTTGAATCCCTGCGGCAACCTGGTCCATGTGAGCTGTCCAGAGGTTCCGGTCTCAGGGTCCTTCCATTCGAATGCGAAGAGTGGTTGACTGGCTGGGGCCAGTTTTAGGCCAAAAAATGCATCCTTTAAGTCCAGCACCGTATACCAGATTTGGTCTGGTGGCAAAGAACTTAGGAGAGTATATGGGTTTGGGACAGTCGGGTGAATGTCGGCTGTCCGTTTATTTACCTCTCGTAAGTCCTGCACAGGCCGGTAATCATTGGTGCCAGGCTTCCGGACCAGTAGCAGAGGTGTGTTCCATGCTGACCGGCATGGGCGGAGGACCCCTGCTTCCAACAACATAGCTATATGGGGTTTAATTCCCTCTCTGGCTTCAGCAGTCATTGGGTATTGGCGGACGGCTATGGGCAGTGCTTGAGATTTTAATTCTATATGGACAGGTGGCTGATTAACAGCTTCTCCTAGACCACCAGTCTCTGCCCATGCCTTTGGGTATTTCCGCAACCATGGAGCCATCTCTGTGGTCTCTTCTAGTGGAAACTCAAAAAGTCTATATTCATTTTGTAGTTTGAGGGTTAAAATCTGAAGGGGCTGTCCTTGCTCATTGGTTACAGTAGTCCCTTCTGTTGAGAAATGGATTTGGGCTCCCACCTTTGTTAATAAGTCTCGTCCCAAGAGTGGGTATGGGCAGTCAGGGATGACTAAGAATGAGTGGGATACCCGGCCCACGCCGAGGTCCACCTTTCTTCGGGTAGTCCATGAATATTGCTTGTTCCCTGTTGCCCCCTGTACCCAAGAAGTCTTTCCAGATCGTTTTCCTTGATCTTGTGTTAGGACCGAATGTTGGGCCCCTGTGTCTACTAAGAACTCTGTTTTCTTCGCCTCCACCATTAAGGTTACCCTGGGTTCAGGGAAGGGTGCTGAACCCCGTTCCCCCTAGTCCGAATCTTCTCTTTTTGAGGGGTTACTTACAGGTCGCCTTTGGAATTTGGGTTTCTGTGGACAGTCCTTGGCCCAGTGTCCTTTTTCTCCACATCAAAAACATTGGTTCCGGTCGGTCTTCTGAGGATGTTCCTTGTTGCCCAGGTGTCTCTGCATGCCTCCCTGTCTTGGCGGTCTATCCTGTACTACCGCAGCCAGGATTTGAGTGAGCTTCCTCTCATGTCTCTTATCTCTTAAGTCCTTTTCCTTTTCTTTCTTTTCTTCCTCAACATCTCTATTATAATATACTTTCTCAGCTACCTGCACTATGTCCCTTAGCAACTTATCCTGTAATCCTTCTATTCTTTGCAATTTCTTTTTAATATCCTTAGCTGACTGGTCAATAAAAGCCATCATTACTGTCGCTTTATGTTCATCACTAGTGAGGTCAAAGGGGGTAAACCTGCGAAAGCTTTCATAAGCCGTTCTAAGAAAATAGCAGGAGCTTCCCCCGGACCCTGTAATATTTCTCTTACCTTAGTCAGATTGGTGGGTCATTTGGCCGCACCTCGGAGACCTGCCATTAGAGTCTGGCGATACACATTGAGACGCTCCCTACCTTCAGGGGTCCGGTAGTCTCAGTTAGGTCTTGTTAAGGGTGAAGCCGCAACTATGAGGGCGGGAATTATGGTAGGTCTTCCATCCTCCCCAGGCACATTCTTGCGGGCTTCCAGCAGAACTCTTTGTTTTTCCTCTGTGTTGAGAAGGGCCCCCAGCAGTTGCTGGCAGTCCTCCCATGTTGGCTGGTGGGAATAAAGCACTGAATCTATGAGAGAAATTAAAGCATCTGGGTTCTCAGAAAAAGAGGGATTCTGATTCCTCCAATTGTAAAGATCAGAGGAGGAGAAAGGCCAGTACTGAAGGGGCTGATTTCCCTGATCATCAGGAAGGCCATACTCCCGTAGAGGCAATGTAGGGATAGCCTCTTTATCCAGTTGGACCTTTCGTCTTGTCCCTGCCGCAGGTCTCTGCAGGAAGGGATCTAGGGATGGGTAAAGAGTAGAGGGTGAAGAAGGAGGAGGAGTGGAAGGTGGTGTGGAGGGGATAGAAGGGAGGGTAGGAGGAAGTCCAGGCAGCTCTTCTGGACCTCTTCGTTGTTCCGGGTAGGGTGGCGGTTGATCCAGCAGTTCTTTCTGGGTCTCATTCTCAGGAATCACCTGTGGTCTAGACTTAGGGTCCAAAGCGGGAGTAGAGAGAGTTAAAACAGGGAGAGGTTGGGGAATAAAAGATTTCATCCAAGAGGGAGGGTCTTGGACTAGGTCTTCCCAGGTGACGATGTATGGGACCTGTTCGTGGTGTCCGTGGGATCTGTCCTGGAAAACCTGCTTCTTGACTAGAGAGATTAATTCCTTCTGAAAGGAGCCGCCAGCCGGCCACCCCACATTGAAGGTGGGCCATTCATTTCTGCAATAGATTTGCCACCTTCCTTTTCGTAAGTCGAAAGATAGGTTATGTCCTCTTTCCCTAACGTCCTTCCAGTGCCCCAGCATCAAGTCCAAAGGAGTAGTCTGAACCTGTCCCATGATACGTATCTCTTGATAACAAAAATATACCAGGAATACACTAAAAGACACCAACACAAAACTGACAACAAGACGAGATCTCCAATCAACAAGTGTCTGCCGGAGGGCTCCTGTTCCGGGCGGAGAATCAAAAGCAAAAGATGCCGGCAGTAACCTGGCTCGGGGGTCCCAGAGGTCCTTGATATGGCCTCCTTCCCCGAATAGTCTCACCATGAGTCTAATTTAACTCACGGCCTGCTGTCCCCGAGCTTGGAGCGTCCTCCTCGCTCTACAGGGTACCCTAGAGCATGTCTGCTCACCCCTTAAAAGGTCACAGCGCTCACGCCGAGTCTACGGCGTTCCTTCGAAAACGAAAGGAAAATCTTAGAGGAACACAAAGACAAAGACGAGAACATGCTTACCTTCAACCCTGGGTCGTCGCTGTTCCTTCTGGGGCTGGGGGCATCCCGGATGAGCCCCCAATATGTTGGAACCGAAGTCCCTGTTTATCACCCACCCAGACCCCCCCCCGAGAAGAACCACGAGGACCGAGAGGTTGCTGCAAGAGGCAAAAGGCAAGATTTATTCTGGCGTGCCAGGACCGTCCCTCTTGCAAGCAAGGAAGGAGCGGCCCCGACTGAGATCGGGGTAGGGTTTTTATAATGAAAGCAGTCACAGCAAACTCTATGGGAACATGGCGCACAATAAAGTTAACCACCAAATGTTCTTTTGCTGATAGCGGTGTCTCTGGGCAGTTCCCGTACCGCCCAGGGTGGAGGGCAGAACGGCACGTCCTGCCTGAGATCGGGTAAACAAGGTTGGCGCCTTTGGGCTGGCGCCAGTGGGAAGTTTTAGAATGCGCACGGGCGGAGAGCTAGGTGCTGGGGGAAGAGAAATGCTTGCGGGGAGAGCTAGGTGCTGGGGGAAGGGAAATGCATGCGGGTGGAGAGCTAGGTGTTGGGGGAAGGGAAGCTTATCTTAAAGTCCTACAAGTCTACTGTCAAGTATTCATAGTTAACACTAAGATATCTGTTCTTGTCTAGTGTCTATGTTCTCTCCTTCCACTGTTATTTGGATAGTTTTACAATACCAGGCATGTGCTTTCTGAGAGTAATGGGGGCTTAAAACTTAGAGAACAAATGGTTACTTGAAGACATTACATACCACTATTACTCCACTGCACTCTTTTTCCAGAGTGCTGCTATAGTTATAGTTACAGGTTGCCTCTTTCTTTCTCTTTTCTTCTTTCTCTTGTCCAGGCCCATGAACCAGCATGAACCCGAATCTACAAACGTGGGAATCTGAAATGGGAGCGGTAGGAATTAGAAGTTTCAGACTTGGGTCAGAGGGGGTCTTGGATGTCCCTTATCATCCAAGCCAACTTTATTGTAACATTACAGGGGTTTTATAATCAAGAAGCAGGGCCAAATTCAGGAAAACATCAAAGAGGAGCAGAACCAAAATCTTTACAGGATTATGTAAAACATATGCATTCTAGTTAACAAAGAGAAGTCAGGAGTGACATCTAGCTGCTGTGGGACCATACATGATGTTGCCAGGTAGAGTAAACAGGCATGTCACCTTGTTGCCAGAAGAGAATGGACAATGTATTAACATCTCTCAGGTAAGCAGGAAAGAACTGTTGGGGGAGGAACAGCCCAGCCAGTTTCTTAGAGAACAAAAGCGGTCCAAATGACCTGGGAGTTTTGTCAACTTCCAAGGAGGAAATTTAGCCTATCATTGTCTTGCAGACAAGAGGCAAACTCAACCACCCAAGGGAGGAGTCACTCAATGGCCTGTTCAGTTGCTAATATATCATCTAGACTGCAGGCTTCTGGGCCTAGAAACCCCCACAGTGGTTCATGGGCCCGGACAAATGGTGGCCAATGTGGGGCTAGAGGAGAACTCATCTCCATAATCTCTTCTGACTATTGTAAATCTTTAAGATCTCATTTTAAAACCTGTCCAAACCCAGGTGAACCATCTGATTCTTTGTACAGAACAATCTGAATTAGTCCTCCTTAGGACCACTCTTCAGATCTAAGTAAAAAGCCAGCATTTTGACTGAAGTGTAGGCTTGAATTCTTGTTTCACCTTAGTAGGCATACACATGGGAGTATGTAATTAGAAAGCAGATTTGTCCCCCCAAAAGGGAGCTCATACATACCAGGAGAAGGAATGAATTCCAATGAACTTTTTAGATGAAATTATATTTTTCTGGCTGCTAGATTTGATGGGATAAAATTCTATAAAAGAAGTCAGAGGGGTGAGCAAGTTCAATCAAGCAATATCATACTGACTTTGTCATTTTGGGAATACATGGAAAAGCCTTTAAGAACACAGTGGCATTTTCATTTGTAGTCCTATTAAAAGTCAAAACCAAGCGATAAAATTTTTCATGAAAGAAAACTTACAATTTGTCAGAAAAACAATTGTGATCGATCTAAAACATAACTAGTTAAGACCTCAGCGCCTCCTCCTGAGTCTTATTAACACCTGAACTAGGTGTCGTTAAGATTCCCACCGGGGTGTGGAGCCCCCTGCCGGAAGGATACTTGGGTTTGATTTTAGGTAGGAGTAGCATAACTTTGAAAGGCTTGTTCATTTATCCCGGAGTAATTGATGCTGACTATGAGGGGGAAATTATGATTTTGGCCTCCTTGCCAATGGGAATGTTTACAGTAAGCAAAGGAGAGAGAATTGCCCAATTGATAATATTGCCCACAAAATTAATGGAAAAACAATTACAATCTGAGCCTAGAGGCAACCAAGGATTTGGATCCTCAGATATTTTCTGGCTAGAATCCATAACTAAGGAACGGCCCACTCTTTCCTTAAGGATAAATGGGAAACAATTCTCTGGCCTCACGGATACTGGTGCAGACGTATCAGTCATAGCCTCTGATCATTGGCCTCATTCGTGGCCTTTATGTAACACTAAGGCAGAATTAAGAGGCGTGGGAGTTTCCACCAGCCCTCAAAAAGTGCTGCCCTCTTACAATGAGAAACTGAGGAAGGCCAAAAGGGAGTATTTCAACCATTTGTTTTACTGGGCCTGAGAGTTAACTTGTGGGGCTGTGATATTTTACAAAAAATGGGTGCATACTTATATGTTCCCACTCCCGCTGAAAAAACTATGTTAACCTCAGGATGGACTCTCGGTAAAAGGATAGGAGAAAATAAACAATGTTCAGCTCACCCTATTGAGCCTGTTCACAGGTCTCTTAACTCTGGGCTAGAAAATTTTTAACAAGGGTCACTGATGTTAAAACGGCTGATCCAGGGGCTGGAGAGGTGGCTCAGCGGTTAAGCCTCTGCCTTGCAGGCGGAAGGTCCTGAGTTCAGATCCTCGACCCCACGTATAGACACCAGGCGGAAGCGGGGGTTGGCCTGCATTTCTGGTCCTGGTAGGGCGGAGTAGTTCCCGAATTCGTCCATGGTTCTACACACACACATACATACACATACATACGCACACATGCATATGCACAATTGAATAAATAATTTAAAAAATTAAAACAAAAACAAAAACAAAAACAAAAACAGCTGATCCAATTAATTGGCTTCAGATGAACCGGTGTGGGTGGATCAGTGGCCTTTAAGCGATGAAAAGTTAAATGCCGCCCACATGTTAATTCAAGAACAGTTGACATTAGGGCATATTGAGCCCTCCTTAAGCCTTTTTGTGGTGAGGAAAAAACAGGTAAACGGCGACTCTTACAAGATCTACGCTATGTAAATGCCACCATGGAAATCATGGGTCCTCTTCAGAGTGGCCATCCTTCTCCAGCTATTATTCCTAAAGAATGGCCTGTTCAGTTGCTAATGTATCATCCAGACTGCAGGCTTCTGGGCCTAGCAACCCCCACATTCTCTTTCCTCCTTTCTCTTTCCTTCTCTCTCTCTCTCTCTCTCTCTCTCTTTCTTTCTTTCTTTCTTTCTTTCTTTCTTTCTTTCTTTCTTTCTTTCTTTCTCTCTCTCTCTTTCTTTCTCTTTCTTTCTTTCTTTTTCTTTCTTTTTCTTTCTCTTTTTCTCTTTCCTTCTTTCTTTTTTTCTCTCTCTTCTCTTCTTCTTCTTCTTTTCTTTTTCTCTTTCTTTCTTTCTTTCTTTCTTTCTTTCTTTCTTTCTTTCTTTCTTTCTTTCTTTCTTTCTTTCTTTCTTTCTCTCTCTCTCTCTTTCTTTCTTTCTCTCTCTCTCTTTCTTTCTTTCCCTTCCTAACTTCTTTCTTTTATTTTCTTTTTCTATCGCTTTATACAGCATAGATGTTCATCCGCCGAAAAAATGTGGTGGCACATACCTTCAATCTCAACATTTAGGAAGAAGCTATGGCCCCTTATCTTGACTCTAAGATTGGTGTAGGATACATAGAAATGCATAATGCTAGTCATGTTCACATCAGTAATAAAATACATGAGAAAGTCAAAGTATAATAAAGGAACATTAATTTTGGCCCATGATTTTAATGGGTTCAGTCCATGGTCCTAGTTCCTTTACTATTAGGCATAGAGTAAATACATTGTGTCAGGTAACACATAACAGAGGAGATTGCTCTAGACCAACTCTAGTTAACTGAATATCTAAAATTTAGCCTGGAATGACTTGCTTTTAGTCAGCAAGCTTGGTCAGCAATATCTCTCTATTTTAATATTTCTATCTTACACTCCATGCATGTGTACCCAGAGCCACATTTCTAAATAAAATACTAACAGCCTTAATTTCCTTATTTATCTAATCTTCCTTATCTGCCTCTAATCACTATCAGCAAATGGAAAATTTTTCCTCAGCCATCTATGCTGATACCTTGCTCATACCTTGGAGTTATACTAAATTATTTCTTTCTTTTACACCCAGAAAGAGCTTAAAGATGGGGAGGAACAATGATATGCAAGATACTCCACAAAAGTTAGGGCCAGAGTAATCATAATAGGACTTTGCATGACCTGCGCAATGACCAACAACATATCATTGACCCCTCAAAGTCCAGCATGGATCACAGGCACTAGGATCCTTAGAGGCAAGGGATTAACAGTTCCTATACTAAAAGGGAACACACAAAAGAGCTCTAGGTTATGCTACTGAGTCCTTATACCTCATCAGAGAGGAAGACCCAGAGGGAAGTTTGATATGCACACTAAAGGATGCTCCAGGGATGTGGGGGGGGGCATGAGAGAAAGTGGGGAGGAAGGAAGGGGAAAAGGGGGGAGGAAACAAGGGGATCCAGGGAGGGGTGGAGGGAGAGAGGGGAATGGGGTACCTATCAAGTTTGTATGAGTGGAAAAAAATAAATTAATTAATTAAAAAAAAAGAAATCTGTTGATTTTGTCATTAACTTTTATTATCTCCACTGCTGCTACCCATTTCAAAACCACCATCTTATGTCTAGATTATTGAAATAGCCTGTCAGTTGCTCTCATTCAATTTGTTTTATTTCCAGTTTGACAAGCGACTAAAACTAAATTCTGAGTAAATGTTTTATATGTACTTGAATACTGGACATATACATAAAATGCTATTTTCCGCCTTGTATGACCCAGGTATTCTGCTGTTTCTAAGATACTTCTTAGTCACTGCTCAGCTGTGACACATTATCTTTTAAATACTATGTTAAATATTCTTATGAGATATGTCATACATGGAAACACAATGAGCTTTCTGCATACTGAAAACAGTAAAATAAACATTAAGAAAATATGACTCCACCATGATTTTTGAAAGCTTTTATTCCTCCATTTATAACTATATCTCTTTTTTTCCTTAAAAATCACTCTCTTGAAATTTTTGTTTTCTGTTTCTTAAAAATTTATAAACAACTTAAAGGTGGATATATAAAACTCTAAAAGAATTGTATTTAATTCTTTTAACTTCACTTAAATGTAATTGTCTTCAGTTGCTTTTCTGAAGTGTGGTTTTCTTTCATTGTACTATCATATGCAACTTTGTTTGCTGAGACATTCCATTGGATAACTTACCTGGCATCTTAACAAGGGCTCTGGGAATCCAAACTCTAGTCCTTGTACTTGGATAGCTGCAGATCTAATACCTGAAACATCTCTCCAGCCTTCAACAGTTCCTTCATTCTTCCTGTCTTCAGATAATTGTATTATAGGTCACCTAAAGTAATCTTTATGAGAAACTATGGAAATGAACAGTCTTTTAAACACATTGAATCATGTGTGTGGTAGATATTAAATGATGAACCAGTGATTCAACAATAGCGTGGCAACTTGGAGCTGAAGTGGCAAGTTATTAAAAGGAAAGACATCCTGTCTCCAATTAGTAGTTTACCTACATGTGTAAGCAATTAACTTAGATCCTCAAATTAAGTCCCAATTATAGTTGTTTGCTTCCCTTTAAAGGGTCGTCTGCAAAAGTCCAGCTTTCAAAAAAGAGAACTACTTTTTTTTTAAGAATTTCGGGAACATTTCACTGAAAATAAAATTTAGCTATATAATAACAATGGTTGTTAAGTAGTCACAAACTTGTATTTTTGTCATTCTTTTGACTTTATTTTGCATTAAAGTGAGAACATTTATGAGTAGACTAGCCCAAGTTTTTACATAGGTTTTTGATATTATCACTTTATTATTTTACTTCCTGACAGCACTAGACCTATTGAAGACCTACTGTGATTACAGTATATATGTAATTTCAGCAACAATTCCAAGCTGTAGAAAGGCAATAAGTTATACTCATATTTAAAAAATCAGAAAATTTACCAAATACTTATATTCTTTTTTCTATGACAATTTCAGTTATTTTAGAATGAACTTAATGTAAAAGAATGTAAAATGGTAGCCATTATCGACATTACTAATGTTTATTAGAATACGAACTCATATAAACCTGAATGCTTTTTCCTGTAGGAAAAATATACAAATGTAGATTGCAAAGCTTATGTAACACATGTCTTATTTAGAATTGTTATCCACTTAGAAATGTTTTATTCAATTATTCAACAACTTTGAGCTCAACATTTTTATATCTTCTGTGTATTGGATGTTTGGTGAACCCTTGTAGACAAGATGACAAATATGAGATACATTTCCTTCTTTTTTTAAAATTTCTTTTATTTTATAGTTTTATAAGCATAAACAGTATTTATAGTAACAGGAATATGTTATTCTGCCAAGAGCATCTTGAGTTCTATAAGAAAGCTGTTGGTTGCCTCTTTGAAACTCATGCCATATTACACCGGTGTTCACCTGTTGCCATAATGATTTTTATTGCAATTTTCAAATTTTGTGAGTTGATGAAGCCTGTGGTTATTTGTCTAACCCAGTAGGTTCTACAGTATTCCTTGGTAATGAGTAAGCTACCAGCAAGAAGTTCTCAGACCAGTTCTAGTTGTATTTTCCCCAAGTTCTGTGATCCATACATGTTGCATCTTCAGTAATACAGTCTTACTGACAGTTTTTTGCAGAGCAACCAAGAGCAATGGCAAAACCCTATAATGTTGGGGGGCTTTTGAGACCTCTCTAACCAACATGTTATCAGGAAGTGTCACATTCCTATTACTTTCAGTACAATTTTCTCGCTGGGTCCTAAGTGGATAAGCTCAGAGCTTCTTTCCCCCTCCCCCCTATTTTCCTTACTCTCTGCTCCTCCACATAGGGACTGCCTATTCTTGTTTCTTTCTTTAAAAGACATGTTTTTTGACATATTACTAGTATAGGAGGTTCCTTTGGGGACCTCACAATCTTAGGGTTTTTCTGTAAGTTGCCTTGTCTCGCCTATCTCCCATCCCCTCATTTCCCACTATGCATTTTCTGCAATTATTCCCTCCCTTATCCTACTTGTCATGGTATCCTAAATCTTTCCTTTAAAAGGTTTCACCCTAACCATTCCTTCCAACCTTCCCACTCATTGGTCCTTTTCAAATTTTCTTGCTCTCACAGTAATTCCAATCGAAATACATTGAGAAGAATGTCAGTGCTAGCATCCGCATATAAGAGAGAACATGTTGTGCTTAACTTTCTGTGTCTGAGATACCTCACTCAATATTAAATTTTCCAGTTCCATCTATTTACAACAAATTCCAAAATCACATCATTTCATATTCCATTGTGTATGTACTGCATTTTCATTATCCATTTCTCTGTTGATATTGGCTGATTTCATTTTCTTGCTATTGCGAATAGAGTTGCAATGAACATAGATGAACAAGTGTGTTTGCAATAAATTGTAGAGACTTGGGAATATTTCTAGGAGTGATATAGCTCAGTCATATGGCAGTCCACTTGCAACTTTCTGAGGAACCTCCACACTGATCTCCAAAGAGGCTGTATCAGTTTACACTCCCATAAGCAGTGCATAAATGTCCCCTTTTCTCCT
Organism: Typhlomys cinereus; assembly: GCA_023101885.1. Classification (NCBI taxonomy): domain Eukaryota; kingdom Metazoa; phylum Chordata; class Mammalia; order Rodentia; family Platacanthomyidae; genus Typhlomys; species Typhlomys cinereus. Next base: position 1,476,972 of record JALPQD010000127.1, read on the forward strand.
CAACCTTGCCAGCATTCTCTGTTTTGTGTGTGTGTGTGTATGTGTGTGTGTGTTCTTGATCTTAGTCATTCTGACTGGGCATTTCATTCTTTTTTTTATTATTATTTATTCAATTGTGCGTGTATGCGTGTGTGTGTGCATGTATGTGTGTGTATGTAGAACCACGGACGAATTCGGGAACCACCATGGACCGCTTCCACCTCCTCCTTGTTTACTCTGCTCTGGGATTCACAGGCTCCGCCCTACCAGGACCAGAAACGCAGGCCGCCCACTCTTCCACCCGGCATCTATACGTGGGGTCTAGGATCTGAACTCAGGACCTTCTGCCTGCAAGGCAGAGGCTTAACCCCTGAGCAATCTCTCCAGCCCTGGCATTTCATTCTTAAAGGAGTCTTCCCATAAGAACTAAGAACTCAAATTTCAGGGAGAGTTAGATATCACAAGAGATTCATAGAGCTCTTTTTTATTACTACAGGAATTTCTGTGTATGGTATCTTCATTTCAGTAGTCTAATTAGAGAAGAATGAATATTCATTGTACACAATGGGATCATTCCTGTCATACCCACCTAAATGGGCTCAAAGTGCTATGGGTGAAAATGGGAAAGACTGAGATCATAGACACCAGCTCTTAGAATTTTCTCAGAGAACCAACCCAATGGAATAACCTGTCTTTTCTTAATAAACTTTTCCTTAGCAACTGATAAGTACTATAAATCACAATCCTAAAACATGTAGTAAGTGCCAACTTATTTATTTATTTATTTATTGCTAGATTGCAAGGATTGAATGGGACACTGGTCTTTTATTCAAAATAATTAACAAAAACCATCTACTTATTCTCTGTTCTCTAAGCCTTATAGAGACCACCCTGGTTTGTGTATGAAAGTCATAAATCTCATATTTTAATTCCCTAATAAAATTTTCTCTATTTTTGCTTTTGAGAAAATTTATGTTAATAATATTGCTGAGTTATTGTTTCATCTGACTGGTGATGACAATGCATATGAATGTAACAGAGGCAATTCCTCATTAAAAATCAATTTAATATTTAACTGAGTACTCACTTAAATCTAGCTCTTCTTTCAGTGCAATGTGGTGGCATAATGATTCATTTAATACTTGAAATGAAAACCTAGTAGTTTGTCTTACATAGCTTTTTGCCCTCTGCATCCAGACAGTTACATTATTTTAAAGCATTTCTTGTGTGCCCTTCCCATAACCCTCCCACTCCTTCTATTGGACCCCAACAGTCTCCTCACTGACCTTCCTGTGGCTAATCTTTGCCTCACTGGCCATAAAACTATCAGACTGACAGATGCAGGACCAGATATAACGGTCTTCTTTTTGAAATTTTCATATCTTTATTATTTTATAGTTTCATGCAAGAATGCAGTGAATCTATGATATTCCCTGAATCCATCTCTCTTCTTTTTCCAATTACAACTTTTCTTTTTTCCTATTCTATTTTCATGCCATTTCGTATGTATTGCCCACTGAGTTTCATCTTCACCTTAACTGTGTTGAGATCAGAACAGAGCTTCCTCTGGTCCCACTTTCTATGCAGCAGGGGCCTTAAATTCTAGTGATTATCTTGACATTAGGAGGAGCAGAGCCAGATGGTATGCCTTATGCAGAATAAAGTCCGGTTCCTGATGGTATGTGCCTGAGCATTTGCTGGAATAGGCATAGCATTGAGGAAAGTACCTTCCCTTCTACATACCCCCATTAAGCATTAAAATTCAGCAATATATCAGGGAAGTATGGGGCCTTTTGAGATCTTTCTCCTTTAATGGTGAAATGTTTTTTTTTTTTTTTTTTAGTTTTTAATTGTGTGTGTGTATACCTGAAGGTACTTGAGTGTGTGTTACTATGGAGGGTCAAGGATAGTTTTGGGAATCACCCTGGATTGTTCTACCTCCTTAATGGTTTATTCAGGGTTTCCCAGATTCTGCTTCCCAGGGCCAGAAGTGCACAATTTTTATCTGGGATCTAGGTATCTGACCTCAGGTCCTATTGGTTTCCCTATACTGAAATACTGACAGGCCAAATACTGTACAGGATTTGTAGAAGTATACATAACAGTGAACTCACAGATGCAACAGCTGTGTCCATAAGATACTGTCTGGTCACACTTACATTATCCTGTGGGCTTTTATAATATTCCCTCACTCTTTTCCATGATGTTCCCTTAGTCTTGGGCCAGGAGATCAATTTTGATGTCCTGTTTAGGACTGACTAGTCCACAGTCAACAATTTTTTGCGAGTTTTGATTTTCTGTAATAAGCACCTTATATGACAAAGTGAAACATCTAAGTTGAATGCTGAGTGTTTCTCCAATCTATGGGTGTAATGACAAATGATTAAAATACAATTAGATATAGCGTCATCACAGCTAAACCTTAGTTGTTTGTACCCTCCCACACACAGCCCCAGGGGCTATGTTTTTCCCTTTTAATAGGTTCTTGACTTGATTTATAGTACCAGGAATGTGATTTTCTTATTATAAAGCATTCCTTGAATCTAATCAGAATATGTTTGGTTACCTCTTGGATATTCATGCCACTATTGCACTGATGGTCTCCTCTTGCCAGGGTGATTGTTATCGTAGCTTGCAGCTGTCATGGATTGATGATAATGTTGATTGATTTTTCTCATCCAGTAGCCTGCATAGTATTTCTGTTACTTTGAAAGCTGATCTGCAAGGAGGAAGTTTTCAAAAGAGTTTCAGCTTTTTCTTCTCCTGTGTCTTGTGATCAACATATGTAGTGTCTTCAGCAATATTGGAGAATGATCAAGAGCAAAAGCCTATGCTATATTGGGAAATTTGAAGACACTAATAACGACTTATTAGAAGGTATCACATATGTTGCTTCCACTTGGAGTTTGGTAGTGGCATCATAGAGTATTTCTGCCATACCTATCTTCTTTGTTCACTTGTATGGGATATGTGTGATCACACTCTTTGTTGAGAAAAATGTTTTTGATATATTTCTAATGTAGAAAGTTTCTGTCTAGTTGTACCTTAGTGTCACTTATTGTTCCCTCAGTCCTTTCCGTACTTTACCTCCTATATCCCTTCCCCCTTTAAACATTCCTCTTTTAAATTGCTTGTGACTTAACATTTGTAAAATAAATTTGCACTTACTTTCTATGACTTTGTGAATTTTTTTCTTGTCTAACTCTGTAGATAATATTATTTTCAGTCTCTACATCAAAATATATTGTCAGAAAAAGCAAACCACGTGAAGAATGACTTTTCTTGGTAGTCAACACATCTACTGAGTCCTTCTGTAGCCAATGTCAACCAGAGAAGGGATGGTGGTTCTGTGTCTTAAGTGCCCCAGCATCTCCCACTATGTTTCTTCATGCTGGCAGTTAAGTATCACATCCTCTTCACCTATCAGGTTGTGAGGAATTTTAGGTCAGGAATGTTTTAGCTATTTTTGGAATTTCAGCATTAGGCCATGTCTGATTCAAAGGAAGCATTTAATAGAGCAGGTCTAGGGAAGTGAGAAGGTGTAGTGTGAACCTGTATGTGTGCCAATAGCCCCAGTATCTTGCATGGGGAGACAACATGTTTGCAATTATTATTGCAGCTTGGCAGGAGAGTTCATACCAACACCATGAGCTAAGGAAACTGGCTATACATTATCTAAATAACTGTTGAGAAAGGGATAATCTTCATGTGGGAAACCAACATGTGTGGGCAGGTTACCAAATAATGCCAACTTCTTTAACTACCTCCTTCATTTTGATCACCTATCCAGGGAATGATTCCATCCTCCATAAGTTGGGCTTTCCATGTCAATTAGAAAATGTCTTGCAAACTTGCTCAGGGTTTAACTCTACTACAAATTCTTTACAAATATTCCCAGAACTAAAACTGTCAACTGTCAAACTGATACATATATCGATGACAGAAGCCTTTGCCATTTCTACATTATGTTAGCATCATGCTTTTTGAATGATTAGAGAACAATCTTTCCATTATGCCCAGAACACAGAGAAGCATTTCTATACTACTAGAGGTCTCAGTAACTGACATAAACTGTCTTAGTCACATCTAACTTAGATTATGGCATTAAGTGAAAAAGAGGAGAATCATTTTACACTTAAGATTTAATAATATTCAGATACCATCTTCAGTTGCATATAGACAGCTTCAAAAAGTCCTATTTCTCACTCTATAAAATTCTTTAGTCCTTCTCGTAAGAGTAGTCAGAAGGAATCCCTTTCTAGCTCTATCAATGTCCCCAGTCTGTGACCTAAGAGAAAGCAGATGGGGAAAGTAAATGGCTCTGTTTTGCTGACTACTAGTGTCTAATCATATTATTTATGTTGAAGTCATTTGATTAAGTCACGTCTTAGAGTCATTCTTGTGCTTTCATCATCTATGGCATTGTTCACTCAATTACGTGGTTGGGTGTGATAAAACCTGGTTTTCATTTGGTTTTGGTGACCTTCTTTCAGAAAGGGAGCACAGAATTAGAAATGTAAATAAAGTACAAAAACTCTCAAAAGGTCATTGTCAGTAAGGCATCTTATAATTTAAGATTCGCTAACTTCATGGGAAATCTGTACATGCTTGAGTTTAAGTAGTTAATCTCAATGTATAATTCATCTTGACTATATTTCAAGTTCATTTCAGGAACATTTCCCTTGGATATTGACTCAGGCATATTGATATGAAAATAGCTAGGTTGAAAGAGTATAAGTCATATCACTGGCTTGGGACACTAGTTGAAATGGGAATTAAAATGATGGATAATTAAAATAAAAAAGTTAATGAACCCAAATGATGAATGAAGGACTGGGTTCTTCTTCGAGTCAAGAAATTCTAGCTCTAATTCCATACTCATCCAGGCTCTGAAATACTACATGCTATTGATAGACTTTATGCATTTTTCATACCATTGCAGGTATTGAATGTTAGGACTGTGTTTCTTTTATTTCTCCAAGTCCACAAGCATAGAAAAACAAACTGGAGTTATACCATTCTAGAAAACATATCAACTGAAGTGTTCTGTAAACCTAGTACAACTAACTATTCTAAGTTATGTTCTGTCACTGAAGTAATATTAAACACATTACAGATGAACAGGACTCGATGTGGTATAATATTTATTGGTTCCACTGAAAGCATCTTTTTTTCTATTCTCTTTTTTAGTGGTTCATACATGAATATAGTGAATTTATGATATCTTACCTCACCACGAAAGCAGAAGGATCTCAAGAAGCTCCATACTTTTCTCTTTATTGATTATTTTTTGTTCTTGGGCAACTTCATACATGTCCACGATACATTCTATTTCCTGTTTTCCTTCATTCTCTCCTCCCACTCCCAAAAGCCCCTTCCATACATACCTTTCTCCCATATTCATGTACTCCTGTTCTGATTTTTTGTTTGTCCCATTGGGGTTAACCAAGGCCCTCTGTGTGGTCTTGGGGCCAGGGATCATCTCTTGGAACCTGGTAGTTCCTTCTGTGGATCTATAACTGGATGTCCAACCTCCAAAAAATATGTTGTCCATTATTTGTCAATACTTTGTCAAGTCCCATGGTGTCTTTTCCATTCATTGCTGGCTATGGCCAGGTAAGTCAATAGTAGGTTTAGTGCCAATAACTGCTTCAGTTGTGGTTTCATGATTGCCATAATCTTATCGTTTAGGAGAGCTGATATTTCAAAACTGTTTTTCCCCTATCTCAGCTCTTATATCCTTTTCTCCCACTTTTCCTCAGGGGTCCATGATCTTTTATCGTTGCTCACTAGCATCAGTAGCTGATGGTAATATTTTATTGCTGAAAACATCATATACTTTGACACATGGCAGGGAGAAATCAAGGTGGAACTGACCTGAAAACTTCCTCCATGCTGTCTAGCTTTCTTTTTTTCCAGATGAAATGTTACAATATTTCTGGATTCAAATTTATTTCCAGATCATTATGTTTTACATTAGTCATTATTCATAAGAATACCTTCATAGTTTTGAATTCTGGATGAATTTGGAATAATGATTATTTTAGTATAATGTCACTTTCAAATCTCAAAATAAGTCATGGAATGTTCTTTGTGCTCTTGAGATTTTTGGTATTTTTAGGGGAGTTCAGTATCTGAAAAGACTGGTCTTCATAGTCCTTGTAGGGGATGAAGGTTTAAGTAAAGTATGCTGCTAAGTTTGTAAGAATCACTTAATTTGTCACAGTGTTCTTATTTTTGCAGGCTCAAAAGAGGAAAAGCAGACCTGGCAAAAAATATCAAATTTGTCTGTCACAGCTTGATCTCTAGAAATGCATGTTTTAAAGTTTCATCCATTCCTGTTCCACCCTTATGGGCTCTTCCATGTCTTCTACATTATCTGTTATTAATTCCTTACTCTTTTGTTAGCACCAATTCATTTTTAGATATTTGATTTACTTTACAACATTGTGTTGTGATACTACAATATGAAATAGTGCCAGGTCAGAGCAGAGTCACTGTGAGTTGGAGCCCTAATCCCTGTTTTCATGGTGTCTCTCCAGGAAAAGTGTCACACACAGCATTTCACAAGGACCCAAGTCAAAGGCACTGTTAAGACAGCTGTGTGTCATATTCCTATATGCTTAGCACTCAACAGATAGAAACAGGAGGTTTCAGGCCAACCTGGATACACAGTATATTCAAGATCAGCCTGAGCTACATTGTTTAGACTTTATCTCATAAAACCAATACTTGACAGCTCCATAAGGTTATAGAACTGAAAACAAAACTCAATGACACTGATAATATTTACTTCTTAATAGTATTTAATTTGTGGATATTTCTATTAAGGTTAGCTGTCTTATAGTACTAGAAGGTTCTATGAAGACTGATGGGGGAAAATAATCAACAGTCTTACCCAGCTATGAATCTTGTAAATAACAGCAATGTATGTCCACTGGTGAAATAGTGACATGAATGTTATTGAGAAAATCAACCACTTCACAATTGGATTTAAGACCCATTCAACAGGAAGGAAACCATTGTTGGTACTATAAACCATGCTAAGGAATCCATGAGTTGGATGCTCATAGAACTTAGGGGAGAACACACTATTTTTGTTTTGCTAAATGGATAATGTATCAAGGTGCCTTCTAAATGCTGAGAAACCAAGAACTACATTCTAGGCTTGCTTTTTGCTTATGAGATATCACTTTTTTTAGGCTTGCTTATCTGATAAAGAAACATGTAGGAAGTAACTGCTTTAAAATGCATTTCCACATATAATCATCTAGGTCTTCATTATGACAAATCTAGTGTAGACATCTTGTTGCTGCTTCAAATTCTAATCCATTTAGCGAATGGATCTTTCAAATGTCTTTTAACTTGTCATCATTCCTGCATTACATCCCATCATTACTTAGGTACTTTATTAAAAAATTAAGATTTTCTTTTCATTCTGCAAAATTCTATGGTTTTATAAACATGTAATATCATATATATGCCATAATAGTGACAGCAGTTTCGTCCCCAGTAAGCACAGCTTAATACAATTTTCTGGGTTTTGGTCATAGAAAAGAATTCTTGGGATGCCATTGTATACTTTCCTTCAAATTCTGTAAGTTTAGAAGAGAGAAATCTTGGTAAGATAAAGAAATATTCAAGTAGAAAGATATGTGCAAAACACTATCGCACTAGCATTCTTACAAAATAACTACTTTTCATTTACGAACTGTGTTTCTAATCCTTCATTTAGAATTTCTTCATTTTTCTTAGTAAACTCCAGGGAACTTTTCTGTTTCTTAACCATTCTTTAGTCCAACATGACCAGAAGGCAAACAAACCAAAATGGAAACAAATGTACATCCTGTACAAGTTCAAGTTGTTTCTTAGCTTTGCAAAACCACGCTCAGATTGGTGCAACACAAATGTTCTACAGTGCTAAACAACTTGTTCTCTAACTTTGGAAAACAATGGACTAAATATGTCCACTGCAACATTTTTCATAACAATAATATTCAACAAATGGAAAAAATGGCAATTTCATATTGAGTCAGTCTATGCTTTATATATCTTAACTGATTTAGTAGCCAAGTAATTTTATATTACTGAAAACTAAATGATATAGATGATATGGATGATATGCCAATTTTCACCATTTAAATAGGGAAACTGAGATACAGAGGAATTAAGTGACTTTTGCTAAGTCACACTAATACTGTTACTGAGTAGGCATGCCTGTTGAAGATACTGATAATTTTCTTTTCCTTTATGCAAATAAGTTGTTCCTGAGAAATATTTCTAAGTGAAGAAACTTCTCAACTTTTCTCTCAGTCAGGATGATCATAATGTAAGGGAGTATCTGGGGCAAAAATAATGGTTCCACTCGAATATTGAGGGTGACTTTCTTTGTGTGCCAGATGTGGCTATAGTCTGGAGAATATTGCACAACATCTGTCAGACAAAGACTTTATTTGAGAGAGTGGAACCGGAGCATGGATATATACTAATAAGCAGATATCCGGCTTCCCAAAGAATTATACTTCATTTTTGCACAGGAAAGACAAGCAGCTGGATTTTGCATTGTGCAATGTGTTTATGCTGCACTCCAAAACAACCACAAAGACCACAGGATAAGATTGTGACAGCTCTTGAAATTTAGCTGTCTCTCCTAATAAAGGTCAATTTTTAACAACAAGGCATATTTGTTTATTTAAAACTGCTAGTACCAAACAAATGTTAACAGAAATGTATGTGTAGTAGGCAAGTGTAAGTTTCGTAGTGTATATATTATCTAATCACTAAGTAAAGTGTGTTCCTGAGATTCATGTTAAAAAAGGAAGTAAAGCCCAAGTAAATATGGGGAGGAATAATTATGAAAGCGAGGAAGTTGTAATTGATTTGGCAAAGATAATACAAGTAAATACAAAAAGAGAAGTTTCTTGTCCACACAAGTTCAACGTAATAATGATTAGAGAAATCCCCAAATGAGACAATAGTCATACAACACATCTTCCTGAAACTAGGCTGTCCAAATGGCAACTTGGATTTTATCAGGTTTAAATTACCTCTTCATCTTCTTTTATGGCTCTAATTTTACTTTCGTCTTTATTCATCATTTCCTTCTGTCCTCTCCTTTCAAAAAATAATATTGTCTAAGAAAGTTTCCTTATGTTTCCCTTAGGCAAATGTACCCCCCCAAAACGTACAGGAGTACTTGTAGCTCAATGCTGTTGCACAGGCCCTGCATCTGATACCTTCTTTATTAAGTGAACTTCTTAATCATCTTTCAGGAATAAAACACAAATATCACCTCTTTGTGAATAATATTTCAGCATTCCTAATTTGTGTTTCTTTATTTTCCATGCCCTCAACACTGTACAAAACCATTTGGAATTTGCCTGGAAAATGCAGAAATACTTTAGAAATGGAGATTCTCAAATTTTCCACCAACCTTAAGACCTACTAAACTAAAAAATATGAAGATGAAACCCAGAAGAATGTGCTTCCAACAAGGTAACTATGATACTCATTCAAGTATTAGAAGTCATCCTCAAATCTATAGGAATACCATTACCTTCTTGTAGTAACAGATAAACAATATAATGCATTTACTAGGTCACTAGTGAATGAGATGTAAGCTAGTATTAAATTGCTTATACAAATAGGTCTGTCGCAGTTAGCCTGCATGGTTGCCGATAAATCACCACCAAATGACTTAAGGGAACAAGGGGTTTATTTTCTTATGATAGTCGATAGTCCAATTACAGTTTGTAGTCCAGGTTGATGGGAGAGCATGCATCAACACCAGAGCTGAGGGAAACAGCCACACCATCTCTGCATAATGGATGAGAGGGACAATCCTAACTTGCCAGACCAGCATGTATGGCCAAGTGTATACAAGGATGCCGACTCTCTTAACTAGCTCTCTATATTTTATTCCTGGGCCTAATCCCACCCACCTGGGCCTTCCCCATCAGCTAGACAATCTCCTGCAGGTTTGCTCTAAGCATAACCCAATCACTAATTCTTCACAAATGTGCACAGAGCTCAAACCCTTAATTGTCAAGTTGATACCTATGCTTAACTATGACAAGGCCTTTGAGGCTTTTAAGTAATTTCTCAAGAGAAATAGCTCAAGAACTCATGATAATGGATGAAAGATTAAATAACCTCTAAAATGCAAAAAAAAATACAAAACAATAAAAAGAAAAGAATAACAAACTCAACTTCTGTATAGTAGAAACTTAAATGATAAATGCAACAGACAAAAATAACAGTGTGCTGACCACATTTCATTAGAATAAAGCTGTGTCACTTAGTAAAACAGTGCTCAGGATAGTATGGGAAATAATCAGCAAAAGTCAAGGATTATTGTCTGATTCACAGATTGAGCAAATTTATCATATAGACATAAATATTATTTAATGTCTCTTTGAGATTCAGATAAAAATCATCATTTCTACTTGCACATCAAAGTTTAAAATTTGAACTCATGCTATTAAGTTTAAATGTATTTATGATTACTTGAGATTTCCTAATGAGATTCCTGTGAATAATTTGTTCTGCATTTATGATAGTCAATAGGAGTGATCTAATGGAGGTAGGAAATTGGTATCTAAAGGACATATATCACCATTTGTCTTTTTTATTATTTATTCAATTGTGCGTGTGTGTGTGTGTGTGTGTGTGTGTGTGTGTGTGTGTAGAACCACGGACGAATTCGAGAACCACCATGGATCGCCTCCTCCTTGTTTACTCTGTCCTGGGATTCACAGGCTCCTCCCTACCAGGACCGGAAACGCAGGCCGCCCCTGCTTCTACCCGGTGTCTATACTGTCTATACTTGGGGTCTAGGATCTGAACTCAGGACCTTCTGCCTGAAAGGTAGAGGCTTAACCCCTGAGCCACCTCTCCAGCCCCCTATTTGTCTTTTTTGTTTTTCCCACATTTTATTTTTTTCCTAATCATACAAGCTCAATAAGTAACTCTATCCTCTGCCTCCCCCCTTCCCTCCCCAGTTGTCCCATTGCTTGTGTGGAGTATCTTACATATTGTTGGTTCTCCCCATCTTTAGGGTCTTATGATCTTGCTGCCCCCTCTTTCACAAGGTTCCCTGAGCTTTAGGATGGGGAGATTTGGCTGGTCTGGTTCCAGGTGAATAATGTAGAGTAGTTTGGGTTCTGAATTATGTTTTTATGTTGTTTTCAGTTTTGTTTTTCCTGCACTGCCCTTGGCTACATCCCCTTTGGTATCGAAGGTTACCTCTTAACCAAAGATAAAAGACTGTTTAAATGAAGATCTGAATAAGAGAGGAGACTCAAAGGTAGATAGAATAGAAGTAGAATACAGCCCTGTGTGTGTAGGGGAAGTGGGGGTTTCAGGATTCCATTTGCTGGATGGTTACCATCTATCCGCCAGTCCCTATATCCTCCCTGATTGGTGAAATTAAACCTGTTAAGTAGTAAGTGACTAGGAAGGGAAGTGAGTGGAGCTGTACCGGATGTCTCACTACTTATGTGTAATACTTGACCATGGCCTATTTTCTCTACTGAAACTGTTCCCCTAGCTCCTATCTTTTGAGGCCCTCCTTCCCCTTCTCTCCTATTTATAATTCTTTGTGATTACAGTGGATATTACAGAGATTTACCTTTGAATATATCATTAAGGATGTTTGGAACTAAGATCCATTTATTAAGGAGTACATATGGTGTCTAACTTTCTGTCTGGGATACTTCACTCAATATAATTTTTTCTAATGTCATCCATTTCCCAGCAAATCTCATTAATTCATTTTTTTTGATGGCAGAGTAGTATTACATTGTATAAATGTACCACATTTTCATTATCCATTCATCAACTGTTGGGCATTTGGGCTGATTACATGACCTTGCTATTGTAAATAGTGCTGCAATTAACCTGGTTGTGCTGGTGTCATTGTAGTAAATTTTTGCATTATGGGCAATTATTCCCAGAAGTGGAATAGCAGGGTCATATGGCATTTCAATCTACAACTTTTTTAGAAATCGCCAGGGTGGTCGTATAAGCCTGCATTCCCACCAGCAATATAGGAGAATCCCCTTCTCTCCACATCCTTTTTAGTATTTGGTGTTGTTTGTATTATAGATTTTTGCCATCCTGGCCAGGGTGAGATGATATCTCAGGGAAGTGTTGATTTGCATTTCCCTGATGACTAGGGAGTTGGGACACTTTTTAAGGTATTTGTTTGATATTTCAGTTTCTTCCTAGGAAAAAAAGTCACACACATGTGTATTATGTGAGGAAAACAAACTTTTGGTAATATTATCAAGTGATTAGACCCAATTAACACTCACATTTACATTACATATATAACAAACCTTCAAGCTGTAATGAGATTAAAACTTAGAATATCTGTAAGATAAGAATTTAGGAGTCTGCAGAACAACAGGAATTTTCATAGATTACTGGTGGGATTAAAAATTGGAACAAATTTTTGGGAAATATTTTTTAATGTATTAACAAATGAACCATTTATCATGCCATAAAGTCCATTAATTCTATTCGTAAGAATATTTAGTCAAAATAAATAAATAAGAAAAAGATTTGCACATTAATAGTCACATCAGCTTAGTTCATAGTAAACAAAACCTGTAAATATGAATGTCCACCAAGATGTGAATGGATTCCAAGTGTGTAGTATAACTCAGTTAGTGGCTTATTGCTCAGCAATAAGAAGGAACTGTCTTTGATATTGTCCAAGTATTATCATAGTAGCAGAAAGAATAACTGTGACAGACACCATGAAGACAAGTCACACATTTGCAATTTGTATTACTCTGAATTCAAGTTCTTAAGATCATGTTGACCAATCACAATGATTCTGGAGAGAGTGCCAGTGTTTAAACTGACTCATCCTTTTAAACTTGAATAAGCTATTACTCTGTGTTCTGGTTATCTGATTTACTGGATAAGCTATACTTACATCATAGGGTTGTTTTGACAAATTAGATAAATTATTTTTATCTTAAAATTTTAGAAAAATATAGATGCTTAAAGTGCTTTTGATGACTCTCAGCTCTTAAATTCTACAGCTGTGGACTGAGAATATAACTCCTTCAACCCTTGCTTGCTGAAAAGCAAGAGAACCTGAGTTCAGGTGCTGAGTACCCACCTAAGAAGGTTAAGCAAGAGAGTTCAGAGATTTACCTAAAAGGAAAATAAACCAAATATGCAATATTTGAGATGTGCAGGTGTTAGATTATTGCATAATCATAGTGTCTTAAAACTGAAAAGAATTGTTCTGAATACTTATCTACTTATAAAGAATCATAACACTATCACTTCCAAAATGTCTTCAGGTGTGTCCAAAGAAAATCATTATGTTAAGATCGTGTGACATGCTGAAAGCAGGGTAGGATGTTCAAGACCAATTAACTGACTTTTCAAACAAGACTCCTGATGGCTATGTCTATTAGTATTAATTGAAATTATTTTTCTTTTTGGTATTATTCCAGCCAAAAGTCATGAACAGCTATTGCTGTTACATAATTATCTATATTTTTAAATAAATTTTTTTTCATTTTGGTGTGCTTGTGGGTATATGTATTCATGTGTGTGTGTGTGTGTGTGTGTGTATGTATGTGTGTATGTATGTTGGGGGTGTATGTGGCACTTGAGTCCTCATGTATGCAGAGGTCAAAAAACATTAACCTTATATGTTCTTTAATAGCAGGCTACATTGTTTATTAAGATATTTGGCTGGTTAGATCATCTGTCCCTATTTATACCATATGAGTATGCTCCACCATACCTTTTTATTTATTTATTTATTTATTTATTTTTTCACCGTACCTTTTTAATGTGAGTGCTAAGAATCTCCAGATCTTCCTGCTTCTGTGGGAAACAGTGTACTGGCTGAGCTATACTTTTGCTGCTGTTTGCCTTCATGTTGCTGATAAATTCATGCTAAAATGGATTAGAGTAATGAGGGGGTTTTATTCTTACTTATGATTTTTTCTGTTTCAGGTTGTAGTCTGGTTTGGTAGGATAGTTCATACCTATTGTGATAGTTAATCCTGGGTGTCAACTTGACACACCTGGCATTAACTAAGATCAGCTGAGTCCACCTGGAGAGATTATCTGGATAATACAAAGATCACTCCTAGATCCCATCGGAACCCTCCCAGTAGTGAACCAGATAAAAGAGCCACAGAACGAAAGACTGGGGAGAAGAAAGATTCTTCAGGAATCCTTCAGCAGTCACCCACTAGCCTCTTGAATGGATGTGACATAGCCTGTCTCCAGCTTTGGCCAGCCAGCCATGACACTTCTGCTATGGAAGACTGTATTTCCCCTCTAGAACTGTAAGTTGAATAAATCTCCATTTTTCCCTTAAGTTGTTTGACTTTGGCTGCTCTCTCACGTCAATAGTTAATACCAAGAGCTGAAGGAACTGGCTACACATATCCACAGGAATTACTGAGATAGTGACAAATTTCCTCACTTGCCAGACTGCAAATAGGCCAAAGTATTCAGAAATGTACACAACTACTGAACCATTTCTCTCTATCTCATCTACCTGGCAAAGGAATGGTGCAACCCGGCAATTGACTGGGTCTTCTTACATCAATTAGATGATCTTCTGCAGGCTTGCTTCAACTACTAATTCTTCACAGGTGTGCTCTGAACTCATCCAATTGTTCAGTTGACACCTATACATCTAACTAGCATACTCCAACCCTTCAACAACAATTTTAAAAGAAAGAATGAATAGCTTAAATGTCTTATAAATTAATCATAACTTAATTCTTATATAGTTTGGCTTAGTTTTTATCTGGATTCTTCAACTCTAGTTCTCCAGACCATTCCTACATTTGGCAATTTACCATGGAAGCTCATTTCCTGTTACCACCTCATGAGATGCGAGCATAATTTCATATTCTAGTTCTCTCGTTTCTGTAGTGATAAATTCTGACAACTGTAGCTCTTAGAGTTTGGGGCATCCTGGATCAATTAATACTGTCTGAATTTGATTCTAGCCATCTTTGCACATGAATGGGGGCAATTTTTCTGTCTTCAGTACAGATGTGCTTTTTGGCTGCACAGAAGATCATTGCTTTGTTATGGTTGTTTGCTGCATTTTGTTTTTATTTTGTTATTTTTTGTTGCTGCTCAAAAGACAGGTTACTTACAGGTGCTTCAGACAAAAGTGTGGATTGACTGGCAAATAAGAAAGTGTCCAATTAATGTGGTCTTCCTTATTATGGATAGAAAGGCATATAATGTAATACTATAATTATGCTGTATATGGCAAGTTCAAGTGAACTGTTGAACAAATACATAAAACAATATCCTTAGATTTGTGCAGGAGAGACATCAGAAAATAATTTGAGAAGAAAATAAATCTTTTCTGCTTTTCATTTATTATGATGTAATTCATACCATTTCCATGGATCATTTTAGTTCTCTTTAAATTGCTCCATGTGAATTGAGTTTGAGTGAAAACAGAGGAAAAAATACAAGCCTGAGTGCCGGAACCTTTACAAGTAGTTTATTACCAATATACAAAAAAGTTTAGAGCTAGTGTTTCAAATAAATACCTTATAAGCTCATTGGGGTTACATATTGTGTCTTATCTTCAGGCTGCTAGCAGCATTCACAGGTTCTATCACATTGTAAACTCTCACTACGTGAACAATAAAAGAATTAACGAGGCTGACCATTGTGCACATGCCTACAACCCTGGCACTCAGAAGGCAGAGAAGAGAACAGATGCAAGGCCCAAGCTAGTCTGGTCTAGCTAGGGTATTCTAGACAGTAACATTACATAGCAAGACCATATCTCAAAACCCTCAATTTAGAAATTAGAAAAGGTAGAAGGAAAGAATGAAGGAATAAAGAAGGAAAGGAGAGAGAGAGAGAAAGAGAGAGATTGAGATAGAATAAACTTGAAGTTCAGAAGTAAAATAAACTTCCATTTGATCATTCACACTTCACAATTCTGCCTATATATTGTGTATCTTGATTAAAGAGAAGAGATTAAGTCATTCTTGTGAAAAACACCTCCAAATAATGTGTCTTTGCACTTAGCTTTTGTAATGGTTACTCTTTATTGTTGCTGTGAGAGAGCACCAAAATTAAACAACTTATGGAAGAAAGGATGATTTATTCAACTTACAGTTCCAGAGGAAAGATATGTGGCAGAGACAGCATGACCGGGTGAAGCTGTCTGGCAGGCAGGCTAAGTCACAGCAGACCTCCACATAGCTGGAGGATTCCTGGAACGTCTCTTTCTCCTATATTCTGTGGTCCCTTTTATATGGTCCATTACCAGGAAGTCTATGAGATCTATGGAGATTCTGTTGGGATATAGGGCTGGTATAATCTCCTCAGGTGGTCTCAGCTGATATTTCCAAGTATGATCTCAGCTGATCTTAGTTAATACCCGGTGTGTTAAGTCGACACCCAAGATTAACTATCACAGCTTTCTATTTTAAATGTAGTAACATGTATAATAATGTATAAATAACAATATAAAGAGGAAAAGAGTAATAAAGGCTATGACATAGCAAAAATTTACAAAAATTTTCTACTTTGTCATGTTCTACTTTGAAGAAATAATTTTTTAATGACTGAATATAAAATTTTATACTTTACCATCTTTAAGAACTTGGGTATTACAACTGAGAAACAGTATATTACTTCATATAAAAACTGAGTGAAGAATATTATCTCAAAATCAGTCTTTTTTAAAAAAATAGGTGACTTCTTTTTATTGTAGCATTAATAAATTTCAGTTGGTTTAGAATGTAGCTTGATGCATACACAGTATAGATATGTAGATAGATGGGCAATAGATAGTTGATAAACACCAGATAGATGACAGACGACAGACTGATAGATGATAGATAGATAGATGATACATAATACAAACATATTTTGATACACAGACATATAGATACACAGGTAATTATGAATACAAATATATTTTGGTCATATTATTTCATTTCTTTTAATATTTTCACTCAATAAATTTAACAATTATCTGTCCTTTATATCTATTCATAACATTATTGATCCTGCTACATAAAAATAAAAATATTAAGGCACTACAGTATTTTGAAATAGTTTTACATATTTTGATAGTTATCAATAGGTACAGTTACAGGGTAAAATTTATTTTGTGCATCTAGCTCACTGAATAGAAAGGAAAAACAATGGTTAACATAGAAGCCCGCAGGTAAGGATTCTACTTGTGTCCCTTTCTCAAATATTTTAGAAGGTTCATGAATGTTCATCTAGCAAACTCACCTGAGCCTTTGAGATGCACCTCAGATTGAATTTGCTGAGGTATACATTAGAATATATATAATGCAAAGATGCATCTCTGAATATACAGCATAGTTAGTTTGAAGGTTGATGTACTTCTCTGTTGCCTTCATCATAAAATGATGCGAATGATTCTTCTCAAAATTTGTCTCAAAATTCTGACTAGGTAACTTCCCAGGCCAATCCCCGTTAGGCATGCATTTTCTGGAATTTTGTATCAATGATTGATGCATTGTGCATTTGATTACTTCTATTTAGCACTTGGCAGTTATCCAAAATGGGTAATATCAAAGGCATTTCCTTCTTATTGCTGAGCAACAGGCCACTAACTGAGTTATACCACACACTTGGAGTCCATTCACATCTTGGTGAACATTCATATTTACAGGTTTTGCTACTATGAACTAAGCTGATGTGAATATTAATGTGCAACCCTTTTTCTTGTTTATTTACTTTGATTAAATAATCTTACGTATAGAATTAATGGACTTCATGGTACATGAAGGGTTCATTTGTTATACATTAAAATATTTCCCAAAAATTTGTTCCATTTTATAATCCCACCAATAACCTATGAGAATTCCTGTTGCTCTGCAGACTCCTAAATTCTTGTCTTACAAACCTTCTAAGTTTTAGCCTCCTACAGTGTGAGGGTTTGTTATATATGTAAATGTTAAGTGTTAATTGTGTCTAATAACTTGATAACATTTCCAAAAGTCTATTTTCTCTACATAATATACATGTTTGTGATATTTTTTTCCTCTCTAAGATAAAATGCCTGGGAAATTTATTCCTACTCATGGTTGTATTGACTCAGTTCCTTTGTCTTTGGGCCCAACTGGTAAGGCTTTGTGTTGAGACAGAACATTGTGATGTTAATGTTTAAGAAGTTTCTGACATTTTAGGAGATGGAGAAGGACAGGTCCTTGGAGGTGGGTATTGAGGTTGAATATATCTGCCCTGCTCCTATTGGTAGTTTGCTCTTACAACTTACTGCTTGCTCACTCTGCCTCCTTCTGTCTCCAACCATGCTGTTTCCGTCATTAGGGACTGTATCTCCCCTCTTGAAGGAGAGCCAAATAGATCTCTCCTTTCTCCTTAAAGTTGTTTGAGTCTCAGTGTTGTCTCAGAGCAGCAGAAAGAGTAACTGGAACATGGTGACTGAGTGTGATGGAGGAAGAAAAGGAAGAGAGAAGAGAGAAAAGAGTTATAGTGAGAAAGAAATAATATCCTCCTTAAGCACACACTTCCTTAAGCACACGTCTCCAATAACACATAACCTTCCACAGTTTCCATCCCCCCAAAAGTGCATTCAGTTTCGAATCATGAAAAGATTGATTTATTGGATAGGTCAAACCTTTGGAATCCAATCACTTCTCAATGGTACTATCTGCTGAGGCTTACTTCAGTACATCAAACTTGTGGGGTGAGTGTTTGCTTTTAAACCAGAAAAGCATACAACTATATTTGTATTGTAATATAATTTCTGTCAGGTGTTGCTGCACATATTTCAAGTTCTTTAATTGAGGACTTAAATACAGTTCTCATAACTTTTTTTCTGTGTTGACTCTTTAAAACTGTGAAATAATATTTCTGCTTATAATATGTGTATTTTATCTGATATTTTACATGTATAACTATTATCACATTATGAATAGGTTTTATTGGCATTTCTTATTCAGTTCTTATTCTTAAAAAAATTTATATTTTTATATAAAATGATTTTTCTCTATACATCGTATAATTTGTAATTTCCCAGCTTCTTCCTTTTAATTTTTTTTTTTTGCAGAGAAGTATAGACAAGGTCAAGCTATAAAGTTATAACTGGGCTTGTGCTTATTGTGTAGACCAACAGGCTTCAAACATGTAATCCTCCTGCTTCACTCCTCCCAGTGCTGGGATCACAGGTATGCTCCACCTGGTTTAGACAGAAGTTTGCAATATAATCTTACTAAAACTCACAATTGTGCTGTTTCTTTTCTATTCATTTAACATGGCTCCTGCATTCCATTAGCTGAATAACTTTTTGTTTCTAATTTTTTTAGCTAAATCTGCTTTGTTTTCCAAAGATGTTCTATATATAGGCACATATAGTAAAACACATTTATTATTTTAAAACACTTTTTCCTTTTTCTGTTATTTTTACTGAACAAAGTAACAGAAACAAAAGGAAATAATATATTGCTCAATAATTAGCAAATTAAATCACAAAACTAAAAAAAGAAAGAAGCTAAGGGAAAAGTCTCGCTAAAAGGCTATGAAGATGGTTCAGGGGTTGATGCTTTGTCTCATAAGGAAAAGGACTTGAGTTCAGATCTCACATCCCAACTAAAAATGCCAGGCAGAAATTTTGTTGGCCTGTATTTCAGGCCTTGGAAGACAGAGCCTAGGAAACCCCAGAGCAAAGCAACCAAGGGAGCAGAACAATCCAGGATGATTCCTGAAGTCACTCTTGGGCCTTCACAGGTACACACACACTTGTACACAGAAACACACACACAAAGAGATAGAGATAGAGAGAGAGAGAGAGAGAGAGAGAGAGAGAGAGAGAGAGAGAGAAAGCAAAAAGGGTCCTATTAAGTGCAAAGAAAACAAACAAACCCAAAATATAGATATTGGACAATTTTTTTCTGTTCCCTTAAGAATTGGAGACTGTCCACTATATTCATGGAATGAGGAGAGAGGTCACATGAACTTAACTCTTGTCTTTTCTAGGTTATGCTGTCGTCCATCTGCATCAAACAAGTGTATGATGTCGGCAGAACTGTCTTCGTCTTGGCAGTTTTCCTTCTTTGTGGATCAGAGACTTCTGCTGGACACACTTGTCTCCCACTCTCCAGAGAAGCAGCTGTGGCTGAAGTCAGTAGAGTCAGAGGCTATGTCATTGTACTTTCAACATGAGTATTAATCACCTTGCTGTAGTTTTGCTCCAGAGATCATATGAGTTCTTGGAATTTCACAGTAGCAATGATGGACATATAAGTGGCCACAGAGTTTATTCTATTCACTGGTCTTAGACTCACATATATCAAACATCAGGGTTTCTATCTCCCATGGGTAGGGTTAGCTCCCCCTACATACTTGCTGTCCTGAGCCCAGCTGCTGTTATGTTCAGCCTGTGGCTTGTCAGTGTCTGGTCTTGCTGTTCTCCACACTGACCTGTGGGCTTTTCTTCACCTAGGGGATATGGTAAGTCTCATGAAGGTATGCACATGTATGTCATAGTACACAGAATGAGGTCAGAGAACAACTTTCTCTCCTTCTAATAATGTGGACTTCCTTCTAGCAATTGAACTTAATTTGCCATTGTTGTGAGCAGGCACTAATTTATGGAATGAGCTGCCTCGCTAGATTTTCTCTCTACACAGTGACCGTAATATTTCAGATTCCATCTTTTTCACATACATTTTTAATTTTGCATCTCCAAATTGCTTGAAACAAAACTTAAAGTCATCTGCAACCATTGTGACTGTTTCTCTTGGTGCTTTGTCTTTTTGGAAAATGTGACCATTTCAGGTCTG
Organism: Typhlomys cinereus; assembly: GCA_023101885.1. NCBI lineage: Eukaryota > Metazoa > Chordata > Mammalia > Rodentia > Platacanthomyidae > Typhlomys > Typhlomys cinereus. The sequence continues at coordinate 1,497,761 of JALPQD010000127.1, forward strand.
TCAGAGAGATGGTCTTCCTTCTTCTATTAGTGAGGAAAGCATCGATTCTTTCAATGCAGTTTGTCTGAACATTTTTACTGACAAGCTCCTTAAGCCATGCTAAAGCCCCTCTGTCTGAGAAAAATTTGGAAATATTTATGAGTGCTGCCCTGGAAACTGTTTCCATGCTTGGGAAGAGGTAGTGTTATATAGTGTTTGAATTGTTTTATCAGTGTTTCTGGAGGTATGAAGCAGTAAGTCTGAATTGTCAGCAAGTTGTTACTGATAGCCCACTGTGTGTAGGGTAAATGTCGTCTTAGGATCTGTTGCACTTTCTTATTGGTCAAGCCTTCCTGAAAACCATCTGGCACTCATTGATGAATGATTTAGACTAGTAATCAGATTCCTGTGTTCTGTGCCAGGAGTGCATATTGAGTCTGGTGGGTCTCAAAAGATCAGGAAGAAGGACCATATGTGCAGAAGAGGTGGATCCTCAAAAACAGTGACTCTGTGAGAGGTGACTATAACAAACCACTAGGAATATAAGCTCAGAAAAATTCTGACTTTCACTGGGAAAGTATGCCCTTACAAGTAACTCAATAGTTTTTGGCTATATAAGTGAAGTCAATATATAAATTGATTATTCAATTTTTTTTGTCTTTTCCCATTTTTCATGTGTATATGTGTATGAGGTCTATAAGTATGTATATGTGCTTTGTTTGTTTGCATGTGGGTGGGTACATGTATATATTTGAATATGTGTGAATGTAAATGTATATGTATGTATGTGTGTGTGTTTATGTCTGGAGATTCCAATAGTAATGGTGGAAATCATTCTCGATTGCTCTCTTGCTTTATTGTTTGGAGGTTGTGCCTCTAATGAAACCCAGAGGTCACCTGTAGGGCTCCTTTGAGTAGCCAACTTGCTACAGGGGTTCCCAGGCTCCACTTACTGAAGCTGGAATTACAGGTAGGCTGTCATGCCTGCCTAGCATTTTATATGGACTCTCAGGATCTGAATTCCAGTCTGTTGCTTGCATGGCAAGAGCCATTTCCCAGGTCCTTGCTCAATTTTGAAAGAAAAAAGTTATTGCGTCAACTTCTCAATGTAATTTCGACTTCTAATACTTTCTCAAATTCATGTTCAGTTTCTTAGATAAATGTCAAAATGGCAATAATCTAGATTCATAGTAGCATCACATGCAGCGTAGGTGATGGGACCCATATAAAAATCATTTTAAAAAAACTCCAAAGTATTTTCCGCATTCTTATACATCAGTTAGAATAAATGCAGAATGCTGATTCATTTTTCCTTTCAAGGTTCAGCTTATATATTAAGAAGGTTTATGTCTTCATGTCTTCATTCTTACACTTCTGTGTTGTACAGAACACTCAAGCTCGAGACCCCCATGTCTAGAAGACGGATGCCAAGGGCATTCCTCGCTGTCTCAGTCTCAGTATGCCTCCTATGCCAGCATAGTTGTAGGCTGACTCATGTTGACTTTCCCACAAGGGGCAGGGAAGGATCTTGTTCTGGCTCAAATTGGGATCTAGGGCAGAGGTGTTTTTTTTTTTTTTTTTTTTTTTACATATTTCTTCCTGTTCTTTGTAAGCTATCTAGACATTAATTAGCACATCTAAAGGATGAGTATGAGCTTTATCACTGTAATTGTATTACTATGCTCCTGACCATTAGCAGCCTGTTCTTTCTCCACAATGAATGGGGCCATTAGGACATATTAATGTATGTAAGAACTGTCAGGGCTGTATTGTTGGTGGTGGTCCCATCTACTATTGACCTCGCATGTGTAGTTTGCCTGCCACTATTGATGTTATCCCTTTGTATAATGTATAGATGTCACCCCCTGATTCTTGGTATATAAGAGGTTAGATTCCATAATAAAGGTGATTTGGTTTCAGCTTTTCCAAAATCTCCTCTTAACTCAGCCTGATTCAATCCTGCTGCTTCCACTCTGGTGTCTGTCAGACTAGGGATGTGCATGGTCATGGAAGCATGCCAGTCACTGAAGCAGACACTATGTGCCTTGATATGGAAATGAAGGTTTCAGGAGTTTTTTTTTTTTTTTCCGTGTTTAGGTAAGTGTGGGATGTACATGTGTGTGTATGTATGTAAAAGAGGGCACTGTATGTGGAGTCCCTTCTTATTACTCTGTGGAGTCCCAAGGGTAATTTTGGGAATTATCCTGTATTGATATACATGTTTATTGCTTTGTTGTGGTATTTCCTAGATTCCATCTTCCAGGGCCAGAAGTATTAATCCTTGAACCATCTCTCCAGCCCACCTTCTAGCAGTTTTTAGGGTCATATCATGATTCATTTTCATAAGTGGCATATAAAAATGCTTCATGCTAGCATATATGCTCTCCAGTTCCACCTTTGGACTGTTTAAAAGTCAGACATAATGTTTATATCATGATAAAATCAGAATCTAACTCCAATTCTACAATTAAATTTACTGTTTTCTTGAACATAAGAGATTTTGTGGAAGTAACCTTTTTATAGAAGAAATATGAGTCCAGAGTAGATATCTTCAGTGTTTTCATCATAATATAGGGTAAAAACAGTTTCCTATCACAACAGAGCATAAACATGCATACACAGAACCAAATTGAATTGTAGTTTTATTAAGTTTTGTGGTACTCACCCTTACTAAAGGTAATACACTCAAATATTTTCTCTCCTATCTTACTAATCAATTCTGGTGCTGTGTAAAACAATTTCATTCCTCAATAAAGTTGCTCTTAACAGTTTAAACAACGCTTGCTAGATTACATTTCAAGTTCTATATTTAACTCTGAGAAACTGTGAGTCTATGGCAAATGGTTTAGTGTTTCATTTCACTTTGATTGTTTTTCTAAGAGGCAAAACTATGATGTATAATTTAGCATCTGGGTCATTGAAATGTGCTAATTCAGTGTGTTCCCAATGTAAGAAAAGCTTCATAACTGTCAAGGTACTTTGGATCAACTTCTTTCAAGCAATCCCATCATAAAAATATATTCTTTTTCTGTCATAATTTTTTAACCAATGTTTTCACTTGTTTAGCTTTTCTTATCAGGAATTGAAATAATTCAAAATACACTTGTAAGTATATCTTGGAAGAAGAAATCAGTAACATACAATCCTCTGGAGAAATGTATGACTAAACAAGACTAGTGTGGTGTGTCCATGAGTTTTTGGAGAATACCACAAACACACATAAAGTACCTTAAGAAGAATGAAGAAATGTGTCTGAAGAAAGAAATGTTCTTTAATTTTAATCTATCTACCATAACTGAAGAGGATGACAAAGCCCCTCTTAGAGGAAAAGCTAGACTGTAGAGCTCATCATTATAGCTAGCTTTCAGTCACTGCAACTGATAGTTGAGAAAAATTTTACTGAGAGCGTGAAATTATTTGTTAGGAACCTTTTCACTCTGGAAAAAAAACAACAAACCTACTACATTCTATTTCACGTGCTATAAAATGCTAGTAAATCTAGTCATCTGATAAGGCTTTGGCAATACACTTCTTGATACAACCCTTCATGATGCCAGAAGCTGTGTGTTACCATATTCTATTACAATTACAATGTGTGAATATTAAATATTGTACATGTATGTAAACACTTGATGATTTTGATTTTCTTTTGTCAAAAAGATAAATATTTTCTTTTTTTGTTTGAGACAAATTTAATTTTAACTTGAAAATTGATGCTTACTATGACTTAGAAGAAAACACGTGATTTGAACCAATAAGCCATTTTTGTTCATTAATGATTTGTTCATTATGATTAAAACTTTATAAATAGCAACCTTATAACTTTGCTGAGTTTTATTTATATTGTCTGACAGGCCTATCTAAATAGCTATTATACAGCCATTTTTTTCCATTAATGTAATGTGAGTATATGTGTTCAAATATAGGAATAAAAATTTCCATTGAAAGAACATGCCTCTATGTTTTCTGAATGCAAGTGGCTGTTCAATTTTTCTCTTCTCAATAGAATAAAAATTCCTGGCTTATGGAACTGACATAATATAATAAATTTAACTTGCTTTCAAAAATATTACTCTGCAAAGGATAGCTTCATGTCTGCTGCCTGCAAAAGTCATTAGACAACTATGTGCCATTTTGAAGGTTCTGTTCATTACTAGCTCTACTGGGAGGTCTAGTCCATTTTTCATAAGAAAAATTCAGGACCTTGAGAGCTGGTTGATGATGATGCTTACTTTAGTCCCCTTTATCCATCCAATAATGTTGAGATGACCTCATCCCATTTAGATTTTCATGAAACCTCTCCCACCTGTCTATTCCAGAGTCTAAGCTCATCTGAAAGATTTGCTAGAATGCATCTGTTTGAAATAATTTTCCTGATTATTAAATTCATGCGTATGTGTTATACATATTTTATTTGTTTTTATTTTTTTGTACATGCTTCTCTGTGTGTGTGTGTGCATGAGTGTGTCTGTGTGTGTCTGTGTGTCTGTATGTGTCCATACATATCAAAGATCACTGAGTATGCCTGTGGAGGCCCAAGGGTTACTTCATAAATCATCCTGGATTGTTCTACCTCCTTTCTTGCTTTTACTCTGAGGTTTCCCAGGCTCCTTCTTCCAGGGCTGAAATTATAGGCTACTGACATTTCCACCTATTATTTTTATGTGGGATCTGGAATTCGAAATCAAATTCTTTAGCTCACAAGATATTGGCTGAATATCTAAGTAATCTCTCCAACCCTTATTATGTGTATTTTATGTGTGTGTTTCTGTATCTGAGGGCACTGTGTATCACTGTGGAGGACCAAGAGTGACTTTGGGAATCATCCTGGCTTTCTTCTATCTCCTTCTTGCTTCGATTTGGGATTTCCCAGGCTCTGCCTACGAGGGCCAGAAGTGCAGGCTGCTGACATTTCCGCCTGGCATTTTCACATGGGACCTGGGATCAAAACTCAAGACTTTCTGCTTTCAAGACAAGGTCTTAACCTCTGAACCATCTCTACAGCCCTATTATACATATTTTAAAAAATGCTAGAAAATATTGGTGGAAAAGATTTATAGCAATACTTCTACCTGGAAGGAACAATGCCCTAAATTTCTGACCTAGTTCCTTCTCAATTTGAGATATGGGCCATTTCACAAATTATTGGAAATTCTGCTGTAAACTCAGGGCAAAATTTATTTAGGTTTTTAACAAAATTCAAGTTATCACTGGAAAAAACAATTTTAGAATCATTCTAATGCAGCACAATCTGAATTTGTTGAGGAATGATGGTAGAAAATTAAAACTTTTCATTTTCCAAAAAATAAATTATTATATTTGTACAACAGCAGAAAACTTTTCACATATCAGAATAATGACATGCACAGAACAAAGTGCACATGTGGCTATGTTCAGAACCATGGCTGATAAGGCTGAGTTACCATGTAAGCTCTGCAGAAACACCTAGAATTCATTCATGTTTGATTTTGATTTAATATTTCACTATGATGCCAATTTTTTTCAGGATCCACTATTTAAGAAGCTGAGAACTAGCTTCAGTGTTGGGATAAGAGATAATTTAGTAACATTGCTTGGGGTTACACCATTTTTTCTCTTCTAATAATGTATTTAGCAGTTTAGTGTGCTTACCTGCATGCTAGAAAATAGCATGGGTTCCAAAACCCATTTCATCCTTAGCAACCACATAGGTGCCATGAGGAGCATGGAGTACTATGGATCTGGACAATTGTTTCAAGATGACTCTCTCTGTCTCAACACTGTTATTATGAACAACAATAGAAGTTGGGAAAGACAGGCAGCCAGGTGTTCTGGACCTCCCTCACCCATTCCCACCGAGGAAACTCTGATCCATGTTAGTTACAGTTCAGCAAATAAGGAGCTAGTTATTTCTCTTGTATTGTAGGATGAAATATCCAGAAACCAAGGTAAGTTCATTATCTTTAAATTTCCACCTTCCCAAAAGAAAGATTAATTACCAAGTGTTCATCTACTTCATTCTTCCAATTCAGTTCTGTGTAATAACCTATCTTGTTACCCAAGATTTTCTTCTCTTGAAAGTAACAAGTCATCCTCAAGTCTCAAAAATTTTCCTTGTAATAGAATTATGATTACTGTATCTCCTTTAGCATGCTATTCTCTAGCATGCAGGTAAGCACACTAAACTGCTAAATACATTGTTAGAAGAGAAAAGATAGTGTAACCCCAAGCAATGTTACTAAATTATCCCCTGTACTTTCTCATTTTAGTATTACTTGGGTCCAATATTACTTGGACAAAGTTTAACTCCAAGGAAATATTGATGCCTATAGAGATTATCACTTCCTATATGATGTGGCTGTCTATTCCTCCATGATCCCAAACATGCATATCATGAATGAGAAAAAGTTATGACAGGCACTTGTCTGTATTTGGTGTCATGCATGGAAGAAAACACAAGCAGTAGAATATTGTCTTTGGAAACACACCCTAGTTCCACATTTAATAATTATGTGCATGAAAACAGGAAGAACATATAATATAACTGTGATATGTTAGCATTTGCATATCTGTCATCATGTTCAATTCTCTCATGGTCCTGTAGCAATTATTAGCAGTGAATATACTTTTCAGATAAAATAATTCAACCCCAGATGAATTAAATAGCTCCCTTTGCTGATTTTCATGTGCAGGTAAATTTTTTTCACTGTATCATGCTATGACAACTAAAACAATAATTATAAAGCCAATCACAACAGCTATGATGATCCACAATTTAATTATTATATACTGTAAGTTATAATATCTCTATGCCAAGAAAGTACTTTGCTGAATTTTGCTAATAGACTTTATTAGTTTTATTTGATATTCACACTACTTATGAGCCAGGTTCTATTGTTATCTACATTTTATATATTTAGAGATTAAAGCTAAGTGGGACTCATCTTTATCAGTAGAAAAACTGGGATTAATCTCTGATGCTAGGCCCTCATGTTTAAGCAAAATGATATTCTGTATCATTTAATTGGGGCAAATAAATGGAAGTTAATAATCTACTACTTTCAAGTCACTCTTTTTCAATATAATGAGTCACTACACAATGCATATATAATAAATGTCTACAGTAAATGAATGCATATTTGAGCAAATGTAAGGTAAACAAAGAGCAAGCCCCAGAGGTCCTCAGTCAATTATTTAATTATTCAGTGAAAGATGAGGGAAAAACCTGAGAGGCCACTGAGGACTTTTCCACAAATGTATGTGGTATCAAGTTAATGGAACATGTACATAGATTAACAGAGTCTTTTCCTTGGCTTTTATGCCTCATTAAAATAAATCCAATAATAAAGATATTTCAGCAAACTAGCACCAAGCATTTTTCCCTAGCCTGAAAGGCAGCTTCCACATAGAAAGTAAGAGTATTTTTCTGCCAATAAATCTTTGGCTAGAGTTAAGCTAATGTTTGTGCTTTTGTGAAGATAGTTTCTATACTGTAGTTCTGGTCTTTACCATTTATGTTGAATCTGGAGTACTGAGTAATTTTAGAGGTTTCTTCTTCCCTTTGGTTACCATTTACTGCTTTACCCCTGCATCTGCCTGTGTCCAGGCTCTCTCTCACATGGTTCTACTTATGCTGTTTTCTAACTCTGTTTCCACTTCTTCACATCTTCCGAAATCTGTTCTTTTGCACTTATCTTCACTTTGGTCTGTGAATCTTCCCTTTATTGTCTATTTTGATGACATAAAAAGTCTGCCTAATGACTCAGTTTCCCCCATAGTACTCATATGCGCCGTGTTCCTTCCTGAACAAGGAGCCAGAAGATGGATGAAGAAATCTCCTTATTTTTCACTGTTTACTCTGATGAAACAAACACTGGATCTCTTAACTTTCCTGGTATCAAACTCAACATTTCTATTTGTAGCAATTTAAAGTCCTCCATGTCTTTGACAATCAACTCTGACACTTCCTATTGGAAAGCCTTTTGGAAAAACTATTTTTAAAAACATAAAGCAGGGAGCTGGAGAGGTGGCTCAGGGGTTAAGCCTCTGCCTTGCAGGCGGAAGGTCCTGAGTTCGGATCCTAGACCCCATGTATAGACGTGGGGCGAAAGCAGGGGCGGCCTTCGTTTCTGGTCCTGGTAGGGCGGAGTCTATGAATCCTGGGGCAGAGTAAACAAGAAGGAGGTGGAGGCGTCCATGGTGGTTCCCAAATTAGTCCACGGTTCTGCACACACGCACACACCATACATGCACAACTGAATAAATAATTTATAAAAACATAAAGCAATAATGCCTGACATCTGGAAGCTAATCCATGTTATTTTTATTGTGTATAAATGATATCAACTTCACGCTATAAGAGTATGCTAAAGAAAGACAAAATAATTTACTTTATAATGTTATCTTAGTATAGTCAAAAGTAAGGTCATTGTGCTGGGTCCCAAATATAAAACATCCCAATCTCTTGGCCAAGATGAGTAATAGTTACTTTTTTCTGCTTGCTGCAACTTCAGCTTTACCCAATGTGCTTTTTCTGGAGATAAAGTTTATTGAATTCCTCAGCTACAACAACATCCATATCCAGTGCAGTTCCAACTTCTTAGATCCTTTCTTTGATCCAGCACCCAAAATCCAAGTTGTTTCTGCTAGTACCTTCCTTCAGAGGCACATTATGGAACCCTGTGCTCTCTGTCCTTACAAGTTTAAAAAGTTTGACTGCTGCAAATGCAAATGCTGTTCTGTTGTTTGCCTGGAAAGGATCAACACTGCTTGTATTGTCAGCATCACATTTCTTACACCTGGATTCTACATGTCTCTTCCTGCAGCTCCTGCACCTAATAGCAGGCATTTTCCTCTTCTTCATGTGATTAAATCAGAATCTTCAATCTGTTTGTAACCTTGATTTCATTTATCTCACTCACAAACTGCATCCCTCAATGTCCCCAGCCCATTCTTTGTAGCCCATGAGTAACTAACTATCCATCGGTTCTTAAGTCTTCAGCCTTTCTTTGGTCTCCAAATACAACTCTCTTGCCTCTGTCTCATTCTTTGTATGAAATCGTATTAGTTCTGCTGCTCTCTAGAACCTTAATTGACACAGCATTGTAGTCAGATTCATCTTCATTTTTTCCAAATGCTTCCATTCACTTTTTATTATTTTAATAACTTTCTTCCATACCAAACCATGACATTTGCTCTTGCCAAGAATGACAATAGCTTCCACTTTAATAGCAATGTGCTTAATGGTTAGTGTTGTGCTTTATACCACTTGAATTATCACATGTTGGTGTGTAAAGTGCTCCCAGGTATGTCTAAGTCCTAATATTTGAAATTTGTGAATTGCAGAAATGACTTAGCCAATGGAAGCAAGGATTGTGAGGTGGGGAGCAGTTGAGATTATTCAGGTGAGATCAATGTAGTCATGGGGTCCCTATTATGAGGAAACAGGATGGTGGAAGTCATATGAATGAGAGACAGCTCTGAAAAGGAGATGGATACTGCCGACCCTGATTTGAGTGCAGCAACATCTCCTTCAAAACTTTAAACACCCAGGAAACAAATTAAAGTTAGTTTAGGTCATGGAATATCTGGCAGTTTGTTATAACAGCTTCAGGAAATTAATAGAAACAGCAGTTGACAAGATGTATTGTTCTTTTTTTTTAAAAAAAGTTATGATTTATTCTAAGTTTATAGGGCAACAGCTTTTCTTCATTATTTTAGAAAATGTTCCTTGTTATGACTTTTAAAAATTAACCTGTTTATTTTAGAAAATGTTTAGACTTCCAAATATTCGGAAATAATCTGAAGGGTTCTGGGGGTAAAGACATGGCTCAATAACTAAAAATACTTGCTGTGTAAGCATGAGGACCTGAGTTCAGATTCCATTACCCACATAAAGTTGAATATGGACATATGTAGCTATAACCCTAGCAATGAAAGGGATAGTGACAGGAGGATATCTGCTTTCTGCCTTCCAAGCTAGCTACAGGTTCAGGAAGTGACCCTTCCTCAAGAAATAAAGGACGAAGGGATAAAGCAGAACACTTGCCTCTGGCCCCTGTGAGTCTGCACACAGGCATGCAAGTTCATACATGTGCACATAGACCCCATGCACATATGTACGACACTCATACTGTGTTCAACACACTCTTCAGATACACTCATCAATTCATGTACACACCCACACACTCACACACACACACACACACACACACACACACACGCAGACACAGTGCTTATTATACCCCACTTAGTTTCCTTCATTTTCTTTGTTTCAGTGTTTCACATTGCATAGTACATTTGTCAAAACAAGTGAATCAATGTTGATGAGGTTTTTATTAGAAAAAAATCACACTTTCAGTATTTATTTTACCTGATGCAACATGGGGGTGTGAATGTCATGATGCACTTGTAGAGATCAGAAAACAACTTTGTGGAGTTGGTTCTTTCCTTCTACCTTTACATGGGTTCCAGAGGTCACACCCAGATTGTCAGATTTGTACAGTAAGCATCATGACGTGCTTAGTTAGCCATCTAGCTGAGTCTAACTAATCACCTTAATCATTGTATTCAGATGACATAAAAATTAATAATTTGATATTTTATCTAAGTAACATTTTATCTAAGTCAGTAACATACAGAAACACATGGTGTGAACAATTCGTGTGGTATTATGAGGTTTTAAAAATCAGTTTCATAATTAGTTGCTTCATTTTGTCACTGCTTTGGTTGGTATCATGTACTATGTATTACTTTTGAATGCTAGTCAAAAAATGTGAACAAAAATATGAGAAAAGAAAATAAAGCCAAAGTTTGTTAAAGCCTTAGGTGACTGGACATTGCGAACGTTAAATTAGCTTCAAGTATGACTGCTCCCAGAATTCGTAATGCTTTGGGAAGCTTTCTTTTTCCATGTCTTTCAAGGTTTGCTTTCTTCTTTGTCTTAATTCTTCAGTGTTTTCCATGTGACAGCAAAAATGACCTTTTGAAGCTTTAAACTGATGTAGACTTTCAGGCTCAAGATCCCAAGGCGATTTTTCTTTCTGTTTCTGCCCATAAAAACTTCAAAAGAAATTCATGCCCTGACCTTTACATGTGTGGCGTGGCATGGTGGCATATACACCCACACACATAATAAAATAAAAAGTATGACAGGTCTTCTAGGAAATATCCAGCTTGATTCCTGTAATTAATTTCAAATTTCTTTTGAGTACTTTAAAACAAAAAAAGAAAGGTGACGGTAATGTTCTTGATGTTTCATGGACAGTAATACAAATTGCAGAATTGCAGATTCGAAATACAAATAAAGAGTTTGAGGTCTGATCTTTTGATTAAAATTTTTGATTTTGCTGCAATTTTAATCAGGTTTACAGTACTTTTGGGAAGATTTGTCATCTGGCTTCTTTAATGATTCATATATTTTTCCTAAGCATTGATTCTACCATATTTTCTCATTCATATGGAAGATAAAAATACAAAGCTGGAAGATATATTTATGTACATTACACAAGCTTACACTATATTGGTATTTTTCCTTACCTTTTAGCTTTTGTGACATTGTCCTCTGGGAAAATTTCATGTCTAAAAATTCCAGCTACATGTGGAGAGCAAGCCACCCTTCCCTGGGTCACATTTGCTGACTCAGCTACATTCCTGTTCCTAGCCTCCTGGTGGAGCTCAAGAAGGTCGTTGAACCAGGAATGGCCAGTCCCTTGCTGCTCTCCACAGGTAATTCAACCTAGTTTAGCTACTTCTCATTCCATGTGACTGACAGTCAACCCTTGAAGTACCCAAGGCAGCCTTAGAAATATTCAAAGATCTTCCCCATAGCCAGCCCCAATGATTTTCCATGCTGATTTCAATGCACACATGGGAGTTGATTTGCTAGAGTGAAAACTCCAGTCATGTCTTGGTTGCTTATGTTATTATGCTTTTATACTGTTTTTCTTTTCCTTTTTAAAAGGTCAATGCACATGCATTTGATATGTAATGTTTGTATCCATTAAATCGACTTATCTTCACAGGTATGGAAGAATAGCTTGTCTTGTCCAGACATTTTACCCCACCTCAATAATCTCTTGTCCAACATGGAGGCCACAATGCTTCTGAATGCATCTCTGCATAATGAGGTGAACTTTCTTTTCTTCTTTATCTCCCAGTCCAAAACATAGTGTGATTGAACAGAGTTAGACTATAGGCAGGGTCAAAAGAACAGTGAAAGAATGGGATCAGGTATAGTTAAATGTACATTTCTGCTGTCACTTATTTTATGTAGTAGTGGGCAGAAAGTACTAGGCTGAGAGGTTGAGGAGTATATTCTTGCTTGTTCTTGAATAGTTGTGTAACCTTGCATATGACTTCAACTGTCCTATAGTTTCTCTTTAGTTAAATGTGGCATGCTTAGATTAACTCTAAAGTTCTTTCTACATTCAAAGTGCTATGTGTTTGGGGCAGTGCACATTTCTTTATTATGTTACTGATTGTATGTATTTCACATATTTTTCTACTTTACATTTGATCCAATTTAGGATTATATACAGAGTGGTGTCAGAAGTCTCATTTTGGCACTTACTCTGTTCTTTTTATCTTCTCTTTTAAAGTGATTTTGAATGCCAAATTTAATAACTGTTATAAGTGTTTTTCTTGATATTCTGTTTCACATATGTTTTACAAAATTCTGCATGATGCAATAGATTTTAATGAGTTTCTTGATTTTGAAAGCAAATGTTTATAGTCATAATTGCCAGTTCTCTTTTTTTAATCTCTATCTATTTAGATGACCTGAATTTGTTTCATAGTCTGAGGCCATCTCAAGGAAAAGAGAATGTTATTATTTTCAGGATGGTTCTGATGTCAATAGGAAGAGGTATGAAGCTGGAAGCCCCTTTTGCAAGAATGGAAATTGGTCTAATTCTGTAAGTGTAGAATCTGTGGTTCGAAATCCAACTATAGGGAATTTTGTGGTTAAAACTGTGGGTTCAGCCAAAAGAAATAGCTTGGCTGCTTTATTTTATCAGAAAATAATTGTACTGTCTGATTTAGTATGCAGTTGCCAAACATATCCTAATTAATCACTTTCTATCCCACATTAAGATTGTCATGGTGCAGTGTCATCTTCATCTGAAGGGCTACAATGGAAAATTTAAATATTTGTATTCACAAGTTTAAGTATACAAAATCATTTTAATGTTGCTATGTATAAGTGTTAGAAATACTGGAATATTTGCTCCAAGGAAGAAGTGTATCTTTCATTAACTAACTTTTATAGACTAGGTGATTGTTTTGTGGATAATATTCCTGCTTAGTAAATGATTTGATCTGACATTTGAGTTTAGTTCTATCATTTCAAAATAATTTTCTCTCTGATATTATTTTCATTCTGTTTATAGTACTTTATGGTCAATGAGAAGTCTGTATTTCAAACTTTGAATCACGCTCACAATTCAGTGGGAGAAATCAGCAAAAGAAGTTAACTATTCTTGACAATATAAAAATTGGGTAGTTGGAGAAGATTTTCTTTGGATGAAAAATATAATCATTTATGTCAAATGAGAAAGTATTCTAAAGCATCTTTAAGACTATTTTGCATTTGTATGGAGTAAATAAAGGAATATCTCAGATTAAGGAAGTGGACAAAGGAAGTACTAAATTCCACAGAAAGTTAAGATATCACTATTGTTAACATGTCATTTAGTATATACAAAGATATGTAAAAATCATTGTATGACATTTTAATCAAAAGCACTTTTATAGATCACTTTGAGCATTAGCTATGTTATCCTTTATTTGTGATGAAAGAAGTGTGGTAGTTAATGGTGGGGCTACAATGCTGCTAGCAGTGAGCAGTTGAAGATACAAGTTTTGAGATAGCCATAGAAGAGGAGAAGCTCCATGAAGGGGCCATCTTCATGTACTTTTTACACATGACAGCTTGTGTCTTCTATAAATAAATGTTACATATTTAAAATATATTTGTTTGGATGAATAACAACATAATGTTAACCTGAATCAGAGCCCACTGGAATACTTACTTGTAATAATGCCTTTAAATAACTGATAAGGGTTACCATTTTCCAGTATTTTCATAGCTTTCTGTTTTTCCTATTTGAACTTGTAGAGAGAGTAATATGTTCTTGTGTTTTGGCATTGATTTGATTTTTATTTTCCTGTCACTCTATTCTTAGACTTGACACACATTCTTAGTTTTCTTGGGGCAACTATCTTGTGTTTCAGTTGCTTTACTTTAGAACACCAGAAATTCCCCATGGGAAGAATCTTTAGATGCTTACTGCATTTTTGCTTTCTTAGTACCTGGGACATTATTTGGAATAAGTTTGGTGATAGTTAATAACTTACTGGTTGACATTAACTAAAATATGACTATTGTAGACAAATACAGATCCAAGTATTGCTCAGGTATCATGCCAACCCACAAACCTTTCACAGAATACATAAATTATTTTATTATTTTTCTTTTTTTATAACATTTTTTATTATTATTTCCGCTCATACAAACTTAATAGATACACCGGTTCCCTCCCTCCCTCTTCCTCCCCCCTACCCCCCTGCTCCCCCTTCCCTCACCCCTCCCTCCCCATTCCCCAGAGCCTCCCCGCTCAATCCCCAGAGAATCCTTTAATGTGCACATTGTTCAAGTTTTACAGGCAACTTTTCACTTACATTTTGTTATTGGCTTTTTAATAAAGATTTTAGTCCTATTTTAAGTGATATTTTCTTTTCTGAATTTGAAGTAGGAAATATGGTTATGTTGCTGATTTTAAAAAGGTATGGACTTGAAATAAGAAGGCATTTTTTTTATAAATTTGATATGTTACATTGCAAAGATTCAATAGCTGGTTGTTATTTGTGTGATACATGCATGTCTAAAACATAATAAATATCTTACACACAGATAGGCTTGAAAATTGGACATGTATGTAGGATTTGTAATTTTTAAAGAGCTAAAATTTGAAATGTATCATTATTGTATAAAGGTGTACTTATTTAGCTTCATCATTATTCAAAAAGTGGCAATTGCATTTTCATTTCTTAAATTCAAATATTTTTCCAGATATTTTATGAAATTTTCTATTCCACTCAATTTTATTTTTCTCCATGTGTAATATTATTTCTGTCATGATAAACTCATTGATTTGTTTACCATAATGCTAGATAGTATAACACATTATAACTTCTGTGGATCTAGTCTCATTTAAAACATAGCATCATTGGTAGTTTACATTAAGGGAGGATGAAGTAATAAGAATTGTACTGACTTTTAGATATTATCATTATCAGTTGTTAGTTGTGCTTAATTCTCAGTTATGTGTATAGGAGAGGAATGTAGGCTTGTAGAGTTATAGAAACACATAGACAAAGATTTATACTGGTATTTTTACATTTGATTAGATAAGTAATCAATAGTTCATTGTTTCCAAAAAGTAGAATAAATGCAGAACTTGAAATAGTACCCACTATCTGAATTATAACATAAATTCATTATACTGTTCAGTTTATTCAGCATACATTATTTTATGTAAATAAATTTATTCAGATAGGTCACTTCTCATTACAACCAATGCAGGTACATTTCCCTTCACACTGAAGTAAATGAAGTTTTTCTGCACTATAGTAACAGAAACATTGGTCCACTATGTTTCAGATTTTTTGCCAGTCTATTGTAGCAAAATGTTCTCCTACAAGAAAGAAGGAACAAATTCTGTTTTTCCAACCAGGCATGTGCTCACTGGATTATTGAATGGGTATATGGATAGTGTATCCTCTATTATTTAAATTATCTTTTTAAGCCAAACATTTCCAATTAAACAGAACAAATGAATAAATATGTAAATACTATAGATATTCATACTTCTATTTGTGTAGCCCTATTACTATTTCCAAAGACAGTTAAGGTAAAGGTCTGTTTTAAGTATATATAAAACACTTTCATTTAGCTTTATTAAGAGCTCCAAAGAAAACAATAGCTCATATTATTTTACCTATGGAATAATTCTGCATTTTGTTCCTCTGCTCATGGCTTGGAATCCCAATTTTCATATGAACAAATCATTATTTAATAGAATGATATCTCCCTTATTACTACAGATCACGGTTATATATATATATATATAAACATTATCAGAGTCTGCATGGGCATGAATTGTTAGGAATATTTTTTCTGTTGACCCTCAGGAAATGGAAGATACTCTCATCTATTGCAATGAATAATGCTCTACAATGTAGATTTTTAATAACAAGAGTTGTCTGCAAGTTGTATATGAAATCACTCAACAGTGAAAGTCAGAAATCAAATGGAAATTGAAAATCAAACAGCTGTTCCAAAGGCTGCTCACAAAGGTGAGATGTTCAATGTAGGCTTGTAGTCAATTAACCAGGTCTACATGTATTGCTGAGTTGTTCTCTGACCAAGTATGAACTTTCTAAACCAGGTATTCCATATCTGAGAGCTTTTTCTCTTTTAACTTTTGTCTGAAAATGCAAAATTGAGGCCGTTGAGAATTACATGATGTATTTTGAATAGAAATTTCTCCCTCAAATTCATGTGCATGTTTGAATACTGAATCCTAGCTGTTGGCACTGTTTGGCAAAGTTATGGGAATTTTCAATGTGGAGCCTTGCTGGAGT
The DNA here is from genome assembly GCA_023101885.1 of Typhlomys cinereus. Classification (NCBI taxonomy): domain Eukaryota; kingdom Metazoa; phylum Chordata; class Mammalia; order Rodentia; family Platacanthomyidae; genus Typhlomys; species Typhlomys cinereus. The sequence continues at coordinate 1,514,363 of JALPQD010000127.1, forward strand.
AAGTACATTACTGGAGGTGATCTTCAGATTTAACAGCAGCCCTGTTTCCTATTCTTTCTCACTTTCTCTTCTGTCACCATGCTTACTGTCTTGTGTTCCCCTCCATGATGCTCTTTATCCCCTCTGGAACTATAGGCCAAATAATAATACCCTTGTCATTTAAACTGCTTGAGTCTGATTGTGGCATCTCAGCAATGAAAGAATAACTATTACACACAGATGGAGTTTACCTTCCTGTGACTTTGTTTCTTCTATTCTTTCCCTCAATTCTACAGCAATGTTTCCTTTGGCTAATCTGATGGATTCCTGGAAAGTTTATGGAACTTGTGGGAATGCTTTGCCCTGAAGCATATTTAGCTCTGTTTCCTTGCACATTAGTCCCGGCCTCTTGTAGAGTGGGTCTGTTTTGACCTGTTGGGAAAGGGAGTATCATGTCTTTCTTACTAACGAAGCAGAAAGTTGACTCCAAAAGAGAATTGGCAGCCACCAAAAGGGACACAGTCCACTTCTTAGACACATACACTTCATCATGAACAGACTTGTGAAAATACTTGTCAGTATCCAATATTGTTAACTGCATTTTTTGCTATATTCATTTTTATTTTAAAGCAACTTGGTGAGTAGTTAGTTAACTAAAGTTGAATGATAGCATAACTTTTTTTTAATCCTGAAAAGTTATTCTATATATTAAATATACCCCTGCTTGGAATTTTTATTCAAAATCCATAAATAGATATCCTTTAACTAACACCATGTTGTTATCCAAGTCCTTATATTATATTTTATGAATAAAGTTTATTGGACAAATGAGTCTATTATGGAGAGATGCTCCCTCTCAAATTCCCTCCAATGTCAAATTTGATAACAGTTTCAGTTTTTGTGCTCCCAAGAAAGAACTCAAAATGAGAAGAAGCAGAGAACACAGCTGAAGTTTATCTTTAGCAGGCCAGTAAGCAAAAGCTAAATATTCTCTGCAGGACAGAAAATGGACCAAGTGGTGTTGGGATGACAAGTGCCGACTCTAGGATATGAGCTCAAAAGTCTTGATCTACTATATCTCTTCCTTTTACTGGCTCTACCTAGTATGGTCTCTTTCCTAGAAGAGGTGAAGGCTTTCTTATAAGCTATCCTTACTTTCAATTCATTCTGTTACAACTAGATAAGTTAGATGCAAGTACATGTATAAAATTGAAAAACTTCCTAGGGGTAAGTTTAGTGGTATTTTGAACATGCCTCTCAAGTCAGGTGCCATAAGGGAGCTTGCAGGATACTGTTGAATGGCTGTTTTCCCAAGTTTTGTCCTTCTTCTTTTCAGGTTAGTTTAGCTGTCTTACATGAAATTTAAAGCCCTTTTATTTATCTTCCCCAGTATTTTGGACATGGTTATTTTATCCTAACATTTGCTTTAAGTCTAAAACCTCTGCAATCAGTTAAGTGTTGCAATTTGCCTGCATGTTGCCAATAAAATCACAACAAAAGAACTTAAAGGAACAATGGGGTTTTATTCCTCCTTATGATTCTCAGTTACAGTTCTTAGTCCAGTTTGGCGGAGAGATCATATCAATATCAGCGCTGAGGGAACTGATCACACCATATCCACAGAGATACTTGAGAGAGCGTCAAACCTTAATTGCCAGACTGTGAGTCTATCCAAATATCCTGAAATATAACAAATTAATTGAACCAGCTTCTTCTGTTACATCCACCTCCCTAGGACATTGTCCTGCCAACTGTGGGATGGGTCTTCTCACATCAATCTTCTGCAGACTGACTTAGGGATTATTTTAACTACAAATTCCTCAGAGATACGCCCAGAGTTCGTCCTTCAATCGTCCAAATGGCACACTAACTAGTACATCCCACGTCTTTCCAACTTGACACAAAAACATATTTCTTTTAAACTGTAACTTTTTGACCTTGATCACCATAGACATTACATTTATCTCATGATATAAAAGATGTTCAATTCAATATTAGAAATGTAAAATGTTTTCATTGTCCAGTTTTAAATTATGTATAGTCATTAATACTTCAGTTCCAATATTTTAAAAGTCCAAAGTCTCTCTTTTTACAATTAGTTAAAAAGAAACATTTATTCCATTTAAATAAAAATAAACAGGTTTCTCAAAAACAGGAACCAAAAATATAAAAATAAAGTCAAAAGTCTTACAAGGTAACTACCACATCCTATAGTTCAACATCCATCTTCTTTTGCTCATCATATACATGTCAGCTCCAAAAATGCTGGACATTTCCATTCCTGCTTTCTTGCTCACAGGGCAAGTAGTTTTTTTTCCCCTTGGGAAAACTCCAATGTGCACCTGAAGCTTTATTCAGGACATGCTCCATGTTTCTGGTATCTTCTATATATCTTTCAAGAATGGAGAGCACTGGCAAGCAGGTTTAGTAGATAAAAGTGATCAAACATGAGGACACCTGTTCACATCCCAAATAACCACATAAAAAAGCCAGCCATGGTGATGTGTTTTTGAAATTCTGGCACTGTCAGGAGTTGGGTAGGGCAAACTGGAACTGGTTTGGAGTTTCATTCTTGTTAGCCAGTTTTCACAGTGCCAGAAATTATTATGCAATCTGCTGGAAGAGAAAAACAATCAACAGTGAAAGCAGAAAGGTACATTAGCAACTACTTTGACAAGAGATGGCCATCAATGCCCTAAATTATTCACCTGGGACCAGACCAGCCAAATTGCTCTCCATCCTAAAGCTTGTGGAAGAGAGAGCAGCAAGATTGCAAGAGTCTAAAGATGGGGAGGACCAACAATATGCAAGAAGTACACAAATTATTAAGTTTTAGCCAAAAGATACTTTATCGAACTTCCATTTAAACATTAACATTATACCCATAGATTGGAGGATCACTCAGCACTCAACCTAGAAGGTTCCTTTTGCAATGGAAGGTGCTCGTTAAAGAAAATAAGTAGAAAATAAGTGTAGAAAATAAGTGATTGTAGGCTTTTCAGCCTTAAATAGAACATCTAGACCACCTCCCTACTCCAAAACTCAGGAAACATCATGGAATAGAAGTCTGTAAAATTGTAAGAACCTGAAGTTGGACAGGGATGGATCCAGATGTTATTTTCTGAACATGACAGGCAGGGCTGTTACATCCATGAACTCACTGTTGCTATGTATACTTCCACAAGATCTGGACGGGATTTGGTATATCAACATTTCATCATGGAAGAGAAAAGATCTTAAGAGGCTCCTCACCTCCCTGAGAGAATGTTGAGGCTCAGTGAGATATTTTCCTCAATGTATACCCACTGATATATGAGTCATACTCCAGCAAGTGCTCAGACACATGCTATCAGAAATCAGGCTTTGTTCTGTACAAAGCACAACATCTGGACTCTACTCCTCCCAATTTGAAGGATGTATTTAATCACCAGAGTGCAAAACTCCTACTGTGTGGACTGTGAAGCTGAGGAAGCTCTCCTCTGACCTTGACATGGCTATGATGAAGTTGAAACTCTCAGTGTACCATACATGCAAGAAGACGTGAAAATAGGAGGAAGATTGGTAGGGTAGGAGAAGAGTTGTAATGGGAAAGGGAGGGAATGGAATTGAGGATTAAAGTGTGAAGATAATCATTAATTCACTGTATTTATGTATGAAACTCTAAAAGAATAAAAAATGAAAACAAATCAGAAAAGAACTAACTGGAGTCAGGAAAGTGTTGAAAGAAACAATAGGACGACACATCTTATGTATAGCTGAACAGGAATAAAAATATTGGAATTCCTGTCAAAAACCACGCAAGCAAAAGAGTGAAAAAGTAGAGTGAACTTTTAAGGTTTTGAGAGAAAAAAAAGCTAAACTAAACTCCAAGTGCCAGTGAGATGGTTCTGATGGTAAAGACACCTACGCACAAACCTGGAGACTGGTTTTCCAACTCAGGAACCCACAGGGCTAAAGTTCATCATCAACTTCTGTAAGTTTTTCTCTAACCTCCATACATGCACAGGGCATATGCACACCTTTCTCCCTCCTTCACTTCACTCCCTCCTACTTTCAAATACATGTAAATATTTGAGAGAGAGAGAGAGAGAGAGAGAGAGAGAGAGAGAGAGAGCAAGATAAAGCAAAATGAGTTTGGTCCTTGCCTTAGCCCCTTCCTCTCTCATCCTCTCCACCCTTCACCACTCTAGCCTTGTCTCTCCCACCCTCCTGTCCCTCTGGATATGTGGATCACAGGTCTCCCTTTGCCCTAACTGGTAAGGACCCAGGTCTGTGTATTAGTATATATGGTCTTAAAGTGGGCAAAATCGCAAGTGGAAAAGTTCCCCTTCTTTTCTCTAGCCCGTGCCCCAGAAATTCTTTCTGAGCTTCTCACTGGTACTTGTGAATATTGATATGTCAGCCATTACATGGAACTGATTTCACTGAATCTCATTACAATGAGTTTCTGGATACAGCAGTTCTGTCATTACTGGAGTGTCTGACTGGCACTATACCTCCCCACATCTAGGCTTTTATAATCTTACCACCCTTTCTTCAACAAATTCCCTTGAGCCTTGAGATGGAAAGAAATTTTGATGGCCTGATTAGTGTCGAGTATTCCTAGGGTCACTAATTCTCTACTCTGGACAGTTTGGTTTTTCTTGCTAATCTTTCTTTGCAGTAGGATGCCTCTTAGTTGAATGCTGAGAGCTTTCCTCATCTATGGGTACAATAAGTAGTTTACTGTCAAAAAGTATTTATAGTTAAGGCTAAGACATCTCTTTCTGTCTAGTGTCTATTTTCTCCCTTTTTACTGTTGTTTGGATAGGTTTAGAGTACCAGGAATGTGTTCCCTGACTAAAAGGGGGGAAATTAGAGCCCACTCAGAGGATGATTGGTTACCAGTGGGTCTTACATACCACTGTTCCTCCACTGGATTCTTTTTATCAGGGTTGTTACAGTTTGTAGCATTTATAGCTGGATGAGGCTGTTGATCACTTCCTCTCCACCCACCATCCAGCCTTTTTTTCCTCTTTGCTCCCTTTACCCGTTACTTTTCTTCTGTAAATTGCTTTATTCATTTATTTAACCTTGTTATTTTGTCTCTACTCTTTAGAATCTTGTACAGTCTATTAAAAAGGCAACCCTTGGAATGAGAGAAAATCTTTACCAACCACTTGTCTGATAGAGGACATATATCCAGAGTGTACAAAGAACTCAGAAAAAATATCAAGAAAGTAACCATCCCAATTAAAAATGGGCTTTAGAACTAAAAAGAAACTTTTCACAGGATGAAATTCAAATGTCTAACAAATACATTAAAAAATTCTACCTCTTTAGCCATTAGTGAAATGCAAAGTAAACTACCTGGAGATATCATCTCACCTCAGTCAGAATGGCTAAAATCCATAGCACAAACAATAAAGTGCTGGAGAGGATGTGGGGAGAAGGGATCCTCATATATATCCCCAAATAAAGTGGTGGGAATGAAACTTATATAACACCTTTGGAGATCACTTTTGAGTTTCCTGAAAAGTTTAAAAACTAAAATACCATAGGAGGCAGCTATACTGCTTCTGGAAATATTCCCCAAAATACTACATCCTGCTACAGAATCACATGTTCAACTATATTCAAAGCATAGAAAAAATATGGAATCAATCTAGATGTCCAACAATTGGTGAATGGTTACAGTTAAAATGTTGTACATCTGTAGAATAGAATACTATTCAGCTGTCAATAAAAAACAAGTTAATGAAATGTGTGTGTTAAATATATAGCAACATAAAATTCTACATTCACTGGCATTACCCTTCAAAAATGTAGGTATCATAGTTACTCTGCATTGTTGCCAATAAATTTGTGACCAAAGGGCTTAAGGGAACAAGAGGCTTATAACTGTATAGTTGCAGTTCCTTATTCAGCTTGGCAGGAGAACCCACATTGTCAACAAGGGCTGAGGGAACTGGCCGCACCAAGTCCATGGCTTGCTGAGAGGGTCAGTCCTTACTTCCCAGGCTAACATGTCTGGCCACATAAACAGAAGAATGTCAACTTCCCTAACCAGCTCCCTCTACTTTATTCACCAGCTCAGGTACTAACTAGTTCCACCACCATGGGCTGGGTCTTCCCTATCAATCATACAATCTCCTACAGCATTGCTTGGGGCTTAAGTCAACTACTAATTTCTCACAACTGTGCCTAGAACTCTGAGTCTTTAGTTGTCAAGTTGACATCAGTATCTACCAAAGACAGCTGGAGATAAAGGGAAAAAAATCTTGGTGCTATGAAACAGAGATAGGAGGGTCTTTTGTGTTCACTAGTAACCAGGTAGCTAATTAGTAAGCTCAAGTTTAATGGGAAATTTTGTATCCAAAAATTGAAATTGATTTAAATTAAATAAATTGTTAAATGAAAAATTAAAAAATTAAGTCGATAGAAGAAAATATTCAGCATCTACCTCTGACCTCTGCTATCCTCATAAACAAATAGACATGCATGCACACGCACACATTCAAGCATATATGTACATCAAGAGTTAAGGACAACTAAAATGTTTTCCTTTCAAAAAAACCTTAGATCAATACCACCAGATTTTTAGGCTAAAAATATGAAAGAAAATTACACTAATAAATGCCATGAAAAAATCAGAAATATAAAACTTTTGGTAAAAAAATTTGTATTCACAATAATCTATTACTCTAATTGTGACATGTATTCTTGATGCAGGTCAAGAAAATAAGACTCATTCTGTGCTGGCAAGACAGTTCTATGGCAGAGGCAATCCTGTGTTTGGTGAAAAGTAAGAACCAACTTTCAAAAGTTGTCCTCTGACCTCCACACACACACTTGTGTGTATTCACAATATCTCTCTTTCTCTGAATAAGTTGTGCCTTTAGTATTACAGTTAAAAGATGACAAATGTAAAATAAAAGCAATAGCAATTTGTTAATATGTATGTACTGTACATCATTTGGAGTGTGATAAAAATTCAAAATTTGGGAAGAGAATGAAGCAAATTATATTTTTATTTTCCCCCAACTAATTTAGGTAGATTACAATCTAAAAGAATCTTTCATAAAAGTAGGACGGTTTGTTGTAAGCTTACCAGTAGTCATAATGCAAAACCCCTTAGTAGAAGTTAAAAAAAAATTAAAAAGGAATCAAAACATACCATTAGGCAAAACACTGAGTCCCATAGGAGGATAGCAGAAGTAAGAAGTAAAAGCTCAATTAAACAAAAAGAAAACAGTAGACAAAAATGGTATAGATAAGTTATATTAATCACTTTTCTCCTTGTTTTGATGAAATGTTTGACTAAAAGCAGCTTAAACAAGAAAAATTGATTTATTTTGGTCTGTATTTGGGGGGAACAAGCCTATTATCCTAGAAAAGGAATAATAAAAGGAACATAAGGTGACTTATTGCACTGTGTCTATAGTCAGAAACCAGAGAGAAATTAATTCTAGGGCTATACTTATTTTGTCCTTCTTATGTATTCTAGGATTCTAGTAGTGGAATGGTGCTGCCCCATTCAGGGTGAATCTTCCTACCTCAGTTAAACCTCTCTGTAAAAGTCATCATAGATATATACAGAGGTTTGCTTCCTAGTTAATTCTAACGATACTAAGTTGACAATCAAGATAAGCCATCACAACAATCCTTTGTCAACTTGACAACCAAGGACATCTCTTTAAATCACATCATTCTATTGTAGGCCCTCAAAGATTCATGGACATCTCATAATGCAAAATGTGTTTAATTCATCTATAACAGTCTTCCAAATATTAACATTTCTATTATTATTCAAAAGTCCAAAATCCAAATTCTCTTATAAGACTCAAGGCACCATTATTACTGTGCACACTTTTAAACAAAAAATGAAATTTATACACTTTTATATACCATGTCACACAAAAGACATTCCCCATTAAAGAGAACGATGGGAGCACAGCAAGGAAGTAGCAATTGGCCTGAAATTAGACCAGAAACCAACAGAAAAAACACGATATTCAAAGCTCCCACATTTAGGGCTACAATTGCTTCATCTGGCCTCCAGCCCCAGTTCTACAACCCTCATCATATGCAGCCTCTCTCTGGGATTAGTTCCACCTGCAGACATTCCAGATTCTGACGTCTCCAAATATAGGAGTCTCCACTGAAACAGCTTTCACCTTCATAACTTTCCATAATAGTTTCTCAGGTCCTTCTTGTAAAGAATCCAACCCTGCCACACAAGAGACTTTCAGGAATACTGGTCATGCCTGTAATTCCCACTTTTAAATCTCTGTAAAACCCATACCCTATAAATAACTTTGTCAAGTTCTGCTGCCAGCATGAGATATAACCTTACCTCCTGATAAAAGTAAAACCTTCTTCCATGTGATAATTTTCTACAGGGAACTCCATTAGCTACATTCTCATGTCAGTACTTCTTCTTTCGTATGGATTTTCATTTTTAAAAATTGTAGCCTTCAACGGATAAACTATTACCCTCAATTCATATTTCATATTGTCCTACTAAAAAGTGGGATTTTTCCTGAATTGCACGTATATGTTTATTAATCCAGCTGCTTTTGCCACAAATTTAAATTCATATTTCTTTTCTTATAAAATTGCATATTTTTCATCTTTCTATTCAACTTGCCTCTTTTTCTCACTGAAAACTTGAAAAAGATTGATGGACAATAACTATGACATAGATTAAATGTTATGTGTTTTGAAATTTGCTCTGCAAAACTAATTCAGTCATTCTATTTGAATCAAATCTTACTTGAGTTCTCAGGACATGGGAAATTTTTTTGGTAGAATGTCAAATGATCTCTAGCAGAATTCTCAACAGAGTCCTGATTCCTTTGTGAATCCTCCTGATCACAGTCTTACCATCTTCCTTTCTACTTGCATTATGTTCTTTTACAGTACTACCACACTGACCAATTAAGTTCTGATTATAGTGTTTTAGGGCTTCTGTATACCACAACTCCACAAACTTCCATATTTCTCTAATAATCCAGTTCTAAAGGTCTGTAAACCACATGATTACATTTATTAGAGCAATTGTTTCAATCCTCAATTCATTATGTAAAATCATTATATAAGTTCATTATATAAAATGGTCAATTAATAGAAGATAAAATATTTTCAATGTATATACAATTAATATTAGAGTAGCTATCAGGTAAAATATCTATAAATTTGAAGGACAAATTATAGCGCAGCAACAAACAAATAGTAAAAAATGTTAATATCTGAATATCATTAGTAGATTGATCACATAGATGATTAAAAAAACATTAGATTTGATGCTCCTCTGCATAAGGACTACTGTTCTTTTTCCTTTCTTCAAAAGACTTTTTTTAAAAATATATTACTAGTATAGGATGTTTCTTTGGAGTTACTTCTCACAAACTTAGGATTTACCCTCCTGTCTCCTATGTTTTTCCTATCTCCCATCCCCTCATTCCCTACTGTATATTTTTCCAAATTATTCACTCCCTTATCCTTGTCCTGGGATCCTAAACCTCCCCTTTAAAAGGTTTCATCATAACCATCCCTTCCCACATTCCCACTCATAGGTCATTCTTCAAATTTTCTAGCTCTTACAGTGTGTCAAATATATTGTCAAATACAGTGTCAAATACATTGACAAGGATATCAGTTCAAACAACTGCATATAAGAGAGAACATGAAGCACATGCTCTGTGTCTGAAATACCTCACTCAATATTAAAGTTTCCAGTTCCATCAATTTACCAGAAAATTCCATCATCTCATCCTTTCTAATGTACACATTTCATTATCCATTCCTCTACTGATAGGCATGTTGGCTATTCCATTTTTTCACTATTGTGAATAGAGCTGCAATGAACATAGATGAACAAGTGTCTTTGTAATAAGATGTAGAGTCTTTTGGGAATATTTCAAGGAGTAGTATATCTGAGTCATATGGCAGTTACATTTTAAGATTTCTGAGGAACTTCCACACTGATCTCCATAGAGGCTGTATAAATTTACACTCCCACCAGCAGTAAATAAGTGTCCCTTTTACTCCACAGCTTCACCAGCAATTTCTGTTGTTTGTGTTCTTTAATATACTCTTTTTTATTTCTTCCACTCATACAAAGTTGATAAGTACTCCATTCCCATCCCTCCCTCCACCCCTCCCTGGATCCCTTTGTTCCCTTCCCTCTTTTTCCCATCCTTTCCCCCCCTTCCTCCCTTTCTCCCAATGGGCCCCCAACCCCCCATTCCTGGAGCATTCTTTAGTGTGCATGTCAAACTTCCTTCTGGGTACTCCTCTCTGATGAGGTGTAAGGACTCAGTAGCATTGCCTAGAGCTCTTTTTTGTGTTCCCCTTTAGTATAGGAACACTATTGCGGCTGTTAATCCCTTGCCTCTAAGGATCCTAGTGCCTGTGATCCATGCTAGACTTTGGGGGGTCAATGATAAGTTTATTTGTCATTGCGCAGGTCATGCAAGTCCTATTATGATTACTTCAGCCCTAACTTGTGTGGAGTATTTTGCATATCGTTGCTCTTTAGGCTCTTATAATCTGAGCTTTAGGATAGGGAGAGATTAGGCTAGCCTGGTTCCAGGTGGTTGATGTAGCGTCTCTGATATTCTGAATTATGGTTTGTTGCTTTTTTTTTTTCAGTTTTGCTGCTCCTGCATTACCCTTAGCTCCATCCTGATGGGTATTGGATGTCTCCCCCGGGCCAGAGATAAAAGGCTTTTAAAATAGAGTCTTATGGCGCTGGGTTGCCGCCGCTGCTGCCGCCATCGTGCCAGCCCCACGGGTGTCAGCGAGGCCGGGTGACACTCCAGGATGGGAGACAAGCCAATTTGGGAGCAAATTGGATCCAGCTTCATTCAGCATTATTACCAGTTATTTGACAATGACAGAACCCAACTAGGCGCAATTTATATTGATGCATCATGCCTCACGTGGGAAGGACAGCAGTTCCAGGGGAAAGCTGCCATTGTGGAGAAGTTGTCTAGCCTTCCATTCCAGAAAATCCAGCACAGCATCACAGCGCAGGACCATCAGCCTACGCCAGATAGCTGTATCATCAGCATGGTTGTGGGCCAGCTCAAGGCTGATGAAGATCCCATCATGGGTTTCCACCAGATGTTCCTATTAAAGAACATCAATGATGCTTGGGTTTGCACCAATGACATGTTCAGGCTTGCCCTGCACAACTTCGGCTGACCTCCTCCTGTCCAGATATCACGCTGTTTCCTCCTCCCTCCTCTTCCCAATACTATCACACTCCTCCAGATGCTCCAAATATCATACACAAATGAGCAAGGCCGAGGTGGGAGTGGGTGCGGTGCGCTTCTGCCACCAAGGTGTTGTGCATGATGTTTGGATGCTTAGACTAGTTGCGTCTGACAGGAGAAGTTTGTGTTGTACCAGCGCATGCCTTGGAAAGACTTAAGTAATGCAAAAGATTGTCTTTTTTTTTTTTTTTAAATCTACTGACAAGTTGCTCTAGTAACCCAAAGAAGTGAAGGAGAAAGCAGCTGCCTCACCACCCAGATAATTGATTTGTTCAGATGTTTCAAATGCCTCATGATACAATAAAACCACAAAAATTTTCTTAACAGTTTAAATTGTTTTAATTAGTTTAATAGTTGGCTGGGCATCAATAACTATCCTGGCCCCATTGTCTCTTTCTTATCTCACCCACCTCTGCCTAGGCTCACAATACTTGCTACAAGAACAAATTGGCTAAAGCCACACTCCAGCTTCTTTCAAGCTTGGGAGGGCAGAGTTCTTTCCAGCCCGCTTAGTCTCGTGAAAGCAGGGAGAGCTGAAAGCAGGTCTGACCTGAAGCTGCTTTTGTACTGAAGCCTCTTGTCAGTTCCGACACCTACCTATGGCTTCTGCCCTGAGTAGGTTCAAGGCTCTAGTAGAGCCTCAAGGAGGGATGACTGAACCCTGTGGCACCTAGAGAAGCCTTGTCAAACATGGCCTTCCGTTTTTAGGGCGGAGGTTTCAGCAAGACTGATCAAAAGGGCCTGCTCTATCCCCCAAATGATCAGGACCACATTTCAGAGTACTCACATCCCCTCAAGCCAAGCAGAGATCCTGTGCCATCTATTGAGGATGTCAAAGCCACGCCCCAGTTGATATGAATTCCAGACTATGGAGGAAGAGTCATGTTCTAGTTCTCACCCCTAAAACCTCTGCAGGGCATTTATACAGCATCTCCTTCCCTTCCACACATAATCGATGTCCTCTTCAAATCCCTGGAAGTCTTAACTATTAGGGCAGTTTCTGCCCTGCTCCTTAGTCTGGGCACAGAAGCCTTGCCCAGTAGGCATCTTGCTTCTCATCCTTGAGACCTCTGGATGGTATAAAGCTGATAGCAAAATAGAAACTTTAAGGCTACATCCAAGCCCGGAATTTGGGCTAATGCCATTAGGGGTTTTAGGATTGGTCAGGCATTACTGCTTAGGCACACCTGTCAAAGGGATGCCTTCTCCTCTTTCTCTCCCACTGTGGTGAGGGGGGAGTAAGGATTTCCTCAGACCCCACAGGTTGCCTGACTATACTAAGCACAGTCTTGGATAATGTGCTGTTTTAGAACAGCACACGGGAGATCTCTAAGCTGCTGTGTATTGGGGTGGGGGAGAGGTAGATGCCTGCTGCCTCTTAAACCACCCTGTATAAAATCTGCAATATGGCTTCTTCCATGTACCTGTGCCTGAAATGTCTGCAATAAAGAGGTGTTTGTAAAAAAAAATAAAATAAAATAGAGTCTTATTATAAGAGTAAATTCAAAGGTAGATGGAATAAGAGTGGAGACCTCAGTGTGAGAGGGGGTCAGTCTCCCATTTGCAGGATGGTTACCTTCTATCTGCCATACTCTATGCCCTCTCTTTCTGGTGAGATCAAACTCCAATAGTTGCAAGTGACCATGAAGGAAAGTCTGTATACCATTGATCAAATGTACCTAGCAGAAATTATTCAGAAGTTGTAGAATGTATATTTTCAAATAATGCATTTAAGATATTATCTTAGAATTGGTAGTATGATAGATCAATGAATAAGTACATTAACAATTTAAGAGTTGTTGAGATTAAATAAGATCCTGAGTTCTTAGTGCTTAGGAAAGAATGAATAGTCAATTTCAGCTCTTAATTTATTATCCAGTTCTTAGCCTAAATTTCCTTTCAATTACCTACATTACTGGCAATTTTACTTTGATACTAGGCTTGAAATACAACACTAATTTTAACCTGTATATATGCACAATTTTTATTGATGTCTTTATTGAGGTCAATCTTTCCATAGTGTTATTTCCAACTTAATGTTTTTGAAATTAATCCCTTTCCATTCTTTTTGTAATGCAATTTTTTAGACAACAACCTTCTTATCTCTTACTTATACATTTTTTCCTGTCCTTTTCTAACAATGAAGTTGGACTATTCCTAATTCCTTTGAGCTTTATGTTGATAGTTCAATCTTGTTGATAAGTATAACATGAGAACATGTTCCATTTTCCTCTTTTACTTTAAACTTGAATATATCTCTATTCAATCACTTATTTAATATTCTGATTCATTTGAGTCATTTAGTACATGCCTTGATATGGCTATAATTGCAAAAAGACTAACAGATGCCTGGGTTTTAAAGTTTGCTTTGTTCAAAATTCGTGTGAGCTTTAACATTATTTATTTATTTATTTATTTATTTATTTACTTATTTTTGCCTACTCCTTGATAAACTTGCTTCAAGACTGTATAATACTTTGGTATAATAAAAAGTAGTCAAATCCCTATCAGAATCAATGTATATGAATTTCTCAAACTGAGTTTTGATCCACATGGCTTCAGAATTCAGGATAGAGTAGGAAAAACTCTCTTTAACGAAAGCAATATTTTGCCTATAAAACATATAGCTCTTTGTAGTAGGATTCAATTAAACTGTAGCCCAAAGGAATACTTCTGGCTTGATGAAGGGAAACAGGTTTCTATTAGGAAACATTGTCCTCCTTAGATGGTTAACTTCTGGAGAACCTTCTTTCATTCATAGGCCCATGAGCTTTTTCAGGCATACAGATCTATGAATAAATCAAGTTATCAGGTTCCAAAATCCTGGTAGAAAGCCTTTCATTGACACTGCTCTCTAAGAAGATCCCTTGGTCTTCTGAAAGGCTTTTCTCTTTGGCCAGGATGCTTCCTTCCAAACTCAAGACTGTGTTACTTTATTTAATATATAACAGAATTAATCCCTTATTCTTATGGCAAACATATTATCTAGTTTCCTGTTTTCCCAAAATAATATATATCTGATGTGTGACAAAAGTTACATGACATCATTATTCATGTAATAAGGAGATATTTTGACTATCATTCACAAATTGACCAGATTTAATTGAAGCACAAGGTTCGATTTAGCTCCTTCTCATCAGCATATGACCAGTCCTCAAATAAATCAACAATCATCCTCTGTCAAACATAGAACTCAGCCTTTGCATTTCTAGTCTATTCTAAAACTAACTGGCACAATCTCTGGAGAATCACATTACAAGGTGATATCTACATTATCACGAAGTGGGGAATTCTTGTGAGAGCAACTATAATTATTCAAATAATTGGATTCTTTGAATTTGGTATTATAAAGATCCATAGCACAACTAATGGTTATATTGAAAATAACACCCTTCCATAGCTCTCCAGCACAATGAGATCAAGAAGAGAAGTCCTGTTAGATTAAAGGCACTCCATTATTTATCTCCAGAGAACTGTCTCACTTTCTTTTCTGCACCCAGACTTCCCTCTCTTACCTCTGTAGTCACATGGCCCCCTACTGTCACTGAGCACAGCACATATTTATTCTCAGGACATTTGACCTTTTCTGCATTTATATTTCTCACTGTCTACCCAGATCTTACTGCTTTCAGATCTTAAGTGTCATCTTCTCATCAAGACATTCTCTGCTTTCCCTCAAAAGAAAGAAGATAAGGGATTATGTTTCAGTAGAGAAAACAAAGCCACGATCATGTATTGCATGTTAATAGCAAGATATCTGGTGCAGCTCACTCTCACTTCCCTTCCTGGTCACTAGCGACTGAACAGGTTTCATCTCACAAATCAGGGAGGATATAGGGACAAGCAGATAGATGGGAATCACCAGGCAAATGGGACACTGGCCCTCCCTCCCATTGCTGTATCCTACTCCTATTCTCCTCTTATATTAAGAGTCTCCTCTTCTATTAAGATCTTTGAGTCTCCTCTTATATTAAGATCTTTGTTTAAATAGTCTTTAATCTTTGGTTAGGAGGTGACCTTCGATACCAATCAGGATGCTGCCTAGGACAGGTAAAGGAAAAGTGAAACTGAAAACAACAACAAACCATAACTCAGAATACAAAAGACCCTACATTATTCACCTGGAACCAGACCAGCCAAATCTCTCCCCATCCTAAAGCTCAGTGATCCTCGCAGAAGAAGGAGCAGCAAGATTGTTAGAGCTTAAAGATGGGGAGGACCAATGATATGCAAGTTACTCCACATAAATTAGGGCTGCAGAAGCCAGGTTTGGACTTTGCCTGACTTGCAAAATGGCTGATATGTTATTGACCCCCCAAAGTCTAGCATGGATCCCAGGTAAAAAAGCTCCAGGCAGTAGGATCCTTAGAGACAAGGGATTAAATAGTTATAATAGAGTTCCCATATTAACGGGGAGCCCAAGAAGGGGTTCTGGGCTATGCCACTGAGTCCTGAACCCTCACTAGGGTGGAGGACTCAGAAGGAGATTTGTAATTCACATAAAGAGATGCTTTAAGGGATGGGAGGGAGGAAGAGAGATGTACCAAGAGATGAAAGAGGGGGGCAAAAGGAAGGAGGGAAGGGGAAGAGTTCAATGGGGAATAAATGGGGAGGGGAAGGAGGAGGGTGGAGGGAGAGGATGGGGATACTTATTGAGATTATATGATTAGGAAAAAAATAAATTGTGGGAGAAAAATATATAAAAAATAGAAACTGCATCCTTTTCTCACCTTTTCTTATCTTTGTTCCTGCCTTATAATTCTCCTGAGCATTTATTAATATTTAATACACAAGCATATTGTTATGGGTTGAAATGTGTCCCCCATAGTCTTATGTGCTTGGGAAGGTAATGGTACCTTTAGGAGATGGAACTTTACAGGAGGAAGACAGTCACAGAGGATGGACCTTGAGGTGGATTAGTCTCACCTAGTTCTGGGAGAGGTCTGCTCTTGCAGATTTCAACCTAGCAGCACTCAGCCTCTTAGATGGGTGTGGTATTGCCACCTCCAGCTTCTTCTGCCAGCCATGCCACTTCTTCCATAAAAGAATATCTCCCCTCTGGAACCGTAAGCTGAATAATCTCCCTTTCTCCCTTAAGTCTCTTGACTTTGAGTGGCCTCAAACAACACAAAGAGTTATCAGTATGGATATTGATACCAGAAGTGGGGTTTTGCTGTGTAAAACTAAGAGAACCCAATACCAAGTGAAGTTGTTATTTGTGAAGGTGAGAAAAGTTAGTACCCAACAGTATAACTAATACTATGATGTGGCTAGGTGCATTTGGAACTGTTTCTTGAGAAAATTATGGAAAACTTTAAAACTTTGTGCTAGGAAAGCCTTTGTGTCTTAGGGACGGAGCCAAATGGGTCTGTTAATAAATGCATGAGGGGGCTGGACAGGTGGCTCAGGGGTTAAGCCTCTGCCTTGCAGGCGGAAAGGTCCTGAGTTCGGATTCTAGACCCCACGTATAGACGCTGGGCGGAAGCGGGACGGCCTGCGTTTTTGGTCCTGGTAGGGTGGAGCCTGTGAATCCCGGGGCAGAGTAAACAAGGAGGAGGTGGAGGCGGTCCGTGGTGGTTCCGAATTCGTCCGTGGTTCTACACACACACACTCATACACACACAAATTGAATAAATAATAATAAAAAATTAAAAAAAATAAATGGATGAGATCTTAGAGCAATTATTGACATTAGACTTAACTCATTAAGTTCTCAGACATGCAAGATGTTTGTCAAATGATTTATTTTTAAAGACAATAAGAAATGTCTAGAACTAGGACTGGTGGTAAGTATATTGTGGAAATGTTCCTGTCACTCCTCTCAACTCCAAACAGGAGCTTCAAATCCCTGATTACAGAGCCAGTCATCAGCCTGCTTGCTTCGGAGCAGTCACATTCATTCACATATCCATGGCACTGTCCTAGTCTCTACTGACTTCTTCCTCATGCAAAGGATCCTCATAGAAGAGGATCTGGGGCTCCAACCACTCTTTCTTTCCCCATCTTTTCTCCTGTTTTTCATGGACTATTTCTCATTCCCACAAGGACATCAAGGAACAGCCTTGGTTTCCAGTGTTTGAACCTCAGAACAAAGCTGACTAGTCTACAGCGTGTCCCACAAAGTTTAAGGAACTGTACTGCTTGAAGCTGTCCTAACGGTGTAAAGTAAAAGAACAAAATAGACAAGGACTTCTGTTTATTTTCTGTAGCCAGTGTCATATTGTTTGTGATAGCTCATTGGCAAAGCACTTTAAAACAAATTTGCCACCTTGTGTGGTCTGGTGTCATGTACTGCTGCTTGAGGCTTATAGATTGAAGTTTATTTATTTATATTCAGAGAAGTTTAATTGATCCAAACACCAAGCGAATACTTAGTCATGAGAATAAAGCCTCCTTGTCTCTTACCAATTTATTTTGCCAATTTGGAAAGGTACGTATAATGTATTAATTTCTCATGCCCCTCACAACTCACCTATACTCCCGTTAAGCTTGCTTGCTTTCTTTCTTTCTTTCTTTCTTTCTTTCTTTCTTTCTTTCTTTCTTTCTTTCTTTCTTTCTTTCTTTCTTTCTTTCTTTCTTTCTTTCCTTTCTTTCTTTCTTTCTTTCTTTCTTTCTTTCTTTCTTTCTTTCTTTCTTTCTTTCTTTCTTTCTTTCGTGTGTGCAGTGTGTGTGTGTGTGTGTGTGTGCCTGTGTGTGTGTATCTGTGTGTGTGTTGTACATGCATGTTTGTTTGTACTAGTATGGGGGTAACTGTGTGTGAGTGGATAATGTATATGAGGGGTCAGCACATGTGCACTTGTGGAAGCCCAAGCTTGACACCTGGATTGTGTCTTCATTGATTGTTCTCTATTGTACTTACTGAGGCTTGTTCTGTCAACTCAAAGCATACCTGGCATTTATGTGGATCGTGGGGATTCCAGAACCTCTCCTCATTCTCACACAGCAAACACTTTACACACTTAGACATCACCCCAGCCCAAACAGCATCTATGACTCCAGTTAAGTTTTGCTTCACCTTAAAATCTTTGCTTACCTAGATTGTCTCTGCAAATTTTCAGCCCATGAAGAGGCTAAGAAGTATCTATTAGTTACTCAAGCAGGTTGTCTTACCTTCTGAACTTTCTTTTTCTTGAGGTCTAAAAGCATCTAATCATTCATGTATGGAAATATCATTGCCCCACACATATCAGAAAGTTGGAAAGTGTTGGCTGAATGAAAAATACTCAAAAAATAGAGTTCATGCCTGGGGTGTTCATGGGACACACCATGCTACTTCAGAACTGGATTCCATTTTGTGGGTGAAGACATTTGTCACTAATGACTTCCTGTCATTTCTACTGCAAAAGTTTACTGTTTATGTTTCTGCTTAACATCTAATTATCCTTTAAAGTGTCTCTTCTCTGGATACTTATAAGAAGAGAAGTTAAGTTATCCCTATTTGAAGATGACCTATATCTGAAAGATCTTAAAATGTCTACCAGGAAACTCCTGGAACTAAAACAGAAATACAGCAGAGTGAAGGTTACAAAAATCAATGTTCAAAAATCAGTGGCTTTATTACACACCAAGGATAAAAATGTCAGAAAATCCTAAGAGAAATAATTACATTTGCCATGTCCCTTAAAAAAATGAAATAGAAAATGAAATACCTTGGTATAAATCTAACCAAGGATATGAAAAGCCTATATAATGAAAACTTTAAAATCCTAAAGAAAGAAATTAGAAGGCACCAGAAGGTAGAAAGACCTCCTATGATCCAGGATCGGCAGAATTAATATCATAAAATGACCATCTTACCAAAAACAATAATTAAATCCAATACAATAAAATCAAAATTTCAAGGTAATTGTTTACAGAAATTGACCAAACAATCTTAAGATTCAAATAGAAGTCCAAAAAGCCTAGGATAGCAAAAACAACTCTGAGTAATAAAAACTCTGCTGGAGGGATCACCACACCAGACCTTAATGTATACTACAAGTCCATAGTAATAAAAACAGCATGGTACTGGATCCAAAATAGATACCCTGGTCAGTGAATAAAGTTGAGGAACCAGACCTAAGCTCATACAACTGTAGTCATATGATTTTTAACATAGGTACTCAGAAAATCCAAAGAACAAAAAATAGCATCGTCAACAAATGGTGATGACAAAACTGGATAGCTACATATAGAAGGTTGAAAAAGAACTTTACTTGTCACCATGTACAAAAATCAACTCCAAATAGATCAAGGACCTTAATATTAAACCAGAGACTATAAAAACATTAGAAGAAAGAGTAGGTAATTCTTTTGATCTGATTGCCTAGGCCAACATTTTCTAAACAAGATAAAATTGCAAAGGAAATAGAATCAACACTCAAAAAATGGATCTCATGAAATTTAAGAGCTTCTGTTCAGATAAAGCTACTGTTAATCAAGCAAAAAGACAACCTATATAATGGAAGAAAATCTTTACTGGCCACACATCCAATAGAGGGCTAATATCCAGAGTTCACAAATAACTAAAAAAAATTAAACACCAAGGACTTAAACAGCCAATTTAAAAATAAGCCTTGGACTTCAAAAGAAATTTTTCCCAAGATGAAATTGACATGTCCAATAAATATCTTAAAATATATTCCACTTCTGTAGTCATTAAGGAAATGCAAATTAAAACCACCCTGACATATAATCTCACCCAGAATGGCTAAAATACAAAATACATACGACAACAAATGTTAGAGAGGATGTGGGGAGAAGAGAATCATTATGTATTGCCGGTGGGAATACAACCTTGTACATCCACTCTGGAGATCAGTATGGAAGTTTCTAAAAAAGCTAAAAATTGAAATGCCATATGACTCAGCTATACCACTATTGGAAATATTCCCCCCAAAATCCTTCACTTTACTGGAGTGACACAAATACATCCTTGTTTATTGCAATACTATTCATAATAGTTAGCTAAGTCATAGAATCAACCAAAAGGCACAACAATGGATGAATGGGTAATGAATATATATATATATATGTATATATATATATATATATATATATATATATATATAATGGAATGCTATTCAGCCATCAAAAATGAATTAGTAGAAATTGCTAGTAGCACACAATTAC
This sequence comes from Typhlomys cinereus, assembly GCA_023101885.1. NCBI lineage: Eukaryota > Metazoa > Chordata > Mammalia > Rodentia > Platacanthomyidae > Typhlomys > Typhlomys cinereus. The sequence continues at coordinate 1,534,714 of JALPQD010000127.1, forward strand.
AGCCATTTGATCTTGCCTAACGGGGCCCAAAAATCTCAACGGAAAAATAACAGCATCTTCAACAAATGGTGATGGAAAAAATGGATATCCACATGTAGAATATTAAAACTGAACCCGTACTTGTCACCATATACAAGAATTAATTCCAAATGGATCAAGGACCTCAATATTAGGCCAGAGACTATAAAAACCCTATTTGAAACGGTAGAGAACTTCCTTGAGTTGACTGGGCTAGGCCAACAGTTCCTAAACAGAAATCTAATAGCAGAGGCACTAGAACCAACACTCAACAAATGGAATCTTACAAAATTAAGGAGCTTCTGTTCAGCTAAAGAGATTGTAAACTGAGCAAAAAGGCAACCCATAGATAGAATGGGAGAAAATCTTCACTACCCATATATCTAATAGAGCTCTACTATCCAGAATGCACAAAGAACTTAGAAAACTAAACACCAAGGAGATTAATAGCCCAATTAAAAAAATGGGCCTCGGAACTCAAAATAAACTTTTTCAGGGACAAAATTGAAATGTCTAACAAATATCTTAAAAAATGCTCCACATCCTTAGCCATCAGGGAAATATAAATCAAAACTTCCCTGATATCATCTCACCTTGGTCAGGATGGCAAAAATCCACAGTACAAACAACACCAAATGCTGGAGAGGATGGGGAGAGAAGGGAATTCTCCTACATTGCTGGTGGGAATGCAGGCTCATATAGCCACTCTGGTGATCAGTGTGGCGATTTCTAAAAAAGATGAAGATTGAAGTGCCATATGACCCTGCTATACCACTACTGGGAATAATCCCTGATAATGCAGAAATTCGTTGCAGTGACATGAGCACAGTCATGTTCATTGCAGCACTATTTACATTAGCAAAGTCATGGAATCAACTCAAATGCCCAACAGTTGACGTGTGGATGAGAAAAATGTGGTACATTTATATAATGGAATACTACTTAACCATCAAAAAGATGAATTAACTAAATTTTCCAGGAAATGGATGGAATTAGAAGAAATTATATTGAGTGAAGTATATCAGACACAGAAAGTTAGAAATTGTATGTTCCAAAGCCACTTATTGACATAGTCAAAGGTAAATCTCTGTAATACCTACTGTAATTGCAAAGGATTACAAACAGAAGGGAAGGGGGAGGAGGGCCTCCAAAGTAAGGAGATAGGGGATCACACTTCAGTAGAGAAAATAGGCCATGGTTAAGTATTGCACGTAAATAGTGGGACATCTGGTGAAAATCACTCTCACTTCTCTTCCTGACCAACTGTGACTGAACACATTTAATCTCACCCATCAGAGAGAGTAGAGGGGACTGGCAGATAGGTAGTAATCATCCTGCAAATGGGACACTGTTTCCCCTCCATTGCTGTGTCTTACTCCTATTCTTTCATCTACCTTGAGTCTCTTCTTATATTTAGATCTTTGTTTAAACAGTCTTTTATCTTTGCTTAGAAAGTGACCTTCAATACCAGTCAGGATACAGCCAAGGGCAGTGCAGGAAAAACAAAATTGAAAACAATACCAAACAATAATTCAGAACACCAAAGACCCTACATTATTCACCTGGAACCAGACCAGCCAAATCTCTCCCCATTTTAAAGCTTAGGGAACCTTGTAGAAGAGGGGGTAGCAAGATTATAAGAGCCTAAAGATGGGGAGGACCAATGATATGCAAGATACTCCACATAAATTAGGGCTGCACAGTGGCTGACATGTCAATTACCCCCCAAAGACTAGTATAGATCATGGAGGCAAGGGATTAAACAGTCATAATAGAGTTCCCATACTAACAGGGAGTTCAAGATGTGGCTTTGGGCTATTCCACTAAGTCCTGAACCCTCATAAGGGTAGATAACTCAGAGGGAAGTTTGGATTTTACACGAAAGGATGTTGCAGGGGTTGGAGGGAGAAAGAGTGAGGTACTAAAGAGAGGGAAGGAGGGAGAGAGTGAAAGGAAGGGGATAGAGTTCAATGGAGAGGGGAGGAGGAAGGGAGGAGATGGAAGTAACTGTTGAGCTTGCATGATTAAGAAAAAAATAAAATGTAGGAGAAAAGCAAAAAATAAATTAATAAAAAATTAAAAAATAAATTGCTGATAAATGGATGAAGTTGGAAGCTACCTTGAGTGAAGTAGCCCAGACACAGAAACATAGATGTTACATGTCCTCCCTTATAAATTAAACCTAGTACCATGCCCTTATAATGACATACTCAAGAGGGAAATCTCTATAATAACCATTGTAATGCAAAGGAACATAAGTAGCCTCCTACTTATGGAAAAGAAGATCCCCAGAGAGTGAAAACAAAGGAACACAGTCAATTAGAAAAATAAGGCCACTATCAAGAAAAACCCATGAGTATTGAGCCATCTGATCCTATCTGCTTTCAATCTCCTTCCTGTCCACTGGTGACTGAAATAGTTTGCAGTCCCGGGTGAGTGCTCCCCATCCTGGGAGGGGCTTAGAAGGCAGGGGCTTGGTTGCTTAGAGGCTGATTCAACTCTCAACTGTGTCCTATTTCTGTTCTCCCCTCTCCTTTAAGCCTTTTTTTATATAAAGGCTTCTTTAAACGGGTTTTTAAAAAAATATCTGAAAGGAGAGGACCTCAACACCCAAATAGGATGCAGTCTAGAATTGTGGAGAAGAATGAAATATACAACGACGAACCAGAATGGAGAGTACTGGCGGCTCTACAATACTCATCCCTAATCAGGTCAGTCAAAAGGAAGAGGAGGCAGTGAGACTGTAAGAGTCTAAAGATGTAAGAGTCCAGCACAGGACAAGATGCTTCACTCAAATCAGACCACTGCAGCCAGGAACTCACTGTGATGAAACTTGACTTTACCAGACCTGTACAATGGCTGGCATATGCCCCCATACACTAGCAAGGATCTCAGGAGAAGTAATTTCAAACAATAGGATCCTTAGAGACGAGGGTTGACTGGTGAAGGGGAATGCCCATATCAGTGATCCACTCAAGGAAAGACCACTTGGTCTTCCACAGATACCTGAATCCCCACTAGATCCAAAGGGAAACCTGGATCCCATAAAAGCTGATGGTTAGGAAGGTGGGAAGGAATAGGTTGGATCCACAAAAGTGGGGGAGGGAGGGAGGGAAGCAAGGATAGAGGGGGAAAGGAGGAGGGAGGACTACTTACTCATTGTGCTTGCTAATTTAATAACATTTATTTATATTAATAATAAAGGGTTCCCTATCTGTCCCAAGCAAGGATAATTAATCCTTTGCCTTTTTTAGAGATTACAATTACCTCATTGTTAAGTGATTTTTTTGTATCTGTTGGAATTTTCCTCTGTATAGTGGTGTCCTTGCAGGAAAGGCACTGCCCAGTTCATATTCTATCCCAGTTGCCTGGTGAAAGCCAGAATCAGAGGTGATGCTTATCAGCGGCAGGAGCTTGACACAGGTGATCACATCACATCCATGGCAAGAGCAGAAAGCATGAGCTAATGCAGGTTTTTGTCAATTTTTTTCATTCTTATTCTTAAGCCCAGGTGCTTTTGCCACCCACAATGTGAAGGTCTTCTCACTTCAACCAAAGCAATGGAGACAGTCTTATGCAGACTACCCAGAAGCCTGCCCTAATTAAAGAATACCTCCGTTACTCTGCAGGATTTCTACCTCCTAAATGTCAGTTTGACAATACTATTTGTCACAGTAGCATACAGAATATGAGAGTTTTAGTGTTCAGTGAGGAACTGCCTTATATAAAACCACTTATTTTGTTTTAATTATTTTTTATTCTTTATTTATTCAATTGTGCGTGTGTGCGTATGTATGTGTGCGGGCGCGTCTGTGTATGTGTAGAACCACGGACGAATTCGGGAACCACCATGGACGCCTCCACTTCCTCCGCCGGGATTCACAGGCTCCGCCCTCCCAGGACCAGAAACGCAGGCCGCCCCGCTTCCGCCTGGAAGGGATCTGGGATCCGAACTGAGGACCTTCCGCCTGCAAGGCAGAGGCTTAACCCCTGAGCCACCTCTCCAGCCCTAAAACCACTTATTTGAGTCTGTAATTTACCAGCAAATCAATCATAGGATAGCTCTGTCAGTGATATAAGTCTACTATGGTAGCTAAATTGCAATGTACCCTTTCAGGTACTGGGGAATTTTGTAGCTGTTGTTTACTTCTAGTTAATTGGACTAAAGTTACATTATATAGAAGGCAATGATGCAAGCAATCATTATTATTATATTTGCTTCTATGACCCTATTTGGTATATCTCATGTAGGTAAAATCATGTTATATTTATGTTTCTGTGACCAGCTTATTTTTTTTACTGATTCTTCATGATCATCCATATTATCACATACTATCCCTTATGAAGTTTCATGAGCTTTAGAATGAAATAGAGAAAATCAGTTTTTCCTCAGACTAGCAGATGTTTCTTCTGCTATCTGATAATTAATGCATAAAAGTACAACTGCTCGCTAAAACATGTGCAATGGTTGTGGAATCGATGCAGTGTTGGCACTCTAGTTATTTTGAAAAGGAATATACTTATGCCTAACTTTGCTGACATTGCTTAGGCTGACATTGCAATAGCAATGAAAGACCAAAATTAAAGTATTATGTGAGTTTTTTTTAATATTATTATTTTATTATTATTATTATTTATTCAACTGTGTGCATGTGCGCGTGTATGTGCGCGTGCGCGTGTGTGTGTCTGTGTGTGTGTGTGTGTGTGTGTGTGTGTGTAGAACCACGGACGAATTCGCGAACCACCATGGACGCCTCCACCTCCTTCTGCCCCGGGATTCACAGGCTCCGCCGTACCAGGACCAGAAGCGCAGGCCGCCCCCGCTTCCGCCTGGCTTCTATACGTGGGATCTGGGATCCGAACTCAGGACCTTCCGCCTGCAAGGCGGAGGCTTAACCCCTGAGCCACCTCTCCAGTCCTATGTGAGTTATTTTGAAGATTGGTAGAGGAAGACATTTTTTTCATGGTCACTTGTAGCATATTTTATTATAAGTAAATATTCATAATAAATTTTATTCATAATAAGCTTAAATGAAAACAGCTCAGATGCTACAATGTATGAAGATTTGGAGAAACTATGTTATATCCATCCCATGGAACACTACTTGGCTCCAAAATAAGACATTCTTTTGACATACATAAGAACTTGCATGAATTCTTTTTAAATGTATTATTTTCAAATTGTTGACAATTTCATACAACTATACAATTTATTGTGGTCACATCCATCTCTATTGCCCTCATTTACCACTCTCCCAAATTGCTGACCACTTTCTTTCCCAAATAGATCAACATCTATTTTCAGGTCCTTTTTTTTATTTCCACTCATACAAACTTAACAGGTACACCAGTCCCTCCCTCCCTCCAACCCCCATCCCCCTGTGACCCCCTCCCCCCTCCTTCCCTCCACATCCCCCAGTGCCTCCCCCTTCCATCCCTGGAGCATCCTTTAATGTGCATGTCATACTCTCCTCTGGGTCCTCCTCTCCGTATGAGGTGCAAGGACCCAGTGGCATTTCCCAGAACCCTTAAGCATAGGAACACTACTGAGTCTGTCAATCCCTTGCCTCCAAGGATCCTAATACTTTCAGCAAATGCTAGACTTTGTGGGGCCGATAGTGTGTTGGACATTACGCAGGGCATGTAAAGTCCAAATATGATTGCTTCGGCCCTAACTTGTGTAGAGTATCTTGCATATCATTACTCCTCCCATCCTTGTGCTCTCACAATCTTACTGCCCCCTCTTCCGCAAATTTCCCTGAGCTTCAGGATGGGGAGAAATTAGGCTGGCCTAGTTCCAGGTGGTTGATATAGAGTCTCTGATGTTCTGGATTATGGTTTGTTGATTTTTTTTTTTTCAGTTTTGCTGCTCCTGCAATGCCCTTCACTCCATCCTGACGGGTATTGGATGTCACCCCCTGGCCAGAGATAAAAAATTGTTAAATTAGAGTCTTCTTATAAGAGTATATTCAGAGGTAGAGACAAAAAGCTGTTAAGCTGTTAGTCTTATTGTGACAGCTTTTTGTCTCTTGACAGGGGGTGACATACAGTGCCCATGAGGATGGAGTGAAGGGCATTGCAGGAGCAGCAAAACTGCAAAAGAAAATCAACAAACCACAATCCAGAACTTCAGAGACCCTATATCAACCACCTAGAACTAGGCCAAACTAATCTTTCCCCATCCTGAAGCTCAGGGAAATTTGCGGAAGAGGGGGCGGTAAGATTGTAAGAGCACAAGGATGGGAGGAGCAATGATTTGCAAGATACTCCACACAAGTTAGGGCCGAATTGGACTTTGCATGCCCTGCGCAATGTCCAAAACACTATTGACCTCACAAAGTCTAGCATCTGCTAAAGGCACCAAGATCCTTGGAGGCAAGGGATTGGCAGCCAAAGTAGTGTTCCTATGCTTAAGGGGAACACCGCAAAGGGTTCAGGGAAATGCCACTGGGTCCTTGTACGTCATTGGCGAGGAGGGCCCAGAGGAGAGTCAGCATGCGCAAGAAAGGACTCTCTGGGAATTGGGGCGGGAGACAGTGGAGGATGGGGAGGCAGGGGTGAGGGGAGGGAGAGCAGAGGGTTCAGGGGGAGGAGGAGGGAGGGAGGGAACTGGTAAAACAATTTTAAAATGTATAATTAAATTTTTAATAAAAAAACTCTGAAATCTTTTCTTTCTTAAATAGATTTTAATTTAATTCTTTCTTTAAAATGTCCAAAAATAGAATGGAATGTTAAACTGGAGTCTTGTTATAATAGCACATTCAAGGGTAGATGTAATAAGAGTAGGAAACTTCAGTGAGGGAGGGTTCTATCACCCATTTGCAAAATGATTACTTTTTATATGCTAGACTATATGCCCTCCCCTTCTGGTGAGATCAGGAAAGAACGTCTGTGAACTTAACCAGGTTTCTCATTACTTACTTGCAGACCTTGATGGAGGCCTATTTTCTCTGCTGTAACATGGTCCCCTCTCTCCTTGTTTCTGGTGTGGCCCTCCTAACCCATCTCTCTTGTTCATAATCCTTGCAATTACTGTGTTACATAGGTTTACTTTTGAGTGTCTCAATGTGGGCTGGGTGAGTTTGGTACTAGGAACCACCTATTAGGGAGTACATACGGCATTTAATTTTCTGGGTTTGGGATACTTCACTTAATATATTTGTTTCTAATGACATCCATTTCCCAGCAAATTCCAGTAATTCATCATTTTTGATGGCTGAGTAGTACTCCATTGTATAGATGTACCACAGTTTCCTTATCCACTCATCAACTGTTGGACATTTAGGTTGATTCCATGACTTTGCTATTGTAAACAGTGCTGCTATGAACATGGTCGAGCTTGTGCTATCGAGGCGAACCTCTGCTGCATGGGGGGTTATTCCCAAAAGTGGGATAGCCGGGTCATATGGCATTTCAATCTTTAATTTCTTTAAGAATCTCCAGATGGCTCGCCAGAGTGGCTGTATGAGCCTGCATTCCCACCAGGAATGTAGGAGAGTTCCCCTCTCTCCACATCCTCTCCAGCATTTGTCGTTGTTTGTATTGTGGATTTTTGCCATCCTGACCAGGGTGAGATGATATCTCAGGGAAGTTTTGATTTGCATTTCCCCGATGGCTAAGGAAGTGGAGCATTTTTAAAGATATTTGTTAGACATTTTAATTTCATCCCTGGTAAAGTTTCTTTTAAGTTCCAGGGCCCATTTTTAAATTGGGCCATTGGTTTCCTTGGAGTTTAGTTTTCTAAGTTCTTTGTGCACTCTGGACAGTAGAGCTCTGTCAGATATGTGGTTAGTGAAGATTTTTCTCCCATTCCGTGGGTTGCCTTTGAGCTCATGTTACAATCTCTTTATCTGAACAGAAGCTCTTTAATTTCACAAGATCCCAACTGTTGAGAGTTGGTAGCAGTGACTGTGCCATTGGATGTCTGTTTAGGAAATGTTGGCCTAGCCCAATCAGCTCAAGGGAGTTCCCTATCCTTTCAACTATGGTTTTTAAAATCTCTGGCCTTAAATCAAGGTCCTTTATCCATTTGGAATTAAGTCTTGTACATGGTGACGAGTACGGGTCCAGCTTTAATCTTCTGCATGTGGAGATCCAGTTTTGCCAGCACCATTTGTTGAAGATGCTGTTCTTTTTCCATTGGATTTTTTGGGTCCCTTTGTCAAAGATAAAATGGCTGTAATTTTGTGGACTTATATCTGGGTCTTCAACCCTTATCCATTGATCTGTGTGTATATTTTGGAGCCAGAACCAGGGCTGTCTTTATAACTATGGATTTGTAGTATAGACTTAGGTTTGGTATGGTAATACCTCCAGCAGAGTTTTTGTTACTCGGGATTGTCTTTGCTATCCTGGGTCTTTTGTGCCTCCATATGAATTTTGAGATTATTTGGTCAACTTCTTTAAAGAATTGCTTTGGGATTTTAATTGGTATAGCATTGAATTTGTATATTGCCTTTGGTAGGATGGTCATTTTTATGATGTTGATTCTACCAATCCAGGAACATGGGAGGTCTTTCCACCTTCTGGTGTCTTCTGCTATTTCTTTCTTTAGGGTTTTAAAGTTTTCATTGTAAAGGTCTTTTACCTCCTTGGTTAGGTTTATACCAAGGTATTTCATTTTTTTAGGGGCTATAGTGAATGGGATTGTTTCTCTCAAGGCTTTTTCACTTCTTTCATTCTGGGCATATAGGAAGGCCTCTGATTTTTGCACATTTATTTTGTATCCTGCCACCCTGCTGAACTTCTCAATTAGTTCCAGGAGCTTCCTGGTGGAGTTTTTGGGATCACTCAGGTATAAGATCATGTCATCTACCAATAGGGATAGCTTGACTTCTTCCTTGCCGGTTTGAATCCCTCTTATGTCCCTTTCTTGTCTTATGGCTTCAGCTAAGACTTCAAGTACAATATTGAACAGAAGTGGTGAGAGTGGAGAGCCTTGTCTAGTTCCTGATCGAAGTGGGAATGCTTCCAATTGTTCCCCATTGAGCATAATCCTTGCTGTGGGCTTGTCGTATACAGCTTTTATTATATTGATAAAGGTTCCTTTCATTCCTACAGTCTCTAGCGTTTTGATCATAAAAGGCTGTTAGATTTTTCAAAGGCTTTTTCTGCATCTATCGAGAGTATCATGTGGTCTTGGACTTTGGACTGGTTTGCATGATGAATTACATTTATTGATTTGCGTATGTTGAACCAACCTTGTGTGCCGGGGATGAAGCCTACTTGGTCCCCATGAATGATCTTTTTGATATGTTTTTGAATCCGATTTGCTAAGACTTTGTTGAGAATCTTTGCTTCTGTGTTCATCAGAGAGATCGGCCTATAGTTTTCTTTTTTAAGTGAATCTTTATTAGGTTTTGGGATTAAGATGATATTAGCTTCATAGAAGGAATTTGGTAGTGTTCCTTCCTTTGCTATTTGATGGAACAGTTAAGGAGTATTGGTGGAGTATTCTGGTAGAATTCTTTGCTGAATCCATCTGGCCCAGGACATTTTTTGGTGGGAAGATTCGAGATTGCTTCTTCAATTTCCTTGTATGTTATAGGACTATTTAAATAATTCACAACTGACTAATTCAATTTAGGTAGGTTGTGTTTACTTAGAATTTCATCCATCTCTTTTGTGTTGTCAAACTTCACAGAGTATAAGTTTTTGAAATATGATGTTATAATTCTCTGGATTTCTTGGGTATCTGTAGTGATAACTCCATGTTCATTTCCAATTTTGTTAATTTGGGTTTTCTCTCTCTTGCTTTTGGTTAATTTAGCTAGGGGTGCATCAATCTTATTGATTTTTTCAAAGAACCAGCTTTTTGACTGGTTGATTTTTTCTATTGTTTTCTTAGTCTCGATTTCAGATATTTCTCGCCTTATTTTGCTAATCTCCTCTCTTCTACTACTTTTGGGATCAGATTGCTCAAGTTTCTCCTAAGCCTTAAGCTGCATCATTAAATTATTTATTTCTGATGTTCCCATTTTTCTGATGTAGGCATTAAGAGCTATGAACTTACCTCTTAGGACAGCTTTCATTGTGTCCCAGAGATTTTGGTAAGTTGTATTTTCATTTTCGTTCACTTTCAGGAAATCTTGAATTTCCTTTTTAATTTCTTCCTGAATCCAGTTCTCATTTAGCATCATATTGTTAAGGTTCCAGAAGTTAGTGTATTTTCTCTTGTTTGTTGTGTTGTGGATGTCCAGCTTTAGGTCGTGGTGGTCTGATAGGGCACAGGCTAGAATTTCAACTTTTTTGTATTTGTGTAGATTCATTTTGTGGCCCAACATGTGATCTATTTTGGAGAAAGTTCTGTGTGCTGCTGAGAAAAATGTGTATTCTTTGGTGCGTGGGTGAAAAGTTCGATAGAGATCTCTAAGGTCCATTTCAGTAAGGGTTTGGTTAAGCTCCAAAGTGTCTCTGTTGATCTATCCCATATTGAGAGGGCAGTGTTGAAATCCCGGAGAATTATCGTTTGGGGGTTGATTTCTTGCTTTAGATGCTGTAGGGTTTTCTTAATGAATGTGGAGGGGTCCATATTGGGTGCATAAATGTTCAGTATTGTGAAGTCTTCCTGGTGAATTGTACTTGTGACTAAAATGTAGTATTCATCTGTGTCTCTTATGATTTTCTTTGGTTTGAAGTCCACTTTGAAAGCATAATTGCTACCCCTGCCTGTTTCCTGGTTCCATTAGCTTGCAAGATTTTGGAGCAGCCTTTCATTCTTAGGACGTGCCTATATTTTGTGTTGAGATGAGTTTCCTGAAGGCATCAGATTGTTGGATTGTGGTTTTTAATCCAAGTTTGTAATCTATGTCTCTTAATTGGTGAGTTAATGCCGTTGACATTTAATGTTATAATGGAGAAATTATTTTTAATTCTGGACATTTTTTATGTTTAGTAGATTTTGTAAGCATGTTGTTTGATATTTATATTTTGGTGGTATTATACTTCCCTTCTGTCCTCCTGGATATGCTTGTTCTTTTCTTCAAGCTTGAGTATCATTTCTAGCATTTTTTGAAGGCCTGGTTTGGTAGACATGTATCCCTTTAAGTTGTCTTTGTGCTGGAAAACTTTTCTTTCTCCCTCAATCATGACAGATAGTTTTGCTGGGTATGTCAGTCTCGGTTGGCATTTTTGCTCATTTAATACTTGAAGTATGTCTCTCCAAGCTCTTCTTGCTTTTACTGTTTCCATTGAGTAGTCATTTGTTATTCTAATAGGTTTACCTTTAAAAGTGACTTGCTTTTTATCTCTTGAAGCTCTCAGCACCCTTTCTTTGTCTTGAATGTTGAGTGTTTTGACTATTATTTGTCGTGGCGATTTTCTATTTTGGTCATATCTGTTTGGAGTGTGAAATGCCTCTTGTATTTGGATAGGCCTCTCATTCTTTAGTTGTGGGAAGTTTTTATTTATGATGAATTGAAATATTTCCTCAGGTGTGGTATTTTGGGATTCTTGTTCTGGTATTCCATGAATGCGCATGTTAGGCTTCTTTAGGGTGTCCCATATTTCTTGAATGCTCCTCTCCAGTATCTTTTTGGCTTTAACAATCTCTTCCATTGAGCTGGTTAATTCTCTTATTTTGTCTTCAAGATCTGAAATTCTATTTTCTGCCTCATTTGTTCTGCTGATAAGACTCTCTGTTGAGTTTTGGGTTGAAGATAACTTATCTCTTAGTTCAATTTTAAACTCTGCCTGAGACTGTTTTACCTGCTCTATACCTATTTTTGTTTCTTGAACTGTTTTTCTCAACTCCTCCAGGTTCCTGTTGTGTTCCTGTTCAAAGTGGTTGATACGGTTGTTTAACTCTTCTCGGATTTCCTCTTTCATATTATTAATCATGGTAATGATCATACTCTGAAAGTCGTTATGTTGGGTCTGGCTTTCATGGCTATTTTCTATGGATTTGTTCTGGTCGTAATCCATCGTTATGGGATTGATTCTTTTGGTGGGAGATTGGTCTTCTTGGGTTTTGTTTCTCATAGATCTGCACTTTGACTTGTACATTGTTGTTTTGTTTTTTAGGACCTTTCAGTTTCTGTGTGTTTTTCACTGAACCGATGTAGTTGGCAGTTGTTACTAGTGCTTGCCTTGGATTGGGTATGTTTGTGTATTGGTATTGTTATATCCTAGATGAGACTACTAGGATGTTAGTACGTCAGTTAAGTAACCAGGGGATGAATATAAGTATGGTAGTGCACTTTTACGATTTAGTGTCTTGGTGAAATGTGAGGGTGGGTGGTATAGTCCCTAGAGTTGTATATTTTTGGGGTGGCTGTATGAGGAAGCTTACCTACAGCATTGATACTAGAAAGGATCAGTAAGGTGAGAGAAAAGAAGAAAAAGAAGTTTACTTATCTTTTGGGCTGGATGTAAAGAATCTCGCACATGTGATACAATGGTTGTAGTGAAGTCCAGATGTATGGCCTGTGTTCCCTTTGTTCCTTATAGTTTTGCTTGAATTTCCTTTGGACTCTATTGAATTTTGAGTAGCAGTGTGTCTTCCGTGGACCACGTGCGTAGGTCCCCGGTGGGCCAGAGAGGCAGAGGATCTGATGTTGATGGCAGAATTCTTCACCTGCGACCTTGGGGGGGGCGGATGGGCGGGAGGGCAGGAGGGGCTGGTTTCCGGGGCGGGGCCCCGGAGGCTAAGCAGGAGGCCATGCGCGGGTGCTGCTGGCTGGGCGGCTCGGCTCCGGGGTGGGGGGCTGGGCTGGGAGGGGCTCTGTCTCACCTGGGCGTTGGTCGGGGTTCGGTGCGGAGGGGGCTGGGGGCAAAGCCGGCGGCCGCGGGCACAGGTGCTGCTGGCCGGGCGGCTGATTTCAGAGCTCTTAATTCTTTTCTAAAACTTTGGAATCTTGAAATGTTCCAGTTTAAGAAAGTTCTCATTATGTTTATTTATTCTTATTGATTTGTCTTCAAAGTCACTTTAGGTGTTAGCCTCACCTGTGTTCTTCAGTAACTTCTTTCCTATTAAACATGCTTTCTCAATGCAATGATATTTCTTGTGAAGCAATTTCCCTTGCTTCCCAATATGAGGATTATGCTTCTTGGTGCAACTCTCTCATATGAGCACCCTACTGGGTTTTATGATGATTTGCTAACCACCTCCATTATTAAATCAAAGCGATGATAGAGCAATACTGCTCTCAGACATGGCAAGGAGGAAAACTGAGAACTGACAGCTTTTTCTTCTGTATCTGCCAACTTTCACACCTAAACTTGAGGCTGGTTTATTCCCAGGATATATCACCTGTGAATATGGTCACAGGTGTGAAAAGTTTGCCTAAAACAGACTGAAGAGAAAGAAATGCTGTCCTTTTCCAAACACAAGAGTATGGAAACTCAGATCAATTCTATTCAATAAGTAATTGGGCTCTAAATCGACCTATTGTCCCAAACACTATGGATTGTGTGAGGAGTCAGATTCAAACTCAAGTTAAAGCCAAAGTGACAAAGAATGCTCCAAAGAACACAAAACCGAAGACTTGAGGGTGACGAGGAAGAGGGAAGGCTTGATGAACTTTATCTAGAAAGATATTGTTAGGAAAAGGGCACAGAACTTCTGACTCTTAGGATACTTAGTGCCCTTCAGTACAGTCTCAGCTGCTCCATGTTTGGTTATTATGTGGTTTCTAAGACATAATTCTGTCTATCCAGGGTCACTTTCTGATTCTTTACCTTTTCCTGAGGTAATGTCATCTAGGTTATCACAATTCCCATTGAGCTTTCTGATATGGTTGGATGTCAAAGGAACCTAAATTCCAAACTGTCCTAGCAATGCTTCAGTCCTTCAATGTGTGCTGAAACTGAAAGGTGATATGTACTCATAGTCAAGAGCCAAAAGAGAAATTCCAAGACAAAAGCAAAAGATTGTTTTTCCTTGATAAGAACTTCTCCCCTGCGCTGTCCATCCCTGTTGTATAACTCAGAAAAATTTTAGGCTCTGTTACAAAATGGAAAAATTGGTAAGAAAATGTGATAGTAAAAGTTATTAAGATCTTTTTATAACAGGATAGGAACAATATGACTTCCACGGCAGGAACTGTGCCATGTATCTACAAAACCCCCTAAGATTTTGCCTTGACTTTAAGGTAATGCCTGTTTTTCTTTCTTTCTTCACTTTTCTTTTTTCTTTTCTTTTCTTTTTCTTTTCTCTTCTCTTCTCCTCTCTTTTTTTCTTTCTTTCTTTCTTTTCTTTCTTCTCTTTCTTCTGTTCCTCTCTTTCTCTCCCTCTTCCTCTCTTTCTCTCTCTCCTTCCTTCCCTCCTTCCTTCTCTCCCTTCCTCCCTCCCTCCCTTCCTCCCTTCCTTCTTTACTTTCTTCCTTCCTTCCTTTCTTTTCCTTTTCTTCCTTCCTTCCTTTCCTTTTCTTCCTCCTATTCCTCCTCCTTCTTTTTCTTCCTCCTATCCCTCCTCCTTCTTTTTGCATTCAAATAACAGAACTCACATAAGTTGATAAATTAAAAAAATCATTCTACTGCTCTCATGGCAAACTATTGTTCTTAATAAGGTTTTGTGTATTTATGCCATCTTCCATTAGGGCATTACTGTAATGTTGGTTTACTAGATTCAGCTCTTTTCCTCTGAAAATCTGTCAGAGATGCTCCCAAATGTCTGAAATACCCTCATACCCACTTCAAGCAAGCTCTAAATTCATTGGTTCTGCTGCTATAATTTAGATCTAAGGTATGCAAAAACCCCTAAATAATTATAGCCTTTAGTTTTACATAATCTTTCACATCAGTCCTCAGCTCAGTTTCTAGAACATTTAATGCACTCTTTTGCCTGCTCTAGGAGGTTGGAAAATCACAGTGTTACCACATAAACAAAAAGCAATAATAATTTCACCAACCTATTCTGTTGAATGTCTTCAGGAATTGACAGGTAGTTTAAAAAATAACATTAAAATCCCTGAGAAGAAAATTAATCACTAAAGTGTCTCTCTTCTGTTTGTTTTGAGGTAGAGTTTTGCTACTTGCCTAGAATTCTATGTGGCTTTGAATTCATAATCCTCCTGTCTAAGCCTTCAGTGCATTATTCAAAGCACAGACACCTGATTAGCAAAATAGATTTTATAGATACTGATGTTTTCTATATTAATATATGTTTTAAATTTTTACAAAGGCTGTGTCATTTTGGTCTAGGAACCAAATTAAAGAGAAAAGAAAAGAATATTTGTGAATGGTAAAAGCAAAACTCAATTTTTTTTTCTATATTTCAGTGACCATTGCATTCTATCTTCTATGACAAAACATTTCAGGAACTTCAGATTCTTTTGTAAGGTATCAATATTGGATGTCAGTGAAGTGATAGTATGGTAGTTGCATACATTTTCAGATGACCATTACAAATACATTTTCTGTCACGTACATATTTTGACACATTGCAACATATCTAAATTTTATTTTGCTTTCTTTGGTCATGTATTCTCAGATTCGAAAATAACAGTTTCAACAGCATAAACCAGAAAATTCTCATCATTCTTTTTGGTTTATTAGTCTGCTCTGCACAAGTTTGATCTCATATAGGGCACTCTGGGGCATTCTGGAGTCTGGTTTTAGTTACTGCTATAATAACAAGGGACTAAGTCATGAGAGAAACTATTAACAAACTCTTAAAAGAAAGCTTCCACAGGCACAGAAATAACCATTTATTTTAAACCAAGAAAGAGGGCAACTTCTAAAAAATGAAAAGCACTACTTCCTCAGGCCATGATAGTCATTGGAGAGAGCTTTGCAGGACAGGGTACAGTGACTCATTCATTCCTTTTTTATTTCCTGTTTTAAGTAGTCAAAGTTCCTGCTTTGTGATCATTGTCTTCTGGCCACAAATAAACAAACAAACAAACAAAAAACCAGTTAGACTTAATGTTGCTAAATTACAGAATCATCTGAATTACTATTCTTTTGTGAGCATTAGTTCATTCTTTAAAGTAGCAATTTAGAGTTTTAAGCTTGTCATTATCTTTTCATGTCAAGGAAATTGACCACAGTGACATAGAGGCACTTAAAATCTTCCTCCTTTAGCTTTCATGGTGCGAACGACTTTATTGTCCTGGAAATCGTTCTCAGGAAAGCATTGTTGTGAATACTTAAAATTGCAAATACTTAATAATACTTGATTGACTATTTTGTTACAGATATTCAAGTTTCTATACTATAACTACACATGCACACATATACACATTCACTCACACAAATGAGACAATATTTCTCATTTATTCAGTCTTAGCAGCATGGTTTGTCTATTGTCGATTTTCCTTTTTTTCAGTTTTAATATCAATACTTATATGAGTTAAGTTCTTTGTAAGTAAATTAAATTTGGCTTTTATGAGCAAAAGAGAAATTTGTCAAAGACATGTGGAAGTTGCAGAAAGAAAGTACTGCAGGTTAATAGAGTTGTTGGAAAGGCTGGAGAATAACACTTGAAACTTGGTTGGAATTGAGGAGTTCTGGGAACCACAAATTGGAAGCTCCTGGTAAAGAGCTAGAAAACCTTGAACAGACTGAGTCAAAGACCATCCAATCCCCCAGAGGACAGAACCCAGCTGTGCATGTTTACATCATTTACTAAGGGGTGAAGAAAGGAATTTTGATTGTGCTTAATGAGGAAATGGAGACTGACTTAACAAAACCAAAAAAGCTATCTCCTACCTGAGAAACTGTGAGTTGAAATCACTTTTGAGAATAGACATAATATTTTGATCGATTATGTCCATCTACCTTTATAGTTTTTAATACATAGCACTGATCCAATTGCAAACAATCATGGTTCATATATTTGGATTTTCTTGTGGTTTCTTGCTCTCTGAAGTTTGTGTCACCTTGGACTTCTTTGACTGAAAAGTTAGAATTTCAAAAATTTATAAACCCAGTATAAAAACTTTGTATGCAGTGAAGAAAAGTAAAATTCCAAAATAAAATTCACAATTTAAATATTCTATAACGTTAAGCACCCTCATTTGCCATCTATATTACAAAATTTGTAAGATATGCAGTTAGCTATTCATTTTAGAAGTTGCTATATGTTTAAATTGTTTGACTTTGTTTTTATTAGAAATAATTCTTTATTATCACTTTTTCTTTATATTGTCTAGAATCTCAGAGGAAGATGATATGAAATAAGGTTTTTCCTTGGATTCATTTTAGGAAACATTTAAAATCTTAAAGGGCTGGTCTCAGTTTTTACTTAGCACTCTAAAATGATATGCATTTGAGACTTCTGAGAATTAACATGTTAAGATGTCTTCAATATCAACATGCGAAATATGAAATAATGTCACTGTTTTACATGATACAAAAAGGCAATAATGTATATTCTAGTTTGTTCATAGTTGAGGTATGTGTACATGTGGTCTATAAACAAATCCACAGGAAACCCAGTGTCTTACAGATTGAGTGCAATATATCTGCTGCTCTGTGTGGAATGTCTCAAGACAGACACTCGATCAGAGTACAGACTTGGAGCAGAGAGCTGGCAGCATTGGGGCATAAGGACCAGACTAGGATTGATGAAATAGATTTAAAAAACCTGAGAATTGAGGCAGGTTTGTCTTGAGTTGGACAACTTATTCATAGCAGAGTCATAAACAGTCATAAGGAGGGGAATCAAAGATGCAGGATAGAGGATCACATAGGAGCAATCTGGTAGAGAGACCAAAGGACATTTGGCCAATAGGGTCAGTATGTGAATCTAACAAGCTCTTTGATGTCTATCTGAATATACTCATCTAAATGCTAGAAATAAAAATCTGAACATCAGTAAAGATTATGAGTGATAACACATTGTATTAGTCACTTTTCATTCAGCTTATGGTTAATTACTTAACCATGTCTGAGCAATTGTGCTGGTGATGGTGATTGCCTAAAGGAGCAGAGCTGATCACTTTATGGATGATGGAGACAGAGAGAAAGAGAGAGAGAACACTCTTCAAAGGCCAAGTGATTCATTTCCCTCAGTGAAACTGTATCTCCAACTCACTATCCATAACTACTTTAATATTGAAGTTTGAAAAACTTGTTAAGCTGGATTATTGCTTCTTTCATTATGTACATAAGCACTATCACTACCATTTGTCAATATTTCTATAATCGCCATCTTTCATCTCTCTATTTCCATGATCTATCTATTATCATGTCAGTATTTATTTACCTCTCTATATCTGTCAATACCTGCCTATATCTAGTATTCTTTCTGTCATCTATTAATATCTAACCATTAATCATCTATCCTTTACTTTCTCTCTATTTTCTATCTATTTATCTAGCATCAGAAAATGTATTAGGAAGCCTACTTCTCAATTATATTGAAATGATCCTAATATTCTGTGAATTTCCTCTTCATATTTTGAGTGGAGAATCAGCTGAACTAGGTATACGAAAGCATTTGAGGCTTCAGAGACAACACATGGCACCAGTTCTTTCTGTAAGACATTGTTGATTTTAACTTCCATAGAAAAAGAAGCTATAAAGCCAACAGAAAATAGTTGAGAAGCCAAGCGGATGTTTCTTTTAACTATGTATAATTTTGTAAAAGTAAAAAGCCCAATTTAGGACCATTGAAAGGAAGACGTACTCAAATCATCACAACTGCAATACCCAGAAATGAATTGTTTCAATTATTTCCAGAATTAAATTGTATTGCTAGTTTATGTGATAACAGATTTTTAAAAATTTTTTCCAGTTTTTCAAAATGGCTATAATAGCTTATATTCCATCCACTAATCTTCAAAAATTCATTTTTCTAAAACCTTGCCACCACTTGATACAATGGTCACTTAGTAGCCATGGTAACTGATACAAAATAGTATCATATTGTGATTTCAACTTTCATTTCCCTGGCAATTAGAAAGTTGCTCAGAATTTAACATTATTCTACTTTCAACATAGGCCAGATCATCTGGGTAGTTATTTGACAAGAAAATATTGAACATAAACCATATTTTATACCAAAGGAAATCAACCAGTATTTACAGAATATTTCAGAATATTTTTGTTCCAATAGAAACAAAATGCACATTCTTTAAAAGACACTTAGAATAAGTTTCAGAAAAGGTCATATGTTAATCAAGAAAATAAGCCTTAACAAGTTTAAGAATATTAGAATCATATAAAGTTTCTTATTTTTCACCAGAAAAGCATAAAATCAGAAACTGATGATAAGAATAATTATGGAAAATTTTCCAATATCCAGAAATTAAGCAACATGTACTTCAACAACCAATGACTCAAAGAGGAGAAAAAAGTACATTTAAAATTTTTCTCTAGAAAAACAAAATAAGAAACCTGTGGAACATTAAAAATATGTGTCCTGAAAGAGAGTTGTGTAAAAAGTAATGGCTACATAAAATAAAGAAGATTTCTAAAACAACAAGAACAACCATCAATATCATGCCCGAAGGAAATAGGAAAACAAGTACAAAATAAACCCAAGATGAGCAAAAGGTTTCTTTTAAAAAAGTAATGCTATAATGGTCTCCCCACATATCATGGTAGGCATGCAAGAAATCCAATAACATCTGGTCAATTGCTGGAAGAGCCCATCTGTCATGGTCACTGATTGTCCCAGAAGGTTCTTGCCGAGTATCACAAGAATGAAAGGCTCTGATTGTTCTTCATCCAGGTTCTCCCCAAAGAATTGTCTCCATAGCGGACCCTGGAGGATGAAGTAACAGCTCTCTCTAGACAAAGAGCAGGCCTTCTTCTGCTCAATATAAGAACAGTAAATCCTCCAAGATCAGGGATCCCCTCCTGTCATCTAACCCACTGTGTATGGAAGCATCATTGAGGACCACCGGTGTCATACGTCTCTGTGGGACTTGCAGACCATGAAAACCTACACACATAAAAATGAGATTTTTAATAATGCTCTGATTCAAGAGTCTAGTTTATTCTTCTAGTGAAATATTAGCAAATAAGTAAATCTTATATTCTGTACAATCCTTGACACTGTGCACCTGGATAAAAACTGTGGGAGTAAAATAGGTAAAAAAAGAAGGACTAGGGGCATATTCCATTATAACTAGGAGAAAGCAATAAATAATTCAATAAAACAAATTGACTCCACTACAAGATAAGCATTGAATTCTATTGTATACATTAGAAAATTGTGAAGTTTATAATAGGGCCCAAAAAGTAGGTTTAAAACTTCACTTTTTGATATATTGGTGACTGTGAAGAATAATCTAGGTTTGTAAACCTGTTTGAAGAGAGTATTCTGATTTGGCCAGCAAAATAAAGACAAAATGAAAATTATTTCTCTTAAAACCACCCCTCCACTAACACCAAAGCCCTCCATTCATTAGCATCAGCACAACTCATTTAAAATCCATGTGCTATATATTTTCTTCTTGTCAAAACAAATGATGCAAGCATCTCTAATTGCTGGCAGGTGCTTTCAGAACTCAGAAATTGCTGGTCATAGGGAGAAAGGTAACTTGGAAAGTCAAGACACAGATACAAAGTCTAGAAAGTCTCAAGCTATCATACTTGGAAGTAAAATGAATTTATTCAGAATTTATAGTAGAAATTATGATTTCCAAGTAGAATTCACTCATTGATATGACTTAGAGACTTACCAGAGAGACAACTTGGTTCTATGAGAACAAACTTCTATAGTAAAGATTTGGGGGTCATCTTCACCTATAAAGATCTGAAAAAGTAAAACAAAAAAAGTTATCCTTATTAAGGAAGTAGATGTTTGTAGAATAGAGTGTGGAAAGTATAAGGCTACTGATCCTCACAGTTGGAGGGTAAGAGAAGAAAGTCTTTGTTAACAGCAAAGAGAAAGAAAAAGAAAGAAAGAATGAACCAAAGAAAGAAAGAAAGACAGACAGAAAGAAAAAAAGAAAGGAAGAAAAAGAATGAGAAAGAAATAATAAATAATTCAATAAAACAAATTAAATTTGATATGTGATAAGCATTGAATTCTATTGTATACATAAAGACACAAGATATTGTATTGGGAAGATATCAATCCATTTGGTCACAATCACAAGGAAAACAATTACTACAATCTCTTTGTAAAGATTAGTCACATTTCAAATGTGCCATGGCCATGGGTATTCAAAGCCTAGTTATTAGTGTAGATCTAGGAAATGTGATGAATCATTGAACTTGACCAGTTTAGGTAAAATGCTCTGAAAACACACGTGTCTTTATAAGTGATATCAACTAATTAAAACACTTTTTGCTGTAAACCTGACTTACAATGTATAATTGTCACAAGAGGAAAATATGGTCTTTAATTTGAATGTGAAAGGTTTTTTGGCAAAAGTAACTAGGTAGGAGTAAGGACGAGGAAAAAAAAATAATTTCATTCTTAACGTTTTAAGCTTCATGTTGTTTGGGTAGGACAGTGAACACTAGGAGAAAAAAATGCAAACAGAATGCTGAGAGAAACACACAAAGATTAGCGTGGGCTTTAGAAATAACACTTTGAATGTTGTGAAAGAAGATTTACATTGATTTGCTACGAGTCAAAAATTGAGCAGAAAAATTGGCAGGGGGCAGGGTGCAGGGGCAGGATGGGGGGAAGAGCAAGCCTGCTGGCCTGGATCTTCTAATCCTCCTGCCTCCATCTCTTCAGCCTATCTTCCAACATGTGCCACACAACTGATGAGGGAAGAACATAAGGAGTGGGAAGGGATGTAGGGTCGGAATAGGTAATAGGTGATGAAAACACAAGAACTCTTTGTTAATATGAAAAAGAGCGGTTAATCTGAGTGAAGACATGCAAATACAACACATTGTCATGTTTTCTGATATATGTAAATTCTGCATTTGAAATTTGAAAACAGAATGCTCCTTTTTAGGTCAATTATTTGAAATGTTCTAGGAATACCTACTATAGTCTGGGAAAGAGTCTTGAAAATTCATATCACCACACAGAAAAGTTCTTGGTCTTGAGCAAATATTATATATATATATATATATATATATATATATATATATATATATATATCACACACACACAGCTAAATAAATGAATGGAAGGAAAGATAGCATACGATGTTGGAGACCACACACAAAATATATATGGCATGGGATTTTAGTAGAAATTAAATGAAAATTTGTATATATACATTTTAGAGCCTTTTCCCTTTCAAGTAATGTCGTTTTGGCTAAGCACTTTCAGAGACAATACAATATGTCCTAATCTGGCCTTCACCCACCTTCCCTCGTGCTATGTTTTTTTTTAAAATTTTTTTATTATTTATTATTTTATTTAATCGTGTGTGTATGCGTGTGTGCGCGTGTGTGTATGTATGTGTGTGTGTAGAACCACAGACGAATTCGGGAACCACATGGACACCTCCACCTCCTCCTTCTTTACTCTGCCCTGGGATTCTGGTGCTATGTTTTTACAAGAACATGGTACTCCTAAAAAGTTAAGATGTTTGTATTGGTACAGTATTACCACCTGTGAAGACATAGTTTTATTTCCCCTGTTGTGTTTTTATTTCAGCAGTGAATGTGGGGAGAGATGTTCTTCTTAAAAACTATATGCTGAGATGACAACTCTGTTCATGGACTGGGACGCTCCTGGGCAGAACCTGATCTGTCTGTCACTCATGTACACAAGGTTGACTGGTTTGAACCTGTAAATTGAATGAAAAGACGTCACTAAAAACTGGGACAGAAGTCAGTATAATTAGAAAATATTGTGCAAAAAGGATCTGAGAAATGTAAAATTTGAAGATGGCCTAAAATCACACATAAGATGTACTTGAATATTTTAAATGATTCATAAAAGCATGCTGTGTCTCTGTGGTTCAATTTAACAGGATGGAGTTTTTCATAACTGTGCAAGAGTTGATAATGATTTGACTTTCATTCATTTACTGGACTCACCGTGAAGTCCTAGGTGCTTTGAAATCAAAATAACATTAGAAAAAAATTCCAGAACATATTTATCTTAAATTCATATCATGCTCAAACCCCATGTTCTGAAATAGCCAGGAATGCTTAAACTCTCTGGAATATTTTACAGCAACAAGTACATTTATTAATGTAGTTATTTATTTTTATAAAGGATAAGAGCGACATAAGAGCATGAGAGAAAGAGAGAGAGAGAGAATATGATCTCTCAATTAATACATTTATTTATGGTCTCAAACATGAAATTTTTAGGTAAATATTATATATTCATCTCAACGCTTTTCCCAAGTTTGTGTAGTGTTTCCTATGTACATGACTCTTCAAAGAAGATCAAGATCAGGAATAAAATGTAAGTCCAACAAGAGATAAAACACAAACTTCCAGGCCAGCGCAATATCTCAGTGGGTAAGGCTCCCGCTCAGAAACTTGGGAGACCTGAATTCAGCTCCCAGAAATTCACATGGTGGAAGGACAGAGCTGATTTCTGAAAATTGTTCTCTCACTCCTCTGATCTGACCTCTCTACTTGTGGGCTGGCCATGGCATGAATGTTCTTTGTCTTTCTGTCTCTCTCTGTCTCTCTCTGTCTGTCTCTGTCTCTACCCCTCTCTCTCTCCCTCATTTTTCTAATAAAAAAGCAAAATATATAAACCAGACACTTTCTCTTTTATGTGCACTTATATTAAATCTTGAGCAACATATGTTTTATGTCCATCAGTCTTGTTGGCCTGTATCATACACTGCTTTGTCAATGATTGTTTGCAAGTATGACTTAGATTGTCAGATAAAAATATAAACAAAATCTAAATGCAAGCCAACGTAAATATTAATTTTAAAATTATAATCCTAGCTCCAAAATGAAGTAAGTTTTTTGGCTAAAATCTGTGGTTTGGCTAAGCTATGTGCACTTGGAGTTAATGAGAAAAAAAGAAGGAAAAAGTGCTGAGAAGAGAAAAACAAAACAAAACAAATCAAAAAACAAAACACACTGGCTCTAGTACTCACAATGACCTAGGAGAGAAAGCAGACCAAGAAACGAAGCTTGTGCTCAGCAGCCCCGTGCTGACCTGACCAGTGCACATTGCCTCTCCATCCCGAGTTTACTGGCGCGCGTGGGAGTCTCCGTCGCTCCTTGGATTGCTGCTTTAGTTTCCCCAGGACACTGCTGCAATCTTTGCTCCGAAACTACACTGTGCCACGAAGCCTCACGCTACCCTTGGAACAGGTCTAGTTTGGTTTCGCCTTTTCCCATAGACTTCTGCTCAGCCTTTGGAACTGAGCCACTGGTCAGAATCCTGAGGGAGAAATTGGTTGCCAAGGAAGATGTCACACTTGCTGTTTATTTCCTAATGGGCCAAAGGCTTTCTCTTGCAATTGAACAGATGCCGTCAAATCCTGGGCTTAACGCACTGTATGGTTTACCAAATGCTTTCTTTTATATTCTATGGACCCATCAGCCTTCATAAAGCTAACCCAGATGGAGATTCCATAACAGATATTCATATTCCTGATTTTAGATTTAAAAAACTGGAACTTAAAAGTATTATTGATATTTTAGGTATTGTATGTTTTACTATCCACTTCAATATTCTTTTTATTGTCTTGGCCAAGACAGTGTTTACTTGTTTTAAAAATATGAATATGTGTGCAATGTATTTTGAACAATTCTATAGCGTATGGATTCAAATGACTATCCGGGTCCAGCAAGTTGACTCAATGAGTAAAAGCACCTTCATACAAACCTGAAAAACTGAGTTCAATTCCTAGAAACACACACAGTGGATTTAAAGAAACAATTTTTCAAAAATTATTTTCAGATTTTCACACCTGTGACATGGCCTTATGCACCTAATCTCTCTGTCTTGAAATAAGTATTTTAAAAATAACATGACTATAAAACTTACATCTCTCTGAGGATCAAATATAACAAGTGAAAATGCAGAGTAATACCAAGCCATAAGTATAGGAATGTTATATTTTCATCATTTCAACCACTAACATGTCTTCTGGAACTTTCCATTAATTTTTAGAATAATTTTGTCTTTTAACAATCATTTTTAATAAGCTAACTTTCTCATTTTTTCACTGTTTTAAAATTTATCATAAAATATGAGAAGCTACAATACTTGTTAGGATTAAGTCGTGGGTCATATATTCAAGTCTGAATACCAGTCATATATGAATATCAAAGTCACAAACCTGCTGGTTCTCTTGGTGATAATATATTACCATCATATAGTTTCTGCACTAAGAAACCATTTTTAAAAGCTAGATTTTGATGGGAAAAATACATCAACTGGAACTGGTCTGGTCCTCCATGCTGAATAGCTTGCATAGTACCAAAGAATATTAGAAGTTACTGGGGGAGAGAAATAATCACAGACCTCATCAATTCAAGAGATCAGCAAGTTGCAATAAAAATCACTAAGGCAACATTTGATCACCAGTGTAATAGTAGCATGAGTATCAAGGAGACAACCAACAGCTTTCTGATTGAATTCAAGACCCACTTGCTTGTCAGAATGGAACACATACCTGTTACTGTTAACTAGAACAAGCACCTGAAAAAGGGAAGGAAATAGATCACTATGGAAAAACAGCCAATGAACCTATAGGTAGAAAGACAGTTCACCAAACTGCTCTGTAAATATCATGGAATTGAAGAGCACTTGGTACTCAGCCTAGAAGTCTTCTAAAACAGAGGTGTAGGAGCTCAACACCCTGACAGGATGGAGCTAGGGCAGTAGAAGAGCAGAGAAATCAACAGCAACCACTAGCCATAACGCAGAGTACCAGTGACCTGGCAATGTTCACCTAGAATCAGCCAACCTAATCTCTCCTTATCCTAAGACTTTGGGAATTTTGCAGAAGAGGGGGTGTTAAGGTTGTTAAAACCTAAAGATGGGAAGGTTCACAGTTGGACAAGACATTCCACCCAAGGCAGGGATGCTGCATCCAGGAACTCACTGTAATTATACTTGTCCTTACCAGATCTGCATAATGACTGACATACCGACATGCCCCCATAGAATACGAGGAACTCAAGAGAGATAAGAACATATAGGTTGGAAACCTTAGGAAGTAGAGCTATCAGTGGAATGGCTCAAGTGGGAAGGCCACAGAGGCCTGAAACCCCACAAGAGTAGACAAGCCAGAGGGAACCCCAGAGTCCATAGAAGCAGCCAAGCAGGAAGTGGTAAGGAGTAAAATGAATCAATGAAGGGAAGGGAGGAAGATGGGAGGGAGGGGGGATGGAGGGAAGCAGGGATATGTGCTCAATGTGCTTGTAAAACTAAAAATTAAAATAAATTAATAAAAAAGCTACACTTCATATTTCTGAAGTTGCATGTATAGCAAATGACAAATTTAGGCTTTGAGCACACACTAAGTCAGGAGATAATTATTAAACTCAGGAAAAATGATTGAGATTTTTCTTACTTTGTGATTGTAGCAATATTAGTTCTGTTTTTGTACCACAATGCTATTGAAATTGGATTCCGTTGGTTCAATATTTTGCCTATGGTAAGGTTATTAGCACACCAGTTTAATATACTTTGAGCTTTCATTGTCTTTGTTGCTATGGAAAATATCAGAAAAGCACATCCAGAGCCAGAACTTACTGCATCAAATGCTTTAAAGAAAATTTGCCTCTACATTTCTGCAGAATTAAAAAGAGCAGAATGGAAGGTTGTGTGCTCTTTCAACATGTCAAGAGAATATGTAGTAGGGCTCAAACCCAAAATTCTCAGAAGATCTATGCATGATGAATAATAGAAAAGAAAAGCACAGGAAAATGCTCTCATTAATGTGAAGCATTGCCTTGGAGACGTGAATATTTGCTGGAAACATTTATTGAAGGTAGATTTCAAGTTATTCTCTAAAACAAATTGTACACTAGTGCTGTCTTCCCAACACTGGTGCTACAAAAAATGGATGATCTGATAGACAAGGAAATCCAACCACCTATCAGATATTTTCAGAATGATCTTAACTCCCTAATAATGTTTATTGATTTCTTCTAAAGCCACACATACCTCCTTCTAAAGGAATCCTTATGGCTAAAAAGTAATTGAGAGCTTTGTAAGGAGAGTTAATATTATGTCTGCTTTTTTATTCATCGACAATTTGTGTATGTATATACTGAATACTTGTGATTTCCTCCTCTGTTACCCTACCTCATCTCCTCCATCTCTCACTGAGATTCTTCTTCTCAATAAATTTCCCTCAAACTTACACACTTTTTGTTGTGTCTGGGTGATCTACTAGTTTAATAAAGGGTACATGGTTTAACATGTGCCTTGGTGTTTTCTGGATCATGAATGATATGTCAATGACAACACCACTGAAGAAAGTGGGTATCCTCTCTCTAGCCAATAATAACCATCAATAGTTCCACACCCATGGATCTGTTGTTAGATCCAATCTTGTGCAGATGAACTCAGTACCAATGAGCACAAGTAAACGGCCCTGTCATGTCCAAAAATGTTTAGTGATATTACTCCCCACACTCTGACTCTTACATTCTTTTCCATCCCCTCTGTTTCTATTTATAGTTGCTTGATAATATTTCTTGAATTAAAAGATTCAAAATTAAAAGACTGAGGTAAGTGTGGACATTCTTATGATGTAAGAGGAATAATGATTTCATTGAGGTTGTATATAAGCATGCAAGATATTTTATCTTTGATACATCAAAACCAAAGGTGTTATAATTTATATTTTTAAAAGACATTTTAGTCATCATTGGTAAACAAGTATTACATACTTCTATCTCTTACATAACAAAATTCTAAAGAATGTATACTTTATTTATGACATTCCTTGTTAAGAATTTTGACATCTATTTATGGCTATAATTGACCAGGATGTCCTCATGGAGGTTGCATCATGGACATTAATTTCAATCACCGTGAAAATATGCATTTGAATATCCACTGTAGAAAAAGTGTACGCCTTACTGATAAATTATGTGTTTTTAGCAGAGCCCATGCACTGAGTGGGGACATGTCTCATAAAGAATTACAGACTCAGTACTGTAATAATTTATACAACTTAGAAAATAGGAGGTGAAGGCGTCCATGGTGGTTCCCGAATTCGTCTGTGGTTCTACACACACACAGTACATACACATATATACATACACATGTGCGCACACACACATACATGCACAATTGAATAAATAATAAATAATAATAAAAAATAGAAATTTCATGAAAACTTAAAGCCAGTTGGATAGTAAGTTTTCTAAACACAGGATATTACAGATCATGATTTTGACAGAAGTCTTGGGTATCCACTAGGACTCGATGGTAACACCTTATTGTTGCAGACAACACATATATTGACCATAGGACAGGAAGAGACCAAGCCGGACTGATCTGGAACTTCCTCCTTGCTGTCTAGCTTTCAAAGCACCTGAATCTGCTCTGCAGGTTGCTGGCAGGGTTGAGGAGAGGGAGCTATCAACAGTCTCACCTACTTGTGAATCCTGTGGCTACAATGGAAACCACTGGGCAAGATGTGCCCATAGTGACAGTAATATATGAGTAACCATATTTTAAAATTTTATATGTGTGTGTGTGTGTGTGTGTGTGTGTGTGTGTGTGTGTATGTATGCACACATATCAGAGGGAACTGTGCGTCCCTGTGGAGGGCCAAAGATGATGTCAAGAATCGTCCTGGATTACTTCTATCTCCTTTCTGCTTCTCTATGGCATTTCCCAGGCTCTGCCCACCAGAGTTAGAAGTGGAGGATGCACTATTTCCTCTGATACACACACACACACACACACACACATACACACACACACACACACACACACACACACACACACACACACACAAGCTCCTTGCCTCTCTCATTCCCCCCTTCCTTCCTCCCCTCCCACTCCTATCCTATACCTCCCTACATGGGCCCAAGTCTACTTCCTCATATTCTCCTGTCTTTTGGTCCTATGGGTCCTGGGGTACTCTCTGTATCATCTGTTCTCATGGGGATTCAGGCCTCTATGGCAGACAGAGAGGCCTTTCCTTGGGCATCCTGCTGATATGGGTACTCCTCTATCTTTATCTTACCCCTTAACCCTAAGGATCCTATTGCCTGAAAGGATTCAGATTTCTCAACACCCAGATAAGATACAGATTTGTGTAGTACAAGAATAGCAAGATGGACAGCAATAAACAACCTGAATACAGAACACTTAAAACTCTACAATGTTCAACTGGAACCAGTCCAGCCAAATCTTTACCTATCTGTAGACTCAGGGAACTTTGCAGAAGAGGGGCCGATAAGACTGTAAGAACCTAAAGATGGAGAGTTCTATTGCTAGGCAGGTCACTCCACTCAAGATAGAGCAGCCATAGCCAGGAACTCATGGAAATGGGACTTGAACTCATTAGACCTGCACAGTGGTGAACATGTCAGCATGTCTGCATGGACTAATTTTTTATTATATGGCATTTTTTTTTATTATTATTTATTCAACTGTGCGCGTGTGCGTGTGTATGTGTGCGCGCGTGTGTGTGTCTGTGTGTGTGTGTGTCTGTGTATGTGTATGTGTAGAAGCACGGACGAATTCGCGAACCACCATGGACGCCTCCACCTCCTTCTGCCCCGGGATTCACAGGCTCCGCCCTACCAGGACCAGAAGCGCAGGCCGCCCCCGCTTCCGCCTGGCGTTTATACGTGGGATCTGGGATCCCAACTCAGGACCTTCCGCCTGCAAGGCTGAGGCTTAACCCATGAGCCACCTCTCCAGCCCATTCCCTGGCATTTTTAAATAGGACCTGGTGTCTGAACTCAGGACCTTCTGCTTGGGAGGCAGAGTCTTAAACTCTAAGCCATCTCTTTAGCCTCTGATGGTGTAGTTTTAGTAGACAGCAGCAGGTATTGTCAGAGTGCCTCTATAGATCTGATCATAAAAAAACAACAAAAAGCATTCATTACTTCCTCCAATCCCTGACTTTAATCACACTTGCCTACATTGCCATGCATGTGAGTACTTGCTACAGCATCCCTTTCCCATCATTCATCCTCAATAATCCCTCATGGAGGCATGGCGCTTTATGAGGTCTTCACCCTTCCACTGTGAAAAGTTAACAGAACAAATACTGTGCAGATTTTTGTGGAAGTAAACACAGCTGCAGTGAGTTCATGAGTGGAACAACTCTGTCATATCAAAAAAAAAAAAAACACTTTGATGGGACTCCTCCCCTTCCTCTTCCATCATTCTTGCTGTTTTCTCTTCTGTGAAGTTCCCTGAGCCTTCAGTTTGGGGTCTGAGGGATGATATAGAAATCCTGTTTAGGGTCACATATCCACAGTCATGTATGCTCTGCTCTTCGACTGGTCGTGATTTTCTGTATTCAATGCCATTCCTCACACCTCCATGAAGAATTATCGAGGATGGGGAGAAGCAATGATAGCAAGATATTCCACACAAGTTAGGGACCGACATAGCCATAATCGGACTTTGCATGACCTGCGCAATGACTGACATGTCAGTGACCTCCCAAAGTCTAGCATGAATCACAGGCACTAGGATCCTTAGAGGCAAGGGACTAACAGTTATAATAGTGTTCCCATATTAAAGGGAAGCCCAAGAAGGGCTCTGAGTCCTTATATCTCTCCAGAGTGGAGGACACAGTGGGAAGTTTGACATTCACATTAAAGGATGCTCCAGGGAATGGGAGGACGGAAGGGAGAGCACTAGGAGAAAGGAAGGAAGGGGAAGAAAGGAACACGAAAAGGGGAGGAAGAGTTCAAGGGGGACTGGGGAGAAGTGAAAGGAGGGAGGGGACTGGGGTACCTATTTAGCTTGCCTGATTGGGAAATAAATAAATAAATATAATAAAAAAAATAAAGTCAGAGGCTGGAGGAAGGCATGAGTATTTTTTGTGGCATGTCTAGTTGAAGGCTGAGCACTGCATGAGTACTCATTATGGCTATGTCATTATGGGTATAATGACAAGTATTTTGAGGGCAGTTGGATAAAATATCTATATAGCAAAACAGTAGTTTCTTTTTTCCCTTCTAGGGCCTCTAATCTCACCATCCAGGGGTTTTCAACTTGTTTTACAGTACCAGGCATGAGTTTCTACTGCAGAATGTGTCTTAAATTTCAGCAGGAAGTTGTTGGTTGTTCCCACCACATTCACGTCATTATGGCCATGTCTTGTCACAGTTGTTGTTATTGTAGCTCATAGGATTCCAAACTGGTTGAGACTGTTGATGACTCTTCTGTCCCAGAAGCCTGCAGAGCAATTTATGGTACTATAAAAGTTAGCCAGCAGAGAGGACGCTTCCAGGTCAGTTTTAGCTTGTTTTCTCTGTTTCCCATGATCAACATGTATGGGTCTTGCTGTTGGGTCCTGAAGATAACCAAGAGTATAGGCAAAGGCCGATATTAATTTCTCACTGACCAACAACTCATTTGGGAGTACCTAATGTTTGTTCTGGGAGTTTTGTTTAATTACTTGAGATTCTAGAAATGTTAGAATTCTTTCTTTCCATATTTTATTTTTGAGTGCATATGACTCAGGTGATTGGCTTATTCTGATTGATCAGTAAGATTTTGTTTTAAATTTTACCTTTTGATTTTTTTCCACTGAGAAATTGTGACAATGTATTCCATAATGCTAAAATAAAGCTAATAAGAAAAACAAAAACAGTATCAAAATAAATACATTTAGCTATGCTCAATAATGTCCTTTTTGATGAGTATTAAAACAACTATTTGTATTAAATTAAAGGGTTACATTTCTTGTATTTATTGTATTAATTTCCCTTTTTGTTGAATAAGCAGAGACCATTACAGAAATTTCCCAAAGCAGCAAGATAATTGTTCTGTGGATTGTCATTGTCTGCTGGAATTTATCCAAGAGGCTGTCAAATATCTAGTTTCTGTTATGCTACAGGGAAACAATTAACTGCATTTATTATTCTCAAATTGCTCTTTCTGCACTACTTGATTGCACCCCACCCACTGCACCAAAGCAGTTTTTTTTTTATCAGAGATAAATAAAATCTCTAAAGGTTCATTTCAAGGATGATAGCCATTCACAGTTTTTGCAGTATTCACTATAAATATATTTGCCTAAAAAGAAAATCACAAATACAGGAAGATGAGCAAATGATATTCATTGGTAGAATGTTTACTTATCATGTGCAAGGTCGGGGGTTAGATCCCCACCATTGCAACGTTTACAAAATTTTGGGTTGAAGGCAGGACTATACGCACATGTGTTCTTGTATGTGGAGGCTAAAAAAAATGTGTATCTTCATCAATCTTTTCACCATCTTATTTTTGAGATGTGGTCTCTCACTGACCCTGGAGTTCTCTGATTAGCCAGAATGACTGACAGGGGAGTCCCAGAGATCCAGTCTCTGCATCCCTGGAGCTTGGATTTCAAAAATGCACTCCCACACCTGGCTAAAAAAAGTTAAAAAGTAAAAAGGAACAAGTAACAAATAGAAAAGAAAGATGGAGATAGTGTTCATAAAAACATTTAATAATGGCATCTTTTATATTCAAGACAATGATACATTTAATTCATGTATGAAGTGGGGCTCTCTGCTCCTCCCAACGCCCAGGACAGGATGCTCACTGGCAGACCTCCTTCCCAGGTAAGTTCCACTAGCTCCGAGGTGCACCCGCTCATCCCAGCTCCCCCCAATGACCACCCTGAGCAACAACCAGACTGCCCCAAGCATGGGCAGGCCACGTCCCAGATCCCAGATGAAGAGCTCTGCCATCTCCATCAGCCCCTCTGCCATTCGGGTCTGCCTGGGACCCTTGCTGGCAGTGCAGGGAGGACACACTGCTCCTCCGAATTCAACAGAGTCCAAAGGAAACTCAAGCAAAGCTATAGGGGACAAAGGCCATACATCCTCTAAAATCATCCGATCACAAAGATAAGCAAACCCCCCCTTTTTACCATCCTGCTCCTTTCAATTATTAATCACTGTAGATTAACTTTTCCATATAGCCACCCCCAAAACATATACAACTTCAGGGATTATACCACTCACCCTCATATATCACCAAGGTACTAAATCGTAAAAGTGCACTACCATATTAATATTCACCCCCTGTCTACTAAATCTTACTTAATTGATGTACTAACAGTCTAATAGCATCATCTAGGAAATACCAACAGACAAACATATCCAACTCCAAGGCAAACACTAGTAATAACTGCCTGAGAGCAGTAATACCAACTTAATCAGTTCAGACAAAAACACACAGAAACTGAAAGGTCTTAAGAGCCGAAACAACAATGCCCAAGTCAAAGTACAGATCCATGAGAAACAAAACCCAAGAAGACCAATCTTCCACCAAAACAATTAACCTCATAATGAGAGATTCCAACCAGAACAAATTCACCGAAAATAGCCAAGAAAGCCAGGCCCAAGATAATGACTTTCAAAGCATGATCACTACATGATCAATGCTATGAAAGAGGAAATCCAGGAGGAGTTAAATAACCGCATCAACCACTTTGAACAGGAACACAATAGACACTTGGAGGAGTTGAGAAAAACAGTTCAAGAAACTAAAATAGGCATAAAGCAGTTAAAACAGTCTCAGGCAGAATTTAAAATTGAACTAAAAGACAAGTTATCATCAACCCAGAACTCAACAGAGAGTCTTATTAGCAGAACTAAGGAAGCAGAAAATAGAATTTCAGATCTTCAAGACAAAGTAGAAGTATTAAGCAGCTCAGTGAAAGAGGTTGTTAAAGCCAAAAAGATACTTGAGAGGAATACATACACATTTATGGAATACCAGAGCAAGAATCGCAAAATACCACACTTAAGGAAATTTTCAAATTATCATAAATGAAAACATCCCTCATTTAAGAATGAGAGGCCCATCCAAATGCAAGAGGCATTCTGCACCCCAAACGGATATGAGCAAAATAGAAACTTGCCACAGCAAATAATAGTGAAAACAATCCACACTCAAGACAAAGAAAAGGTGCTGAGAGCTTCAAGGGAAAAAAAAAAACAAGTCGCTTTTAAAGGTAAACCTATTAAAATAACAAATGACTTCTCAATGGAAACAATAAAAGCAAGAAGAGCTTGGAGAGATGTACTTCAAGTATTAAATGAGCAAAAATGTCAACCCAGACTGATATACCTGACAAAACTATCTGTCATGATCGAGGGAGAAAGAAAAGTTTTCCAGCACAAAGACAACTTGAAGGTTTACATGTCTACCAATCCAGGCCTTCAAAAAAAATGCTTGAAATGATACTCAAGCTTGAAGAAAAAAAAAGCGTATCCAGGAGGACAGAAAGGAAACCTAAAAACCTACCACCAAAAACTAAAAGCCAAATAATACACTTACAAAAGCCACTAAACACAAAAAATGTTTGGAATTAAAAATAATTTCTCTATCATAACATTAAATGTCAATGGAATTAACTCACCAATAAAGAGATACAGATTACAAACTTGGATTAAAAATCACAATCTATCAATTTGCTGCCTTTGGGAAACTCATCTCACCACAAAAGATAGGCACATTCTAAAAATAAAAGGCTGGTCCAAAATTCTGCAAGCTAATGGAACTAAGAAATAGGAAGTAGAAGCTATTATGCTTTCAGACAAAGTGGACTTCAAACCAAAAAAAAAAAATCATACTCATATATGTGTATCGTATCCATATACAGATGGATTCAATATTTTAGTCACAGGTACGATTCACCAGGAAGACTTCACAATACTGAACATATATGCACCTAATACGAGCTCCTCCACATTCATTAAGCAAACCCTACAGGGTCTAACACAAGAAATCAACTGCCAAATGATAATTCATGGGGATTTCAACACCGCCCTCTTGACATGGGATAGATCAACAGGTCAAAACTTAACAGAGACAAATTGGAAC
Organism: Typhlomys cinereus; assembly: GCA_023101885.1. Lineage (NCBI taxonomy): Eukaryota > Metazoa > Chordata > Mammalia > Rodentia > Platacanthomyidae > Typhlomys > Typhlomys cinereus. The sequence continues at coordinate 1,569,503 of JALPQD010000127.1, forward strand.
TTAATCAAACCCTTATTGAAATGGACCTTATAGATCTCTATTGAACTTTTCATCCACGCACCAAAAAATACATAATTTTTTCTCAGCAACGCATGGAACTTTCTCCAAAATAGACCACATATTGGATTCAGGAAGAAATTACAAAGGAAATTCTTGATATCCTGGAAGGGAATGATAATGAAAATAAACCTTATCAAAATCTTTGGGACACAAAGAAATCTGTCCTAAGAGGTAAGTTCATAGCTCTTAGTGCCTACATCAAAAAAAAAAAAATGGAAACATCAGAAATAAATAACAATGCAGCTTAAAGCTTTAGAGACACTAGAGGAATCTGATCCCAAAAGCAGTAGAAGGGAGGAAATTATCAAAATCAGGGGAGAAATATCCAAAATTGAGATAAGGAAAAAAAAAACAGAGAACCAACCAGTCAAAAAGCTGGTTCTTTGAAAAAATCAATAAGATTGATATACTCCTAGCTAAATTAACCAAAAGCAAGAGAGAGAAAAAACAAATTAACAAAATTAGAAATGAAAATGAAGTTATCACTACAGATACCCAAGAAATTCAGAAAACTATAACGTCATATTTCAAAAACTTATTCTCTGTGAAATTTGAAAACACAAAAGTAGTGGATGAATTCCTAAGTAAGCACAACTTACCTAAATTGAATCAGAAAGTTCTGAATTATTTAAATAGTCCAATAACATATGAGGAAATTGATGAAGTAATCTCAAATCTTCCCATTAAAAAATGTCCTGGACAAGATGGATCCAGCACAGAGTTCTACCACACATTTAAGGAATAAATAACACCAATACTCCATAAACTGTTCCATCAAATACCAAAGGAAGGAACACTACCAAACTCTTTCCATGAAGCTAATATCATCTTAATCCCAAAACCTAATAAAGATACACTTAAAAAAGAAAACTATAGGCCAATCCCTTTGATGAACACAGATGCAAAGATTCTCAACAAAGTCTTAGCAAATCAGATTCAAAAATATATCAAAAAGATTTTCCACAGGGATCAAGTAGGCTTTATCCCAGGCACACAAGGTGGGTTCAACATACACAAATCAATAAATGTAATTTACCATATAAACCAGTCCAAAGTCCAAGACCATGTGATATTTTCAATAGATGCAGAAAAAGCTTTTGACAAGATCAAATAGCCTTTTATGATCAAAACCCTAGAGAAAGTTGAATGGAAGGAACCTTTATCAATATAATAAAACCTGTATACAAAAGTCAACAGCAAGGATTATACTCAATGGGGAAAAATTTGAATCATTCCCGCTTCGATCAGGAACTAGACAAGGCTGTTCACTCTCACCACTTCTATTAAATCAGAGACTCTTTCAACCACCTGGAACCAGGCCATCCTAATCTCTCCCCATCCTAAAGCTCAGGGAAATTTGCGGAAGAGAGGGCGGTAAGATTGTAAGAGCCTAAAGATGGGGAGGAGCAACGATATGCAAGATACTCCACACAAGTTAGAGCCGAAGTAAAATAAGACTTTGCATGACCTGTGTGATGAGCAACATATCATTGACCCCTCAAAGTCTAGCATGGATCACAGGCACTAGGATCCTTAGAAGCAAGGGATTAACAGCCACAATAGTGTTCCTATATTAAAGGGGAACACAAAAAACAGCTCTCGGTAATGCTACTGAGTCCTTATACCTCATCAGAGAAGCGACCCAGAAGGAAGTTTGACATGCACACTAAAGGATGCTCCAGGGATGGGAGGGGGCAATGGGAGAAAGGCAAGGGGGAGGGAGCAAGGGGATCCAGGGAGGGATGGAGGGAGGGAGGGGAATGGGGTACCTATGAAGTTCGTATGAGTGGAAAAAATAAATTATTTAATTAAAAAAAGATGGAGATAGTTTTCATAAAAACATTTAATAAATGCATCTTTTATAGTCAAGATAATAATACATTTAACTCATATATGCAGTTAGGTTATACATACAGTACTCTCAAAATCAAGTTTATATGTATATATATATATATATATATAATGTCTATTTTAGGATCTTCATTCCTATTATGATAATTTCACATTCAGAAAAGTCATTATTATGATACAATTGCATCCAAACAACAAAAATTTCCCTGATTAAAACATTAGCAAATAGATGTTGCTGTAGTAAAATCATCAGTACTTCATTTACTTAACTATCATATAATAATGGAATAATTTAGTTTGATGTTCTAGAATCATGAATGAAACTAATTTTAAGCAAGCATACTGAATGTGGGGCAGAAATCATGACACACACTCTCTGAACTTCTCATTTAATTTTTTGGCTTTTGGCAAGGGTTTGTTATGTAATCTAGACTAGTTCAAATTTACTATGAAGGCTAAACTGGCCTTCAGTTTCCAATTCTTCTGCCTTTCACTCCTCTGTGCTCATTTTCATGACTAGATGAAGCAGATCCTCTTGAAGTATACAACCAAATAAACCCTTCCTGCCTCAAGTTGCTTTTGTCAGGTATTTTGTAACAGCAACAAAAGATATTAGTAATGTAATAGTATAGCATAGGATAAAATTAGATTTTCTAGGGATTTGAAATGATTTGTATATAAAATATAGAAGACATAACTAATAAAGAAAAAATTACAATGTGAACATAATTTACTTTCTGTATACTAAAGACATTGACAATAGAATAAACAGGTAAAGCTATACAATGGGAGGAAAGATCTGCAGTTGACATCTTTTTGTGTGGATATGTGTTTGTGTGGTGTGCATGCATATATGTATGTATGTTTGCATGTGTCTGGATGTCTTTGCATGTGTATAAGACAAATAAATGTGTGTGTGTGCATTTGAAAGTCTGAAGTTAATCATTCTCTGCTTTATTTATCAAGCCTGAATCCCCCAATTGAGCAAAAACCTCACCACTCAACTAGTCTCGCTACCCTGTTCGACTCAAGGATCCCCTGTCTCTGCTTCCTGAGTATTTTATACACTGAACCATCTTCTCAGGTCTGCAAAACATATACTACAATAAAAGAAGAATCACATGAACAATCTGCCTCTAGACAAAATGGCATCATTTGGACATTAATCAATTTTGCATCATATCAGTTCATCCACTATATCTGTGTTAAATCAAGCAAGTTTCAGTCTCCAGGGCCAAAAACCACAAGTTTACCAGAGGACTGCTGAATTAATAATAGAACATAATAAGCAAGTAACAAATTGAAAACAAATTAAAGGCCAGCGGGATGGCTGAGCAGGTAAAAGTGCATATGCATAAACTTGATTAGCTTAATGACAGAAGCCAGAAGCCCACATTCTCAAAGGAGAGAACTGACTTTCAAAAGGTATCCCTTCATCTCTCTCCCTCTTTTTTCCCCTTTCCCTATTTCTTAAAATAGAGTATTTAAAAAATTCACCAATGGAGACAAATGGTGAACAAGTTTAAGATTTGCATAGAAATGAAAGTTAAAATGAGATCCCACCAAATACCTTTCTGAATGACTAATATGGAAAGCACTGACAGCTTCTTTGTAAAATATCATGTAGTTTCTTGTTAACTATATAGATGCAGCAACCATAGCCTCTGCTATTTTCCTCCAAAGAAGTTAATAAATTATCTACTACAAAAACCTATATAAGAATATTTAGAGGCCTACGTACATAACTGTCAGATATAGACCCTTGAGATACCTTTTAGTAGATGAATGGGTAAATAAACTGGTTCATTAGACAATAACCTTTTTTCAGTACTAAAAGAAATAAGCTATCAGAAATGAGAGGAAATGAAGGATAATTCATCACCATATGGAAAATGTCAACCTGAAAATTATACACAGTGTAGTTATAAAGATATGAGAGATTGAGAATTTTAAAACTTTGGAAATAGTAGTCATCAGTGGTTGACAGGCACTGGATGGGGAGAGAAGGATGGATAGATCCAACATGAGGTTCGCAGGCAGGAAGGTTATTCTATATGGTCCCATAATGATGGTCATATGCCATACTGCACATACTTCTCTCAGCCAGGGTCTTGTGTTCCACAGAAAAGTTCCAATCTTAATGAAATGCAGCTTGTCAATTCTGTCTCTCATGAATCATGTCCAAAGCTCAAGTTTTTCTAATGCTTCCTCATCATCCCAGTGACTACACCAGTTCAAATCTGCAATTTGATCCTAAGCCTAGTAGAATAAAGACGTTTATTTATTAAGAGTAGGAAAAAATGTTCTACAATGCTTTTTTATTAGGCAGTCGGAAGAAATGCAAAAGTACTCAGATCCAAGTATAATTGTACTGAAGAGCATGATAGCAAAACATATCCAAAAGTAAGTGAGTTAATAAAATAGACAATGAGCATTCTGAATGAAGAAAAAAAGTGGAATGGTGTCAGTTATGTTGATTTTTATTTAATTGTTACTTTAAAATATTTTATTATTATTTTATGGATAAATAATTCATATACAGTATGACACAGCTTTTAAGAATATACCATTGTTTTTCAATAATGTCCTAACATCATGAAAGTATTATCACTGTCAAATTCTAGGATATTAGTATAACCACAAAGGAAAAACAATTCTCATTACCTGGTATCCCTCAATTCCCCATCTCACTAGCTACTGAAAGTTATTAATCCAATTTCTGCCTCCATGGGTTTGTCTATTTTTAAAAATTTATAAGTTCAAAAGATATGTGCCCTTTGGTTTTAAAGGTTCTTTATTTTATAGCATATCATCATATTTTTATTTCTTTTGATGGCTGAATAATATTCCATTTTATGAATACATCATTTTTAAATACATTTACTTACCAAGAGGTACTTGGTTTGTTTATGCCTTTGCAATATCCACAATATGGCAGTAAACATTGATTTTGTGGTTTCATGATAAGATATGATTTCATTATTTTTAGGCTAATAGCTGAAGAAGAATTGCTAAGTAACTTAGAAAGCCTATGTTCACGGTTTTTTGAGCAACTTTCAAAGTGTTTCCCAAAGTACAACAGTAGTTTAAATTTCTTCTGTCGTTGTGTAGGGGGTTCAATTTTCTTATATTCTGAAAAAAATTATTTTTAATATTCTTCTCTATAAATTCAGCAATTGTACTGGATATGACAAGCGTCTACTTTTTACTGAACTTGGTTTTGGGGTTCCAACAGGATAATTTGGAAAGACAGAGATAGAGAGACAGACAGACAAACAAAGAGACAGAGAGACACACAGAAACAGAGATAGAGAGACAGAGAGAGAGAGAGAAAAAAACAGAGACAATCTAAAAAGAAATCAGACTGCCCTTTATTCAGGTAAGGCATTGAGGGACACAGCTCTTCAGCAGGAATCGAATGCTGTCTCCAGAGTTCTTGCTGCATGAAACAGAGAGTGATTGCCTTTTCTTCCCTTTCTTGCTAAGCAAAACATTCTGGCAAATTAAGCCATCACTTTCAAAATTTATTTAATTTTCATTACCTCTTTAAAAAGCCTGCCTAGAAATTCACTACAGTGACATAAGCACAACCATGTTCATTGCAGTACTATTTACAATAGCAAAGTCATGGAATCAACCCAAATTGACAAATGGATAAGAAAATGTACTACATTTATACCATGGAGTATTACTCAGCTATCAAAAAAAGATGAATTAATGAAATTTGCTAGGAAATAGATGGAATTAGAAAAAATTATATCGAGTGAAGTATCCCACCCATAGAAAGTTAGACACTGTATGTACTTCCTAATAAGTGGATCCCTACTTAGTTCCAAACCCACTTAATTACATATGCAAAGGCAAGTCTCTGTAATACCCATTGTAATCACAAAACAGAAGGGAAGAGTAAGGAGGACCTCAAAATAAAGGAGATAGGGGATCACACTTCAGTAGAAAAGAGGCCACAGTCAAGTATTACATGTAAGTAGCGAGACATCTAGTATAGCACTCTTACACCCCTTCTTGTTCACTTTTGACTGAATAGATTTGATCTCATCAATCAGGGAGGGTATAGGGACTATCAGATAGATGATAACCATCCTCAAATGGGACACTGACCACCCCTCACTGCTGTGTCCTAATCCTATTCTTCCATCTATCTTTGAGTATCCTCTTACAACTAAGATTTTCATTTAAAGTCTTTTATTTTTGATTAAGAGGTGACCTTTGATACCAATCAGGATGCAGCCAAGGGCAGTGCAGGAAAAGCAAAACTGAAAACAACAAACCATAATTCAGAATCTTAAAGATCCTACATTATTCACTTGGCACCAGACCAGCCAAATCTCTACTCATCCTAAAGCTCAGGGAAACTTGTGAAAGAGGGGGCAGCAAGATTGTAAGAACCTAAAGATGGGGAGGACTATTGATATGCAAGATACACCACACAAGTTAGGGCTGCAGCAGCTAGGATTGGACTTTGGTTGGCCCACACAATGGTTGATATGTCAATGACCCCTCAAAATCTAGCATGGATCACAGAGAAGGCTCCAGGTAGTAGGATCCTTAGATGCAAGGGATTAACAGTCACAATAGAGTTCCCATACTAACAGAAAGCCCAAGAAGGAGCTCTGGGCTATGCCACAGAGTGCTTATCCCTCACTAGGGTAGAGTGTTCAGAGGAAGGTTTGACATTCACACAAAAGGATGCTCCAGGGGATGTAAGGGAGGAAGGCGGAGGCACCAGGAGAAGGTGAGGGAGGGGGTGAAAGGAAGGGAGGAATGGAGAATGCAATAGGGGATGACTGGGGAACAGAGGGAGGAGGGAGAGGATGGAGGTACCTATTGAGCTTGTGTGATTAGAAAAAAAATAAAATGTTGGAAAAATTTTTGAAAAATAATAAGAGAAAAAGTTGCCAGCCGGGGGGAAGAGGGGAAATGGCGGGGCCTCATGGGCACAAGGCGAATGGGCGGGCCGGCGACAGGGTCACCACCCAGACCCCGGCAGTCAGGCGAGAAGCAGCACACAGATGAGGAGTTGGCTGCAAACTCAATTTTACCCAGGAAGTGTTTTGGCTTACATAGGGTCGGGGTCCAATCAGGTGTGGCCACCCCTCTGCTCGGGGGAGGAGGAGAGAAGCCACCAATTATTTAGCTGTTTACTGGGTGTCCAGGTTAGATGGCCATTTCCCATTGGTTGTTCATCCCTCCTTCCCATTGGTTGTTCATCTGCCCTCCATTTGGTTGTCCATCCCACTGCCTGTGTGGTTTCTTCTCAGGTTTATCTATAGTCAGACCTCCTGCATTTGGGAGTCCGGGCTAGGGCCTCCCTGAATTGATAGTGCCACAAGAAAGCATCCTCAAATATCACAAGACAATTGATATATCTCTGGCTAGCTCATGTTTTAACTTAATCATAAGCAAGCTAACTTTGAGAAAGAAGCCTGCTTAAAAATTTATCCACCCATTTGATTAGGGTTTCCTCATTATTTGGAGAGAATACAACTCAGCCTATAAACTCTGTACCTGCCCCCCTACAAATTCTGTTGCAACTGCTCTTCACGATCAAACAACTTAAAGAAACAAGGGGTTTGTGTCAACTTTATTCTAGGTTACACATAGTCAAGCTTTGGTAGGAGAGTTCATGCCAACCTCAGGAGCAGATTAAAATGGACACACACTATCCACAAGAAATGTTGAGAGAGAGGTAAACCTCCTCACTTGCTAGATTGCTAGTCTGCCAGAGTATTCAGAAGTATACCCAATTACTGAACTCCTGTCTTTGCCCAGACCTCACAAAAGCAGGCATTAAGTTGCTACCTTCTGATTTCTTGACCCTGGATAAGGGAGGAAAACAAACCTAATTTGATTTTATTAAGTAAATTCTATAAAAATGTTAGAAAAGAACTTTTAAACTACATAATAGTAGTAGTATAATACTCTATACAGAAAAAAAATCTCTAAAAAACTGCTTAAATGGAGCATTTAAGCATTTGTGTAAGTTTAAAATGTTCACTGATTCCAAGTCACTTTTTTTCTCCACAAAACCTATGGATGAAAACAGTGCAAGAACAACAAATTCAAGTCAACTGATGAAAGTTAATGTTCTGTTTCTTGTCCCTTTCATTCTTCTTGTGAGACTTTGGGTGAACACAGATCTGTCTGTACCTAAGAATCTATTTTTCATTGGATATAATCTCTGCTGTGTAATTTTCTCTGGGAATGTTACCAAAACAGGACTTTTTTATTGGCCCACACTATTTGACGAAATTGTTTTCTAAAGCAAAAATGATGATAGTCTGTGCATTTATTAATCTTAGGATTTTCCCACAAGGGAACGCAGGGTGCAAGTAGGGGTAAGGGGAGCTCTATTAATCAACAGAGAACAATGTGAACAAGATAATGTTCAGGAGATAAAAAAATTGTTATATCTATTTACTGCATGACTAAGGCAAAACACACATGTATGCACACACACACTTGAATTGTTAGTAGATATCCAGTTTACAAAACCTCAGGAGCATGGATGATTGTTTCCCATCATGCATTGCTTTGTCCTCACAGTGATGACTATAGACATTTGAAACTTCATGAAGCTCTCAACAATTACAGTTACAACCTTGCAAGGATGTTTCTTTACCAGCAGAACATGGACCATAAATGTGTTCTCATCAAAATAGCAGCAGTAGTTTTATAAGTTATATGAGTGCATACTTTCCTGTCTACTTCTTAAATTGCCAAGAATGCATAGTTAAACAATGGCTTGACCTCTTCAATCATAAATTGGATAGACTTACCGTTAAAGCATATTGCAAATGTGTTTCACATTATTTAGCTCATTTAACATGTTCTGCAGAAAACACTGATTTGTTTTGAATTGTGTTACCTAATTTCATCACAGAAAACATTAAATGATTTTTTTCAAGTCTTCGATGGTATTTAAAACACTACAATTGGAATATTCTTAAATGGTCATCATTAACTATCTGCATAAAAGACGAATATAAAAATGAATTGGATTAAGAAATATCTTTTATGCTAACCATTTGCACTATCATTGTTTTGTAAAGTTAACATGACTTGTTCAGCTTGATAAATTGCATTATTATATCACTCATAGAGTGAAAAAGAAATAAGTAAAATAATGTTTATAGTACTAAGTCACTGTTCTGAAAGTTAAAACAGTGACCAATTGGAAACTTGCAATGGAGCAACTAAAAGTCATTTGCAAGCCAAAATCTATTCATCTTTCTTTTAATATTAAAATGTGGTGCTCTGATTAGTAAAATAGGGTTTATCTATTTTTTCTTAAGGAAATTAATAACTTCCATTTTCAATTTCATTTTCCTGAAAAATACTTTTAAATCCCGAATCATCCTAACATTGTCAAAAGCAATCTCTGGAGGAGTTGAAAATATGAAAACCCTGTTAAAAGTGTGGAGTGAAGTAACTAGTGTCTGTCTTGTAAGTCATTGTCACTAAATAGTAAAGTCAGGTTAATTAACTTTGATCTTTGATTGGTCTCTTACACTGATGATAAAGTTACAGTGGCCTGTCAAAACCTATTGCTAACAAGTGGAGCTCAAATGTATGATAGCTAGTTGGAACGATGATGCGATAAAATAGTATCAGTTCAATTTCTTGACACTTGAGGTGAGATCAGTCTATATTCATTTTATCCAATATATTGTCATATGATTTTAAAGGTGCTCATGTAAATTTTAAAGATTCATATCTACTAAGTCTTAACTTATAAAAGGCCTTTTTATTCTGTTTACAAATGAATTCTTTATTCAAATGTCACAATTTGCAACTCACATATTCTATGCCATGCTGTTAAAATAATAATAGGTAAAGATTATCAGGTTATTGAATTTTTTACTAAGAAAAATGGAGTTAAATGACAAAGGAATTTATGTTTACATATCTATTTCTGGATCGTGTATGGATGGCTTCACATATAAGCCAATCTCTTTTACTTGGTATATGAATATCCCTGTGCTAATTACTTCAGAACAAGCTCTTCTACCCAAAATCTTTCCAACATGCACTGGGTTTTCATCATTTTTAAAAATGTTTCCTCCAAAAAATAATACTGGTGAAGTGGAAAATGTATTAGTGTGGAATGCACTTAAGAGAAAAAATGTCACTCAAATATAAAATAGTATTATTAAACGATTAAATCATAAGAAAGAAGGCAGGCCTTCCCCTTACTTTTCATCTTGGGAAACATGAAGCTGCTTAAATAAGCCAAAGGAAATGAAAGTGTTGATGAGAAAGCTGGGCTATGCAGGTGGCTGATAAGAGGTGGGATTGCCTGTCTTTATTGATGAACCACACATAGTACAGCAAACCTGCATTTTATTTCAGAAATCATGACATAAAGTAAAAAAAGTGTTCCATTAAAATCAAATTCCAAATGTGTTTCATTAAAGCAAGATTTTGTGAGCTATCCAGATGATATGCAGGACTTACAGATAGAATGCTGAAGCATGTGAAATTTCCCTGATGAGTAGGTAAGAAGTATCTATTGGTCATTTATGGCAGAATCATCTCCATCTACAAGGAAACTCATGACAGTAGGTAAAGATGCCAGCAATAGCATTATTGTAACCTGCACTTTCTAAATCATTTCCTTCAATTGGCCAAAGGAAATGATTACGAGAAGTAAGGAATTCGGGAGCGCTCAACCAGGTAGCTCCCATTGCAACAGTGTAAAAAGAAAAACACTACTAGCAAGAGCATAGCAGATAGCAGATCTGTCTTATTCTTATAGAAAGTACAAGGCACAGAGTCTGTATTTTAGAATGAAATGTTTTTGCTGTGTTTGTTTTTTTTTTTAAAAAACCTGATATTTTAAAAAACACTTTTGGTCTAAAAATATACGGAAACCTTTTCCAGCCTCTCCGTTTTCCTCATACCTGTGTCTTCTATCTATTTCCCTTGACTTCTTTCTTTCTTCAATTCCATCTTTTCACCATATCTGTCATCTTGCATATATAAAATAGTGGTGTGAGAAGTACACTCTAGATATTTTTAGTTCACTTAAATGATACATTATCATTTCTGCCTTCATAACATGCACACATATTTACTCTTAATACATTAGATTTTAGTTAATGGAATAAGCAAATAACCCACCAAAAGTATAATATGCAGTTTGCTTTAGGATAAAACAAAAATGATTTGGAAAACTACATAGCATTCTCTTTCCTATTAGAAACTTTGTCAAGAAATTTTTGATCAATTACTAATTGATTTTACTCACCTGTGGCATCTATGCACTCTTTAGGTTATATGCACTCTTTAAGCTACAAGGTAGCAAATAGTTTAATCTTTTCATAAAATACTTTATTTCTTTGTTATTTTTGTTCCTAGAGTTAAAGCTTAAAATACTATATGCCTAGTGCTTCAAAGAGCTTTATATCATGTCACAAGTAAGTGAGATTCAAAGGTGTTTATGATTACTTCATTTCTGGAGCCTTTAAAATCACATATGAAAAGACAGCATATGCAAGGGAGACAGGGCTTTGGATCGCTGTTTTCACAGTATTCAAGCAGTATGAGTGTTGTTTAACTCACTTAAGATTCATTTTTTTGCATTGTAAAATGAAAAAAAGTCTACATTTTAAGCTTTTGCTGAAAATTAGACAGATATACACTTAATTGAGTAAGCTATTTAAAGCATATATTGTAATGAAGAGTGAGGCAGCTCCATTCTGAAGAAAAGTTTAGTTTGCCTGTTGCTGGTAAATTCACAACCAAAGAGCTTAGGGGACAAGGGGACTTCATTCTTTCTTAAGATCCTTAGTTACAGTTCTTGGTCTAGCTTGGCAGGAGAGCTCATACCAACTCGAGGAGCCAGAGCCGAGGGAACTGGCAACACCAAGGATTGCTGAAAGAGGGGTAACCCACACTTGGCAGACAGCAGAACTGTCAAAGTATGCTCAAAAGAAAAACATCGACTTATTGAGCCTTCTTCCCTGATCTTATCTCCCACTCATGGAATGGCCACACTTACTGTGGGCTAGCTCTCCCCATCTCAATCTATCACACTTACTTAGAGCTTGCCTTAACTACCAATTATTCACATATATCTCAGAGCTGGATATCTTACTAGCACAACCCATGAAGAATTTAGGTACAGTTGTGAGATGGGGTAAGTACCTATAAATTCCACTGACACTTCTAAGTGAGGAAGGCTTTTTCTAAAATGGTTCTTTTTCTGTGTATGGAACAACCAAACTCCTTAAGAGAAATACAATGACAATCATTTCAATGTGGATGTGGTACTTGTCCATCTTGAACTCTTCATGGTCATTCATCTTGAGAAAAGGGATGAAAAAGTAAGCACGGAAATTCCAATGAGTATCTCATATTTCCACCTAAGGGAAAATGAGTTAAAATTCCAAAAGCAATTACTTTTATGTTATAAATAAACAAAAAATTCTGAATCGTCAAAGAAGCATTACTGTGTTCTAACTCAAGCACTGATTCTCAGTGTAACAGTCAATTAATCTCTCAGAACCTTTTTTCCATATTTCAGCTCCAAGTATTATGAACTTATTATCTTTAAGAACTAGATCAAAGGATCCAGCATCATTTAGATGTGGTATAGCTGTAAGTATCAGTGCGTAGCCAGGCCTTATTAATGGTTGGCCATCACATCTTTGAAAAATTCTTTGAGACATAACCATCTCTCCCATTAGGAGAAGACACATGGTAAGGCAGATGATCCCGATTCTCCTGATAATGTAATACCTAAGCAAAGATCTTGGCCAAGCTCTTGTTTTCAGACACCTTAGGTGCTGTAGATTTCACCTGTTGGACGATGTTTCATTTGCAAGTCTTAGATCACAGACACTGTCTCAAAATGACACTTAACAGCTGAGTTTTTCATAACAAAGTGAGTGTTTACATATTTCACTGAACTTTTATCTGGAAAAAAATCTGGAAATCTTATGAAAGAAGATTTTTCTCTTTGTTGGTTTTTCAAGAACATAAAACGACAATAAAACAAAGTCAATGGAAAACAGCCTTTGGCAGGAGACTTTTCTCAGCTTCCTAATTTTAGTCGGCTCAAAAGCTTGTCTTACACAATTGTGGAAATAGTGACTCTGGTGTTAGACTAATCAAGAACTGTAGAAAGACCAGAAGGGTAGAATGTTAGTCATGAAGTGTTTTGAACTTTCATGTGGGTTTGAGTTTCAGTTCATCTAGCTGATGAAACTTCAGCATGTTTATGTTTTATATAATCTAATTCTTTAACCATACTTAAGTTCAAGTTAGTGGTCCCTAAAACACAACTATATTTGCCTTTATGTACTGTCTTCAAAAAGTAAGAAAGGTTCTTATAGGAACACTTAAAAACTATATTTTTAAACTGCTTAAATAAATGTTCCTACTTTAAAGTTTATATACTTTAAAACACATATAAACACACACAGACATGTACACACACACACACACACACACACACACACACACACACACACACACACCCCACTGGTATAATCAAATATTTTTGAGGAAAAAAATTATTATTTTCTCCTAGGAATTCGTAAAACACAGAGTAGTAGCATTAACAAAAGTTCATTCCTTTTCTAAAAAAAATAAGGAAGCAATAACAGGTGTTAGGCTAGGTAAAGGTCTCCTGTGATTATAAAAATAACAAGGAAGCATTTAATGGGAAAGCTCTAAATACAGCAAGTGTTGGAAGAGCAGGTTGAAGATTAGAATCAGAATCCACATGGGAAAGAAGGAGGTAAACTCTTTAACATAAATCATTTAGGTACTTAATTTAAAATCAAACATGAACCTGAACATGTGTCATATAATCTGACTAAATACACCTGGGCTTTATTAAGATGGTGTGAGCCAAAGATTGTGGTGTTTTAGACAGGTTTCATCAGATCCTCTGCTAAAGAGAAAAACAAATGTCCTCTTTGTTTTATCCTTAAAAAATAAAACTCTCAAACCCTCAAATACCAACTTTAAAAAATAATGGACAAATTATCCAAGTATGTGTACTATATTTGGAAATTGGTACAATGCTATGTTTAGCAATATCCTTTTTAGGGTGATACTGTCTAGAGATAAAAGTTCAGCTTTTCTACTTACTAACTACAGTTTATGCAGATGACACAGTACTTCAGTGTCTTCTGTGAGGCAGACAAATGCTGTTATACTCCAGGCTACAAAAGTGATCTGTAAATTACTACATATAATATACTTAGGACAATGCCAGGATTATAATACAACTTTAATAAAGAATGACTACATTTATTTGTATCATAAATGGAATGTTGAATCTAAAATAAACTGAACCGTTGCTATTCTCGATAATCACTTTACACATGCTAGCAATCACAGCCCTGACCCTAAGGAGCGCTCGTGTTACATTTTGGTAAATTTATTTTTCTATGTTTTCTATATTTAGGTATTTTTCTGTACTATTATGCTGATAGAAAATTTGAAAGTAATTCAAATATGACCTTCATCCACATTAACCAATTGCTAACATTTTTACCCATTTTATTTCTTCCCTCATTTTTCCTCTTCCCACTCTATCATTCTACAACATGTGTCTATTTATTCTAAAACATCTGATATAAGTTGGAAACATTATGTGGGTTAGCTTTGAATACTTCATTGAATACCATCTGCAAGACATGGTAAGCCAGTATGTCATCAATATAATGGAATATTCAGCAGTGATATCACAACACGATCTAGTTAATTTTAACGCTTTAACATTTGATTAAGCAATTATCTTTTACAGTTATCTATTTTTCTTTTTTGAAGTTCAAAGTCTAATTAAATATCAGCAATTAAAAACTATTCTCTTGTCTCTTTAAGATCTTTGGAATGGAATACTTCAGAATATGAAACAAAAAGAAAAAGAAAAATATCTTTTCTTGACCGGAAAATTGTGAGGAGCACAGGCTGGTTATTTTATAGAAACATCTTAATTCTTTTCCAGGTGAACATGCTTGACTTCAACCCATGGACATTTTGATAAGAATGTTACTGAATACTATTGATGTTATATTGTCATGGTATGAGTAGCTAGCTGCTTGAAATGCAATGTTTAGATGAGAGTCAGTAGGAAGGAGGTAGGTTTATCCTAGGACTGGCGCTGTGATATATGGAGAGGGCAAACTCTTTGGAAAGATCTTTGGAAAGATTCAGGGGCACAGGAGGCTTTCAGAGGAAGGAAAAGTGGTATCATGAGGTAACTAAGCTGAAGGTCTGAAAATCAGGCATCTTTTAAAAATAGACATATTCTGGGGCTGGAGACGTGGCTCAGGGGTTAAGCCTCTGCCTTGCAAGCAGAAGG
Source organism: Typhlomys cinereus (assembly GCA_023101885.1). NCBI lineage: Eukaryota > Metazoa > Chordata > Mammalia > Rodentia > Platacanthomyidae > Typhlomys > Typhlomys cinereus. The sequence goes on from JALPQD010000127.1 coordinate 1,584,753, forward strand.
TCCTGAGTTCGGGTCCTAGACCCCACAGTATAGACACATGGCGGAAGCGGGGGCAGCCTGCGTTTCTGGTCCTGGTAGGGGGGAGCCTTTGAATCCCGAGGCAGAGTAAACAAGGAGGAGGTGGAGGTGGTCCATGGTGGTTCCTGAATTCACCCGTGGTTCTACGCGAAATGCGCGCGCACACACACACACACACACACACACACACACAATTGAATAAATAATAAAAAAGATATTAAAAAATAAAATAGACATATTCTTTTTTTTGAAAAATTAAACCCCACAGTAATTTTCATGTTTTGTGTTAGTTGATGCATGAAAATAAAGACTGAAAAGGAGTGCTATACATTCTGATTTTCTGAAGGACAATGAATTTCCTTTTTTTTAAATCTAAAGAAATATTTAATAGATAGGATCTCAATTATTTAGGTGAGTTTTATCTTTAAAATTAAGTGTTGGGCAAAATGAAAGAGGCACAATCTTTATAAAAGTATTATGGAGGGGAAACAACTTTACAGAAAGCCACAAGGAGAGGAGGAAAAAATAGTTTTGTCAAGAAAAATCTAGAAGGATACATTTTTGTTACAATACTCTCCTCAATGCATCTTATTAGGAGCCAAATAATATTAGCTTATCACAAAATTGATAGAATTAGCTTTAATTATTTAGCTTAGTTGGCATGCCCAGTGTCTTAATTTTGACTTATAGAGAGATACAATGTTAAGTTGAAGTATTCTCCCAATGCTGAGTTCCTCTAAACCCTCCAGCCCACCTGGACTTCAATGCTTGCCAGTTGTCCACCATCCAGTTGTGATAAAAGTCTTATTAATCCAGTTTATAAAGAATCCCAACCCCATAACCCATATCCATGGTAACACCTACTGTATTAGGTTCTCTAAATATGCAGAATTGACACAATGAATATATATATATACATATATAGGAAATGTATATATATATAATATACATTATATATATATATATATATATATATATATATATGGAATGTATTGAGTTGGCTTACAGATATGGCTGATGTAGTCCAACGATGGCTACCAGTAGCTCCTCAGTCCAGTAGTCAAGTGGATGATGGCTGAAGGCTGGAGAATTCCTAGAGTGTTTAGTCTAGTTGAAGACTTGGAGGGTTGGAAAGCTAGAAAGTTGAAGAAGCGAAGAAACTGGTTGGCCAGAAGGAAGAGTGACTAGCACAGCTACAAAAGCATCTCTTCTCTTTGGTGGCTCCTTTTTATATGGTCCAGTACTGGGAGAATCCTATGAGATCTTTGGAGGTTCTGGTGGGATCTAGGGCAGGTATAATCCTTTCAAGTGATCTCAGTTGATCCTTCCAGGTATGGTCTCAGCCCATCTTAGTTAATGCCAGGTGTGTCAAAATGACACCCAGGCTTAACTATCACAAGTCCACCCCTTGTCAACTTGACACCAGATCACATTTCCTTAGGCCATTAAAAAATCTCCAAAAACAGTAAGATTCATAGTTCTGCCTAATATAATACAGCTATCCACATACACTGCACATACATTATTTTTTCCAAGATAAATAACAATGCCGCTTGAGAAATGCTTAGTGTTTAGTGTCCCATTACACAATATCAGAATGTAGATTACAACATTTTATCACCTAAGTACAGATTAACATTACATTACATAGCATAAATATCTTCTTAGAGTATGTGCACATGCACAAGCCTATTCTTGACAGTCTACACCAGGAGCATTCATGGCAATTACAATCCTCATTTCTGTAACTGGTCATGTGGCCTTAGGTGGTATTTATAACTACCTTCTACTCCTCATTCTATATTTCCTACACTTTCAGCAACTACTTCTGCAAGTTTTGGCTCTTTACCTGGAGGGGTTACTCATACCTTCATTCCTGGAGGATCTGGACCATTTACTGTCCTACCTGTGTTGGGTTGTAATTTCCCATTGACCCTAATTACATGACATGGTAACACCAAGAGATGCCCTAGTGGATCTCCTCCACTCCAGACATACCATGTTTATAAACAGTAGCAAAATGTATATACTTACAAGAACAATGTATTAAATCTGATATATAGCCAAAAACATTTAGAAACTCATTGCTACATACCCAATGCTTTATCTTGAAAACCTATCCCATACAAATCATTAACACGTGACATTCATTTCATAGGGAAGAAAAATAAGTTTCATCAAAAAAACAGGTTTGGTTGTTCTCTTTGTTAAATATGTTCTACATATATATCTTAAATATAAAATAAACAAGATTCATATCTAAAATAAAAATCTATATATCCACTGTTTGTTCTTTATATAATGGAAAACATAAAGCCTGGACTTGTGGCAAGTCTGGACAATTAACCAATTTCCTTGAGCGTGTTTCAAATGCCCTTCTAGAGTTTTCCACCCTAAGCCAGGCAGAAGGAGCAATTCTATTTCTTTTTCTTCTTTGGCGGCTCATCCTCAGAGCTGCTGTTGTGCTGCTGCTGCTGCTGCAAGAGCTGGTGTAGGAGGAGGAAGAGGAGGAAGAGGAGGAGGAAGAAGAAAAGGAAGAGGAGGAGGAAGAGGAATTGGAGAAGGAGGAAGAGAAAGAGGAGGAGCTGAAAAAGCGTGCATCTGAGTTGCTGTCCTTGGAGGAGGAGTTCCAGGTCTCGCTAGTGGTGGAGGACTCGCTGGTCTTCCTGTCACTGCTGCTGCAACTGGTCAGGCTCTTAGACATTTTGTTCTTGGCCTTTCTCTCTACATTAGTCTCTCCAATGCTCTGTTGTGGTAATAATCTGTTTTCTTTCCTTCAGCGTTTTCTTTAGCTCTGCTGTTCTTGAAGGTCTATGTAGGTATTTTCTTTTTCCTGTGCATTCGTTAAGTCCAGTGTCCAAATTCCATGCATTTCTGACATCTCACATGCTCCTTATTTGCTTCTGCTTGTCTCTTGGCTATGAGCTGATGCATGGGGGTTGTCATCTTGGGGCGGTTGCTGCCTGTCATGTGGCCTTTTGCTTCATTTATTTTAAAATTTTTCTGCTTGGACAGGTCAAATAAGAACTTTATAGGCTTCTTATCTAGTTTACTTTTGGGGGACACCATGATTAATTAGCCAGTGCCAAAGGTCTAGGTGAGTCAGACCTTCATAAATATTGTTCTGTCTATGCTATACATTATGGTTAGTATGCTTACTTTGCCACTGATGATTCAATGCTGCCACTTGGCCCCTACTACTCCTGGATCCACCTATGCCCATTGAATTTAATTCTTCCAACTGGACAGCTACATCTCCTATTATTAGCACTGGCACGAGGAGAAGAGGGATGGTAGAACCCTTCACATTTGGTGGTGCGCCTCTCACCAATTTATTAAGTACATTTCTGGTAAAAAGGCATGTCATCTGGATTCTGCCATCGAGAATTAGACTTTAAAGAATGAATCCAGTCAAGCATACCAATTTCTCTGATTCTCTTAATCTTATTATCCACACTAAACCAAGGAATATCTGGAATCTCCAGTTCTTTGTCAGAAAGCCAAACTTTAATAAATATTTCAACCACCCATTCAAATAAACTTTTGGCATCATTTTTAACTCTACAAGTAGCAGCATTAAACCTAGAATCTCTGCTCAATGGGCCCATTTCTGTGAACTCACTTTGATCCAGCTTTATACTCCTTCCACCAGTATCCCACAGCCTTACAATCCATTCCCAGAGATATTCTTCGGACTGCTGCTTGAACTTGTTAGAAAAGTCATGTAGTCCTTTAAGAGTATAGTGCACCTTCTTATGGGCCATACTTTCTATTTCACCTTTAGGAGCCTGTTTAGCTTTGAGCCTAGTTATAGGCCTGGAAGCAATCACAGGTGGACATTTATAATATCAGCATTTTATTGAGGCAACTTTTTTGCTCTTTTTCTGCTGTTCTGTACCACCCTTGAAAACAACAACAAACCATAATTCAGAACACCAAAGACTCTACATTAATCACCAGACCAGCCAAATCTCTCCTCATCCTAAAACTCAGGGAAACTTGCAGAAGAAGGGGTGGCAAGATTGTAAGCACCTAAAGATGGGGAGGACCAACAATATGCAAGATACTCCACACAAGTTAGGCCAAAGTAGCCATAATCTGTCTTTGGATGACCTGCACAATGACTGTCATGTCAGTGACCCCCCCCAATCTAGCATGGATCATAGGCACTAGAATCCTTAGAGGCAAGAGATTAACAGTGATAATAGTGTTCCCATACTAAAGGGGAGTCCAAGAAAGGGCTCTAGGCAATGCCACTGAGTCCTTACAGCTTACTAGAGTGGAGGACCAAGAGGGAAGATTGGCATTCACACAAAAGGATGCTCTAGGGAATGGGAGGGAGGGAAGGAGGAGGCATTGGGAGAAGGAGAGGGAGGGGATGAAAAGAAGGGGAAAAGGGAGGGAAGGTGCAAGGGGGACTGGAGAAGGGTGGAGGGAGGGACGGGATGGTACCTATTGAGCTCGTATGATTGGGGAAAGATAAATAAATATTTAAAAAGTCTTTGCTCTTTCTTCAGACAAATCATGAGTAATTACCTAGGCAAAGATGGACATAGCAATTCTGTGGAAGGTGGGAGTGGGGATTCATTCTTTGCTAAGGGTAGGGAGACCATTTCCTTGGGTGAAATAAATGCATCAGAATTTGAGGATTCAACATTCTCATTGTCAGTTTGGTCTTCACACACATCAGCATCCCATTTTTCAGTATCCCACTCTTTGCCAATAAACCACCGACACCTTTTGAGGCAAGGATTTAAATTTACATTGTAACTCAGCCAATCTAATAATCAGAGTTTGGGTTTGATTTTCTGTGATTTAAGCCATATTGCTACTAGAGAGAAGATTCACCTCTAGGGCACACTTAGAAACTTCTAAGTTGTTTATGGGCACTTGGAGCTGGGCAGTTTCACCTCTAAAATCTTTCCTTTCCATTCTTACTTTGTCCAGAGTTGCTTCTAGGTCACACTTAGAGGCCTCTAGATTGTTTACATGCTTTCTGAGTTGGATATTTTCATCTCTGATGTCTTCCTTCTCCTTTTGTATTTTATCAATAGATGCTAGTAGCAACCAACCAGCATTAGTGTTTTCCTTATTTTTACTCATGTTGTCAAAAGTTTTATATGTGGAATCACCAGGCTCCTCACTCCTGATAAGAGATTAATCTGGACTGTCCAACACACCTATCATTACCAATTCTCAAAACAGTTCACTCCAAACATTTTTAATGTTCTCCATGCTGCCAGGGCAGTCTTTAATAGCTGGAGGTTTGATTGTGTTGGAGAACCAACTCCAGATGTCACCAAATCTGCTAGCAAAATTCAAGCTTACAATTCTGTTTCTCTAGAACCACTCCCGGTACCACAATCTGTATTAGTTCTCTAGAGATGCACAATCAACACAATGAATATATGTAAAGGGAATGTATTGAGTTGGCTTACAGATATAGCTGAGGTAGTCCAACAATGGCTACCAGTAGCTACTCAGTCCGGTAGTCAAGTGGGTGATGGCTGAAGGCTGGAGAACTCCTAGAGTGTTTAGTCTAGTTGAAGACTTGAAGGGTTGGAAGGCTAGAGGGTCAAAGAAGTCAAAAAACTGGGTGTCTGGAAGGAAGAGTGACACTTAGCACAGCTATAAAAGCATCTCTTCTCTTTGGTGGCTCCTTTTTATATGGTCCAGTACTGGGAGGATCTTATGAGATCTTTAAAGATTCTGGTGGGATCTAAGGTGGACATAATCCTTTCAAGTAGTCTCAGTTGATCTTTCCAGGTGTGGTCTCAGCCTATCTTAGTTAATACCAGTTGTCAAGTTGATATCCGGGCTGAACTATCATACCTACCTAGAGTGAACTCTAACTACTCTGGCTTGTCTTCAGAAAGAATCCTATTATATCTATTTAATCAAAGTACCCTACTCCCAATCCTAATACTCCATTCACTGAACTCCATCTGTTTTCCCTGGATATAAATCTCTCTATTCATGTTGGTTTCAGATTTGTTATTTCCACAATAAACCACCATAGATTTCCTGAGGAAAGTTTGATTTTACTGCTTCAAATACGGACCAACTGTTGTTTTCTTGAATAATATATCAACATTATATTCTACTTCATTCTAGTTATTGAGGAGATTAATTCATTTGTTGTGGCAATGTGAAGATTATCTTTATGAAGATCAGTAGACAATAGAAAGTGCTCTAGGTTTCCAGGCAGGGTTCTGGAAAGAAAGAGGAAAAAAGACTAAGAAATTATAGGAAAGAAGCATGAAGCTGAGTCCATAGGACAAGGCACACAATGGAAGCCTTTGTCTCCTGCTCATTGAAGACTAGACACTGTAGGAATTAATGAAAGTAGCAGGTTAGCAGGATAACTTCAGCAGTAGAGGTCAGCCAGTCTCTATACTAAGATCAAGGAAGAGTAACGGGAGTGGATGATACTGAGAGGCTCCAAAACATTAATCCCCTTTCATTGATACTCTGAAGAGTTGATCATGTAGATGCAATGGAAAAAAATGATAAAAGAGAAGGAAAACCCAAACAGTCTTCCATTACTTTATTTTAAAAGTAAAACTCTTATCAAAAATAAAATTCCAGATCCAAATGACCTTATTGGTGAATTTCGGTAAATGTGCAAACAATTTAATATGTAAATAAAGAGTATTTATCCACAGAGAAAATAGAACACTTCTTAACTCATATAATATAACCTATATAACTCTGATCATGAAACTAGAGAAATCTATCTGTTATAGTTGGGCACAGGTGTCAACTTGACAGTTGAGGGTTTGAGCTCTGGGCACATTTGTAGAGAATTAATAGTTGGGTTAAGTCCAGAGCAAACCTACAGGAGGTTGTCTAGCTGATGGGGAAGGCCCAGCCCATGATGGATGGGACTAGGTCCTGGAAGAAAATACAGAAGCTGGTTGAGAGAGTTAGCATCCTTTTGTACACTTGGCCAGACATGCTGGCAAGTAAGGATTGTCCCCCTCTCTGCTGTTACATAGAGATGGTGTGGCCAATTCTCTTGGCCTTGGTGTTGGTTTGAGCTCTCCTGTCAAGCTGGACTGAGAACTGTAACCAGATAATCGTAAAAGACAATAAACCCTTTGTTCCCTTAAGACATTTGATGATCATTTATCAGCAACCATGCTGCAACACTATCCCAAATAAAGAAAACTACAGATCTACAGTCCTTATATAGACAGATGGCAAGAGCAGAACTGAAAAGATTTTAGCAAATCAAAGCATGGGCAGGAGGTGCCAAATCTTAGGGTTCAAGGCTGGTTTGACAAATAAAAACCAATCAATATGTTTATCATATTAACAGACAAGTAAAAAAATTTGGTAGATGAAAAAGCTGAATGATTCAATATCTGCAAAATATCCACAGTTAATACCAAATGACCCTCATTTCTTCAAAAGGCATTCTCATATAAGATCACATTAAATTTTTTTCTGCTTTATATTAGACACTGACAAGTGTCTACAGATAACTGTTTGAATGAGAGTTCATAACTCAAAGTTATTGGATATCATTTACCCCTGTTCATCATCCAGTATTCAGGTGGTTCAGTATAGAGTCCTGCTGATAGGCACCAGTTAAGTCATCCTGTACTTTAGTAGTTGCAATTATTCCCATAGCACAATTCTCTAGTGGGTCATATACTCAATATACTCATCTCTTGATGCCTTCATCCCATAAGCTTCACTTCAAATATCTTTCCTGGACATTTTTAATTGTGATTGTTTAGTCTTTCTTCTTTTTCCTTCCAGACCCCTGAAAAGACAACCAGAGTATCAGCTGTTATAAAGACACCTTTCATTTTGATTGATGTTAGAATGGGCCTAAACCACATAAAATATATTAAATATTACAAATAAACTTTATGATTGTTCAATCAAGTGTGAAAATATTTTACAAACAATAATTGATACTGTGGCAGTTAATTTACAAGGGTCAACTTGACCGTTGAGAACTAAGACTTTAGGTGTATCTATGAAAAATGGTTTAACTAAAGGAAGCTACTAAAAGTAAGAGATTATGTAATTGACATTAGGAGACCCAAGTCAAATTGTGTGTGTGTGGAGGGGGACAATTCTCTGGGAAAGTGGATAAAACAGAGAAAGAGATCTGGATGGAATTTGGCAGACTAGCCAGCTAAAAAAAATAAGACCTCCTCTCAGCTCTTCCAGTGAATAAGATGTGGCTAGCTTTGCAGGTACCTGATATTAGTATAATTCCCCTGTCAGAATGGATTATAACCTGAAACCCTGGACACAGTATAAAGTGGTATGGGACATGCATTTGTAACAAAAACTAAAGAGATGCTAAGATATAAATATAAGGGAAAAAGGAAAAATCATGAAACTAGCAGTATACTTTAAAACATTGGAGATAGTGACAATAAAAATGTTTAAACATATTTATAAAATTATGAAGAATATTTTTATTAACAAATTTATCAAACTAACATTTTTATATACATGCTTTTTGTCTCCTCCATTCTCCCCTCCCTTCCTTCCTCCCTTCCCTCGCACTCCCATTCCATCCCACTCTCCCTCTCATCCCTACATGGGCCCAGTCTTCTCTCTCCTATTCTCCTGTCCTTTGGTTTTATGGATCCTGGTGTTCCCTCTGTATCTTCTGTTCTCATGGGGGTTCAGGCCTTTGTGGCAGACAGAGAGGCCTTTCCCTAAGTGGCCCACTGATATGGGTACTCCCCTTTGCCCTAAGGCTCTTGCTGCATGGAACTATTTCTCCTGAGGTCCAAGCCAGTCCCTGGAGGCATGCTGAAATGTTCACCACTGTGCAGGCCTGATGAGATCAAGTCTCATTACCATGAGTTTCTGATTGTGGCTGCCCTATTTTGAGTGGAGTGACCTGTCCAGCAACAGAACTCTTCATCTTCAGGCTCTTACAGTCTTATCGCCCCCTATAGAGAGTATTCTGAAAAAGGAAATACGTTAGCATCTAGTAACTTTAGTCATCTTTGAGAGGAATAAAGACAAACTTTTTCCTTTGTTTCTGTTAATATCCATTTTCGGTTTTAGAGGCTGGCTGCTGCTTGGCTGTGTAAATCTGAGGGTCTCATGAAGGACAGGGTAGGAGCCACGTGATCCTGAGTGCTTGATGACATTTTAGAGTGGAATCTTTCTCTGTGCAAAGCTTTGCCATTTAGCTTTCAGATATGTCTTAGGGATTAAAGCCATGCATATGAAAAGCTATTTATAGTTGAAGCATTGTTATTTGGGCTTCCCTTGCTTGTTGTAGTCCAAAGCTTATTCAAACTGATATAAGGTGTCTAATATGTAAATTACTATTTAAAGCATATGCATGAGGCTTAATGTATGCAAGAAACTAAGCGTGTCTAGTAGATCATTAAATTTTAGCTATTATTTTTAATCGAATAGCATAACCTTACTTCAGAATAAAAAAATCAAATCACATAAATTTAAATCAATCTTTCATCCCTTTCTGGAGCTGTCAACAGTCTTCAGGGTTAGTGATGCTTCAGGATGACACTGTTTCTAATTTTTACATGAATATAGTGAATTTATGTCCTTTTCACACTTTAATGCATGAATAGCCTATTGAGTTTCATTTGGGTTGCCTTTGATGGCATGTGTCTTACTACTTGCTAAAGCTTGAATTATATTAGCAGTAAGTACATCACTGAGAAAAATATCTTCCCTGTCCTATACCCCCATCAGCTTTAACTTTCATCAGTCTCTCTGAAAGTGTGGGGCCTCTTGAGAGCTTTTCCTTCCTTGGTGAAAAGTTGATAGAATAAACCCTGTGTAGGTTTTGTGTAAATATACATAGCAGAAATGAATTCAGGGTTGTAAAAGCCCTCTTATGTCCAGAAGCTAGGTCTAGGTGCACCACTGAACACCATTAGGATCTTGAAATCTTACTGATCTCTCTCCCATAATGCAGCTTGAGTCTTGGAGTGGGGGTGGCTTAGATATACTGTTTAGGTTTGAAAAGTCTGAAGTCATTTCTTTTCTGCACTTTATTCAGTTCCAATTTTCTGTAATAAACACCTTCCACTGCAAAAGGAAGTTTCTAAGTTGAGTGCCAAATGTTCCTTCAAGCTAAAGTTATTGTTTTTTTTTAACATTTCATTTTTTCTGGAAAGAAGTAAATTTTAATAGAGAGAAAATCTTATCAAGTAAATCCAATGGCATTACCATATTAATGATAAATCATATCATAGAGCAATAAAGAAAAGTTAAAATTAAGACTAGCATGTTAGATTTACATGTATGTATATTTTAAGATGTCTTTCAAATACAAGAAGCAATTTCCTACCCATATTCTTGCTCCCTGATATGCCCTATATACAAATTTACTTTTGCCCGTACGATTCTAAATAATGTGCTTATACATTATTCTTTGGATATTAAATGTGTTTTTTTTCTCTCTGTGTGTGTATGTTTGTGTTTGTGTGTGTGTGTGTTTATGCACGTAGGCAGGTGTACAAAAGAGCACTTGAATGCTTGTGTGCCTGTAGAGACCCAAGGATGACTTGGGAATTATCCTGGATTGCTCTACTAGCTATTGTCTTTCTCTGGGTTTTCTCAGGCTCCATCTTTTAGGGTTGAATTGTAGGTTGCTGCCATTTTCAATTTGTATTTCTATATTTCTGGCAATACAAACTCAGGTCCTTTAGCTTGCAAAACAAAGGCTTTAAATTCCTGGTCCATCTCCTTACCCTTGAATTTTTTAATATTTTATTTTTAACTTATCATAATAAATTACTATTTCAATTTATTGTGTGTGTTTGTGTACATACATGCACATGTTATAATACATGTGTGAAAACAAAGAACAATTTCCAGGTGTAAGTGTTCTCTCTCTCTCTCTCTCTCTCTCTCTCTCTCTCTCTCTTTCTCTCTGTTTCTGCTGTTGTTTCACAGGATATTCCCGGTAGCCCTGCTCATTAGCTTCTTGTCTCAGTCTCTCATCTTGACATTATGCATTTAAACATGTAGCTTTTTGCTTGAGTATTAAGGTTATATTTAGATTGCCAGACTTGTAAAGCAAGTGTTTTAATGCACTTGCTGGCCCCCAAATGAATTATTGCTGTAGATACATATGCCTGCTCTTCATTAAACTCCCAATATACTGCTATTTCCCACTTTAACATACTCAGTGTTTACCCTATGACAGTCTCATATCTGAGCATATTGTGCATTTATTATTTACTATGCTTCCTTTCTATTAGAAATTGTTTTCCTTAGAATGAGTAATTACCCTGTCTGTTATTAACTTTTATTTTACTAGTAATACCACTCACTCTTATCTTTTAGAACTGGCAAACCTGTCTTAATAGAGCCACATATATCAGGCACTTAAATTCCAATTTGAAATGAAGGGGAATACAAATTTTTAAGCGTAATCAATATAATTCCAATGCTATTTAAAGAAAAAGCAATCAAAACTATGAAAAGATACAGAGACCAGAGAAGAAGAAAGAACTCTTAGGCATTTAAAATGTACAAAGACGTACATATTTCCCTAAAGACTGTTTTCCTGTATCCTATGGATTTTTTTCATCCATTTGACAGACTTATTTTCATTTTTCATGCAGAAAATTTCCCAATGAGCTGAGAATCTGATGTCCCTTTGAAGATAGGAGGTTTAATAAAACTCTGAAATTCTGTGTGGAAGATTTTAGCCAACTGGTTGAGTTCTCATAGGATAGCAGAGCCACATCTTTGTGTTTGGTAAATGGATCTAAAATATTTTCTCATCAGACAATATCTCATATGCATAACTCTACCTAGGTATACAGCTTGTTCCCTTTATATCATATTCAAAACAGGGAAGAACATTTTGTGTTGAATTTCTCAGGCTGGTCTACAAAACTTCCCCTGGCACATTCCTTGTTGAGAGGCACAGCAAATACGTGGATTCAATGTCATCATTCACTTCTACAAACACTTTTTCATGCAGTTTCTCCTGGAAGTAAGTCTCTAATTTATACTGCAGTTATGGAGAGATATAGGGAATACAAAGTATTTGAGATCATAGTTCTACATATATTTCTGATCTATTCTTTTACCACTTCTGTCTGAGATACTAAGCCTCTTCAATCCTGAACAAGACACCTTCTTGTTATTCCTCTCTGTAAGCACATAGTCTCATTTCCTTTTCTTTGCCAAGTGGGTTACCAGTCACCAATCTGCCTTACTGCTTAAACCCAGTTATTAGTGGGCTTTCTCATGTACTGCTTTTTCCCTTTTTCTCCATGTATATATAGGTTTATAACAATTCAAATAAATTGTTTGCTGTAATTTTAATGTAGGTGAGAAATACTATATCCTTAATAAAAATTCCAAGAATTATTTAAATCCTTTCTTTCTTTCCCCTTAAGGTTGCTGTTAAGAAAATTCGACAAATTGGTTACAGTTTAGAATTGTAGACAAGAGGAAAAAGACATTTATTTTTCTATTTGGTACTTGTTTGATGGGATTATTAAAAAAGACAATTGAGGATTTTTGATAACTATTTCCCAAATAAATTAATGTAGTATTTGTCTATCCCAAATCTCTATTGATTCTCACTTTTATCTTAAAAGATATTCAACTTAATTCATGTTACAGTGTTCATATGTATATGTTAGATTTTTATAGCTACATTCATAGAAAACTAATGGTAATGTTTCTGGACCAATCTAGACACAAATTCAATGAGTTGCGGTTGCACCTGTGTTTTTCCGATTCGGAACACATCTTTGGTATTTCTTCTTAATTTAGCATTTGCAAATTGCATTCTGCAACAAGTTGCTTGGGTTCTGCTCTTCTGTTCTTTTTCCCTAACCTTTTAAATCTTATTTTTTTGCTATTATAGGAGGTTTATTCCAAGCCCTTTCCCAAAGAGGAAATGAATTCCACTTGCTATTCAGCAAATAAATCTAACACCTCAAGTCTGTCTGTGCAAGCCGTATCAGGCATACATTGAGTACTTCCAGGGCAGTAAGAGACAGTGAAGCCAAGGAAAGGGGTCATGGTGAATACTTAGGAAAATAGATTTAATATATTACGAAATGTGTAAGAATGTGGGTGGGTGGCTTGCTAGAAGGTTACTGGAAGCAACAGGTGAGGGAGCAAAACATAGTACAGTCATTGATTAGGTAAATGATAAATTTTACTGACTCCTCCCCATTTTCATAAAGTGATGAAACTATAGTTTTCCTGATAGAAAAAAAACTATAGTTTTTCAGAACTATCTTTGTAATAGCTGTGCATAGGTTCAGATCTGGATTGAAATAATAATGATGAACAAGGAGATTGGTTTAAATAAGACTGTAAAACCATACTGGAGAGTTTTGACTTTATTGAGCTAACTAAGAAACATTCAATTACTTTATAACGAAGATAATGTCAGTGTTAAGAAAAATGCATTGAGTGATAAGTCTGAAGACAAAGGCAGAGAATCCAGGAAAACTAATCTCTGAATCCTCTATCCTATGAGAGATAGACAACAAAATCTGGCTATCTCATTGAAAACCCCACTGGTTTGAAGTTGGAGGGTAGGAGATAGTAGACAGAAGCACAATGTGGAAGAAAGAAGAGTACATGAATACAAACCTGTTAAGCACTGAACTGTATATTCAGTTGAAGCATAAATGTCATGGGTTTGTATTTGGAATCATAGCATTTTATGGGATAGTCAAGATGAAAGGAGGTTTCAAGGAAGGAGCTACTCTAATAATCAGTGTCTTTCTTCTCTCAGTGTGCAAAGAGCTGTGATGATGCAATGAGGTGCAGAAGCCTCTGAACCTTAAAACAAAACCAAGCTTGCCAGGCTTTGACATTAGACTTCTGGTCTCTCTGGAACTTGCTAAGTTTCTGAAGTTAACTGATCTGCAATACTGTTATATGACAGAACAAGCCAACTAACTGCTTCAACTCTATGGGTTGACCAAACAGGAGACCGAACTGAGGACCAGAACGAATAGAATGATTGCTTCTTACCATAGGAAAGTTCAGGTGGAGTACTAGGATTTCCACATATATTTATCTATTTTCTTTGGAAAATAGAAATAATAAGGGTGGAGTACTAGGATTGCCACATATATTTATCTGTTTTCTTTGGAAAATAGAAATAATAAGGGTACTAACATCCTCAACTGTTTGTTTGAACACATTAAGAATTAAGACTAGGGTGCCCTAGCCCCTTATGGCACTCTAGTGCCATGAGTTCTGTTCTGTGCTTGTTTCTCATGTATTCCATGCCTAGGCACCTTGAGTTTTCCAGGGCGTCTTAGCCCCTCATGGCACTCCACGTTTGGAGTCCATGAGTTCCAACCTTTCTCTCCTCTAATAAACTCTACCTTAATACTCTAAAAAAATTAAGACTAATAAGCACAGAATATATATTCAATATTAGATATCTTAGTTGTTTGTAAGTACTTTTGTACCTGTCTAAAATTTGCATTCCTTCTTCTGCTGGTATAAAGATCTGATATGTCTTAGGACTCTTAGAAGGAAATTTGAGAGTTGTTGACATTGGTAGGTCTGTAAATAGGCATAAATAGATGTGTTAAACTCTGTCACGTCCTAGCAAACTAAAGCTAAAACACTATGTCTCCCCATAGTGAGTTAGCATAAAAGGTAAACTTATCAAAACTAGCTCCCATGAATCTTATCTAACACCAAAATACTGATAATGTTGATTTAGGCAAGAAGCAGGCTCACATGTGGTGTTCATTCCCCATGATGCTTGAGTTACTTAATTATCTCTTTTCCCACAGTGGGAGCCAGCAAATGAAAAGTAACCATGTGTGTGGTATGTGCCAGTAAATCATTCATATTTAACATTTAGATTTTATGTTTGGGTAGTTATTCAAGAACCAAGATGCTACAAGAGCAATTCCATTTTTTTCTGCCACCTTTGCCCTTATAATTGGAAGTTTTATCTTCGTAATTAGTCTATAGATAAGACCAGTCACAATGGCATCCTGTTCAGATATTCTTTTGTCTGTTTGCTTATTGGTTGGTTTAGAGACAAAGTCTCATTTGGCACAACTTGTCCTTGTATTGTCTATGTAGTAATGAAGACCTTGAATTCCTGCTCTTTTTGCTTCTACTTGTCGAGTTCTGGAGTTACAGATGTGATCAAACATGCTTAGGTAATGTGGTATTGGTGATCAATTCTAGGGCTTTGACTCATTCTTGGAAAGCAGTCTACCAACTGGGCTCCATTCCTAGCCCCAAATAATCTTTCAAATATGGACTTCACAAAAATCTACCATTATCCATATTTATCAGAATTCTAGTGGATGAAGGTCAAGGTTTCCTTCAGTTAGCTATTAACTCAGCTATTAGCTCTACATATCTAGCCTCTTGCTAAATAGTGAGGTGAGAGAAAGCAGTTTAAAGTACGAAATCAACCCCCACCCCGGAGCCGAGCCGCCCGGCCAGCAGCACCCGCGCGCGGCCGCCGGCTTTGCCCCCAGCCCCCCTCCGCGCCGAACCCCGACCAGCGCCCAGGTGAGAGCGAGCCCCTCCCAGCCCCGCCCCCCACCCCGGAGCCGAGCCGCCTGGCCAGCAGCACCCGCGCGGCCTCCGGCTTTGCCCCCAGCCCCCTCTCCGCTCAGAACCGGAACCAGAGCCCAGGTGAGAGCGAGCCCCTCCCAGCCCCGCCCCCCACCCGGAGCCGAGCCGCCCGGCCAGCAGCACCCGCGCGCGCGGCCGCCGGCTTTGCCCCCAGCCCCCCTCCGCGCCGAACCCCGACCAGCGCCCAGGTGAGAGCGAGCCCCTCCCAGCCCCGCCCCCCACCCCGGAGCCGAGCCGCCCGGCCAGCAGCACCCGCGCGCGGCCGCTGGCTTTGCCCCCAGCCCCCCTCCGCGCCGAACCCCGACCAGCGCCCAGGTGAGAGCGAGCCCCTCCCAGCCCCGCCCCCCACCTGGGAGCCGAGCCGCCCGGCCAGCAGCACCCGCGCGTGGCCGCCAGCTTAGCCTCCGGGGCCCTGCCCCAGACACCAGCCCCTTGTGCCCTCCCGCCCCCGCGCCCCTCTGCCCCCCCTCAGGTCGCAGGTGAAGAATTCTGCCATCAACATCAGACCCTCTGCCTCTCTGGCCCACCGGGGACCTACACATGTGGTCCACGGAAGTCACACTGCTACTCAGAATTCAATAGAGTACAAAGGAAACTCAAACAAAACTCTAAGGAACAAAGAGAACACAGGCCATACATCTGGACTTCACTACAACCATTGTATCACATGCGAGACTCTTCACATCCAGCCTAAAGATAAGTAAACCTTTTTTTTTTTTTTTCCTTACTCTTTTTCTTTTCTTTCACCTTACTGATCCTCTCTAGTATCAATGTTGTAGGTCAGCTTCCTCATACAGCCACCCCAAAAACATACAACTCCAGGGAGTACACGACCCACCCTCACATTTCACCAAGACACTAGATGATAAAAGTGCACTACCATACTTATATTCATCCCCTGGTTACGTAACTGACGTACTAACATCCTAGTAGTCTCATCTAGGATATAACAATACCAATACACAAACATACCTGATCCAAGGCAAGCACTAGTAACAACTGGCAGGTGTAACAATACCAACTACATCGGTTCAGTGAAAAACACACAGAAACTGAAAGGTCCTAAAAAACAAAACAACAATGTACAAGTCAAAGTGCAGATCCATGAGAAACAAACCCCAAGAACAATCTCCCACCAAAAGAATCAATCCCATAACGATGGATTGCGACCAGAACAAATCCATAGAAAATAGCCATGAAAGCCAGACCCAACATAACGACTTTCAGAGTATGATCATTACCATGATTAATAATATGAAAGAGGAAATCCGAGAAGAGTTAAATAACCGTGTCAACCACTTTGAACAGGAACACAACAGGAACCTGGAGGAGTTGAGAAAAACAGTTCAAGAAACAAAAATAGGTATAGAGCAGGTAAAACAGTCTCAGGCAGAGTTTAAAATTGAACTAAGAGATAAGTTATCTTCAACCCAAAACTCCACAGAGAGTCTTATCAGCAGAACAAATGAGGCAGAAAATAGAATCTCAGATCTTGAAGACAAAGTAGGAGAATTAACCAGCTCAATGGAAGAGATTGTTAAAGCCAAAAAGATACTGGAGAGGAACATTCAAGAAATATGGGACACCCTGAAGAAACCTAACATGCGCATTCATGGAATACCAGAACAAGAATCCCAAAATACCACACCTGAGGAAATATTTCAATTCATCATAAATGAAAACTTCCCACAATTAAAGAATGAGAGGCCTATCCAAATACAAGAGGCATTTCGCACTCCAAACAGATATGACCAAAATAGAAAATCGCCACGGCAAATAATAGTCAAAACACTCCACATTCAAGACAAAGAAAAGGTGCTGAGAGCTTCAAGAGAAAAAAAGCAACTCACTTTTAAAGGTAAACCTATTAGAATAACAAATGACTACTCAATGGAAACAGTAAAAGCAAGAAGAGCTTGGAGAGACATACTTCAAGTATTAAATGAGCAAAAATGCCAACCCAGACTGATATACCCGGCAAAACTATCTGTCATGATTGAGGGAGAAAGAAAAGTTTTCCATCACAAAGACAACTTGAAGGGATACATGTCTACCAAACCAGGCCTTCAAAAAATGCTAGAAATGATATTCAAGCTTGAAAAAAAGAACAAGCGTATCCTGGAGGACAGAATGGAAGTATAATACTAACAAAATATAAATATCAAACAACATGCTTACAAAATCTACTAAACATAAAAAATGTCCAGAATTAAAAATAATTTCTCCATTATAACATTAAATGTCAACGGCATTAACTCACCGATTAAGAGACACAGATTACAAACTTGGATTAAAAACCACAATCCAACAATCTGCTGCCTTCAGGAAACTCATCTCACCACAAAAGATAGGCACGTCCTAAGAATGAAAGGCTGGTCCAAAATCTTGCAAGCTAATGGAACCAGGAAACAGGCAGGGGTAGCAATTATGCTTTCAGACAAAGTGGACTTCAAACCAAAGAAAATCATAAGAGACACAGATGGATACTACATTTTAGTCACAGGTACAATTCACCAGGAAGACTTCACAATACTGAACATATATGCACCCAATATGGGCCCCTCCACATTCATTAAGAAAACCCTACAGCGTCTAAAGCAAGAAATCAACCCTCAAACAATAATTCTCGGGGATTTCAACACCGCCCGGTCAACATGGGATAGATCAACAGGTCAAAAGCTTAACAGAGACACTTTGGAGCTTAACCAAACCCTTACTGAAATGGACCTTGCAGATCTCTATCGAACTTTTCACCCACGTACCAAAGAATACACATTTTTCTCAGCAGCACACGGAACTTTCTCCAAAATAGATCACATATTGGGCCACAAAATGAATCTACACAAATACAAAAAAGTTGAAATTCTAGCCTGTGCCCTATCAGACCACCACGGCCTAAAGCTGGACATCCACAACAACACAACAAACAAGAGAAAATACACTAACTCCTGGAAACTTAACAATATGATGCTGAATGAGAACTGGATTCAGGAAGAAATTAAACGGGAAATTCAAGATTTTCTGAAAGTGAACGAAAATGAAAATACAACTTACAAAAATCTCTGGGACACAATGAAAGCTGTTCTAAGAGGTAAGTTCATAGCTCTTAATGCCTACATCAGAAAATTGGAAACATCAGAAATAAATAATTTAACGATGCAGCTTAAGGCTTTGGAGAAACTTGAGCAATCTGATCCCAAAAGTAATAGAAGAGAGGAGATTAGCAAAATAAGGGGAGAAATATCTGAAATCGAGACTAAGAAAACAATAGAAAAAATCAACCAGTCAAAAAGCTGGTTCTTTGAAAAAATCAATAAGATTGATACACCCCTAGCTAAATTAACCAAAAGCAAGAGAGAGAAAACCCAAATTAACAAAATTAGAAATGAACATGGAGTTATCACTACGGATACCCAAGAAATCCAGAGAATTATAACATCATATTTCAAAAACTTATACTCTGTGAAGTTTGACAACACAAAAGAGATGGATGAATTTCTAAGTAAACACAACCTACCTAAATTGAATCAGGAAGTTGTGAATTATTTAAATAGTCCTATAACATACAAGGAAATTGAAGAAGTAATCTCGAATCTTCCCACCAAAAAATGTCCTGGGCCAGATGGATTCAGCACAGAGTTCTACCAGACATTTAAGGAGTTAATAACACCAATACTCCTTAAACTGTTCCATCAAATAGCAAAGGAAGGAACACTGCCAAATTCCTTCTATGAAGCTAATATCGTCTTAATCCCAAAACCTAATAAAGATGCACTTAAAAAAGAAAACTATAGGCCGATCTCTCTGATGAACACAGATGCAAAGATTCTCAACAAAGTCTTCGCAAATCGGATTCAAAAACATATCAAAAAGATCATTCACGGGGACCAAGTAGGCTTCATCCCCGGCACACAAAGTTGGTTCAACATACGCAAATCAATAAATGTAATTCATCATGTGAACCAGTCCAAAGTCCAAGACCACATGATACTCTCCATAGATGCAGAAAAAGCCTTTGACAAAATCCAACAGCCTTTTATGATCAAAACGCTAGAGACTGTAGGAATGGAAGGAACCTTTATCAATATAATAAAAGCTGTATACAACAAGCCTACAGCAAGGATTATGCTCAATGGGGAACAATTGGAAGCATTCCCACTTCGATCAGGAACTAGACAAGGCTGTCCACTCTCACCACTTCTATTCAATATTGTACTTGAAGTCTTAGCTGAAGCCATAAGACAAGAAAGGGACATAAGAGGGATTCAAATCGGCAAGGAAGAAGTCAAACTATCCCTATTTGCAGATGGCATGATCTTATACCTGAGGGATCCCAAAAACTCCACCAGGAAGCTCCTGGAACTAATTGAGAAGTTCAGCAGGGTGGCAGGATACAAAATAAATGTGCAAAAATCAGAGGCCTTCCTATATGCCCAGAATGAAAGAAGTGAAAAAGCCTTGAGAGAAACAATCCCATTTACTATAGCCCCTAAAAAAATGAAATACCTTGGTATAAACCTAACCAAGGAGGTAAAAGACCTTTACAATGAAAACTATAAAACCCTAAAGAAAGAAATAGCAGAAGACACCAGAAGGTGGAAAGACCTCCCATGTTCCTGGATTGGTAGAATCAACATCGTAAAAATGACCATCCTACCAAAGGCAATATACAAATTCAATGCTATACCAATTAAAATCCCAAAGCAATTCTTTAAAGAAGTTAACCAAATAATCTCAAATTCATATGGAGGCACAAAAGACCCAGGATAGCAAAGACAATCCTGAGTAACAAAAACACTGCTGGAGGTATTACCATACCAAACCTTAGTTTATACTACAAATCCATAGTTATAAAGACAGCCTGGTACTGGCTCCAAAATAGACACACAGATCAATGGATAAGGATTGAAGACCCAGATATAAGCCCACAAAAATACAGCCATTTGGTCTTTGACAAAGGGGCCCAAAAAATCCAATGGAAAAAGAACAGCATCTTCAACAAATGGTGCTGGCAAAACTGGATCTCCACATGCAGAAGATTAAAGCTGGACCCATACTTGTCACCATGTACAAGACTTAATTCCAAATGGATCAAGGACCTTGATTTAAGGCCAGAGACTTTAAAAACCATAGTTGAAAGGATAGGGAACTCCCTCGAGCTGATTGGGCTAGGCCAACCTTTCCTAAACAGACATCCAATGGCACAGTCACTGCTACCAACTCTCAACAGTTGGGATCTTGTGAAATTAAAGAGCTTCTGTTCAGATAAAGAGATTGTAACACGAGCTCAAAGGCCACCCACAGAATGGGAGAAAATCTTCACTAACCACATATCTGACAGAGCTCTACTGTCCAGAGTGCACAAAGAACTTAGAAAACTAAACTCCAAGGAAAACACTGGCCCAATTAAAAAATGGGCCCTGGAACTTCAAAGAAACTTTACCAGGGATGAAATTAAAATGTCTAACAAATATCTTAAAAAATGCTCCACTTCCTTCGCCATCAGGGAAATGCAAATCAAAACTTCCCTGAGATACCATCTCACCCCGGTCAGGATGGCAAAAATCCACAATACAAACAACGACAAATGCTGGAGAGGATGTGGAGAGAGGGGAACTCTCCTACATTGTTGGTGGGAATGCAGGCTCATACAGCCACTCTGGCGAGCCGTCTGGAGATTCTTAAAGAAATTAAAGATTGAAATGCCATATGACCCTGCTATCCCACTTTTGGGAATAACCCCCCATGCAGCAGAGGTTCGCCTCGATAGCACAAGCTCGACCATGTTCATAGCAGCACTGTTTACAATAGCAAAGTCATGGAATCAACCTAAATGTCCAACAGTTGACGAGTGGATAAGGAAACTGTGGTACATCTATACAATGGAGTACTACTCAGCCATCAAAAATGATGAATTACTGGAATTTGCTGGGAAATGGATGTCATTAGAAAGAATTATATTAAGTGAAGTATCCCAAACCCAGAAAATTAAGCGCCGTATGTACTCCTTAATAGGTGGCTCCTAGTACCAAACTCATCCAGCCCACATTGAGACACTTAAAAGTAAACCTATGTAACACAGTAATTGCAAGGATTATGAACAAGAGAGATAGGGTAGGAGGGCCAAACCAGAAACAAGGAGAGAGGGGACCATGTTACAGCAGAGAAAATAGGCCTCCATCAAGGTCTGCAAGTAAGTAACGAGAAACCAGGTTAAGTTCACAGACGTTCTTTCCTGATTTCACCAGAAGGGGGGGCATATAGTCTAACAGATAAAAAGTAATCATTTCGCAAATGGGTGATGGACCCCTCCCTCACTGAGGTTTCCTACTCTTATTACATATACCCTTGAATGTGCTATTATAACAAGACTCCAGTTTAACAGCTTTTGTCTCTGGCCAGGGGGTGACATACAGTGCCCAGCAGAATGGAGTGAAGGGCATTGCAGGAGCAGCAAAACTGCAAAAGAAAATCAACCAACCACAATCCAGAACTTCAGAGACTCTATATCAATCACCTAGAACTAGGCCAGCCTAATCTCTCCCCATCCTGGAGCTCAGGGACATTTGCGGAAGAGGGGGCGGTAAGATTGTAAGAGCAAAAGGATGGGAGGAGCAACGATTTGCAAGATTCTCAACAATAGTTGGGTCCAAAGCAATCATAATGGGACTTTGCATGCCCTGCGCAATGTCCAATGCACTGTTGCCCTCATAAAGTCTAGCATGTGTTAAGGGCACCGAGACCCCTGGAGGCAAGGGATTGACAGCCATAGTAGTGATCCTATGCTTAAGGGGAACAAGAGAAAGGGCTTATGGAAATGCCACTGGGTCCTTTTATGTCATTGGAGAGGAAGACCCAGTGGAGAGTTAGGCGTACACAATAAAGGACTCTCTGGGAATTGGGGGGGAGGCACTGGGGGATGGGGAGGGAGAGGAGGGAGAGGAGGGGGTTCGGGGGGAGGAGGGGGAGGGAGGGAACTGGTAAAAAAAATTTTAAAATGTATAATTAAATTTTTAATAAAAAAAAATAAAGTACGA
Source organism: Typhlomys cinereus (assembly GCA_023101885.1). Classification (NCBI taxonomy): domain Eukaryota; kingdom Metazoa; phylum Chordata; class Mammalia; order Rodentia; family Platacanthomyidae; genus Typhlomys; species Typhlomys cinereus. Next base: position 1,607,369 of record JALPQD010000127.1, read on the forward strand.
AATCAAAAACCATGCATAATGGCTCATGCCTGCTATCCTAGCATTTGAGCACCTGAGGCAAAAGAATTACCCCGAATTTGAGGCCAGACTGGGCTACAGAGTAAAACACCATCTAAAATATGATGTAAACATTCCACTAGTATACAAGTGAGCACATTTTGCCTGGCAGGTTGGTGTTATAACTGTTATAGTTCACAGTTGGGTTAGACCTTACTTTTACAGCAGCCTGCATAGCACCTTTCTGCACTGTGAAAGCTCGAGGAGGAAGCTCTTAGCTCAGTTTCAGTTTGATTTCTCTGCATCCTACAAAGGGTGCGGTTTTTTGCAGTAGAGTTTTATAATTTAGTCCTAGTGGGCAACCAAAAGCAATGGTGAGAGCATATACTGTTTGGCAGGCTCATTTGGGGAGCCCATTGGGGCTGCTCAGACCAACAATCCATGATGAGGCATCCAATACCTATCACTAGGATTTTTCATTTAATCCTCTATGGCTACTGGAAGTACATTCAGGGTACCTCCATTCACACTCTTTTTTAATTCCTATATTTTTCATAAGTTTATAAAATAGTCATCCTTAGTTTCAATTAAACCACCCTTATATCTACTCTGCCTCTCCACCCCACCCTTACTTCTTGAAACTTTATGATGTTGAGCTTGGCTGGATAATCATCTTACATTGCTATTTGTCTATTGGTTATTTGTGGTGAGCACCTCCAGAAAAGAAATTGTATCTTAGCTATCTACATGGGCCAAATATAGAGCATAGCGCACTCAGATCAATGTGTAATCTCAATTCAATAATTTTGATAATTCAGATTCCATTTTTACACAAGGTAGAGAGTATTTCCTTCTATATTATGGAGATTAATATCTGAAAATAACTATCTGTAACTAGTTCTGCTCTAGTGCTTTTATGCTAGGACTTTTATTTTTTTTTTATTTTTTTTTTATTATTTATTCAACTGTGCGCATGTGCGTGTGTTCGCGCACGCTCGTGTGTGTGTGTGTCTGTGTGTGTGTGGTGTGTGTGTGAGTGTGTGTGTAGAACCACGGACGAATTCGCGAACCACCATGGACGCCTCCACCTCCTTCTGCCCCGGGATTCACAGGCTCCGCCCTACCAGGACCAGAAGCGCAGGCCGCCCCCGCTTCCGCCTGGCATCTATACGTGGGATCTGGGATCCGAACTCAGGACCTTCCGCCTGCAAGACGGAGGCTTAACCCCTGAGCCACCTCTCCAGCCCTATGCTAGGACTTTTAAAAGACAGTATTTGCTTTGCTTTCTGCTAAATAAAATCAGAGCAGTTTACTCAACAATTCCCTTATTACAAATGCTATATACAGAAAAGAAGAAAATGCCATGTGTATTTTCTGAATGTGTACTTTATCTGCACCCAATTTTCAGCCTTATTTAAATGTGCATCATCATTTAATATGCTATATGTAGAAATATATTTTGTTTCTCAATGATATATAATCTATTAAAATATACATTTCACTTTCTTTCAAAAAAGTAAAATAGAAGAAAAATGAGAGCCCTCTGCTGGGCAATATTTTGAACTCAAAATAACACACATAATATTTTCCTAGTAGGATTTTTCTACTGTATTTCTAAACAAGTCAAAAATAAAATATATAATGAATATGTAGACACTTTACTCAACAAATGTAATTAAATAGTTTTCCATAGAAATATATCATTCTTAGTAACCCTTTTATTAAGACAGTAAACTCAAATTCATAGCAAAGCTGCTCACAAAACAAGCAAATAATAAAAATTAAATAAAATAATCTTTTTATTTTTTCATGCTGAATTAATAAATAGTAAGGTAATTGGGAATTTTGGTATGCACATTACATAACTGAACAGATTTTTTGTCTCTTTCAGTTTTTTTCTAATTAAAGTATTTTTGTTGGTTAAGGTTGCTGTATAGATAGGATAGTGTGTTAATTTCATTGATAAATGAAATCAGGGTTAAAATAACTTGGACAAGAGATTTTCTTCAGTTTGCGATTCTCAGTTACAGTTCAGGAGAGTTCATGTCAACATCAGGAGCAAAGGAAAATAGCTACCCTGTATTTACAAGACTTGCTGAGAGAGGGACATTCTTTCCAGATTGCTGTTTGCCAGTCCACCAAAGTATTGAACCAGCTCTCCCATCCTAACAATTTGCCTAGGGAATGGTTCCACTATGCTGGGTCTTCTTGTGTCAATTAGATAATTTCCTATAAGGTTTATCAATGCTGTCATTAATTAAATAATTCTTCAAAGATGTGTCTGAAGGTTCAGTGTACATTTGTCAAGGTGGAATCTACAACTCCCACAACTGGTCTAAACAATAGAAATCCATTTCTCACTGTGACGGAAGTTAGAATTTTTAGGAAAAGATGCTGATACGTGATTTCAATGAAGACATTCCTCTTAGCTTGCAAACATTCAGGGTACCTCCATTCACACTCTTTTTTAATTCCTATATTTTTAATAAGTTTATAAAATAGTCATCTTTAGTTTCAATTAAACCACCCATATATCTCCTCTGCCTCTCCACCCCACCCGTACTTCTTGAAACTTTATGATGTTGTGCTTGGCTCTTCCTGCATCCTAGCAGGACACAGGATGCAGTTGCTTCTACCTAAAGGGATACACTCTACCATGGAACTCCAAATTCATGAATGTATCTGTGTATTACTTCCAGGATGTAGCAGGGTGATGATATTAGAAGTCAGAACAGATATAACATCATAGTGCTGGATGAAGCACAGGACCCAGCAGCAGACAAAAAGGGCCATGGATACATCTATGCTGCCCTTGATATACAACCTGAGCATCACAGGGAACAGGAGTAATTGTTTTCAAAAAAGTTCAAGAAAACCTGTGCTATTTTTTATTCAAAGAAAACGTCTTGAGCTCCTATGAAAACCATTTCAACAACTATTATCTTAGCCATAGTCTTAGAGTTGAATTAATAGTGAAATAATGTTCATTAAGATGATCTTTTGGGGGGGCTGGAGAGGTGGCTCAGGGGTTAAGCCTCTGCCTTGCAGGTGGAAGGTCCTGTAGTTCCGATCCTAGACCCCAGGTATAGATGCCAGGCGGAAGCGGGGGCGGCCTTGCGTTTCTGGTCCTGGTAGGGCGGAGCCTGTGAATCCCGGGGCAGAGTAAACAAGGAGGAGGTGGAGGCGTCCATGGTGGTTTCCGAATTCGCCCATGGTTCTACACACACATAATACACATACATGCACACACATACACGCACAATTGAATAAAAAAAATTTAAAAAAAAGATCTTTTTGGCAGTTCCCTCCAGATTATTTTAATAATGATACAAATAAATATATGGGGTATGTTACAAGAAACATTGACAATAAAAAATTCTAATTGTTATGATCTATTAAAATAGGAGAGGTGGCTCAGGGGTTAAGCTTCTGCCTTGCAGGCAGAACGTTCTGAGTTCGGATCCTAGACCCCATGTATAGATACCAGGCGGAAGCCGGGGCGGCCTGTGTTCCTGGTCCTGGTAGGGCGGAGCCTGTGAATCCCAGGGCAGAGTAAACAAGGAGGAGGTGGAGGCGGTCCACGGTGGTTCCCGAATTCGTCCATGGTTCTACACACACACACATACATACACACACATACATACATACACACACATGCACACATGCACAATTGAATAAATAATAATAATAAATTTAAAAAATTAGGTAATACAGTATTAATTAGGAGAGAGATATACGAATTATGCCCCTTTTATTTTTCAGAAAAAAATAGTGTTAGTCACTTACTTTAGTAAGTGATTAGATCATTAGATCATAAATTGAACTCCTGAGTGTAGCTCCCAAGGACATTCATCTTATTCTGTCATTGCTTTTGGCCTCTGGGATGTTCTTAATCTCCTAGTTTTGTTTTTGTTTTTGCCTAATGTATTTTTGTTTTGTGATTTGGTTTGGCTCGTGTTTTTCTCTCAGCTACATGTGAAGGGGAATGTAAAATATGCCTTTTAGAAATGGGCAAGTCTCTTTAGCTGCTTCTGTGCTCAGAGATTATTGAAGCACAAATGGCCCAAGCATTCACTGGTTCTTAGAATCCAGTCTAGCACCTTGGGCAATATGCTTTCCTGTCAAATTTTTTTTTAGAACATTTTATTTTGCTCTTTATATATTTAGTTTATATATTTAGTGCACATTATAGTTATGTGCACTTACATTTTTATTTAAAATCAGCTTACTTTCAGGAGTTATTAAAACATTATTATGTAGACTAGCTCCTAAAGAATAATTAGAAGGAAGTGAATTTTATGGTTCACCATAAAATACTTAGGACAGGTCATCTCTAAGACTATGGCTAAGATAATAGTTGTTAAAATGGTTTTCATAGAAGTTCAAGACATTCTCTTTGAATAAAGAATAGCATAGGTTTTCTTGAACATTTTTTAAAAATAATTTTATTTTGCTTGCTTTTCTTGGAATTGAATCAGTCCACCTCTCATGTACTAGGTAAGCACCCCCTACTGAGCTATCACACCAACTCTTGAAGAGTGAAGTTGAGCATTTCTGATAAGGTTGGCAAGACACTTGGTAAACACCAAAGTTCTCTTCAAAAGTAACATGTCCTATTTTTTCATAATATTCTCTTATTGCCACTATATTCCATATATCAATGTTCTAGCTCTGTCTGTCATTCTCGCTTGCTGTCCCTGCAGCTACTCTGTGCTCATGGAGACATGGAGAATGTCCGGAGGGCTATACAGCCAGCCAGCCCTTGGGCTTTTACAGCATGAGCTTCTGTTGTAGGGTCACTCTCCAGGAATCTGTATGCATCCAGGTTCTTGTGTTTGGAGTCAAAGCTTGAAACCAGAACATGTAAAGACGATTAAGGTAGAGAAGAGAAAGAATGGAACTCATGGACTCCAGATGTGGAGTGCCATGAGAAGCAGGCGCCCTGGGGAACTCATAGATTACAGGCATGAATCCATGAGAGGCAAGGAGCTAGACACTAACTCACTGACTCCACATGCAGAGTGCCACCAGGGGCAAGCGCCAAAGATGGCTGCCAAGGTCAGGGGAGAGAATGGCTTTTCCTCATTAGTTAGCTCACATTGGAGCCAAACCCAGTTGATCTCTGGCCCACCTCAAAGTTGGGCTTATCTACAATGGAAAACTAATCTCCATATCCTTTCATAAGCAAAGGGTTGGGGAAAAGTTAGGGAAAGGTGTGTTCCTTCAGGGTAATCTCAGCCAAGAGGGAAAGACCCTTCAAGACCTTCAGAGATCATCCCAGTATGGCTGCTCTAAAACTGCCTAACTTCAACTGCTGACCACCTCCCCAGCGCCTTTGTCAAGTGTATTTTCCCTTACACTATGACATTCATGACTTTTTAAAAATTTCTCTGAGCATGAAGTTCCGTTGATCCATTCGTGTGTGTGTGTGTGTGTGTGTGTGTGTGTGTGTGTATGTGTGTATCAGAGGGCACTGTGGAGGTCCAAGAGTGACTTCAGGAATCATAGACTGCTTCTACCTCCTTTTTGTTCTCTACAGGATTTTTCAGGCTCTGCCTTCCAGAGCCAGAAATGCAGGTCACCACCATTTCCACCTTCTGCTTTCCAGGCAGAAGCTTATTCCTGAGCCCTCTCTCCAGCCCCATGTTTTTATTTGTAAGAAACAAGTACCTTATAGGATGAAAGCAATGATTTTGAGGAAAGAAATTATGCCAGTCATGCGTACACACTAGTAGAATTTCCAGAAATGAGATGTGGGACTAAATTGTCTGCTTACATATTTTTTACTTTGTGTTTTCATACAAAAGGAACTGAGATGCATGAGAAAGGACGGACCTTCACTTTTTATTAAGCCCAAAAATACATTTTCACCGCTAAAATCTATCACATAATTTTCTTTTCTTTCTTCTAAAAATCAGGTTTTTCTACAAGGACAAGATTTTTTTTCCCTGATAATGTCCCAAAATGTCTCAATTTCAAAGGATCTACAATAAAAAATGACAACATAGTTTATATTAACATCATCTCTTGAATAGATAAGAAAAATATTATTTAGATTATTTACCCCGTAACATACTTAAGTCAAATCTTCAAAAACTAATTTCTTCCTTTCCCCATCCGCCACCAGGGATGCTCACGGCCAGCCCGGCCTCACTGCGACCTAGATAAGCTCCACCCGTGCCGACCCCCAGAACCCGAGGCAGCCCAAGGGACCCAGCTCCTCCCACCAGCCAGCCGGAGCCAGAGCCGCCAGGGCCGGGAGGAGGACCCCCTGCGCCCGGCCCCGCCCCAGCGCCCCCAGGTTAAATAGTACCCCACCTACACCCAATTCTCCCTTCCCCCACTCCACCACCCGTGATGCCCAAGCAGGACTCACCTCGACCTAGGTAAGCTCCATTTCCACCCACCTCTAGAACCCCAGGCCACATAATTCAGTTTAGTGAAAAACACACAGAAATTGAAAGAAGATCTTAAGAGTTAAAACAACAATGCCAAAGTCAAAGTGCAAATCCATGAGAAACAACACTCAAGTAAACAAATCTCCCACTGAAGGAATTAATCCCATAATATTAGACTCCAACCAGAACAAACCCACAGAAAATGGTCAAGAAAGCCTGACCCAGGATAACGACTTTCAAAATATGATCATTACCATGTTCAATACTATGAAAGAGGAAATCCAGGAGGAATTAAATGATTGAATCAATCATTTTGAAGAGGAACACAACAGACACTTGGAGGAGTTGAGAAAAACAGTGCAAGAAACAAAAACTGGCATAGAGCAGTTAAAACAGACTCAAGCAGAGTTTAAAACTGAGCTAAAAGACAAGTTATCTTCAACCCAGAACTCCACAGACAGCCTTATCAGCAGAACTAACTAAGCAGAAAACAGAATTTCAGACCTTGAAGATAAAGTGGGAGTATTAACCAGCTCAATGGAAGAGATTGTTAAAGCCAAAAAGATACTTGAGACAAATATTCAGGAGATATGGGACACCCTGAAGAAGCCTAACATGCGTATTCGTGGAATACCAGAGCAAGAATCTCAAAATACCACCCCTGAGGAAATTTTTCAAACAATCATCAAGGAAAACTTTCCTCATCTAAAAAAAGAGAGGCCCATCCATATACAAGAGGCATTCCACACCCCAAACAGATATGACCAAAACAGAACACTCCACATTCAAGATAAAGAACTGGTGCTGAGAGCTTCAAGGGAAAAAAAAAACAAGTCACTTTTAAAGGTAAACCTATTAAAATAACAAATGACTTCCCAGTCGAAATAGTAAAAGCAAGAAGAGCTTGGAGAGACATACTTCAAGTATTGAATGAGCAAAAATGTCAACCTAGGCTGATTTACCCTGCAAAACTATACGTCATGATCGAGGGAGAAAGAAAAATTTTCCAGCACAAAGACAACTTGAAGGGATACATGTCCACCAAACCAGGCCTTCAAAAAATGCTAGAAATGATACTCAAGCTTGAAGAAAAAAACAGGCATATCCAGGAGATCAGAAGGCAAGTATAACACCATTAAAAGTGAAGCAATATACTTATAAAAACTACTGAACATAATAAATATCTGGAATTAAAAATAGTTTCTCCATTATAACACTAAATGTTAATGGAATTAACTCACCAATGAAGAGACACAGATTACAAATTTGGATTAAAAATCACAATCCATCAATCTGCTGCCTGGAAGAAACCCATCTCACTACAAAAGATAGGCACACCCTAAAAATAAAAGGCTGGTCAACAATTCTACAAGCTAATAGAAGCAGAAAACAGGCAGGGGTAGCCATTATGCAATCAGACAAAGTGGAGTTCAAACTAAAGAAAATCATAAGAGACACGGATGGATACTACATTTTAGTCACAGGTACAATTCACCAGGAAGACTTCACAATACTGAACATATATGCACCCAACACAGCCCCTCCCACATTCATTAAGCAAACCCTAGAATGTCTAAAGCGAAAAATCAATCCCCAAATGATAATTCTTGGGGACTTCAACACCGCCCTCTCAACATGGGATAGATCAACAGGTAAAAAACTTAACAGAGACACTTTGGAGCTTAACCAAACCCTTACTGAAATGGATCTTACAGATCTCTATCGTACTTTTCATCCACACACCAAAGAATACACATATTTTTCAGCAGCACACGGAACTTTCTCCAAAATAGATCATATATTGGGCCACAAAATGAATCTACACATATACAGGAATGTTGAAATTCTAGCCTGCACATTACCAGACCACCACGGCTTAAAGCTTGACATCCACAACACAACAAGCAACAGAAAATACACTAACTCCTGGAAACTTAACACTATGATGCTGAGTGAGAATTGGATTCAGGAAGAAATTAAAAAGGAAATTCAAGATTTCCTGAAAGTGAACGATAATGAAAATACAACTTACCAAAATCTCTGGGACACAATGAAAGCTGTTCTAAGAGGTAAGTTCATAGCTCTTAATGCCTACATCAAAAAAATGGAAACATCAGAAATAAATAAGTTAAAAATGGAGCTAAAAGCTTTAGAGACACTAAAGCAATCTGATCCCAAAAGCAGTAGAAGGGAGGAGATTAGCAAAATAAGGGGAGAAATATCTAAAATCGAGATTAGAAAAATGATAGAGAAAATCAACCAGTCAAAAAGCTGTTTTTTTTGAAAAAATCAATAAGATTCATACACCCTTAGCTAAATTAACCAAAAGCAAGAGAGAGAAAACCCAAATTAAGAAAATTAGAAAGGAACATGGAGTTATCACTACTGATACCCAAGAAATCCAGAGAATTATAACATCATATTTCAAAAACTTATACTCTGTGAAATTTGACAACATAAAAGAGTTGGATAATTCCTAAGTAAATACAATTTACCTAAATTGAATCAGGAAGTTGTGAATTATTTGAATAGTCCTATAATATATGAGGAAATTGAGGAAGTAATCTCAAATCTTCCCACCAAAAAATGTCCTGGACCAGATGGATTCAGCACAGTGTTCTACCAGACATTTAAGGAGCTAATAACACCACTACTCCTTAAACTGTTCCATCAAATAACAAAGGAAGGAACACTACCAAATTCCTTCTATGATGCTAACATCGTCTTAATCCCAAAATCTAATAAAGATACACTTTAAAAAAAAACTATATGCCAATCTCTCTGATGAACACAGATGCAAAGATTCTCAACAAAGTCTTAGAAAATCGGATTAAAAAAACATATCAAAAAGATCATTCACGGGGATCAAGTAGGCTTTATCCCAGGCACACAAGGTTGGTTCAACATACGCAAATCAATAAATGTAATTCACCATATAAACCAGTCCAACATTCAAGACCACATGATACTCTTGATAGATGCAGAAAAAGCTTTTGACAAGATCCAACAGCCCTTTATGATCAAAACCCTAGAGAAGGTTGGAATGGAAGGAAACTTTATCAATATAATAAAAGCTGTATACAAAAAGCCAACAGCAAGGATTACACTCAATGGGGAAAAACGTGAAGCATTCCCACTTTGATCAGGAATGAGACAAGGATGTCAACTCTCACCACTTTATTCAATGTTGTACTTGAATTCTTAGCTGAAGCCATAAGGCAAGAAAGGGACATAAAAGGGATTCATATCGGCAAGGAAGAAGTCGAGTTATCTCTGTTTGCAGATGATATGATACTATACCTGAGTGATCCCAAAAACTCTACCAGGAAGCTCCTGGAACTAATACAGAAGTTCAGCAGGGTGGCAGAATACAAAATAAATGTACAACAATCAGTGGCCTTTCTATATGCCCAGAATGAAAGAAGTGCAAAAGCCCTGAGAGACTCAATCCCATTTAATATAGCCCCTAAAAAAATGAAATACCTTGGTATAAACCCAACCAAGGAGGTAAAAGACCTTTACTATGAAAACTTTAAAATCCTAAAGAAAAAAATTGCAGAAGACACCGGAAGGTGGAAAGCCCTCCCATGTTCCTGGACTGGCAGAATCAACAACGTAAAATGATCATCCTACTAAAGGCAATATACAGATTCAATGCTATACCAATTAAAATCCCAAAACAATTCTTTAAAGAAGTTGACCAAACAATCTCAAAATTCATATGGAGGCACAAAAGACCCAGGATAGCAAAGACAATCCTGAGTAACAAAAACACTGCTGGAGGTACCACCATACTAAATCTTAGTCTATACTACAAATCCATAGTTGTAAAAATAGCCTGGTACTGGCTCCAAAATAGACACACAGATCAATGGATAAGGCTTGAAGACCCAGATATAAGCCCACAAAATTACAGCCATTTGGTCTTTGACAAAGGTGCCCAAAAAATCCAATGGAAAAAGAACAGTATCATCAACAAATGGTGCTGGCAAAACTGGATCTCCACATGTAAAAGATTAAAACTGGACCTCTACTTGTCACCTTGCACAAGACTTAATTCCAAATGGATCAAGGACCTTGATTTAAGGCCAGAGTCTATAAAAACTATAGTTGAAAGGGTAGGGAATCCCCTTGAGCTGATTGGGCTAGGCCAACAGTTCCTAAACAGACATCCAATGGCACAGTCACTGCTACCAACTCTCAACAGTTGGGATCTGGTGAAAATAAAGAGCTTCTGTTCAGATAAAGATATTGTAACACGAGCTCAAAGGCAACCCACAGAATGGAAGAAAATCTTCACTAACCACATATCTGATAGAGCTCTATTATCCAGAGTGCACAAAGAACTTAGAAAACTAAACACCAAGGAAACCCATGGCCCAATTAAAAAATGGGCCCTGGAACTTAAAAGAAACTTTACTAAGGATGAAATTAAAATGTCTAACAAATATCTGAAAAAATGCTCCACTTCTTTAGCCATCAGGGAAATGCAAATCAAAACTTCCCTGAGATATCATCTCACCCCGGTCAGGATGGCAAAAATCCACAATACAAATTACACCAAATGCTGGAGAGTATGTGGAGAGAGGGGAACTCTCCTACATTGCTGGTGGGAATGCAGGCTCATACAGCCACTCTGGCAAGCCGTCTGGAGATTCTTAAAGAAATTAAAGATTGAAATGCCATATGACTCTGCGATTCCACTTTTGGGAATAACCCCTCATGCAGCAGAGGTTCACATCGATAGCACAAGTGCGACCATTTTCATAGCAGCGTTGTTTACAATAGCAAAGTCATGGAATCAACCCAAATGTCCAACAGTTGACGAGTGGATAAGGAAACTGTGGTACATCTATACCATGGAGTACTGTTCAGCCATCAAAACTGATGCATTAATGAAATTTGCCAGAAAATGGATGTCGTTAGAGACAATTATATTAAGTATCCCAGACTCAGAAAATTAAGTGCCGTATGTACTCCCTAATAGGTGGCTCCTAGTACCAAACCCACCCATCCTACCTAGAGATACTCAATGATAAATCTTTGTAATACAGTAATTGCAAGAGTTTGAACATGCGGGATGGGGTAGGAGGGCTACACCAGAAACAAGGAGAGAGGGGACCATGTAACAGCAAAGAAAATAGGCCACCCTGAAGGACTGCGAGTAAGCAATGTGACATCTGGTTAAGTTCACAGTTTTCCTTCCTGATCATCTACAACTGAGGGGGTGCGATCTCACCAGAAGGGGAAGGCATATAATCTGCCAGATAATAAGTACCCATTTTGCAAATGGGTGATTGACCCCTCCCTCACTGTGGTTTCCTATGTTTATTGCATCTACCTTTGAATATACTCTTATAACAAGACTCTAATGTAACAGGTTTTTGTATCTCTGGCCAGGGGGTGACACCCAATACCCATCAAGATGGGTTGAAAGGCATTGCAGGAGCAGTAAACCTGCAAAAGAAAATCAACAAACCATAATCCAGAACTTCAGAGACTCTATATCAAACACCTAGAACTGGGCCAGCCTAATCTCTCCCCATCCTGAAGCTCAGGGAAATTTTTGGAAGAGGGGGCGGTAAGATTGTAAAAGCACAAGGATGAGAGGAGCAATGATATGCAAGATACTCCACACAAGTTATGGCCGAAGCAATCATAATTGGACTTTACATGCCCTGCGCAATGTTCCAACACACTATTTTCCCCCCAAAATCTAGCATTTGGTAAAAGCACCAAGATCCTTGGAGGCAAGGGATTGACAGCCAAAATAGAGTTCCTATGCTTAAGGGGAGCACAGGAAAGGGTTCAGGGAAATGCCTCTGTGTCCTTGTATGTCATCGGAGAGGAGGACCCAGAGGACAGTCAGGCATGCACATTAAAGGATTCACCGGGAATTGGGGAGGGGAGGGACAGGGGAGTGGGGAGGGAGGGGTTAGGGGAGGGCGAACAGAGGGTTGGGGGGAGGAGGAGGGAGGGTGTGAACCGGTATGTATGAGCGGAGATAATAAAAAATGTTAAATTCTTAAAAAAAAAAAAAAAAAAAAAAGACCCAGGACAGCAAAGACAATCCTGAGTAACAAAAACACTGCTGGAGGTATCACCATACCAAACCTTAGTCTATACTACAAATCCATAGTTGTAAAAACAGCCTGGTATTGGCTCCAAAATAGACACACAGATCAATGGATAAGGCTTGAAGACCCAGATATAAGCCCACAAAATTACAGCCATTTGGTCTTTGACAAAGGGGCCCAAAAATCCAATGGAAAAAGAACAGTATCATCAACAAATGGTGCTGGCAAAACTGGGTCTCCACATGCAGAAGATTAAAACTGGGCCCGTACTTGTCACCATGTACAAGACTTAATTCCAAATGGATCAAGGACCTTGATATAAGGCCAGAGACTATAAAAACCATAGTTGAAATGGTAGAGAACCCCCTCGAGCTGATTGGGCTAGGCCAACATTTCCTAAACAGACATCCAATGGCACAGTCACTGCTACCAACTCTCAACAGTTGGGATCTGGTGAAATTAAAGAGCTTCTGTTCAGATAAATAGATTGTAACAGGAGCTCAAAGGCAACCCACCAAATGGGAGAAAATCTGATAGAGCCCTATTATCCAGAGTGCACAAAGAACTTAGAAAACTAAACACCAAGGAAACTAATGGCCCAATTAAAAAATGGACTCTGGAACTTAAAAGAAACTTTACCAGGGATGAAATTATAATGTTCAACAAATATCTTAAAAAATGCTCCACTTCCTTAGCCATAAGGGAAATGCAAATCAAAACTTCCCTGAGATATCATCTCACCCCGGTCAGGATGGCAAAAATCCACAATACAAACTACACCAAATGCTGGAGAGTATGTGGAGAGAGGGGAACTCTCCTACATTGCTGGTGGGAATGCAGGCTCATACAGCCACTCTGGCAAGCCGTCTGGAGATTCTTAAAGAAATTAAAGATTGAAATGCCATTTGACACTGCTATTCCACTTTTGGGAATAACCCCACATACAGCAAAAATTCACCCGATAGCAGAAGCACAACCATGTTCATAGCAGCACTGTTTACAATAGCAAAGTCATGGAATCAACCCAAATGTCCAACAGTTGATGAGTGGATAAGGAAACTGTGGTACATCTATACCATGGAGTACTACTCAGCCATCAAAAGCGATGAATTACTGGAATTTGCCAGGAAATGGATGTCATTAGAAACAATTATATTAAGTGAAGTATCTCAGACCCAGAAAATTAAGCGCTGTATGTACTCCCTAATAGGTGGCTCCTAGTACCAAACCCACCCATCCCACCTAGAGACACTCAAAGATAAATCTCTGTAATACTTACAGTAATTGCAAGGATTATGAACAGGAGGGATGGGGTAGAGGGGACCATGTTACAGCAGAGAAGATAGGCCTCCATCAAGGACTGCAAGTAAGTAATGAGACATCTGGTTAACTTCACAGACTTTCCTTCCTGATCATTTACAACTAAGGAGGTATGATCTCACCAGAAGGGGAGGGCATATAGTCTGGCAGATAAAAAGTAACCATTTTGCAAATGGGTGATTGAGCCCTCCCTCACTGTGGTTTCCTACTCTTATTACATCTACCTTTGAATATACTCTTATAACAAGACTCTGGTTTAACAGCTTTTTATCTCTGGCCAGGGGGTAAAATACAATACCCATCAGGATGGAGTGAAAGGCATTACAGGAGCAGCAAAACTGCAAAAAAAAAAAAAAAAATCAACGAACCATAATCCAGAACTTCAGAGACTCTATATCAACCACCTGGAACTAGGCCAGACTAATCTCTCCCCATCCTGAAGCTCAGGGAAATTTGCGGAAGAGGGGGCGGTAAGATTGTAAAAGCACAAGGATGAGAGGAGCAATGATATGCAAGATACTCCACACAAGTTAGGGTCAAAGCAATCATAATAGGTCTTTGCATGCCCTGCGCAATGTCCCACACACTATTGACCCCATAAAGTCTAGCATTTGCTAAAGGCACCAAGATCCTTGGAGGCAAGGAATTGATAGCCATAGTAGTGTTCCTATGCTTAAGGGGAACAAAGGAAAGGGTTCAGGGAAAAGCCACTGGGTCCTTGTATATCATCAGAGAGGAGGGCCCAGAGGAGAGTCTGGCATGCACATTAAAGGATTCTCCGAGGATTGGGGGGGGAGGCACTGGGGGATGGGAAAGAAGGGATGAGGGGAGGGGGACCAGAGTGTAGGGGGGAAGAAGAAGGAGGGAGGGAACTGATGTACATATTAAGTTTGTATGAGCAGAAATAATAATAAAAAATAGAAAAAAATAATTTCTTCTAACAGATCCAGTGAATAAAATTTTTAGTCTCCTACAAAATTGAGCTATCATAGATACTTTTAGAAAACATCTAAGTTAAGTGATGTGTGTGCATACTTGTGTGTATAGGCAAAATTGCTCATTTATTCATAAGTACAAGTATTTGTATATGTTACACACAGTACGTTTGGATACATGTGTGTAAGGGTGTGTGTGTGTGTGTGTGTTCTTTTACGATAATTAAATCATATTTTAATGAAATTATGCAGAGGTCAGTATATCTTCCTCAGTCACTTTGCAACTACTTTTATTATACTCTATTTCTCAATGAACCTGGAGTTCATAAATTATCCTAGATTGACTCTGGCCAGTCCTCCTGACTCTACCTTACCATGCTGGAATAATGCTTTTTTTTTTTTCAACATAGATGCTAGATTTCAAACTCAAATCCTTTTGAAACTTGTAAGGAAAGCACTTTACAGACTGAGCCATTTGCTTAGCCTTGCCAGTATTCTATTAATCACACACATATATAGGAGTTTCCACAGTTAAGGAAATATACAATTTTCCCATTTTCATTCAAAGGAATCAAAAGAAATAAAGGACTGAAAAAGTTCTTTTAAGATAATTAAATCATATTTTAATGAAATTATTTACATATTCAAAAATTTGTTCATCTATACAGAAGGAATGTACCAGGTTTGAAGTAACTGTCTCAAGTAACTTTTTCAAGAGGAAATGTTTAAAATTAAATAAAAAAGAAAAGAAAAAGCAAGAGGAAATGTTAGATATTAAACTATGGTCACCATAAAACACATTATTTTATGGATATTATAACTAACGTGTAGTAATCTTATGATTCACATCCACGTGATTAAATTCCATATGATGAAGTACTAATAGCCTATCTTAAGAATTTTTAAAAGTTCTGAACTAGAAGAAAAATCCAATTCTCTCCATGACTTATATATGGAGCTTTTGCTTATTTGTTTTTAGCTATTTTCATTTATAGCAAAAGGTTCTTGCACACTCTTTAATGAGGTATATATTTATGTATATTATAATTATTTTGCTGTTTTGTTTACAACATATTTTGTCTGCATTTTGATATTTTATCCCTTATGTTTTCAAATGGGAGCTTATTTACATAAATAGAGCACACCACAATATTAAGAACAGACTATAATTTCTACCATTTACATAGGCTTATTTAGTATTCATAAGTATTGGAAGAAATTAATATTTTGGAGTTATACTCAATGTTACTACTCTGTTATACAGCATATTATTTGGGGGAAACATCATGACTTTCTGTAGACTCATGCCTAGATTGGCATGAAAACTCCATAGTTTACTAAATATGAAAACATATTATATTGTGTCCAAAGGACCTAGAGTTTACAATGGATTTTCTTTTCCTTTTTTGGACCTTTACTTTTGTGGTTTTCAAAATTAAGCAAATTCTTAAAAGAATCCAATGACGTTTTGTGTGAACTCCTCCATACAACAACTGTGAACACATGCTATGATTAAATGGTAGAGAAATCCTGGCCTTCTCTCAGATCTTTGATCGTAGCCATTCCTATGTTTTCTTGGATCAAATACACATTGGACTATCAGCCTGATATATGTAAAAACTATAGATGATTCAGGTCGATTTCAAAAGAGCGGCTGAATTTGAAGAGGCTGATATTTCACTGTATTCAACAGATGTTCTTTTGTACTGCAAAACATTCAGAAGCTTAGTGACCTCATTCGATGATGTGGCATTGCAACTATCTATTTGGTAACCACTCATGAATTTATGTATCCAGTCCAAACCACTCTGCTAAATACTGTTCTTATTTATCTAACTGCCTTTTTTTGACATCTATGGTTATTTATTATAAGAGATGGAGTGACTGATAATGTGATAAAGAAAACATAGTTGAGAGTCATGTAGTGGGTGTTATCAAGTCTGCCAAATCATGATTTTGTGGCTGAAATAGGAAGTCAGTATGCAGTGGAAAAACTACTTTGGGGATTAGGTTCAAGAGGATCTTGAGATCACCAGTAAGTACAGGCAGAATGAATTCAGATTTTCACATCACCTATGTCTATGATAGTCATGCTTATTCTCTCATTTCACTCCTAGGATTAGTATTTTTTTCTATCACTTGTTTGTAGAAGAAGAAAAAAAGAAAAAGATGGTTCACAGATAGTCAATCTTAATTGTCAACTTGAATGGATTTGGAATTACCCAAGTGAAGAGATGTTTAATTGAGAAGAGAAGACATACCAGGAATGATAGCACCACTCTCTCTCTCTTTCTCTCTTCCTCTTCATCCCTCACTCTCTCGTTTCCTCCCCTTTGTGTCTCATCAAGATATGAACAGGTAGTCACATTTATATGCTGCTACAACCTTGAGCCAAAAATTACTTGGAACATACTTTCTCCACCATGGTAGACTTTATCTCCACATATATAAGCCAAAATAAAACGATTTTCCTTTAAAATGTTTCTTACCATGGATTTTAATACAGAAATGAGAAAGGTAACTAATACAAATAGATTAACTGGATATATCAGTAGTACTCAATGCTGCCGGTGGCAATTCAGTGTAAGAGGGAGATAAACATCGTTTCAAAGTAGGGGGTAGAAAGTAACCTGTTCGCAGGTCAGTAAATTAAGTGCCAGAGGCAAACCAATACATTCCTATAAAGACACCTCAAGATATTATTGAATTGTGAAATATGAAAAGATATTGAATCCTAACTTCACAAACCTCTCGATGTTATTTTCTTTGAAAAGAGTATCTTCACAGATTTAATCAAATTAAAACAATGTCATTAGACTGGACCACAACCCAATGTGAGTCATACACTTATGAAAAGATATAGACACACAGGGACAATATTATGTGGTGACAAAGACAGAGATGGGAGTGATGTTGCTAGAGGCCAAAGAATGCCAGGAACTGCTATCCACCATCAGAAGTTGGGAGGAGGCACAGAAGGATTTTATTCAGAGTTCCAGACAGATTGTTGTCTTGCCAATATTTTTATTTCAGATCTCTTGTTTCCAGCAATGTGAAACCATAAATCTATGTTGACTTTGAATCCTCCAGTTTATGGCACTTTGTTAAACCATCCCTGACAAACATTCAAGAGCAAATCCAGTTACCAATATGTGAATTACTACTTGTAATTCATGGTAACTCATTGTATTTTGCTTCAGTCTATCTGCTTTTCATAGCAATCATTCAGGAAGATCAAGTGGATATGACATGCACCACCATGCTGAGGGTGATAAAAGCTTTGTAATTCAACTCAAGATATAGATTGTGTATCTGTTTAGTCTGAAGATGGGGGGAAAAAGCTGTTTTTGGGTTTTCATTTGATCCCACCTACCATAATAGCTTTTACTAGTTGAATAAAGAAATGATGTGAAAGCTATGTCGCTTGTGAATAATGTCTTTGAAATTCTGTTTTCCATGTCTGGAAGATGAACAGCTGCTCCAAAGATACTTTCAGATCTACTATGGTAGATTTGGGTCATTCAACATCTTGCCTCAAGTCATTATTTCACTTATGCAATGGGGAATGAGATCACTTGAGATCTATGTACCAATGTCATATCAGATACTACTGCATTTGAAGACCTGAATATTTTCCTTCCCCTGATGTACAGTTGTTCAATAAAATGTTTTTGAAGGAAACATTGCTATTTATGCTGCTGTTAGTAAAAGGTCATCCCTCAAGATGACATGTCTTTTTTTCAATTGGGTAGGGGTCTGAAGGCATTCTTGAAGTTGCAAAGTGTTTGAATTTCTGATTGTACAAATCTAGTGGATAATCTAAAGCTGAATGTTCTACAGCTATCACTCACTGTATGTTCTGTCATGGTTTGAAATGTGCCCACCACAGTCTCATGTGTTTAGCAAGGTCATGGCATCTTGAGAGGTGGAGTCTTGCTGGAGAAAGGCAGTCACAAGGGGTGGGATTTGAGGTGGATTAGTCGCACCCTACCTCCAGAAGTCTGCCTTTGCATCAAGTAGTCTGGAAGCTCTCAGCTCTCTGAGATGACTGCAGCTTTGGCCAACCAGCCATGCCATCTCTGCTTTGAGAGACTGTATCTCCTCTCTGGAACCCTAAGCTGAATAAATATCCCTTTCTCCTTTAAGTTGCCTGACTTTGGGTGTTCTCTCACAGCAATAGTTAAGAGTAACTGTTACATGTTCCTACTGATCAAACAGCCTGCTTACACATTCATCATCAGATTTTGCAAACATGTCCACTGTGTCCATAGTGATCAAGTACCAGAGCTGACCCCATTTGAACATTCAAGACTACGGAAAATAGTTTTCTTTTCTTGCTTATTTATTCTTGAGAAAAATTCTAGGTAGTATTTTAAGAAACCAAGAAATTATAGAAATGACACTACTTTCTCTCTTGACACGAGAGTATGCTGTGCCCTTTTATTTTATAAAAATCTCCAGAAATTTCCTTATCACATATGTTCCCAAGGTATCTAAATTAATTCATTTACCATTAACCAAATATTTTAATAATACAGTAGACACTACTAAGTATTATTTCATATCTATATGCTCCTATTTTTTATACATAACATGTCAGCTATAAATTATGTATTTTGAATAACAAATATTTAACAAATTTATTCCATCTACTGTGTTTTTAAACCTTTTCTCCCTCATCGTTCATTGCTTTATCCTTTGAACATGTCTTGGTGTGAAGTCATGAATGTCATACATGTCTTAGGTCTTAGTGACCTAAGTGGTCTTTCTACTCATATGCCATCATTTCTATAATTTCTTGGTTTACTTAAAATACTATCTAGAATTTTTCTCAAGAATAAATCAGCAAGAAAAAAAGTTATTTTCTGTAGTCATGAACGTTCAAAATTATTTGAAATTTTTTTATTGGAGATCATGCTAGCTGGTTATAAAACCTTATCTCTTTCCTTTGCTTTTCCATTTGGAAGGTTTTGGTATAGTCTAATCTACATTTTTCTCCATAACTTTATCTTTCTTTACTGAGATAGTCTATATTGTCTTGTTTTTCAAATTTTTTAAAAATATCTTTTATTATTTATTCAATTGTGGGTGTGTGTTTGTGTGTGTGTGTGCACACGTGTGTATGTGTAGAACCAAGAGTGAATTCAGGAATCATCGTGGACTGCTTCCACCTCCTCTTTTTGCTCTGCCCCGGGATTCACAGGCTCCGTCCACCAAGACCAGAAACACAGGCCGCCCCGGCTTCCGCCCGGCGTTTGTACATGGGATCTGGGATCCGAACACAGGACCCTCCGCTTGCAAGGCAAAGGCTTAGCCCCTGAACCATCTCTCCAGCCCTGTTTTTCAAATTTTTATTGTTAGATTGTTTGTTTCCTCTAACAGGGACTAAGATTTGAAATATATAAATTCAAATTTTCTTATTTTCCTGTTTTGAGGTTTGATTTTCAAGTTTGTCTAACTTAGAATTAGCTCTTATTTAACTTCAACTCACCTTATTTAACTCGTATTTCTGCCACTTCTACTATAATATTTTGGATCAATATTAATTTGTTTCGTTTATTTTTCTTAGACCAGATATGGTAGAACATATTTGTAATCTCAAATAATAAAAAAACAAAAACTGAGGCAGGAAGATAGCAAGTTTGAGCTCAAATTAGACTTATAATAAAAAGACCAGGCCTCAAAAGCAAACCATCAACTCAGAAAAAAATAGTGACAAGTTTTGTTTTTCTCACTTCCATCCTCTGTGACCTTTATGATGATTTAGTCAGTGTTGTTCTTCTTAGTCTTTCAAATATAAAACTTTCTGCTATAATTTAATTTCCTTCTCTTTATTTCTTTTTTAAACCTCTGCAATTATTCGTTTATTAGTATCATCCACAGCTCAGAAGCTCAGTATTCTTCCTGAAATTACATAAAAAATGCAAATGGAAAGAATCCAAGATAAAATTATATAACAAAACAGCACTCCATCACGAAAGCATGTAAAATTACAAGAACGCTATTTTAAAATACTGACACTTTAAGAGAATGATAATCTTCAAGACCAACAAAATTGCCAAATTGTTCCCTAGACTTCTAAACAGATAAACATGACTGTAATGAATAAGTTTGGGTTTTACAAAGTGAATACACTGGATAACTGGTGCTAAGATGCAAAGTTTGTCTTCTTTCCTACATCTGATTTACAAAGGGACAAACCCCAATATAGGAAAATATACCCTATTTTAGTTTTAAACATGGTGAAATTTTAAAAGTTGGGCCAATTAATAAAATATACCTAAGAGTCTCTAGCTTCCTGAGCAATTCTTTAGCTAATCTGAGAAGACATATAGATAATGTATAGATAGATAGATAGATAGATAGATAGATAGATAGATAGATAGATAGATGATAGATAGACAGATAGATAACCTATAACATATATAGATAATCAGGAAAGACATGACAGCCAGCAATCCAGCCTTCTCTGGGACCAAGGTCAACAGAGGATTTAATATGGTAGCCTTGCATTTTAAGCTCATGCTTTTTGAGGATACATTCTCAGGTCTTTAATGGGGAACTGCAAAACACAACTGCCATTACATGGTAATGGTAGCTGAAGAATACAGAGTCCCTATGTAGAAATTGCATGGTAATGATAGTTGAAGAATATGGAGTCCTTGTGTAAAGATTATAACACATGTAAGAATACAGAGTCTTCATGTAAAGATTATAACACGTCTTGTTTGATTCTAGTAATATCATGCTGTGAATAGTGCTGGTCACTCTTCACTTTGCAAATATAAGTGGGCTATGTAAAAATTTCTCATTCAATGGATCAAGATTTTGAGTTTCTACTTAAGGGTGAAAGTGTTCTCAAACTTTTATTAACCCCATTCCAGTATCAGAGTGTGCAGACAAAAGCATTTTATCAGCTAACTATATGAAAAGCTAGATACTGCAATGTAACCCAAAATTGGCAAAAGCAAAAGACTACTGTCCACTCAAGAAGAAAAAAATTCAGACCTATGAAAAAGATAACACTAATACAAAACTGCATTTATTTAGAACCATTCAGAATGTCAGTAAAACAGCTGCGGGTTTTTTATAATTACAGAGTGGTATGCAGTTAACAGAAAAATTATTTTGTATTAGCTGCATCAGAGACAACTGAAGATGAAAAAACTACCGTCCCCAGATATAACTAACTTGTGCACCAACAAGAACCTGCTTCAAATTTCCATGCTAATCTTCAACCTCCATACTCTACCAGACAAGGTTAGTGGCTGTTGAAAAATACCACCAAGACAGATACATTCAGTAGTGTGTTAACTATGCAAAAAAAGACACTGTAGAGGTAAAAAAAAAATCTTACACAGCCTTACATTTCAATTTTTTTTCTTTAAAAGGTGTGAGTTGTGTACAGGGGGATTCAATTCTTCATAGACAAGAAAAAACTGCACTAGAAACAACTTATCCATCATCATCATCTTCACGTACATCTTCTTTCTCATCCTCTTCACTTTCCTCATCTTCCTCCTCTTCCTTCTTTTTTGCTCTTACCTCTTCTTGCTGCTCCTATTTTGGTTACCCCTGTTGACAGGCATTTTTAATTTTATGGAAAATGTAGTTTGCTTCTTTGCTTTTTCTTTATGTACTTCATTCATGACTTCTAACAGGTTCAGGGGAAAGAAACTTATATGGTCTTATTCTCCCTAGATCATTCGAGAATTTATTTCTATCATTATTTTCTAATTCTGATATAATTATGTGGCTGTCTTGACTGTTTTTTAGAATGAAAATCATAGTATAACAGAAAATGAGTTCAGAACTAAGAACCACTACTAAAGTAATCTATTCATTATGGTAGGCAGATATTGGAGAAGATATACCCATCGGGTTTTAAATATTTTTTCAGTGCTTAAGGATAAGATTTGGCTGTGCTGAGAAAGAATGGTGAAGATACCTTAGAAATTCATTTTAAAGTACATTTTTCGTAATGAGAATGGTGGGAATGATTAATTGCTTGTTCTGATTCACAAAGCAGCTGGGAGTACCAAAATAGCCAATTTTATTATTTTGATGATTGTTTACACTGATGAAGCCTCTGTGTGAATTCCAGTTGTTGGCCATATGTGCAGTGATCTTTTTACACACACGTTTTTCTTCATGATACTTAAAAATATGTAAAGCATATGCAACCCAGATACTTTTTTTCAGTGTGAAAGGCTATCAACACCTGTTATCCTCAGTGTTTTTCTGAAAACATATCAGATGATGACATTAAGCACAGGAGAGCAAGGCCATGAAATCTTCTGCTCCATGCAACTCATTTGTTTGTGCTAACAGTCATCTGCTGCATGACGGGAATACCAGCCAACCACAGAGACATTACTTTTTAATTAGCAAGAGATTCAACTACTGGAGTTGGAAAAATATTGGTAGACTCAAGCAAAAGACTGCTCAACATTAAACAAGAAAAATAAAGGGATTCTATAATGTAATGGAAGTTCAGTTTCTTCTCTATTTTGCATTGTCTTGCACCTGCTTATTGGTAACACCCTTACAACGGCATTAATTTAAATTAAAATGACCTAAGAAAAAGGGCCAACAAATTACATTCTCTCATTTTCCTCAAGCCCTTTCTTTAGTGAGAAAATAATTAGATGCTAAATGAAGGTGGAAAAGGAATCTATGACCAAATAGAAGAGCAGATGCCATGAATGTTTCAAAAGACCTATCATTTGTTTATATTTGACTTAGGCCAATTAGTTTTACTTTCCCAAGAGAAAATCTGCCACATGTCCTGAAATTAAGTGAAAATCACATGTGACAAAAAGGTAAGTTATATTAAATGGCACCACACTATGGAAGAATAGGAAGCTCTCATTTAGAAAGGATACAAATTATGAAAAGACACAGGGAAATCATTTTGAAAATTCCATATTTATGAAGGATGTCTTCCTGCAGAAAGAGTATTTGCCAGTCTTATTCATAGGAGACATATGACTATGATAATTTGTGGTTATTTTTCATATGGTGATTTATGTTATGTGACAGTTGCAAATAGCACAGTTGCCTTCTTTAGTTATTTATTGTATTTCTGTAGTGGTTTTGAGCACTAAATGTGGAAAGGAGACCTTTTCTGTAATAGTTCTTTCTGACCTTTCTTGGAGTGGAATAAACAGATATGTTTACTCCAGAGAATACACTAATGAGAGACCATAGGAACAATTCCATCCAGGTATAGCTAGGTGAGGCAGTGAGTTTATGGGGTGACTGACAGGGACATGGATGAAGCAAAGACAGCTACAGCACTGTAGTCAGCATCGCTGGACTGTCTTCTCTCTCTACATTTTTATACTGCTTTTTTTTAAACCATGGAGCAATGGGGAGCTTGTGTCTCATAAATACTCTTAGCTTCTTGACCCTTGTAAGATTCCTTACCTATTGAGTTTAATAATTTCCCTCCATCTTGGAGGGTATGTTTCAAATCAGAGGAGATAGCTGCACAATATTAGCCTAAGAAAACAGTATCAGGAGCAAAAATGTAAGTAATATATGTTTTAAAGAAGTAACAGTAGACAAAGCACTGTGAGAAGAAAAGACTATATTTTGTTACTATATGGAAAGCATGAAAGAAACCTTTTGGCAACATCTGCACTAACAGTATACACAGTTTAAGATCATTTAAAGGTCTGCCTCATTGATGTACAGGTAGCATTCCTGAACTCTTAAGAATAAAATTAAAAATTAGATAAAAACTAAAAAAAATAAAGACCAAAATGATGAACTATAGACCTAGCAGGTCACTGTCACAGGTGTCAACCTGACAGTTGAGGGTTTGAACTCTGGACACATTTGTGGAAAATCAGTTGTTAAGCCCAGAGCAAACCTGCAGAAGATTGTCTAGCTGATGGGGAAGGCCAAGCCTAAGGTGGGTGGGACTAGGTCCTGGAATAAAATACAGAGCACTAGTTGAGAAAGTTGGCATCCTTGTGTCCACTTTGCCAGACATGTTGGTCTGGCAAATAAAGATTGTCCCTCTCTCAGCCATTATATAGAGATGATGTGGCCAGTTCCCTCAGCCCTGGTGTTGGTGTGAGCTCTCTTGTCAAGCTGGACTGAGAACTGTAATCAGGAAATAATAAGAGACAATAAACCCCTTGTTCCCTTAAGCCATTTGATGGTGATTTATCAGCAATCTTACAGGCTGACTGCTATAGGCACGTAGAATCATATATGAATAATGCACATTAAACTCATGCCAGAATAACTGGATATATCTCAGGCAGCAAAGAATCACAGAACACAGATATCATCTCCAATATATGCTATTTCATGAGAACAAAGGATTTAGGTAGCTATATCATTACCTTGTCACTACTTGTGAAGCCCACAATGCTAATTCCTTCCATCTGAAGCCACTATATGTACCTTCTTGCACTCTACTCTTACTTTCATATTTACATAACAGATCACACAATTAGAAAGAAAAGAAAAAGCAATGACATTTGATGAATATGAAGATCTCCTGAGCAGAGCAAAGAAAAGTTCTAAATTATTGAAAGTATTTTCTTCTTGGTTGTTGAAGCATCCAGTTTATTAACACAGAAACCAATTTGAAAGGAAAAGAGATGTGCATAACATTATATGGCAGATCATTCTGTCCAAAACTAGAAATTAGGTGGAATATTATGAACATTAACTTGTTCTCTTGGTGATTTATCACCAAATCATTAGTGCTACTACTTCTACAGTGCTTAGTGTATATCAGCTATTGCTCAGAGTCTCAGATACAAGTTAATTTATTTGATTATCCTAGATCCTTTATATGAGGTGCTATTTTTGTGTTACTTAGACTGTACATATGAGAAAACTGAAGCATTGAGAAGTCAGGTTAACAAAGTGAGTGATGTAGGTGATTGTTCCCTGTGGTTTGTAAGGGAGAAGAGCCCATAGTGAAAATTACAAGTCACTCAAATACATTACAATGAAAAACAGATGTCAAAAGGTAATGTTAAGGTTAAAAACATAAGGCCAGAAACACAAGACATGGGACACAAAGAACTCTCTTTGAGTGTGGAAGTAGAGCTCACTTTTTAAAGGAAGAGAGCCAAGTAGATGTGACAGAAGACAAACAGATTCTGGGACGTGCAGTCAGTGTCAGCAGGCCATTTGACTATCTTGTATGAGTGCCCTCCTGGGGAATATATGCTAGACACCATTGTTATTTTGCATAGTCTTGCCTCTAGTTAATTTTAAGAGCTTAATTTTAAGTAAGTGTTGTGGTTAACAAGAAGATTCTACCTAGGAGAACATCCCAGACAGCCTACAGATAAAGAACTAAATATGGGTAACCAAGAAAAGGCTACAGTTAGATATTGGTGGTGAAAGTAGAGGCCTCTGCCCATAATTAGAGTGAGTCTTACTACTCCAACTAACCCAACCTATAAAAGTCATCACAAGTATGTCCACAGGCTTGTCTGGTAGATGATTCTAGATTCTGCCAGTTTGACACTCTTAAACTTTTTCCTTTATTGGTTCATTTATGCATTCCATAGAAACATTAATGCAGATCAAAATTTCAAATTTTATACCCATTTTATAATATGTATACATGTAAGTGCTAAGAATCAAACCCAGGCTCTGGTACATACTAGGCAAGAACTCTGTCATTGAGTTACAGCTTCAGTCCAAAAATGTATTTTTTAAAGACTCCTCCATACATGTGATTATGTAGGTTTCCTTATTTTTAACGTATTCCCATAGTCATGCCTATTCAACTTTTACATGTTCTCAATCTTACAGGTATTCTAGAGTCCTGTTTATATCATATGACTTTTCAAAGAACTAGCATAGAAATACAATTGATCATTCCCCAATATTTCTTTTTTCTTGCCTGGTTACTTCTAAGTTTATTTTTTAATTACTTCCTCATGTGTTCCACAAAAGCTTGGTTTTAGTGGGGTGGAGTAATTTTTGTTAATTTCTTGAGTTGAGCATTGATTTTGTTTACATTCTTTTCTGATAAATACTAGGAGCATTTAAGTTCTTAATAATAATTTTCTTTTTCTTTGGATGCATCCCATAACTGGTAGTGTTGTTACACTATCTGAACAGTTCTTTCTTTCTTTTTTTCCCCACATTTTATTTTTTTCCTAATCATACAGGCTCAATAGGTACCCCCAAGTCCTCTCCCTCCCTTCTCCCTTCTCCAGTCATCCCCCATTGCACTCTCCCCCTTTACTCCCTTCCTTTCATCCTCTTCCTTCCTTCCCCCTCTTCTGGTGCCTCACCCTTCCTCTCTCCCATCCCCTGGAGCATCCTTTTATGTGAATGCCAAACCTCCCTCTGAGTCCTCCACCCTAGTGAGGGTTAAGGACACAGTGACATAGCCTGAAGCCCCTTCTTTGGCTCCCCATTAGTGTGGGGACTCTATTATGACTGTTTAATCCCTGGCCTCTAAAGATCCTACTGCCTGGAGCCTTCTCCCCTGTGATCCATGCTAGACTTTGAGGGGTTGTTGACAGGTTAGCCATTGTCAGGCCAGGCAAAGTCCAATACTGGCTGTTGCAACCCTAACTTATATGGAGTATCTTCCATATCGTTAGTCCTCCCCATCTTTAGGCTCTTACAATCTTGCTGCCCTCTCTTCCGCAAGGTTCCCCGAACTTTAGGGTGGGGAGAGATTTGGCTGGTCTGGTTCCAGGTGAATAATGTAGGGTCTTTGGTGTTTCGAATTATGGTTTGTTGTTGATTTCAGTTTTGTTATTACTGTACTGCTCTTGGCTGCATCCCTCGATTGGTATTGAAGATCATCTCCTAACCAAAGATAAAAGATTGTTTAAACAAAGATCTTAATATAAAATGATACTCAATGGTAGATAGAAGAATAAGAGTAGGACACAGCATTGAGAAGGCTCAGTTTGCTGGTTGGTTGCTATCTAACTGCCAGTCCTTATACGCTTTTGTATGAACACCAAACCTTCCTCTGAGTTGTCCACCTTAGTGAGGGTTCAGGACTCAGTAGCATAGCCCAGAGCCCTTTCCTGGGCTACCCATTAATATGGGAACTCTATTATTAGACAGTTAATCCTTTGCCTCTAAGGATTCTACTGCATGGAGTCTTCTCCTCTGTGATCCATGCTAGACTTTGGGGAGTTGTGACATGTTAGCCATTGTCAGACCAGGCAAAGTCCAATCCTGACTGTTGCAGCCCTAATTTGCATGGAGAATCTTGCATATCGTTGGTCCTCCCCATCTTTAGGCTCTGACAATCTTGCCACCTCATCTTCTACAAGGTTACCCGAGTTTAGGCTAGGGAGAGATTTGGCTGGTCTGGGTCAGGTGAATAATGTAGGGTCTTTGGTGTTCTGAATTATGGTTTGCTGTTGTTTTCAGTTTTGCTTTTCCTGCACTGCCCTTGCGGCATCCCAATGTATCAAAGGTTACTTCCTAACCAAAGATAAGAGACTATTTAAAGGAAGATCTTAATATAAGAGGAGATTCAAAGGTAGACAGAAAGATAGAAGTAGGATAAATCAGTGGGGGAGGATGTCCCATACAAATGTAATTTATTTTTCTCCAATAATAGAAACATTCAAAGCAATGAAACTTTCAGAATAGAGATAAATTGTTTTTACTTAATGTTCCTTGAACTATTATCAACTAGATTTATTTAACTATGGATAGGGAATTAAATTTGCATAATTCTTATTTCAGAAAAGTTGAAAGATATATGTACTGCTCTAGTGTATTATTATTTGGAAAAGTTGTGGGACAGTTGAAGGAAGTTTCATAGTCATCAAAGACTATTATGATGCAATTAAAATAAATTTTATAATTTCATTAATTGTTTCCTGAGAACAACTTAGAAAAAATATAGTTTCTATTTTCTAATTTCTATATGAATATAGCAAGAATTTTTAAAATGCAAATGAAATGAATGCAACAAAGATAAATTTATATATGTAGAAATATGTAAAACAACTTTAGTTACATACATATATATATATATAACTTAAACAAATATTCTTAAATGAAACAGATAAAATCAAATGTCTTTTGGAACATTGATTTACAGTAACTGCTTTACCCTGCTTTTTAATTACTCATTTTTAAGTTAGTGCACAAAATAATAAGATTAATTATGATATTTTCCTTCAGGTATGTCATTGTATCTTGCTCACATTTACTGTCTCTTTTTCTTATTTTCATTTTTGCTGATCCTGTTCTTTCTATTGGAACTCATACTCACTTTGTCTTCAATGCACACACACAGAGACACACAAGTATAGCAGAGCATTTATCAAGTAGGCTTAGAGACATGCCCTAGGAAAGAATGATAGGACCCAAGTGATTTCTTTTCTTCTTCTGACAATGAGGTGAAAAGCTTGATTCCATCATATTATCCCACCATGACAGCTGAACTATTCCCAGGGCCAGTTACTACAAGAAACCTACAAGACTATAAACCAAAGTAAAACTTTTCTCTTTCTGACTTAATTATCTCAGGCATTTGTCACCGTAACAGAAAACTAACACAGAGATCCTTGCTGAAGCACAGGGTCAAATGGAAGCTCCAAAGCTGATAGCAGATATGGAAGAAATGATTCTTAGAAGTCTCTTCCTACTCTAAAAAGGAGTCATTAAAATGAGAGTAACCATAGTAACAACATACCTTACACACTTACAATTTTGACTAGATTGATTCAATTCTGACACTAAAAGTTTCATAAGTAGGCAACTATTTATTAGCAAAAATCTTTCTATTATCTACTGCCCTACCGAAAATAACCAAATTCTACAAAAAGATTTCAATGAAACAAATGTTGCTTTAAGAGATTATATGAGCCAAACTCATATAATCTACATGTTGGAACTATCTGCCAAGGAGTTTAGAATACATCAGTAATATGTTTGAAAGCTGCAGGGGAAAAGGTAGGTACAATTTAAAAAGAAAAAAAGAAGCATCTGCCGGGAGATGGAAGCTTCAAGGAAAACTCAAATAGAAATGCTGGACATAGAAACTAAACCAACAGTATGAAGAATAACAATCATAGAAGGGAGTGTGAAGAGCAAATTTGTAGATAAGAAAGTGGAGTTAACTAAACTACTGATAGAACACAAAGAGGACAAGGAATGAAAAATTCAGAGCAACATATTCAAGAACTCTAGGGCATAATGAATTGATCTAGTTTGTTGTGATTGGAATCTTTGAGGGACAACATGGAAAGAGAGCAGCAAAAAGAAAAATTTCAGACAATACTCCACTCTTATGAATTTCATGAATGATACTAACCTGGAAGTTCAAGAAACTCAAAAGCACTTAACCTTATAAATATAAAAATTTTAAAAAGCATAGGAAAAGCATGTTAAAACTTCAAAAAACCAAAGACAAAGAGGAAAGCTTAAAGGTAGCATGAAATAACAGGTCACTACTACATAAATTAGACCTAAATAACAGAAAGAATAATCTGTAAGGCAAGCGTTTGCTTAAAAAAGATTTAGAGTAGTGAAAATGAAGCTTAGTTATAGGATAAATGTAAGTTTCAGGTGTCTTTTAAAATGTTCTTAAAGAGTTTCTATCTTTATTTAGCTTTAAAATGAAAGGAAGACTTTGAGCATATAGAAAACTGTTGATTAAAGATCAACACTTGCAGATAGAATTAAAGGGAACACAAAGAAATTTGTAACTATGAAAAGACTAGTTTCATCAAAGGCAGAGGATATAGAAGGAGCCAACTTAAAATAACTAACATTTCAGGTACCAGACACTGAGTTCAAAAAGTGTTTAGTTGGCTTTTTAAAAAAAATCAATTTTGCTACTTGTGCATAAATTTTATTCCAATATTATATAAATAGATCTTTATAAAGATAGATAATCTAAATGACACAAATTTCTGAATAACAGCTAAAGAGGAAAAAGACCCACCATGACAACCACAGTAAACTTAAATGTTGTATATACCTGTTGATCAAAGTGAATTAGAACAGTATTGACCTTGAAATTTGAAAAGATTTAAAATCTAAAAACAAATTTTCTAATATTTTGTATAATGATATAATCTCTTATCAATAAAATAACAATCCATGCTTTTCTTTCAGCATACATTTTTTTCTTCCCATTCAAAATCATTATAAGCTGGTTAAGAGTATGCATTAGATTTTTTGGATGAAAACCTGGCTTTTCATTTATAAGGTTTCTCAGCTGTTTTATTATTCTAAATCGTTTCCTGTTCTCCAAAATTGGAATGAAAATAGTATATATGAATGTACTTATCAATGTTAAATGACATGTAAATACAGAGAATATATTTAAAATAATCTAACCACAGGGCAAATGCTTGTAACAGTAGCTATAATTATGTGGGCCATTTACTCCTGGGTAATGCCTTGTTTCCAGATCTTACCTTGCTGAAGGAAGTGGTATTTCCTTACAAAGTAACAAGCAGCTGAAATCCTCTGGAGAAAAATGTTTCAGCTTTAATATTAAAATGAGAAAATTGGTCTTTTGGTGATTTAAAAATCTATTTTTCTTCAACTTCTGCTTTATTAATAATTGATTTTTCATGTAGTGGTTGCTTACATTGTGTTGATTCACCATTCTTTTATTAGAATAAGAGTCAGATTCTGAACACTTCTTTGCTTCTTCATGACCATTGCTTTGGTGCAGGAATGCAGCAGATGCTAGAAGCCTTTCCTGGTGAGACAGGTGTACCAGAGCCTTCCTTCATTTTCAGACCTACGAGCAGGCTTATCTACCCACTGTGAGCCATTACCAAGAATGAAAAGCTAGCATTGAAAAATTAACTATGGACTGAAGTTTTTAAAAGCCAAAAATTTATGGACTTTAAAGTAACTTCTCTGGTGTTACTGGAAATCAACCCAGAGCATGACTGGCAAGTGTTCTACCTCTGAGCTATATCTCCAGTCCTAGAATAATTTTGTCATTATCTCTAAATTGATATGAATATTAACTTTCTCAAAGAATATGCTGCCTTGCCAAGTGACTTGTATTCAGTATCCATTCTATTCTTAGTTGTTAAAAATTGAGACTTCAAATTGAGTCCTAAAAATTACTCCATGCAATAAAGAAAATTCAGGAAATACATGCCAAAAGGAATTTATAATTGCAAAGAAATTTGAGCAACAAATTCAACAAATACAAAGTGCATAAAGGCTTTTTAACAAATACAATTACTGTGGATGGTGGTGCACTTTTCATATCAAGTAGCTTTAAGCATATTCCATTGAACCTTAGTTTGAATGCATCATGAAGGAAGACAACTCAGAAACAAGGACTCAAAGCTAGATCTAGCACTACAGACCTGTGTATCCATCACTCAGGAAGCACACACAAGGAGATTGCCACAAATTTGAGGTCAGCCTGATTTACTTAGAATGTTCCAGGCTAAATGTTCCAAGGCTAAATAGAAAGACCCTATTAAAAAGAAGGAAAAAGGAAAGAAAAACATGCCAGAGACAAATGTGACTGAAAAGTCCTATGATGTGCCTACACTCATGTTCTGAAGGAGTTTCTCTGACTAAAGGCAATAGTGATTAACAGTGCATGATAGCAAGCAAGAACATCCCCATGGGTAGCTGCCCTCAGTCCTGAGAAAATCCACTTACAAACATTGTCAAATAGTTTACTTGTGGGTTAAAAAGTAAGAATATATGAAACAGCCTCCTAGTCTTGATATCTGAATGTATTAAATGTATCCCTTCTTCAGATTGTATGGTCAAGTCTTAACTTGAAGCAAGGGCATAAGCTTTATCTCACAGGTTTTCATGAGGACCATGTGATACGTTGTTTTTGTGTCAAGGCTGTGTGTCCTGACCTCTACTCTAGCCACAGCATTTAGTCAAGAACCTGCAACAGCTTTTATGCTCAATCCAAAGTTGTTGAATAGTTGAAATGAAAAGGCAACAAGTAAAATACTTGAGTAGGACATAGATTATAGACTTTTATGTAAGTTCCAACAATTATCATCATAAGTTCTTCAACCCAAACTAGGATACAAAACATTTTTTTCTTCCCCATGGTTAAATAGATTTGCTATAACCCCACCTATAAAAGGGCTATTCTAAAAAATGTTGAAATATTTCCATGTGATTTTCAGTCATTGCTCTGCAAAGAAATGTAAGTGACAGTGGTTCTGGCTTGAGCAATAGTATTAATCAACTGAGGTGGACAGAAATTTTCTCATATGTATTATGATAAAACTGAATGTGCTGTAATGAATGTCTGGCTTCTTCACAAGAATGTAGACTGACTCCAAGTTCGTAATGTTCTAAAAGGCTGGAAATAATAGTTTCTGTTAATGATAGTTTCTTAGTTCTTAACACGGAAGTGGCTTAGAGAAATCATCTGTGGGTCAAAAAAGTTACTATAAAAAGGAACTATTGTTCAAATGTTTATAACTCTTTAATATGAAAACAAGGCCAGTAATGCTTTAAGTCATCTAAATTTTCCCATGGCTTACAAGCCTATTTTAAATTTTAAATTTTCTCAACATTTCTTAAGAATGTTTCTCATCATTTCTTAAGAATCTTGATTTTTTTTCAGAATGAACTATAGCATTTTAGCACTGATTTTAAAATTAGAAATGATTTAATATTTTCTCAAATGTAATGGTTTCTCTTTCTGTACATTCCCTTTTTCTTTTTTTTAACATTTTTTATTATTATTTCTGCTCATACAAACTTAATAGGTACACCAGATCCCTCCCTCCTCCCCACCACCCCACTGTTCCCCCTCCCCTCATACCTCCCTCCCCAACCCCCAGTACCCCCCCCCAAACCCCAGAGAATCCTTTAATGTGCATGCCAGTCTCTCCTCTGGGCCCTTCTCTCCGATGACATACAAGGTCTCAGTGGCATTTCCCTGAACCCTTTCCTGTGTTCCCCTTAAGCATAGGAACACTACTATGGCTGCCAATTCCTTGCCTCCAAAGATCTTGGTGCCGTTAGCAAATGCTAAACTTTGTGGGGTCAATAGTGTGTTGGACATTGCATAGGGCATGCAAAGTCCAATTATGATTGCTTCGGTCCTAACTTGTGTGGAATATCTTGCATATCATTGCTCCTCCCATCCTTGTGCTCTTATAGTCTTACCACCACCTCTTCCGCAAATTTCCCTGAGCTTCAGGATGGGGAGAGATTAGGCTGGCCTAGTTCTAGGTGGTCGATATAGAGCCTCCGAAGTTCTGGATTATGGTTCGTTGATTTTCTTTTGCAGTTTTGCTGCTCCTGCAATGCCCTTCACTCCATCCTGATGGGTATTGGATTTCACCCCCTGGCTAGAGACAAAAAGCTGTTAAATTAGAGTGTTGTTATAAGAGTATATTCGAAGGTAGATGTAATAAAAGTAGGAAACCACAGTGAGGGAGGAGTCAATCACCCATTTGCAAAATGGTTACTTCTTATCTGCCAGACTATATGCCCTCCCATTCTGGTGAGATCATACCCCCTCAGTTGTAAATGATCAGGAACGAAAGTCTGTGAAGTTAACCAGATGTCTCATTACTTACTTGCAGTCCTTGATGGAGGCCTATTTTCTCTGCTGTAACATGGTCCCCTCTCTCCTTGTTTCTTGTGTGGCCCTCCTACCCCATCTCTCCTGTTCATGGGCCATTAGTTTCCTTGGTGTTTAGTTTTCTAAGTTCTTTGTGCACTCTGGATAATAGATCTCTATCAGATATGTGGTTAGTAAAGATTTTTTCCCATTCTATGGGTTGCCTTTGAGCTGGTGTTACAATCTCTTTATCTGAACAGAAGCTCTTTAATTTCACCAGATCCCAACTGTTGAGAGTTGGTAGCAGTGACTGTGCCATTGGATGTCTGCTTAGGAACTGTTGGCCTAGCCCAATCAGCTCAAGGGGGTTCCCTACCCTTTCAACTATGTTTTTTATAGTCTCTGGCCTTATATCAAGGTCCTTAATCCATTTGGAATTAAATCTTGTACATGGTGACAAGTGCGGGTCCAGTTTTAATCTTCTACATGTGGAGATCCAATTTTGCCAGCACCTATGTTTGAAGATACTGTTCTTTTTCCATTGGATTCTTTGGGCCCCTTTGTCAAAGACCAAATGGCTGTAATTTTGTGGGCTTATATCTGGGTCTTCAACCCTTATCCATTGATCTGTGTGTCTATTTTGGAGCCAGTACCAGGCTGGTTTTACAACTATGGATTTGTAGTATAGACTAAAGTTTGGTATGGTAATACCTCCAGCAGTGTTTTTGTTACTCAAGATTGTTTTTGCTATCCTGGGTCTTTTGTGCCTCCATATGAAGTTTCAGATTGTTTGGTCAACTTCTTTGAAGAATTGCTTTGGGATTTTAATTGGTACAGCAGTTGAATTTGTATATTGCCTTTGGTAGGATGGTCATTTTTACAATGTTGATTCTGCCAATCCAGGAACATGAGAGGTCTTTCCATCTTCCGGTGTCTTCTGCAATTTCTTTCTTTAGCATTTTAGTTTTCATTTTAAAGGTCTTTTACCTCCTTAGTTAGGTTTATACCAAGGTATTTCATTTTTTTAGGGGCTATAGTAAATGGGATTGACTCAGGGCTTTTTCACTTCTTTCATTCTGGGCATAGAGGAAGGCCACTGATTTTCATACATTTATTTTGCATCCTGCCACCCTGCTGAATTTCTGTATTAGTTCCAGGAGCTTCCTGGTGGAGTTTTTGGGATCACTCAGGTATAGGATCATGTCTTCTTCAGGTAGAGTTACTTGACTTCTTCCTTGCCGATTTGAATCCCTTTTATGTCCCTTTCTTGTCTTATGGCTTCAGCTAAGACTTCAAGTACATCATTTTTGATGGCTGAGTAGTACTCCATTGTATAGATGTACCACAGTTTCCTTATCCACTCGTCAACTGTTGGACATTTGGGTTGATTCCATGACTTTGCTATTGTTGGAGGCAAGGGATTGACAGCCACAGTAGTATTCCTATGCTTAAGGGAAACACGGGAAAGGGTTCAGGGAAATGCCACTGGGTCCTTGTACGTCAACGGAGAGGAAGGCCCAGAGGAAAGTCAGGCATGCACAAGAAAGGACTCTCTGGGAATTGGGCCAGGAGGCACTGGGGGATGGGGAGGGAGGGGTGAGGGGAGGGGGAGCAGGGGGTTCAGGGGGAGGAGGAGGAAGGGAGGGACTGGTGTACCTATTAAGTTTGTATGAGCTGAAATAATAAAAATGTATAAAAAAAGACTTCAAGTACAATATTGAAAAGAAGTGGTGACAGTGGATAGCCTTGTCTAGTTCCTGATCAAAGTGGGAATGTTTCAAGTTTTTCCCCATTGAGTATAATCTTTGCTGTTGGCTTGTTGTATACAGCTTTTATTATATTGATAAAGGTTCCTTCCATTCCAACCTTCTCTAGGGTTTTGATCATAAAGGGCTCTGTAAATTCCCTTTTTCTTCATTTGATATTGTCATTATCATCTCCTGGCTCAAATAATTATCTTACTTTTTATATTTAACAGGATACAGCAAGGACTTCCTTTAGAAAGTTCAGTTATCTATCTCTATCTACAAACATCTTAATATTAGCTCTCTCTCTCCTTCTCTCCCTACCTTTCTCTCTCTCTCTCTCTCTCTCTCCCTCTCTCTCTCTCTCTCTCTTTCTCTCTCTCTCTCTCTCTTGGTCTATATCATTCCTGTTTCTCTCTGTGTCTAAAATAAAAAGTATTAATAGAAAAATGAATAAAAGTACCAATGAGATAATACAGTGAGTTAGTTTCTGCAGCAGTTAGCCCGCGTGGATGCTGATAAAATCATGACAAACAGTTTAAGTGAAGAAGAGTTTTATGCTTTCTTTTTTTTAATTAATTTATTTATTATTTATTCAATTGTTCGTGTGTATGTATGTGCATGAGTATGTATATGTGTGTATGTGTGTAGATCCAAGGACGAATTCGGGAACCACCATGGATGCTTCCACCTCCTCCTTGTTTATTCGGACCGGGGATTCACAGGCTCCGCCCTACCAGAACCGGAAACGTAGGCCACCCCTGCTTCCTCCTGGTGTCTATACGTGGGGTCTAGGATCCGAACTCAGGACCTTCTGCCTGCAAGGCAGAGGCTTAACCACTGAGCCACCTCTCCAACCCCGAGTTTTATGCTTTCTTATGATAATCTAGTTACAGTTTCTTTTCCAGTTTAGCAGGAAAGCCCACACCAACACCAAGGGCTTAAAGAAATGGCCATAACATGCATATCTGAGAGAGAGACAATCCTTACCTGCCATACCAGCATGTCTAGTCAATTATATAGAAGAACGCTAACTTTCTCAAACAGTTCCCTCTGCCATATTCCCCTGACCAAGGACTAGTCCCACTCTCCATGGGCCTTCCCCATCAGCTTCACAATTTCTTGAAGGTTCATCTGGGCTTAACTCGACTGCTAAATCTTTCCAAATGTGCCAGAACTGGAACCTTCAACCCTTAAGTGGATACACTTGACACACCTGTATCTAATTATGACAGTTACCTACTTGCAAAACTGTGACCTGAATTTGTTCCCCAGAAACTATGTGCAGGAAAGGAGAGAACTAACTCAGAGTTCTCTTCTCTTTATCATTGTGCCAAGTCATTCTCTCTCTGTCCTTTTCTTTCAAATCAACCAACCTGCCAACCAATCAACCAATCAGCAAGTAAATAAATATTAGTTGATGTCTTAACTTGCATTTAACAAATACAGTGAGATTCTCATTAACAAAATAATTTTCAAATGACTGAGGATGCAGCCAACAAAAAGTGATTCAAATAAGAAATCAAACAAGCAAATGGACTGTCCTATTGCATTATACACAGTGAGTTCTATTAACAGTAAGGAAGTTTAAATGCAAGCAAAATAGCACTTCATTTGTGAGGCCTAAATCAGGGTTTTATTCATTTTACTTTTATTAATCACCCATGCTCAGTGTTTGTTTATTCTCTACATTGAATACCACACAAACTCCAAAATTTCCTTTTTTTGGCACACAAACTATGAAATTTCCTCTTTTTTCAAAATACAACAAAGATTATATCTACTATGCTCATTATAGAATTTTACAATGATATTCTTTGATTAAATTACATTATTAAATGTACATTATATATGGTACATATTCAGCTGCTTAAATGTAATAAAAAGTGAATTTTTCACAGCTCACATTTTTCATGAAATAAAATGGACTTTCCTATTTTATTGATACAGCCAGTAATTTCATGTACGATATTATCTTTTATAAATTCCAATTGCATATATGTCACTAATGGATACATCAAGGTTGCAAAATCTTCCATGACAAAAGCAAAATTTTTTATTTCATTTTTACACAAGAGAATACTCAGGCTGGATATTTTATGCATCTCATACACATATTTTGCTAGTTTAAAATGTTTTATAAATAATGCTATATACTTACAGGAAGTGATACCCTTTTTACTTTTTCATATTTCCCACAATAGAAAAATGTGTGAAGCCCTGACTTAGGGATTAGAATGTGTGCCTAAAGTATGGACAAATCATCATCTCCATCATCTCCTCTGCCCTTTCCACCCGCTCGGGACACTCTCGGTCCAGGGAGTACACACTGCTTCTCAGGTAAATCCCACCAGCCCCCAGGCCACCTGCTCATCCCAGCTCCTCCCACTAGCCAGCCTGAGTAGCACCCAGGCTGCTCCAGTTAGAATGTGCCAGTAGACCATGCCCCATGTCCCAGGTGAAGTGCACCACCATCACCATAAGCCCCTCTGCCCTTTCTGCCTGCCTGGGATTCTCACAGGCCAGGGAGGACATGCTGCTTCTCAGAATTCAACAGAGTCCAAAGAAAACCCAACCAAAGCTCTAGGGGACAAAGGCCATACATCTGAAGTCCTCTAAAATCATCTTATCATGTGGGAGAGATTCTTCACATCCAGCCCAAAGATAAGTAAACCACTTTTTACCATCCTGTTCCTTTCAATTATTAATCATTGTAGATTAACTTTTCCATATAGCCAGCCCGAAAACATATACAACTTCAGGGATTATACTACTCACCCTCATATATCACCAAGGTACTTAATCGTAAAAGTGCACTACCATACTAATATTCACCCCCTGTTTACTAAACCTGACTTAATTGATGTATTAAACAGTCTAATAGCCTCATCTAGGAAATAACAATAACAACAGACAAGTGTACCCAACTCCAAAGCAAACAATAGTAGTAATACAAGAGTAGTAATATCAACTAATTCAGTTCAGTCAAAAACACACAGAAACTGAAAGGTCTTAAGAGACAAAACAACAATGCCCAAGTCAAAGTGCAGATCCATGAGAAACAAAACCCAAGAAGACAAATCTCCCATCAAAAGAATTAACCCCATAATGATAGATTCTAATCAGAACAAAATTCACAGAAAATAGCCAAAAAAGCCAAGTCCAAGATAACGACTTTCAAAGCATGATCGTTACCATGATCAATACTATGAAAGAGGAAATCCAGGAGGAGTTAAATAATCGCATCAAGCACTTTGAACAGAAATACAACAGACACTTGTAGGAGTTGAGCAAAACAGTTCAAGAAACAAAAATAGGCATAGAGCAGTTAAAACATTCTCAAGCAGAGTTTGAAATTGAACTAAAAGACAAGTAAGTTATCATCAACCCAGAATTCAATAAAGAGTCTTATCAACAGAACTTAACAAAGCAGAAAATAGAATTTCAGATCTTTAAGACAAAGTGGAAGTATTAACCAACTCAATGAAAGAAGTTGTTAAAGCCAAAAAGATACTTGAGAGGAATATTCAAGAGTTATGGGACACCCTGAAGAAGGCTAACATGCGCATTCATGGAATACCGGAGCAAGAATCTCAAAATACCACACCTGAGGAAATTTTTCAAATTATCATAAATGAAAACTTCCCACAACTAAAGAATGAGAGGCCTATCCAAATACAAGAGGCATTCTGCACCTCAAACAGATATGACAAAAATAGAAACTCGCCACAGCAAATAATAGTCAAAACACTCCACACTCAAGACAAAGAAATGGTGCTGAGAGCTTCAAAAGAAAAAAAAAAGTCACTTTTTAAGGTAAACCTATTAAAATACAAAATGACTTCTCAATGGAAACAGTAAAACCAAGAAGAACTTGGAGAGCTTGAATGAGCAAAAATGTCAACCCAGGCTGATATAGCCAGCAAAGCTATCTGTCATGATTGAGGGGGAAAGAAAAGTTTTCCAGCACAAAGACAACTTGAAGCTTTACATGTCTACTAAACCAGGCCTTCAGAAAATGCTAGAAAAGATACTCAAGCTTGAATATAAGAACAAGCACATCTAGGAGGACAGAAGGGAAGTATAATACCACCAAAACCTAAAAGCCAAATAATACACTTACAAAAGCCACTGAACATAAAAAATGTCCGGAATTGAAAATAACTTCTCTGTTATAACATTAAACATCAATGGAATTAACTCACCAATCAAGAGACACAGATTACAAACTTGGATTAAAAAATCAGAACCCATCAATCTGCTGCCTGAGGGCAAACTCATCTCACACAAAAGATCGACACATCCTAAAATAAAAGGCCGGTCCAAAATTCTTCAAGCTATTGGAATCAGGAAAGAGGCAGGGGTAGCTATTATGCTATGGGACAAAGTGGATCAAACCAAAAAAAAATCATAAAAGACACAGATGGATACTACATTTTAGTCACAGTACTGAACATATATGCACCTAATA
Source organism: Typhlomys cinereus (assembly GCA_023101885.1). Lineage (NCBI taxonomy): Eukaryota > Metazoa > Chordata > Mammalia > Rodentia > Platacanthomyidae > Typhlomys > Typhlomys cinereus. Next base: position 1,647,816 of record JALPQD010000127.1, read on the forward strand.
TGGGTCCCTCCACATATATTAAGCAAACCCTACAGAATCTAAAGCGAGAAATGAACCCCCAAACGATAATTCTTGGGGATTTTGACACCGCTCTCTCAACATGGGATAGATCAACAGGTCAAAAACTTAACAAAGACACATTGGAACTTAAACTCTTACTGAAATGGACCTTACAGATCTCTATCGAACTTTTCATCCACACACCAAAGAATACACATTTTTCTCAGCAGTACACGGAACTTTCTCCAAAGTAGAACACATATTGGGCCACAAAACGAATCTCCACATATACAGGAAAGCTGAAACTCTGGCCTGTACCCTATCAGACCATCATGGTCTAAAGCTTGACATCTGCAACACAACAAAAGAAAATACACTAACACCTGGAAACTTAACACTATGATGCTGAATGAGAATTGGATTTAGGAAGAAATTACAAAGGAAATTCAAGATTTCCTGGAAGTGAATGATAATGAAAATATAACTTATCAAAATCTTTGAGACACAATGAAAGCTGTCCTAAGAGGAAAGTTCATAGCTCTTAATGTCTACATCAAAAAAATGGAAACATTAGAAATATATAACAGTGCACCTTAAAGCTTTAGAGAAACTAAAGCAATCTGATCCCAAATGCAGTAGAAGAGATTAGCAAAATCAGGGAAGAAATATCCAAAATTGAGATAAGGAAAATGATACAGAGAATCAACCAGTCAAAAAGTTGTTTTTTTGAAAAATCAGTAAGATTGATACACCCCTAGCTAAATTAACCAAAAGCAAGAGAGAGAAAACCCAAATTAACAAAATTAGAAATGAAAATGGAGTATAACTACTGATACCTAAGAAATTCAGAAAACTGTAACATCATATTTCAAAAACTTATACTCTGTGAAATTTGAAAACACAAAAGAGATGGATGAATTCCTAAGTAAGCACAATTTACCTAAATTGAATCAGAAAGTTTTGAATTATTTAAATAATCCTATAACATATGAAGAAATTGATGAAGTAATCTCAAGTCTTCTCAACAAAAAATATCCTGGACTAGATAAATTCAGCACAGAGTTCTACCAGACATTTAAGGAACAAATAACACAAATACTCCTTAAACTGTTCCACCAAATAGCAAAGGAAGGAACACTACCAAATTCTTTCTATGAAGCTAATATCATATTAATCCCAAAACCTAATAAAGAAACACTTAAAAAAGAAAACTATAGGCCAATCTCTCTGATGAACACAGATGCAAAGATTCTCAACAGAGTCTTAGCAAATCAGATTAAAAAACATATCAAAAAGATCATTCACAGGGATCAAGTAAGATTTATCCCAGGCACACAAGGTTGGCTTAATATATGCAAATCAATAAATGTAATTCATCATATAAACCAGTCCAAAATTCAAGACCACATGATACTCTCAATAGATGCAGAAAAAGTTTTTGACAAGATAAAATAACATTTTATGATCAAAACCCTAGAAACAGTTGGAATGGGAGGAACCTTTATCAATATAATAAAAGCTGTCTACAACAATCCATCAGCAAGGATTATACTCAATGAGAAAAACTTGAAGCATCCCGCTTCGTTCAGGAATTAAACAAGGCTGTCAACTCTCACCACTTCTATTCAATATTGTACTTGGAGTCTTTGCTGAAGCCATAAGAGAAGAAAGGGAAATAAAAGGGACTCAAATCAGCAAGGAAGAAGTCAAGTTATCTCTATTTGCAGATGACATGATCTTATACCTGAGTGATCCCAAAAACTCCACCAGGAAACTCTTGGAACTAATACATAAGTTCAGCAGGGTAGCAGGTTACAAAATAAATGTAGAAAAATCAGTGGCCTTCTGATATGCCCAGAATGAAAGAAGTGAAAAAGGCCTGAGTGAAACAATCTCATTTACTATAGCCCCTAAAAAAATGAAATACCTTGGCATAAACCTAACCAAGAGACCTTTACAATGAAAACTTTAAAGCCCTAAAGAAAAAAATTACAGAAGTCACCAGAAGGTGGAAAGAACTCCCATGTTCTTGGATTGGCAGAATCAACATCAATACCATCCTACCAAAGGCAATATACAGATTCAATGGTATACCAATCAAAATCCCAAGGCAATTCTTCAAAGAAGTTGACAAAACAATCTCAAAATTCATATGGAGGCACAAAAGACCCAGGATAGCAAAGACAATCTTGAGTAACAAAAACACTGCTGGAGGTATCACCATACCAAACCTTACTCTATAATACAAATCCATAGTTGTAAAAACAGCCTGGTATTGGCTCCAAAATAGACACACAGATCAATGGATAAGGGTTGAAGACCCAGATATAAGCCCACACAACTACAGCCATTTGATCTTTGATAAAGGGACCCAAAAAAATCCAATGGAAAAGAACAGTAAATGGTGCTGGCAAAACTGGATCTCCACATGCAGATTAAAACTGGATCTGTGTTTGTTACCATGTACAAGACTTAATTCCAAATGGATCAAGGACCTCATATAAGGCCAGAGGTTTTTATAACCTTAGTTGAAAGGGTAGGGAACTCCCTGGAGCTGATTGGACTAGACCAACAGTTCCTAAACGGAAATCCAGTAGCACAGAACACTCAACAGATGGGATCTTATGAAACTAAAGAGCTTCTGTTCAGATAAGGAGATCATAACTCGAGCACAAAAGCAACCCACAGAATGGGAAAAATCTTCACAAGCCACATATCTGATAGAGCTCTATTATCCAGAGTGCACAAAGAACTTAGAAAACTAAACACCAAGGAAACAAATGGCCCAATTAAAAAATGGGCCTTGGAACTTAAAAGAAACTTTACCAGGGACAAAATTGAAATGTCTAACAAATATCTGAAAAAATGCTCCACATCCTTAGCCATCAGGGAAATGCAAATCAAAACTTCCCTGAGATATCATCTCATCCCGGTCAGGATGGCAAAATTCCACAATACAAACAACACCAAGTGCTGGAGAGGATGTGGAGAGAGGGGAACTCTTGTACATTGCTGTTGGGAATGCAGGCTCATAGAACCACTCTGGCGAGCCATCTGCCGAAGAAGAAATTAAAGATTGAAATGCCATATGACCCTGCTATTCACCTCAAAAGCACAAGCAGGACCATGTTTATAGCAGCACTGTTTTCAATTGGAAAGTCATGGAATCAACCCAAATGTCCAAGAGTTGACAAGTGGATAAGGAAAATGTGGTACATTTATACAATGGAATACTACTCAGCCATCAAAACTGATGCATTAATGAAATTTGCCAGGAAATGGATGGAAATAGAAAAAATTATATTGAGTGAAGTATCCTAGACACAGAAAATTAAGCACCGTATGCACTCCCTAATCAGTGGATCCTAGTACCAAACCCCCTTAGTAACACACTCAAAGATAAATCTCTGTAATACCGATAGTAATTGCAAAGATTATAAACAGGAGGGATGGGCAAGGAGAGAGGGGATCATGCTACAGCAGAGAAAATAGACCACCATCAAGGACTGCAAGTAAATAATGAGACATCTGGTTAAGCTCACAGATTTTCCTTCCTGATCACTTGCAACTATTGGGGTTTGATCTCACCAGACAGGGAGGGCATAGAGTCTGACATAGAAGGTAACCATCCTGCCAATGGAGACTGACCACCCCTCAACACGGTTTCCTATTCATATTCCTTCTACCTCTGAATCTACTGTTATAATAAGACTCTATTTTAACAGCCTTTTATCTCTGGCTAAGAGGTGACATCCAATACCCATCAGGATGGAGCTAAGGGCAGTGTAGGAAAAGCAAAACTGGAAGAAAAAAAACAACAAACCATAATTCAGAACATCAGATTCCCTACATTAATCATCAGGACCAAGGCAAGCCTAATCTCTCCCGATCCTAAAGCTCAGGAAAATTTGCAGAAGAGAGGGCAGTAAGATTGTAAGAGCCTAAAGATGGGGAAGAGCAACGATAGGGCCAAAGTAATCATAATTGGATTTTGCATGACCTGCGCAATGACCAACATATCATTGACCCCCCAAAGTCTAGCATGGATCACAGGCACTAAGAGGCAAGGAATTAAGAGCCACAATAGTGTTCCTATACTAAAAGGGAACACAAGAAAGAGCTCTAGGCAATGCTACTGAGTCCTTATACCTCATCAGAGAGAAGGACTCAGAGGGAAGTTGGACATACACACTAAAGGATGCTCCAGGTATGAGGGGACACTGGGAGAAAGGGAGGGGGGAAAAAGGGAAAAGGGGAGAGGGAGAAAGGGGATCCAGGGAGGGTTGGAGGGAAGAGGGGAATGGGGAACCTATCAAGTTTGTATGAGTGTAAAAAATAAATTATTTAATTAAAAAATGGAGATAGTTTTCATAAAAACATTTAATAATGGCATATTTTTAGTCAAGATAATGATACATTTAACTCAAAGCCAAAAAATAGTTCATTTGCATAAAAAGAGGAATTTTCACATATAATGATGTGGGTCTTCTAAAGAATAGAAACATGAAGATGGAAGGAAAGAGATCAACGAAGAGTAAGACTGGTTGACCAGAAGAAAGGGAAGAGGAGAAAATTAAAAAATCAAAGTCATAGAAATAAAAGGAAAACAGACAAACCCCACAGAAGGTGAAGCATAATGAGAAGGAATACAATGCTTGACAATCCAGCTCTTGCAGAATATCTATTTTTGAATTCTCTCCTTCCATTCACAGACTTGGCCTGTGTTTCTGCTCTCCCTATAGAGTGAGTGAGATCAGGGTTACCTTTCCCCAGAGAGAAATTCTCAAGGCCAGAGAAATAAAAGAAAGGAAGGCTGCTGAGACACAGGGCTTCCAGGAGACACTGCATACCTGCAGATGAGTTTACAAGTCGGGCTCCTCAGGAACAAGGACCTTGTATTTATAGTGAGGCAGCTGGAGGCACGAATACCTGGGGATTGTGTGGGCTTTAGGCATGGGAGCTTGCACTGAGGATAAATTGGTTTGGAGCTGCACTTATCTCTCAGCTAATCCAAAGTGTAGTAGACCGATCCTATTGGAATGAAAATGACAGAAGCAATTGACGAGAAGGAAGACTTGGAGAGTGCTTTAAGCCCTAAATATTCCATGGCACAAAACTTCAATTCCACTGGTCTTTCCAATGTCCCAAATCTACTTTGTGGTAACTCAGCATGCCAGAAATCTCCAGGTCCACTTGAGTTTTCAACTTAATAGCCAGGAATGAGCTATTAACTTAGGATCATAACTAAAATTAATATAGGATATGGATAAGCAAGACTCTGGGGGACTTATTATCTGTCTTGCAGATGCCGTGGGCAGGGACAACATGGGAGTCACTGAGCATCTTAAAATATTCATATTCCTTTGGCCCCAGTCCAGATCCTGACTAATAATTTTGAAATGCCGAGGACAGAAGTTAAACAGGCATCTAGATCCTTGTCCACCAGGGAGCCCTTGATCAGCTAGCAGCAGACCAGCAGTGAGAAAAAAATCTACGAATCCTGAAGCTAGGCCAATGAAATAAAATCCCTCATATTGAGGCTCATTGTAGGTGCTAATGGAAGGACAGTGTACAGTGAGAGCAAAAGCTGAAGTCTGAATGATCTTCTGAGCCTCTACCTGTGTAACTACAAGTTGCATAAATTTAAGGAAGGTCTTTCTTGTTAATAGCTGAGGAGGGATGAAAAACAAAGGATAGGACTAGAGTCCCTCGAATATTTCTGATGCATTCATAAGACAATGATGATAAGAATGAGGGCATACAAGCAATAGGTATGGATAATGCCCTCTTTGGAATAAACTGTTATGATGCTCAGGCACATGGAAAAGGTTACCAATATGATAATTAGCATTCTATTTGCTTGAGTTTGATGTACATTTCTTTTTTTGTTTGTTTAAAAATACTTTGCATTTAATAATTTCAATGGCAGTTTTCTCTTTTTTTAATTTCTGTTCATACAAACTTAACAAGTACACCGGTCCCCTACCTCCCTCCAACCCCCCCGACTCCCCTACTACCCCTGTCCCCTCCCCTCTCCTTCCCCATTCCCCAGTGCCTCCCCCTCACATCACCAGAGCGTCCTTTATTTATTTATTTTTTTATTTCCACTTATACAAACTTAACAGGTACACTGGTCCCCCCTCCCACCAACCCCCTATCCCCCTCTGCCCCCTCCCCTCCTCCTTCCCTCCCCATCCCCAAGTGCCCCCCCTCCCATCCCTGGAGCATCCTTTAATATGCATGTCAAACTCTCCTCTGGGTCCTCCTCTCCGATGAGGTGCAAGGACCCAGAGGCATTTCCCAGAACCCTTTCCTGTGTTCCCCTTAAGCATAGGAACATTACTATGGCTGCCAATTCCTTGCCTCCAAGGATCCTAGTGCCTTTAGGCACTTTGTGGGGTCAATAATGTGTTGGACATTGCGCAGGGCATGCAAAGTCCTATTATGATTGCTTCAGCCCTAACTTGTATGGAGTATCTTGCATATCATTACTCCTCCCATCCTTGTGCTCTTACAATCTTACTCCCCCTCTTCCACAAATTTCCCTGAGCTTCAGGATGGGGAGAGATTAGGCTGGCCCAGTTCCAGGTGGTTGATATAGAGTCTGATATTCTGAATTATGGTTTGTTGATTTTTTTTTTCAGTTTTGCTGCTCCTGCAATGCCCTTGGCTCCATCCTGATGGGTATTGGATGTCACCCCCTGGCCAGAGATAAGAACCTCTTAAATTAGAGTCTTGTAATAAGAGTATATTCAAAGGTAGATGGAATAAAAGTAGGAGACCGTGGTGAGGGAAGGGTCAATCACCCATTTGCAAAATGGTTACTTTCTATCTGCCAGACTATATGACCTCCCCTTCAGGTGAGATCATACCCCATCAGTTGCAAATGATCAGGAAGGAAAGTCTGTGAACTTAACCAGATGTATCATTACTTACTTGCAGTCCTTGATGGTGGCTTATTTTCTCTGCCCTCTCTCCTTGTTTCTGGTGTGGCCCTCCTTCCCCATCCCTCCTTTATAATCTTTGCAATTACTGTAGGTATTACAGAGATTTGTCTTTGAGTGTCTCTAAGTGGATTTGGTACTAGGATCCACCTATAGTACATACGGCGCTTAATTTTCCATGTCTGGGATACTTCACCAATATAATTGTTTCTAATTCCATCCATTTCCTGAGAAATCGTATTAATTCATCATTTTTGATGGCTGAGTAGTATCCATTGTATAAATTTACCACATTTTCCTATCCACTTGTCAAATGTTGGACATTTGGGTTGATTCCATAATTTTGCTATTATAAACAGTGCTGCTATGAACATGGTCTTGCTTGTGCTATCGAGGTGAATTTTTGCTGTATGGGGGGGTTATTCCCAAAAGTGGAATAGCTGGATCATATGGCATTTCAATCTATAATTTCTTTAAGAATCGGCAGATGGCTCACAAGAGTGGTTATATGAGCCTGCATTCCCATATGAACCTTTTATTCCATCTACCTTTGAATATACTCTTATTACAAGACTCTAATTTAAGAGGTTCTTATCTCTGGCCAGGGGGTGACATCCAATACCCATCAGGATGGAGCCAAGGGCATTGCAGGAGCAGCAAAACTGAAAAAAAAATCAACAAACCATAATTCAGAATATCAGACTCTATATCAACCACCTGGAACTGGGCCAGCCTAATCTCTCCCCATCCTGAAGCTCAGGGAAATTTGTGGGGTGTAAGATTGTAAGAGCACAAGGATGGGAGGAGTAATGATATGCAAGATACTCCATACAAGTTAGGGTGGAAACAATCATAATAGGACTTTGCATGCCCTGCGCAATGTCCAACACATTATTGACCCCACAAAGTCTAGCATGGAGATTAAAGGCACTAGGATCCTTGGAGGCAAGGAATTGGCAGCCATAGTAGTGTTCCTATGCTTAAGGGGAACACGACAGTTCCCCTCTCTCCACATCCTCTCCAGCACTTGGTGTTGTTTGTATTGTGGAATTTTGCCATTCTGACCGGGATGAGATGATATCTCAGGGAAGTTTTGATTTGCATTTCCCTGATGGCTAAGGATGTGGAGCATTTTTTCAGATATTTGTTAGATATTTCAATTTTGTCCCTGTAATGTTTCTTTTAAGTTCCAAGGCCCATTTTTTAATTGGGCCATTTGTTTCCTTGGTGTTTAGTTTTCTAAGTTCTTTGTGCACTCTGGATAATAGAGCTCTATCAGATATGTGGCTTAGTGAAGATTTTCTCCCATTCTGTGGGTTGCTTTTGTGCTCGAGTTATGATCTCCTTATCTGAACAGAAGCTCTTTAGTTTCATAAGATCCCATCTGTTGAGTGTTCGTTGTAGTGACTGTGCTATTGGATTTCCGTTTAGGAACTGTTGGTCTAGTCCAATCAGCTCCAGGGAGTTCCCTACCCTTTCACCTAAGGTTATAAAAACCTCTGGCCTTATATGAGGTCCTTGATCCATTTGGAATTAAGTCTTGTACATGGTGACAAGCATCCATTCTGAAGGTTGCCTTTGTGCTCGAGTTACAATCTCTTTATCTGAACAGAAGCTCTTTAATTTTGGCCTCTGCTGCCCGCCAGCTCCCAGGTGAGTGAGTGAGAGAGTCTGCCCAGCCCAGCCCCCCACCCAGGAGCCACTTCCCCCTCCAGCGAGCACCTGGGCGGCCTCTGGCTTAGCCTGGGGCCCACCCCAGACCCCAGCCCCTTGTGTCCTCCCGCCCCCACGCACCTCCACTGCCCTGCCAGGTCCCAGGTCCCAGGTGAAGAATTCTGCCATCAACATCAGACCCTCTGCCTCTCCCGCCCACCGGGGACTTATGCACGTGGTCCAGGGAAGACACACTGCTACTCAGAATTCAATAGAGTCCAAAGGAAACTCAAGCAAAACTCTAAGGAACAAAGGGAACAAAGGCCATACATCTGGAATCCTCTACAATCATATCACGTGGGTAAGATTCTTCACATCCAGCCCCAAAAATAAGTAAACTTTTTTTTTCTTTCACCTTACTGGTCCTTTCTAGTATCAATTGCTGTAGATCAACTTCCTCATACAGCCACTCCAAAAACATACAACTGCAGGGAGTACACCACTCACCCTCACATATCACTAAGACACTAAATCATAAAAGTGTACTACCATACTAATATTCACTCCCTGGTTACTTAACCTGACTTAACTGATGTACTAACAGCCTAATAGCCTCATCTAGGATATAACAATAACAATACACAAACATACCCAATCCAAAGCAAGCACTAGTAATAACTGGCAAGTGTAACAATACCAACTACATCGATTCAATGAAAAACACAAAGAAACTGAAAGGTCCTAAAAAACAAAACAACAATGCCCAAGTCAAAGTGCAGATCCATGAGAAACAAAACCCAAGAAGACCAATCTCCCACCAAAAGAATTAATCCCATAATGATGGATTCCGACCAGAACAAATTCACAGAAAATAGCCATGAAAACCAGGTCCAAGATAAAGACTTTCAAAGCATGATCATTACCATGATTAATACTATGAAAGAGGAAATCCGAGAATAGTTAAACAACCGTATCAACCACTTTGAATAGGAACACAAGAGGCACTTGGAGGAGTTGAGAAAAACAGTTCAAGAAATAAAAATAGGCATAGAACAGTTAAAACAGTCTAAGGCAGAATTTAAAATTGAACTAAAAGACAAGTTATCTTCAACCCAAAACTCAACAGAGAGTCTTATCAGCAGAACAAATGAAGCCGAAAATAGAATTTCAGATCTTGAAGACAAAGTGGGAGAATTAACCAGCTCAATGGAAGAGATTGTTAAAGCCAAAAAGATACTGGAGAGGAACATTCAAGAGATATGGGACACCCTGAAGAAGCCTAACATGCGCATTCATGGAATACCAGAACAAGAATCCCAAAATACCACCCCTGAGGAAATTTTTCAAACGATCATAAATGAAAACTTCCCACAACTAAAGAATGAGAGGCCTATCCAAATACAAGAGGCATTTCGTACTCCAAACAGATACGACCAAAATAGAAACTCACCACAGCAAATAATAGTCAAAACACTCCACATTCAAGAAAAGACAAGGTGCTAAGAGCTTCAAGAGAAAAAAAGTAAGTCACTTTTAAAGGTAAACCTATTAAAATAACAAATAACTACTCAATGGAAACAGTAAAAGCAAGAAGAGCGTGGAGAGATGTACTTCAAGTATTAAATGAGCAAAAATGCCAACTCAGACTGATATACTCAGCAGAATTATCTGTCATGATTGAGGGAGAAAGAAAAGTTTTCCATCACAAAGACAACTTGAAGGGATACATGTCAACCAAACCAGGCCTTCAAAAAATGCCAGAAATGATACTCAAGCTTGAAGAAAAGAACAAGCATATCCAGGAGGACAGAAGAGAAGTATAATACCACCAAAACATAAATATCAAACAACATGCTTACAAAATCCACTAAACATAAAAAATGTCCAGAATTAAAAATAATTTCTCCTTTAGAACATTAAATGTCAATGGTATTAACTCACCGATTAAGAGACACAGATTACAAACTTGGATTAAAAACCACAATCCAACAATCTACTGCCATCAGGAAACTCATCTCACCACAAAAGATAGGCACATTCTAAGAATGAAAGGCTGGTCCAAAATCTTGCAAGCTAATGGAAGAACAAAATAAGCAGGGGTAGCAATTATGCTTTCAGACAAAGTGGACTTCAAACCAAAGAAAATCATAGGAGACACAGATGGATACTACATTTTAGTCACAGGTACAATTCACCAGGAAGACTCAACAATACTGAACATATATGCACCCAATACGGGCCCCTCCACATTCATTAAGAAAATCCTACAGCGTCTAAAGCGAGAAATCAACCCCCAAACGATAATTCTTGGGGACTTCAACACCGCCCTCTCAACATGGGATAGATCAACAGGTCAAAAGCTTAACGGAGACACTTTGGAACTTAATCAAACCCTGAAAGAAATGGACCTTACAGATCTCTATCGAACTTTTCATCCATGCACCAAAGAATTTTTCTTAGCAGCACACAGAACTTTCTCCAAAATAGATCACATATTGGGCCACAAAACGAATCTACACATATAGAGAGAAGTTGAAATTCTAACCTGTGCCCTATCAGACCACCACGGCCTAAAGCTGGACATCCACAACACAACAAACAAGAGAAAATACAGTAACTCCTGGAAACTTAACAATATGATGCTGAATGAGAACTGGATTCAGGAAGAAATTAAAAAGAAATTCAAGATTTCCTGAAAGTGAACGATAATGAAAATACAACTTACCAAAAACTCTGGGACACAATGAAAGCTGTCCTAAGAGGTAAGTCCATAGCTCTTAATGCCTACATCAAAAAAATGGAAACATCATAAATGAATAACTTAACAATGCAGCTTAAAGCTTTAGAGAAACTAGAGCAATCTGATCCCAAAAGTAGTAGAAGAGAGGAGATTAGCAAAATAAGGGGAGCAATATCTGAAATTGAGATTAAGAAAATGATAGAAAAAAATCAACCAGTCAAAAAGCTGGTTCTTTGAAAAAATCAATAAGGTTGATACATACCTAGCTAAATTAAAAAAAAGCAAGAGAGAGAAAACCCAAATTAACAAAATTAGAAATGAACATGGAGTTATCACTACTGATACCCAAGAAATCCAGAGAATTATAACATTATATTTCAAAAACTTATACTCTGTGAATTTTGACAACAAAAAGAGATGGATGAATTTCTAAGTAAACACAACTTACCTAAATTGAATCAGGAAGTTGTGAATTATTTAAATAGTCCTATAACATATAAGTAAATTGAAGAAGTAATCTCAAATCTTCCCACCAAAAAATGTCCTGGACCAGATGGATTCAGCACAGAGTTCTACCAGACATTTAAGGAGCTAATAACACCAATACTCCTTGAACTGTTCCATCAAATAGCAAAGGAAGGAACACTACCAAATTCCTTCTATGAAGCTAATATCATTTTAATCCCAAAACCTAATAAAGATTCACTTAAAAAAAAAAAACTATAGGCTGATCCCTCTGATGAATACAGATTCAAAGATTCTCAACAAAGTTTTAGCGAATCGGATTCAAAAACATATCAAAAAGATCATTCACAAGGACCAAGTAGGCTTCATCCCTGGCACACAAGGTTGGTTCAACATACGCAAATCAATAAATGTAATTCATCAATTAAACCAGTCCAAAGTCCAAGACCACATGATACTCTCGATAGATGCAGAAAACGCTTTTGACAAGATCCAACAGCCTTTTATGATCAAAACGCTAGAGACAGTAGGAATGGAAGGAACCTTTATCAATATAATAAAAGCTGTATACAACAGGCCCACAGCAAGGATTATGCTCAATGGGGAACAATTGGAAGCATTCCCACTTTGATCAGGAACTAGACAAGCCTATCCACTCTCACCACTTCTATTCAATATTGTACTTGAAGTCTTAGCTGAAGGCATAAGAAAAGAAAGGGACATAAGAGGGATTCAAATCGGCAAGGAAGAAGTCAAGCTATCCCTATTTGCAGATGACATGATCTTATACCTGAGGGACCCCAAAAACTCCATCAGGAAGCTCCTGGAACTAATTGAGAAGTTCAGCAGGGTGGCAGGAAAAAAAATAAATGTACAAAAATTCTTATATGCCCAGAATGAAAGAAGTGAAAAAGCCTTGAGAGAAACAATCCCATTTACTATAGCCCCTAAAAAAATGAAATACCTTGGTATAAACCTAACCAAGGAGGTAAAAGACCTTTACAACGAAAACTTTAAAACCCTAAAGAAAGAAATTGCAGAAGACACCAGAAGGTGGATTGGCAGAATCAACATCGTAAAAATGACGATCCTACCAAAGACAATATACAAATTCAATGCTATACCAATTAAAACCCAAAATAATTCTTTAAAAAAGTTGACCAAACAATCTCAAAGTTCATATGGAGGCACAAAAGACCCAGGATAGCAAAGACAATCTTGAGTAACAAAAACACTGCTGGAGGTATTACCATACCAAACCTTATTCTATAGTACAAATCCATAGTTATTTAAAAACAGCCTGGTACTGGCTCCAAAATAGACACACAGATCAATGGATAAGGATTGAAGACCCAGATATAAGCCCACAAAATTACAGCCATTTGGTCTTTGAGAAAGGGTCCCAAAGAATCCAATGGAAAAAGAACAGCATCTTCAACAAATGATGCTGGCAAAACTGGATCTCCACATGCAGAAGATTAAAACTGGACCCCTACATGTCACCATGTACAAGACTTAATTCCAAATGGATCAAGGACCTTGATATAATGCCACAGACTATAAAAAGCATATTTGAAGGGATAGGGAACTCTCTCAAGCTAATTGGGCTAGGCCAACATTTCCTAAACAGACATCCAATGGCACAGTCACTGCTACCAACTCTCAACAGTTGGGATCTGGTGAAATTAAAGAGCTTCTGTTCAGATGAAGAGATTGTAACATGAGTTCAAAGGCAACCTACAGAATGGGAGAAAATCTTCATGAACCACATATCTGATAGAGCTCTACTGTCCAGAGTGCACAAAGAACTTAGAAAACTAAACATTACAGAAAGAAATGGCTCAATTAAAAAATGGGTCCTGGACCATAAAAGAAACTTTACCAGGGATGAAATTAAAATGTCTAACAAATATCTTAAAAAATGCTCCACTTCCTTAGCCATCAGGGAAATGCAAATCAAAATCTCCCTGAGATATCATCTCACCACAGTTAGGATGGCAAAAATCCACAATACAAACAACACCAAATGCTGGAGAGGATGTGGAGAGAGAGGAACTCTCCTACATTGCTGGTGGGAATGCAGGCTCATACAGCCACTCTCGCGAGCCATCTGGAGATTCTTAAAGAGATTAAAGATTGAAATGCCATATGACCCTGCTATTCCACTTCTGGGAATAACCCCACATACAGCAAAAATTCACCTCGATAGGAGAAGCACGACCATATCATAGCAGCACTGTTTACAATAGCAAAGTCATGGAATCAACCCAAATGTCCAACAGTTGACGAGTGGATAAGGAAACAGTGGTACATCTATACAATGGAGTACTACTCAGCCATGAAAAATGATGAATTACTGGAATTTGCTGGGAAATGGATGTCATTAGAAACAATTATATTAAGTGAAGTATCCCAGACCCTGAAAATTACGCACCGTATGTACTGCCTAATAGATGGCTCCTAGTACCAAACCCACCCAGCCCACCTAGAGACACTCAAAGATAAATCTCTGTAATATCTACAGTAATTGAAAGGATTATGAACAGGAGGGGTGGGGTAGGAGGGCCACATCAGAAACAAGGAGAGAGGGGACCATGTTACAGCAGAGAAGATAGGCCTCCATCAAGGACTGCAAGTAAGTAATGAGACACCTGGTGAAGCTCACAGACTTTCGTTCCTAATCATTTACAACTGAGGGGGTATGATCTCACCAGAAGGGGAGGGCATATAGTCTAGCAGATAAAAAGGAACCATTTGCAAATTGGTGATTGACCCCTCCCTCACTGTGGTTTTCTACTTTCTTTTCATCTACCTTCGAATATACTCTTATAACAAGACTCCAGTTTAACAACTTTTTGTCTCTGGCCGGGGGTGACATACAGTGCACATCAGGATGGAGTGAAGGGCATTGCAGGAGCAGCAAAACTGCAAAAGAAAATCAACAAACCACAATCCAGAACTTCAGAGACTCTATATCGACCACCTAGAACTAGGCCAGACTAATCTCTCCCCATCCTGAAACTCAGGGAAATTTGCGGAAGAGGGGGCGGCAAGATTGTAAGAGTACAAGGATGGGAGGAGTAATGATTTGCAAGATACTCCACACAAGTTAAGGCCGAAGCAATCATAATTGGACTTTGCATGCCCCACGCAATGTCCAACACTATTGACCCCACAAAGTCTAGCATTTGCTAAAGGCACCAAGATCCTTGGAGGCAAGGGATTGACAGCCACAGTAGTGTTCCTATGCTTAAGGGTAACACAGGAAAGGGTTCAGGGAAATACCACTGTGTCCTTCCTTGTACGTCATTAGAGAGGAGGGCCCAGAGGAGAGTCTGACATGCACATTAAAGGATTCTCCGGGGATGGGGGGGAGGCACTGGGGGATAGGGAGGGAGAGGTGAGGGGAGGGGGAACAGGGTGGTCAGGGGGAGTAGGAGGGTGGGAGGGAACCGGTGTACCTACCAAGTTTGTATGAGTGGAAATAATAATAAAAAATGTAAAAAAAAAAAAGAAGGTCTTTAATTTCACAAGATCCCATGTGTTGAGTGTTGGTTGTAGTGACTGTGCTATAGATTGTCCTTTTAGGAACTGTTGGCCTAGCCCAATCAGCTCAAGGGGGTTCCCTACCCTTTCAACTATGGTTTTTATAGTCTCTGGCCTGATATCAAGGTACTTGATCCATTTGGAATTAAGTCTTGTATATGGTGACAAGTACTGGTCCAGTTTTAATCTTCTGCATGTGGAGATCCAGTTTTGCCAGCACCATTTGTTGAAGATGCTGTTCTTTTTCCATTGGATTCTTTGGGCCCCTTTCTCAAAGACCAAATGGCTGTAATTTTGTGGGCTTATATCTGGGTCTTCAATCCTTATCCATTGATCTGTGTGTCTATTTTGGAGCCAGTACCAGGCTGTTTTTATAACTATGGATTTGTAGTATTGTATAAGGTTTGGTGTGGTGATACCTCAAGCAGTGTTTTTGTTACTCAG
Source organism: Typhlomys cinereus (assembly GCA_023101885.1). Classification (NCBI taxonomy): domain Eukaryota; kingdom Metazoa; phylum Chordata; class Mammalia; order Rodentia; family Platacanthomyidae; genus Typhlomys; species Typhlomys cinereus. Next base: position 1,663,608 of record JALPQD010000127.1, read on the forward strand.
GATTGTCTTTGCTCTCCTGGGTCTTTTGTGCCTCCATATGAATTTTGAGATTGTTTGGTCAACTTCTTTAAAGAATTGCTTTGGGATTTTGATTGGTATAGCATTGAATATGTATGTATATGCTTTACATTTCTTTAAAACTTTCAATAATTTTTTATGTATTATAATTTGGAACTAAAATTGCAGAGGCTATTCCCTAAAGACTAGTAGAAATATTGATAAATTTTTTAAGGTGGTTGAAACTTTATGAAACGGGTCTAGTTGAAGGATGATGGTGTTCCCTTTGGGCTATAGCTCATCCCTCATCCTTGACCTCTCTCTCTCTCTCTCTTTCTCTCTCTCTCTCTCTCTTAATTTCTCTCTTGCTCTCAATCTCTCTTTTTCTATCACCTTTCTAGCTAACTCCAAGTATGCAGCTTATGCCACTACATCCTTTCACCAATGATATATTGCCTCACTATAAACCCAGAACAGAAGAGCTAAGTAACTGTAGACTGAAATCTCCAAACTAGGAGCCAAAGTAAATCTTTCCTCCTTCAATTTGACGTTTTTTTTTAAATGTTTTGTCACAGAGGTAGAAATTTGATGAGCACTTAGCTATTGTGTGGTTTTCTCAAAGGATATTTGATTTTTTAACTTTAGCATCCTGGAAAACATCAGGGCTGTTCTCATTTAGAAGACTACCACAATGGGTTTCTTATTTTAAATGTGTGAACATTCTTTCATTACTGGAAGTATTTGAGAAGAGTAAAACATAAAAATAGAGCTTCCTATACACTTTATGTTATATAAAGTGCATAGCTTTTATATAATACATACTAGTATAATCAAGGTATCAATAAAATTAACAAATACCAGAGTGTTTAATGCCTATACTAAAAAATACTAAGTAATTCTCTGATAGCCCTCAGGATACTTTTGTAGTGGTCACTATAATTATTCACTGTTTACTAAAAGGCCACTGAAGCACAAAGAAAGTGAAAAGCTTCTATACCATTTGTAAAATTCAAAACAAGATTCAAGTTTAAGAGTATACTTCCTAGCTTGTGGAACCCCATCTCTGTTGCAGATGACGTGTGCATGCACATGAGTACATATGTGTGTGCGATTGCACATGTACTTTTTGTAAACATGAAGCTTCACCTAAAAATCCAAATAAGGTAGAATCAGCACAGTAAGTCAAGGCAACAAGGTCTTTTTCACATGGTATTGCCTAAGAAAGCAGGGAAACAAAACCAGCACCAATTGATTTCTGAAAGTGTGACCAGAATCTGACCACTAAGTAAGGTAGTAAATAAGGGAATCACTAAAGATTCCTCACCACGAACATACTCAGTCTCATAGGAGACAGACAAAACTGCCATTCATTAGCTTCATTAAGAGTTCTTAACTACATAGAGCTGGAAGTTGAGTTATAACAACTATCTACACCTTAAATGTAGATATAGTCCAGTTAAAAGAAAGAGGACATAAAGGTGAGAGGTAGACATGTTAGGAAAATGTACAGGGGGAATGGGAAGAAGGACATTATATATATGTCTGACATTGACAAGAGTAAAAATATTGTTAAAAATAAAGAATAACATTTTTAACTTTAACAATCACTGATCTGTTTTACTTTGTGACTCTTTATGGCTTTAGCTGCATTAACCAGGTATATTGACAATTTTATTTCTATCTGAGGAAAGGTTAAGAAATAGTGTCAAGGAACATGGCTTAGGAATCCTGGTCTTTCCACTCATACTTATTGACACTTTAACATTTCTAAGAAATTCAAGAAGGAGCTTGCTTGTTGTGTCCAGGAGAATTGCCTTCCTTGGCTCACCATGCTGTGGCCAGTGATTGCCGCAAACACATCATCTTCTACTAAATTAAATTGCACCAGAGTCAGCTGTGGACAGAGAGCTTCAGCACCACAGATTCTCCATCATAAAGGAGAGAAGCAACTTGACAGGAAGAGTGACTAAAATCACAGAGAAATGAAACCACAAATGAGTTATATGTGTAAAAGTATGGAAAAGTGGAGGGAGAGAAAAAAAACAAGAAAATATTGTGCAATGTAGAAGATCCCAGAGGAAAGAGATTATTTTGTTTCATAAAGAAATTCCAGACTCTGGATTTCCTACTTCATTTAGATAATCCGTGTGAATTGAAAAAGGAATGCAAGGAGATGTGCTTTGGTTAAGAGGAAGAAGGCAAATGAGTAATTGAAAATACAGTTTAGGAGGAGCAACGATTTGCAAGATTCTCAACAATAGTTGGGGCCAAAGCAATCATAATGGGACTTTGCATGCCCTGCGCAATGTCCAGCGCACTGTTGCCCTCATAAAGTCTAGCATCTGTTAAGGGCACCGAGACCCCTGGAGGCAAGGGATTGACAGCCATAGTAGTGATCTTATGCTTAAGGGGAACAAGAGAAAGGGCTTATGGAAATGCCACTGGGTCCTTATATGTCATCGGAGAGGAGGACCCAGTGGAGAGTTAGGCGTACACAATAAAGGACTCTCTGGGAATTGGGGGGGAGGCACTGGGGGAAGGGGAGGGGGAGGAGGGGGTTCGGGGGGAGGAGGGGGGAGGGAGGGAACTGGTAAAAAATTTTAAAATGTATAATTAAATTTTTAATAAAAAAGAGGAAAAAAAAGAAAATTCAAACTAAAAAAAAAAAAGAAAATACAGTTTAGAGAAAATAATAGCATAATGTCAAAGCCCACATGAAAAATCAGGAGGGGTGTATCTTATGTGTGTTTTATATGCTAACTAAAAACATATACATCTTTTCAGAATATCCAATATTCCCGCACATTTACAATGAGATAAAAAATGCACATAAGACTGATCAGAGCTTTTTGATTCACATACATAATTTGAAATAATTTTTGGTTTTTTTACTATAACTCTCATTAATCATAATGTAATTTTTATGAATTTACAATTTTTTCTGTTGTCAAATTAATATTTTCATTTTATTTAATGTGTGGAAAAATAACAGGAGAGAAAATAAATCATTTAGATAACTAGGAATATGTGTATATTGCATTTACCATTTCTCTATATATTGAGATAGAGTTGATGAAAATCATGTTATTTTGAAAATACTATATGCAGCCTGTTTTTTCCTACTATATGTACTTTGCACATGTAGCTAAGCAAAGTTGAATATTCTACTATATTTTTAGTTTACAATGACTAACTATTCTGTCAGCCTTTGTAGATGTTTCATTTTCTAATTTTGCCACTGTATCCATCAAATACTGCATCCATCAAATTAAATATTTTACGTATTCCTTTTGCAGTATAACTTTTCTTAATGAGAAATTAATGCAAAATTAGCCTACATCAAATTTCCCTCCAAAGAGTTTTCAGTGACTTTTATAATTCCACTTTTAGTGGAATTCCATTTTTAGAAAAGCAGTTACATTCATATAAGAGGAATATTAAGGCAGACCGAGACAGAACAAGTCTTAGCTGAACTTCAATAATCCTATCCTTGAACTTGTACACCATATAATCTGCCAACAATTTAATTTGATTGATTGATGTTAGTATTGGCTCATGGTTTCCTACTCTTCACTGTTCTTATTTACCTTAATGCTCAAATTGTCCCAGGTCTGGTTCTGCAAATCCCACCATGTGGTCCCTGTAGCTTTTTGCCAGGTGCTCTTCATTCATTGAAAATTTCCTTGATTCTTTTCTAGCTCTCGAATCAGCTGTTTTCTCCAAAGATTCTTAATTTTTCTGAATTAAAATAGTGTCTTTGGACTTAATGTGTGCTCCTCACGTTGAGAATGCCATTGTTCCTAAGCTTTTTCTACGGACAGAGGCCAGGATTCTAAAGGTACATTTATGCTGTGTATATTTCTATATCCTTATTTACTTATTAGTGTACAAGGATGCCTTTAATTCCAACATAACATGACAAGGTTCATTTAGCCTTATCCTTTTGCATTTATAGCTCCCCTTTTTAGCTGTAAGATTTGCAGACCTGTTTATCCTTAATATATTTAATCGTTTGTTTAAAACTCTCCCATTGTCCCTGCCCTTCTGTGCTGACTGCCTCCTAATCTCATCCAGTTTATATCCAAACATCTACTGCTGCTCCTCCACACACTCCTTCTACCACTTCCTACTCCCTGCTAGCACACACATTCTTTTTTCTCCATTTGAAATTGAAACCTTAAGCCAGTCTGCCAAGCCTTCTGTCCCTATGTAGGTTTCTTCTTCACTGAAGCTGAACTCTGACACTCCATGCCAATCATCTTTCACACAAATGTCTCCTCACACAGATTGATTCCCAGCCGCCACTTCAGGAGACTGTTCTGTATGGGCAGCTCTTTATCCTGTTGAAGCTTTGACAATCCACACTACACACTTCTCATTATATCCCTTTTCCTCTGTCTTCAGTCTGCATGCTTGCAACAGGTCTTTTCCTTGGCAGGAAGATATCCTCCCACTATTTGGGCTTTGTCACTCAGCTCTGACAGTTCTCCCCACATTTAAGCTCTGATTCCTCTCATCAGGCCAATCCTCTGCAGACATATCCTAATTACATACTTGAACTCTTATTGCCTGCAATTGGAAGCTCATTTTCATTTTTTGGAGGCTTCAATCTTTCCCGCCAGGATCAGCACTAGTGTCTCACTCTGGGCCACCATGTCTCACTCCATTTCCCCAGTGCTAGCACCTACTTTGAACATTGTTACTTCATAGCTGTGGTCTTAATTGTCCAGTGATATAAAGGAAGAGTATGGCAAAGTAAAGAAAGACACTTAAAGGGAACAAGGAAAGGATAAGAAAGAGTCACAAGTGCCTTTGGTTTATTTAAATAAAATCTTCAATACTGATGTTGATATGGGCAACAATGTTGTATCTTTTCAGATCTCTGGAACTTGCTTGATTTAACAGTGTTTTTAAACCTATAGCATATTTTATTTTATTTCAGAGTATTATAGTCATAAAGGACTTTAAGAAGAAATTCTGCTCAATCGTCTGTGTCTGACATATAGCAAAGTCTCAAATATTAATTTTTAAAGGAACTTTCACTAATTTAGTATTGCCTTTTATCCCTAAAACACTAAGTAACATCTGTTAAAATTCTGTAATTCTTTTTTACTGCAGAATATATTATTTTCACATCAAAATACAAATACTATGATAGAACATGGACAAGATATAATTTTTATTATATTGTAGTGGATTATATTTTCTTTTTATATTTTTATATATTTTTCATAGTTTTATAAGTACAATGAATAATAATCCTTGCTTCCTCTTTCTTCCCTCCCTTTTTCTCCCCTACACAATCTGTCTGCTTCTCCTCCCTTCACCACTCCATCCCATTCCATCACACCCTCCTGCTGGTCTGCTTCTATGAAACCTGGGTTACCACTGGATCATCTGCCTTGATGAAGGCTCAGATTTCTGTGTCTTGGGCAGACCCACTAATAGGGGAACTCCCCTTCACCTGTCTAATCCTATTTCCTAAGGTTCCTACTGCTTGAAATTATTCATTCTGAGATCCTCCCAAGTCCATGGGGGGATGTTGGTATGTCAAACATTATGCAGGCCTGGTAAGGACCAGTCTTATTGCAGTGAGTTCTTGGATACAGCAGCCCTGCTTTGACTGGAATGCTTGTCCAGCAGTAGACAAGACATCTTTAGGCCCTTATAATCTTACCACTCCTCTTCAGCAAGTGGCGAGTGTTTTCAAACATACAAATGGTAGATTAACCCAAATGGTAGATTGTAACACCTATAGAATATGGGACAGCACTTAATCTTTGTTTTTCTCATTCCATTCTCTGTTATGGTCATCTTTTAAAATCTGTGCATATTTCATGCAATTGCTAAAAGACCAAATGGTAATGATATATCCATAGTTGATAGAAAACTCTTTAAAAACGTGTATGGAAAAATAAATCATTTTACTGCTGGCTTTTAACTCGCAAGACAAAAATCACCTCTACCAGTTCCTCTGAAAGCAACTCACAAATAAGTATTATAGAATAGAATACATTCAAATGTATAAAAATCTGCAAATATCAGCTCATAGATTTACAAAGTTCTAGGTGCCCTAATTCTCTTTAAATGCTTTCTTTTGGTTTTTGGAAAAGGAAACAATATTCAACTATTAGGTGGTTGTCAAAATTAAAGGACAAAAACTTGGACAAAAATTAGTATACATGGATATAAAGTTCTGTATGCCTCTCTGTCAACTCACAAGGTAAGTCCTTGCGATGGTCTATTCACAGAGTGAGGAAGTGGACATTTTCCAGATGAGTTTTCATCCTTTTAGCAGAAAGTTTGATGCCAAATTAATAGAACAAATTCAACCAGTTTTACTTCTGCTACTCATTTATTCAACAAATGAAAACGATTGGATTTTAAGAATGCTAAAAAATCAAATGCACATTATTATTGATTATACTAAACTCCCTGTTTATTATTAAATAGAACAGTTCTAATGATAACATTTTATAACATTATAGCAAGTGTATTGTTTTCATGACATACAGACTTCATTCATTCCTCTTAATAGAGTCAGACATCCTGTATAATCTCTCAGACATCCTGTCTAGCTCCCTTTAATAATTACACAAATATAATATGTGTAAATGCAAAGTATGATGTGCTTGTTGAAATAAAATTAAATGAGTCTGAATCTACTTGAAAATTGGTTAGAAATTGTAATGGTTACTCTTAACTATTGTTGTGAGAGAGCACTTAAAGTCAATCAATTTATGGGAGAAAGGGAGATTTATTCAGCTTACAGTTCCAGAGGGAAGGGACAGTCTCTCAAAGTGAGGCGGCATGGTTGGCTGGCCAAAGCTGGAGGAGGCTAAGTCACCACAGACATCTTGGAGGCTGAGAGCTGCAAGTCTGCTTGCTGCAAAGGCAGACTTCTCCTAGAGGTAGTTTCGGACCGATCCATCTCAAGGCCCACCCCTTGTGACTGCCTTCCTCTAGCAAGTCTTCACCTCTCAAGGTGCCATGACCTTACCAAACACATGAGACTGTGGAGGACACATTTCAAACCATGACAAAAATTAACTTGAAAATCTTGCCTCAGAGAAAATTATAGTCCATAAAATCTATTTCTTAGCCAGCAGAGGATGATAATGATTTATGTTCATTGTATTCATCTATGAAATTATCAAAGAATAATAAAGGAAATCTACTTCCTAGAAGCAAAAGTACTAAGTGGATTAATTTAAAAAATAAAACATTAAAACTCAGGAGAATTAATAAAGAAGAAATGAATTATATAAGGTTTAGAGCATAAGGTTTTTACTGGAATAACATGGATGTGAGTGACAAATCTTATCTTGGTGATCAAACCTCCAGGGATGTCAATGAGTTATAAAACTTAGATGTCTTAGGAAGACAAGACACCAAAATAACTACTGTTATTAACTATTGTAAATAACTACTATTATACTCAGAGATTTGAAGAGCACTTAGCACTCAGCCTAAAAGTCTTCTTCTACAACAGAGGTAAAGAATCTCAACACCCTGACAGGATGGTGCCTAGGCCAGTAGAAGAGCAGTGAAATGGACAACAATGGCCACCCATATTTCACAATACCTGCTACCCAGCAATGCTCACCCAGAATCAGGCCATCCTAATTTCTCCCCATCCTCAGGCTTAGAAAATTTTGCAAAAGAGGGGGCAGTAAGATGGTAAGAGCCTAAAGATGGGAAGGTCCACTGCTAGACAAGACATTCCACTCAAGGCAGGGCTGCTGCAATACTGACTTACATAATGACTGGCATGCCAACATGCTCTCATAGACTAATGAAGATCTTAGGAGAATAATTATATGCAGTGGAACTCTTGGGAGTTAGGACTAGATGGGTAAAGGGATTGCCCATATCAGTGGAACAGCCCAGAGAGGGGTCACTTGGTTATGCCACAGAGGCCTAAATCCACAAGCCAAAGGGAACCTTGGAGTCCATAGAAGCAGTCAGGCAGGAGGGTGGGAGAGAATATAATGCACTGATAAGAAGAAGTGAGAGAGATGGGAGGGAAAGGGGATGGAAGGAAGCAGAGATCAGTACTCAACATGCTTGTAAAGCTAAGAAAAAAAATTTAAAAAGAATTGAAAAAAATCAGTAACCTGTGAGCATCTAATTGTCAAGAATAATTGCACAGCTGTCTGCAATTGTGAAAAGAAAAATTACTAAACATCTAGTATACTTGAGCAGGATGAAAAAACCTTTTACTCTACTCCTTCTCATCTTGTATAAATAGCTTCCACACAATGAATTAAAAAGTAACAAAAATCTATCAAAGTACTCTTAAATTTTGATACATGCATCTAATGACCTTAATGCAATTTAATCAAGCTCAGTAAGATATATTTCTGAGTGACCAAGGTCACTTGGAATCTTGATTGAAAATCAGAATCATATTCCCAGAACACAATGAAATAAAGGAAGATAATGTAAAAAAAAATACTTTAGATACTGCACACTCTTTGCTTTCTGGACACTCTTTTTCCCTATTTTTCTTTTCTTTCTAGAATCTTTGTAACATATATCAGTGTTGTTAATAACTTTTATAAGGGTGAACTGTACCTTATGGAAACTTTCATCAATGCAGCCTGAAAACATTTGATTTTGAGAGTTTAGTTTTTTTTTAATTCCAATTGCTTATTTCATGTCTAATTTTTATTAATCCATGAATTCCAAACAGGTTGATTTTAATTCTATTATGCTTTAGATTGTTTATCTTTCACAGAAAGAAATACTAGCACTTAGAAATAATGATAATTTGAGACCTAGTCACAATATAAACAGTGCATTTGTCATGTATTTAGTAAATGTCAGACATTTAAACTATTTTCTTTATTTCTTTCAACAACTTTTTGAGGTCAATGTTGTTGTTGTCCTCCACCCTTTGCTAGAAATATTAGCTTGAGAGAAATGACAAATGCATTGTTGCACTGTTAGAAAGTGGTACAACCACAATAAATACCAGATCTGCCTGTCTCTAAGTGCCATAATAAACACTATGTCATGCTGGCATAGAATTGTGTTTTTAATCCACATAATTACAATTTTCTGGAGGCAATAATGGCAAGTGAATTCCAGAACTTAGGTGATAAGAATAATGACTGCAGATGTTGAAATAAGTGCTTCATAAAATGACTTATGCTTACTGGGCACTTTCTGAAAGAATGTAAGTTCTTATATTTGCTTCCCCGAGAGTTGACTGACTGTTCAGTGCTGAGTGTAAAGTTTAAGATGCAGCTGCATTGGAAAGCTGTGTGAAATACATGGGGTAAGATAAATGATGATAGCTGGCCACTTCTGCTTTGCCATCCTACATTTCATAAATTCATGATTGACTCCTGCTTTATTCCTTACTATGCTATTTACTAAATTCCTATCCTGTTAGAAAAGTGGTTGTAAGTACCATTGTTACTTTTCTATATTTTTAAATTAAAAAGAAAAAAAGTACTTTTTATGGGTGCACAAGTGTCCATACAGACATTTGCTTACCAAGGCACAAAGGATATCAGAGGATGACTTTGGGTAGTTGATTTTCTTCCTTCTACCTTGCTGAGACAGGGTTTATGTTCTCTTTGCCACTGTATTCTAAACTGTTATACACAAAAGGATCTTTCCAATTCTCTGGCATCTACCTATTATCTTACTGCAAGAATGTTGCGATTATAGATGTGTCACAATATCAGGCTTTTATATGCATTTCAGAGATGATCTCAGGACCTCAGTCCTTGGGAAAACTGCTTTTACCCACTGAGCCATCTCCCCAGCCCACTCTTGTTTTTCTCATGTAAAAGATTTCCCATTCTTCACAAAATTCATTACAGACACAACACAGAAAAAGTTGAAGAAAAGAAAAGCACATAAATGTATTTAATATAAGATTTATGTTATTGCATGGAGATTTCAGATATGAAGACACAAAGAAATGAGGAAGATATTTTATGCAGAGCTGTGCAAAAAAAATAGATGATAATATCTAAGGATAACAAACTCAGTGGAACATAGCAGGACCTGTTTATCTTCCTGTGTCTTTTTGACTTGAGAAATAGGGGCATTCCTTTCTTTCTGGGAATGGGAAGGCAAATCTGCAAGATTTTATGGCCTCTTTTAGAAGTTATGGCCTGCTTGAGAGAAGAAGGGAGAGAAGCGAAAGCAACCTGCCAGTCCCTGCTGCTTCCTCAGCTACCACAGGTGCCATGTTCTTGGATAGCATGTCCTGAATTCTCCCATGGTTGTATATTTTGGAGCATACATTCTTCCAAAAGTTGAAAAAGTGTAATTCTTTTGTTCATAAAGATACATCATAGTCACTATACACCATGCATCTCCACTCATGTTGTTTTATTTCCACTAAAGTACACATTTAGCAATCTATCTTACATAATTCACTATAACAGAAATGTCATAAAACATAGAGTAAGAGGTATAAATTGTATGCTTGAGTCAACCTCTATTTTTTCACTGTAGTTCACCAGGTAATCTCTGTGATCTCCTGTCCACAGTGGTTGATTGATAATAACTGTCATTAATGTACAAGACTAGAGATTTGTTTCTTCACCTTTCAGAAAAAAAGATGTGCTAATGTTAATCGTGCCTTATAATTGTTTAAAATTTTGGTACATATTTTTACCTAGTTATACAAGCTTGATCGTTACCTCTCTTCTTCTCCCTTTCCCCTCTCTTCCTCCCTGTTGTCCCCAATTACACTCTCCCCCCTTCCACTTTGTCCCCCTCCTTCTTACCTGTTTTCTTTCCCTCTTTCTCTCTTGATGTTTCCTGATTTCTCCCTCCCATCATCCAGTGCATCTGTTTATGTGGGCACTCTTGAGTCCTCTACAATAGTGAGGGTACAGGACTCTGTGGCATAGCGTGGGGCCCCTTTTTGGGCTACCCTTCTAGTATGGAACTCTATTATGACTGTTTAACACCTTGCCTCTAAAGATCCTATTGCCTGAAGCCTTCTCCCCTGTGATCCCTGCTAGATTTTGGAGGATTGTTGACATGTTATACATTGTGCAGGTCAGGCAAGGTACAATCATATTGTGGCTATATCGTGGCTGCTACAGCCCTGACTTTTGTGGAGTATCTTGTATATCATTGGTCCTCATGATCTTTAGGCTCTTACAATCTTGCCACACCCTCTTCTGAAAGGTTCCCTGAGCTTTAGGATAGGGATTTGGCTGATGTGGTTCCTGGAGAATATTGTAGAGTTTTTGTTTGGTGTTTTGAATTATAGTTTGTTGTTATCTTCAGTTTTGCTGTTCTGACACTGCCCTTGGCTGCATACTGATTGGTTATTGTTATAGTTAAGCACAGGTGTCAACTTGACTGTTGAGGATTTGAGCTCTGGGCACAGTTGTAGAGAGTTGATGGTTGACTTAAGACCAGAGCAAACCTGAAGGAGATTATGTAGCTGATGGGGAAGACCCAGCCCATGGTGGGTGGGATTAGGCCCTGGATAAATCACAGAGAGCTGGTTGAGAGAGTTGGCATCCTTCTGTGTACTTGGCTAGACATACTGTTCTGGCAAGTAAGGATCGTCCATCTCTCAGCTGTTATGTGGTGATGGTGGCCAGTTCCCTTGGCCCTGGTGTTGGTGCATGCTCTCCCATCAAGACTAGAGATTTGACTAGACTGAGAACTGTAACCAGATTGTCATAAGGAAATAAACTCCTTGTTCCCTTAAGCTGTTTGATGATCATTTATCAACAACTATGCAGATGGACTGCAACAGAATTTGGTACCCAGGAAGTGAATGGGGTGTTGCTGATAGATCTATGTGGATATTGTGGCTTTTGAATGGTTTCACTGGACAAAGTTGGAAATGCTTGAGAATTTTCACTTTGTGGATTTACAAATACTGTTCTTCAGAGTTTACTGGGCCAATTGCTGAGAGAGATAGTTTGGGCCCAATTTGTGATGAGGGGAACAAGAACTTTGGTAAAGCTGAGTTTAAAAATGATTGACTGGTTTGGGGGCTGGAGAGGTGGCTCAGGGGTTAAGCCTCCTCCTTGCAGGCGGAAGGTCCTGAGTTCGGATCCCAGATCCCACGTATAGACACCAGGCGGAAGTGGGAGCAGCCTGCGCTTCTGGTCCTGGTAGGGCGGAGCCTGTGAATCCCGGGACAGAAGGAGGTGGAGGTGTCCATGGTGGTTCGCGAATTCGTCCGTGGTTCTACACATACACAGACACACACACACACACACACACACACACACACGCGCGCACATACACACGCATATGCACACAGTTGAATAAATAATAATAATTAAAAAATTTAAAAAAATGATTGACTGGTTTGCTTGATAGAGGAGAGCTGTGCTGGCAGCCTTGATGATTTCCATGAGGAAAGGGCAGACAGCTGAATAGCTGCTGTTGTTGGAGAAATAAACATCAATGAAGGAAAACCTAGTGACTTGCACTGGAATGGTGGAGGAGGTGAATACCACCATATGGCAAGTTTGTGGTTTGAAAATTCAGATTCCTTCAGGGGCAGAAAGCCCAAGTTAAAGCTGTTTCTTGCCCTTTGGAAGTTAGGCTGCCTAAAAGAGGCTTTTTCAGCATCAGCCCATAAAACTTGGTACAGCTGTGGCTCGAGTGGACTAAGCTACATTTCAAACTTGCTTCGGAGTCTGGCAGCATCACCCAGGTGGTACTGGTTTTGGTGTGTGATCACAGGGTTCATGAAGAGCAGCAAAAGCTTGGCACCAAGTGGCAGACATTGAATCCTGCAAGAAGGTGAAACTTACAGCTGCAGAGGCGAACCCAGAGTGTTGGAGATACCAGAACCATGGGGTGAATGCTGAGGATGACTGCAAATGGAGATTGAGCCTAGTTCAAGGAACTCTGCTTTTATAAAACTTTGAGCTGCAAACAGGGATTGGGAATGCCTAGAATCTTTGAGCCACCTTGACTACAATGAGCAACAGAAGATGGGCATTGAAGTACAAGGATGTGGTAATTTGCTTGACTTTGGTCTTAACTTGTTCTTTTCTCATTATTACAATGATTCTGTTTGGAATATTTAAAGTTTTTATTTGGCATAATTAAAGAAAGACTTTTAGTTCCAACATTTTAATAACTGAAATTTTAATGAGAATATTTTAAATTTGTTTAAGAAATATATTTATATTTTTAAGATAACTTTTACCATCTGTGGGGATAAGGAAAGGTTACAGTTTAATAAAAATGCTATTGTTTTTGTGTCAAGTTGACAAGGGGTGTAGTGTCATAGTTAAGCAAAGGTGTCAACTTGACTGTTGAAGGTTTGAGCTCTGGGCACAGTTGTAGAGAGTTGATGGTTGAATTAAGCCCAGAGCAAACCTGAAGGAGATTGTGTAGCTGATGGGGAAGACCCAGCCCATAGTGGGTGGGATTAGGCCCTGGATAAATCAGAGAGCTGGTTGAGAGAGTTGGCATCCTTCTGTTTACTTGGCCAGATATACTGTTCTGGCAAGTAAGGATTGTCCTTCTCTCAGCCGTTATGCAGTGATGGTGTGGCCAGTTCCCTCGGCCCTGGTGTTAGTGTGTGCTCTCCCGTCAAGCTGGACTGAGAACTGTAACCGGACTATGGTAAGGAAATAAGCCCTTGTTCCCTTAAGCTGTTTGATGGTCATTTATCAGCAACTATGTCGATGAACTACAACAGTTGTCAAGGTCATCTTCTAATCAAAGACAAAAGACTGTTTAAACCAAGATCTTAATATGATAGGAGACCCAAAGGTAGATAGAAGAATAGGAGTAGGACACAGCAATGAGAAGGGTCAGTCTCCAGTTTTCCAGTTCCATCTAACTTCCAGTCTTTATACCCTCCCTGAGTGGGGATATAAAACCTGTTCAATCCCAAGTGAATAGGAAAGGAAGTGAGATACATGAAATGTCTAGCTACTTCCATGCAGTACAAGACTATGGCCTAATTTCTCTAATGAAAGGTATTCTTTTGTCTCCTTTCTTTAGAGGTTTTCTTCCTCTTTTCTCCTATTTAAAATCCTTTGTTATTATAGAAGGCATTACAGAGATTTACCTTTGACCATGTCATTAAGTAGGTTTGCAATTATTAGGGAGTACAAATGGCATCTAACTTTCTGTTTCTGGGATACTTCACTCAATATAATTTCTTCTAATTCCATCCATTTCCCAGCAAGTTTAATTAATTCATCTTTTTTGATGGCTGGATAGTATTCCATTGTATAAGTGTACCACAATTTCATTATCTATTACTCAAGAGTTGGACATTTGGATTAATTATATGACTTTGTTATTGTAAATTATGCTGCAATGAACATGGTTGTACTCATGTCACTGTAGTGAATTGCTGCATTTTGGGGGATTATTTCCAATAGTGGTATAGCAGGGTCATATGGCATTTCAATCTTTAACTTTTTTAGAAATTGCCATACTGATCTTCATACTGTATAAGCCTTCATTCCTGCCAGCAATGTATGAGAGTTCCTTTCTCTCCACATCCTCTCCAGCATTTGGTGTTGTTTGTATTGTGGATTTTTGTCATCTTGATCGGGGTGAGATGATATCTCAGGGAAGTTTTGATTTGCCTTTCCCCTATGGCTAGGGATATGGAGTATTTTTAAAGATATTTGTTAGACATTTCAATTTCATCCCTGGAAAAGTTCCTTTTGAATTCCAAGGTCCATTTTTAATTGGGCTATTTATCTCCTTGGAGTTTAATTTTTTTAGTTCTTTGTACACTCTGGATAAAAGAGCTCTATAAAATGTATGGTTAGTGAAGATTTTTCTCCCTTTCTGTGGGTTTCCTTTTTGCTTGGTTTATAATCTTTTTAGCTGAACAGTAGCTCTTTAATTTCATAAGATCTCATTTGTTGAATGTTGGTTCTAGTGACTGTACTACTGGGTTTCTGTTTAAGGGATGTAGGCCTATCTCAATTAGCCCGAGGGAGTTTCCTACTCTTTCAACTAGGGTTTTTATAGTCTCTGGCCTAATACTAAGGTCTTTGATCCATTTGGAATTAATTTTTGTACATAGTGACAAGTACAGGTCCATTTTCTGCATGTGGACAACCAGTTTTGCCAGCACCATTTATTGAAGATATTGTTCTTTATCCATTGGATTTTTTGAGCCCCTTTGTCAAAGATCAAACGACTGTAATTGTGTGGGCTTATATCTTCCACCCTTATCCATTGATCTATGTGTCTACTTTGGAGCCACTATCAGGCTATTTTTATTACTATGGATTTGTAGTATAGATTAAGGTTTGGTATGGTGATTCCTCCAGCAGTGTTTTTGTTACTCAGGATTGTTTTTGCTATCCTGGGTCTTTTGTGCTTCCATCTGAATTCTGAGATTGTTTGGTCAATTTCTTTAAAGAATTACTTTAAAGATTTTGATTGGTATAACATTGAATATTGAATATTGCTTTCAGTAGGATGGTCATTTTTATGATATTGATTTTGTCAACCCAGGAACATGGGAGGTCTTTCTATCTTCTTGTGTCTTCTGTAATTTTTTTCTTTAGGGTTTTAAAGTTTTAATTATAAAGGTCTCTCACTTCTTCAGTTAGATTTATATCAAGCCATTTTATTGTTTTAGAGGCTATAGTAAATGGGATTGTTTCTCTTAGGACTTTTTCACTTTTTTCATCCTTGGTGTGTAAGAAGGCCACTGATTTTTGCACATTTATTTTGTGCAAAATGATGAACTTCTGTATTAGTTCCAGAAGTTTCCTGGTGAAGTTTTTAGGAGCTCTCAAGAATATATGATCATGTCATCTGCAAAAAGAGTTATCTTGACTTCTTCTTTTCTGATTTGAATCCCTTTTATCTCCCTCTTTTATCTTATGGCTCTAGTTAAGTTTTCAAGTACAATATTTTATAGAAGTGGTCAGAGTGGACAGCCTTGTCTAGTTCCTGATCAAAGTGGGAATGCTTTAAGTTTTCCCCCAATTTAGTATAATCTCTACTATTGGCTTGTTGTGTAAAGCTTTCATTATGTTGATATTAGTTTCTTCCATTCCAACATGCCTTACAGTTTTTCACAGGGTTAAGTTTCCATTCACTTACATTTCAAGGGTAAAGTTTTCATAGCCATAAGAAGTTCCTCTTAGCAGAAATCACTGGCATGCAGTACTAAATATATTTTTAACCTATTGTACAGTTTTTCTGACTAGTTTATCACTGATCATTAAATCTATAGAACACATCAATATTACATGAAAAATCTTTAATCCTGTTTTGTGAACTCCCACTCCAGTATTTCTCAAATTTCTATGTCAAAGTTCAAGGTAATATACCTTGAATCATTAGAAATCAACATTTCCAGATTTACACATCTAAAAAAAATAGTGTCAGCAACTTGTTAAGTTTTAGATTAGTGGTTTAGGCAGAAGTTCGAGTTTATTTCATTCACAAGTGACTCTCCTACAAAAGAAAGACTACAGCAGTAAATAAAAAGTTACTACTGAGAAAAGCTTGATAACGGAACAGTGTAGGCCACAAGCCTGAGTACACCCAAGCTGCCAGTTTGCTTTCCCGTCCTGTGTACCCTCATTGTGAATTAGCATGGTAGATTAGATAATTTTAGTTTTCAAAAATGTCTTAAATTTTATTTATTGAGAGAGGCAGAGTGTGTGCACTTGCTGTAGCACTGGTGCGTGACTCAGAGGCTGGGCAGGTGACCCTGGTGACCTGAGTGAGCTCTGTCCCGGGGGCTCAAATGGCAGAAGGAGATATGACTTCCAAAAGATGATTTCAATTTTAAGAAGAGAATTATTTGATAAATCTTCCTAGACATTGAAAATGTAATGTACTGAGAATCTTTCATGTCGGATAAGGAGACACTGTAACACCTGTCCATTCTGCTTCTTGTGAACCAAACAGGAAACTTTGGCAACCCCTAGGCAGAAGCCTTAATTTAGAACACCAAGCTGTAAAACCAACCATTGTAAGAGCTGCTTCCTCAAAAGGTTTGATGCACTGTCATTCATTTCAGAGTATATTTTATATAAGCTCATCATTAGCAAGCTGCTTTTTCTGTCAACAGGTGTATTGTGTGGACAAAATATTTTTCAGACCCTGCATTCCAGGGTAAATCAGCTCTGAAGTCTACAACTCTGAATGTATTTGTATTACATGCCATTCTGATGAATCTCATCACTCAACATTTGATGCATCTGGATTAACCATTAGAATCTTAAATGCTGGCTTTAAGTTTTGATTTTATACCGACTCCTTCTGATTTTATTAGGCGTTTCACCCCTTCAGGTTTCTGTTTGTTTCTCACCGTCAATTCCTGCTTTTAAAATACTTCAGGACATTCCTTTTCTTGTTTCTTCATGTTGCAACTCCTCTTCCTCCCTCCTTTGATTTCCTGCCCATATCCCTATATTATTTATGAGTTCTGTAAATAATGATTTTGTTATTTAGCTCTTAAAATTTAAGATTGTACTTTGTTGAATAGAAATGTTTCTACTTTTCATTTGCTCTTACAGATTCAAGCTTCTCTTTTACTTATTATAAATCATTAAAGTTGTTTGTGTTTATGTACAATATAGCGTAATTAACTTATGTAATTTAAAATATTCTAATAGCTATAATTAATTTCAAAACATGTGATTGGTTTTAATAACATTTTACATAGCTCTATATTTCAGAAACACCATTTTAACATACAGTCATTAAAAATAGCTAAGATTTTATGTTCAATTTTTTCACACTAGGTCCTCAAAGTCTAATTGCATTTTACTGTTAAGAATTACACTTACTAGGATGTATATTTTTCCATTACAATTTAAATTGGCTACATTTCAAGTGTTCAGTAATCTCATGACACTGCTGTATTAGAAAGTTCAGGTCTAAATATTTATAGCTAGAAGCCTCATTGAAAATGACATAAGAGACAAAATAACCAAGCACCCTGTTATGATTTGCATACTGACTATTCCCCACTTCCATATGTTTCATTTCAAGATGATGGAAAACTTTGGAACGTGGGATCCAGTTAGAGGAAGTTGGTTACTAACTAGTAGCCTTCAAGGTTATAGCTCAGTCCTGCTTCAAATATCTCCCTGTTTCCTGAATCACTGATATGTGAAGAAGTAAAGACTCTCAGACTCATGATCTTGTCGCTTGCCTCAGTTACTCTTTCTGCTGCTATGAGACAACACTCAGACTCGAGCAACTTAAACAGAAAAAGTGAGGGGTTATTTTGGTTTATTGTTCCAGAAGAGAGAAACAGTCCATCACGGCAGAAAAGGCATGGCTGACAGCAGAAACCTGAGTAGGTTTAGGTTACCACAAACATGGAGGAAGAGAGAGAATGCCACAGACTGTGAGAGGTGAGTACTAGCAGAAGTAGAGCAGAGCTGTCTAATCTAAAGGTTCAACCCTCAGACATGCTTTCCTTCAATAAAGTTCTACCTCCTAAAGGTGCCATAACATTCCTAAGACATGCTTTTCTCCAGTAAAGTTCTTTCCTCCAGTAAAGTTCTACCTTCTAAAGGTGCCTAAACATTAACAACAGCTGGGAATACAAACACATGTGGGAGACAACTCGCATTCAAGCCATGACATTACCTCAGGGTCATCTGCCACCAGGCCTACAATAGACTATATCCCTTCAAATTGTAAGCACACACAAAAATATCCTTCTTCCTTTAATTTGCTATTATCGGTCTTACTGTTAATGACAAGAAAATAGCTAATACAATTCCTTACTCAGAAAAAAGTCTAAGAATTTATCTTAACATCTCACCATGAAAGGAGAAAGTTCAAGAAGCTCCACACCTTTCTGAAAGAATGATACTGACTAATGCAGATGGGGATGAAAACGAGAATGTTTTCCTCAATGGTATAACTACTATGTATGTGTGTGTGTGTCTGCCTGTCTGTCTGTCTGTGTCTGTTTCTCTGTGTATCTGTGTGCCTGCGGAGACACAAGGGTGACATCTGAAATCATCTTCAATTGTTCAACCTCCACACTGCTTGCTCTGGAGTTTCCCGGGTTTTGCCTTCCAAGGTCAGAATTGCAGACTACTGCTGCTACCACTCAACATTTTTACATGGGTTCCGGAAATCCAAACTCAGGTTCTTTTGTTGTGAAACAAGGATTTCAACCCCTGAGGCAGTCCCCTAGTTAGACTTTTTTTTTTTTTTTAATAACATATGGCTCCTGGGAGTGCCTTTGTTCTATGCATAGTACATTTATCAAATGCTTAACTGCTATTTTTACTATCCTTTTAGATGCTTTTCTAAATCTTTATAGATACTAAAAGGTTAGTGTTACACAGTGTTTTTCTGGTTTTAATATTTATTCCTTCAGAATTTTGTACATGAATACAGTGAATTTGTAATATTTTATGACACAACCCCTCATCTCATCCCCTCTCTTTTTATTGTCTACCAGTCTCTACTCTACTTTCATGTCTTTTTGTATGTATGGTTTACTGAGTTTTATCTGGGTTGCCTTGTAATGGTATGTGCCTGCATACTTGCTGGAGATTAAATCATATATCTGTAGGATAATGAAACTTCTAAAAGAAGGTATTCAGAATCTCTGAGAATTACCTCCATCATTCCAAGGAAGTATCCAATTGTTTTAGACAAAGGGGGGAAAAAGCATTGGCATCCCTATCCTCAGTGTACTTGGTGAGGCCAGCTTATGTTGTTCAACCTCGTTCAAAGACCAAGCAAGGCCTGGCTTTTACGTGCCATGTCAGTCACAGGAACTGCCTTGTCCTACAGGCTATGGGCGAGCACCATGGTCTTTTCCCTTCCATAGGGAATGAGCCTTCCACCTGAATGAGCTCCAGGATGGGCAAATAATCTCCACCCCCAAGTATATGTTCTTCCATGGGAGCAATGAATACTGCATACTCTGGATGAATAACTGACCACCTGTAAACAAACTTAATGATTTTTGACTATGATGTTTTATCATTTGATGTCTTCCATGAACTGATGCTCAGACGTTAAAGCCTTAAGAAGCTCAGTAAGATGACTTTTGTTTTTTCCCCCAATATTTTTCCTAAGAACTCTACTGATGACACAAATCTTGCTATATATTCTTTGCAATGATTCACATAGATTTCCTTTCCTTCTTTGCCTTTCTTTAATCCCTTCTTGGTTGCTTTAGCACAGGTTTAGATCTGATTTACATTTCAGAGTACATAGTTCAGATTTTCCAGAGCCTCTTCTACCTTATGAAGATTAGGTTTTCCAGTTATTTTGAGGCTATTTATATATTCACATAGTAGATTCCACTCACCAAAGACATATCATCCCATGCCAGGTAGAGGAAAATGACCATCTAGGGATGATCTCACCTAAAAGCAATCCATTCTCAGATAGCTCTGACATAGTTGCAAGTCTTATCACCTATCACAAGAAGCGTGCAACTGCCACTGTATCAAGGAGACATACTATCCCATGCCACATGAGTAGCCACACAGGTTTGTCCCCACAGATGTTCCATCCTCAAAGGTCATGCAAGCACTCTTTTCCAATTTATCTTTGGCTCTGTTCATCCCTGTTTGAACATCAACAATGTCGTGAGCATAAGTTCCTAGAAAAGAAGCTATTGTACCCGTAAGACTGATTGACTGATTAGAGCCTCAATGATGTAGAAAGGTCTAAAGTAAGTCTAGAGTCAAATGATCTTGGGTTATCTTTGGACCTTTACAGCCCTCTGTTACCCATTTCTGTATGTGTCCTGACATCTTGGTGACTATTAGGTAAATTCTTCAAAAATGTGTATTCAGACACCTGGCTTCCACCAACCAAAAGGGTAAGGATGCTATCACAGATAACCTTTAACAGAGGTTTCCCTTCTTTTTGGTAACTGTCATCTGATGTTTCTGCCAATGTGTCTGAACAGTGTATTAATTAAATATTTTCTTTGTTCTGTGACTATAAAACCTCAAGAAACTGTTATTACAGTTGTTTCCAGAGACTGGGCTGAAATGATATAGATATGATTAGTACCAGGGAATGTGTAAGGCTCACAAAGGTTATGATCTTTGTTCTGTTTATTGATCAGAGTAATCACTTCATTAATTGTATGTGCTCATCATTCACAGTTTGTGGATTTTATTTTTATATGCCTGACAAAGTAAATATATAATGTATGATGAAGCCACAGCAATGGAAATATCATAAAGGAAGCACAAAGCAAAAAAGCTAAACCAAAAGACCATCATTGAGAATTTATCAAGAGCTATATTTTTTAAAAACACTTTATTTATTTAGCATATGCATGTGTGTGTGGGGGTGGAGCACTGTTTGTCTCTGTGGAGGACCAAGAGTACTTCAGAAAACATCCTGGATTGCTTCGACTTCTTCTTTGCTTTGCTCTGGGATTTCCCAGGCTCTGACCACGATGGCTGGAAGTGTAGTCTTCTGCTGCCATTTCTCTCTTGTTTTACGTGAGACCTGGTATTGGAACTCAGGGCCTTGTACTTGCTAAGTAGAATCTTAAGTCATCTCTCCAGACCGTGCTTTGAAATTTAAATGTGAAAGGTAAAACCATAAGCAAATAGACAGAAATATTGAAAAATATCTGTGTCTTCCAAGGTTATAGTTGTGCTGAATTAAAACTGAAAAGAGAACTCTTAAGGTGAAAATAATACTTTATCACATAGAAATGCAATATTTCAGAAGCGTACAAAGGAAATTTAAGTGACTAACAAATTTATATGAAGAAATGACAACACACACTAGCACTGAACAAAATGAAAATTAGTAGAGATATTCATATTGCATATCAAAATATAAATGATCAACCACATGGAAAGCGAAGGTTCTTCTTTATAGCCTGGCATAGTAATTCTGCAAGCAAGTTGGCAGAACTTAAACTATTGATAAACCAAATAATCACACCTGCACATACTGTACTATTGGGGATGGGATTGGGGATGTCACAGTGCAGTTTGAGTAGGGATCTGAAAATGTGCACGTTTACAGCAGAATAACTCATGAGCCTAATGTAATGGAAGCAGGACTCTAAAATACAACTCATCAATGAGACCAAAAACAAGATGAACAAAATAGACAGGAACTTACCTCTGAAATGGAAGTAGGAGTGGGTAAAGGTGCTTGCCCCAAGACTGATGACTTGAGTTTGATCCCAGTTTGGTCCACACTGAGGAAACAGAGGAGGTCCTTTGACCTCCACATTCATGCTTAGGACATATAGACATTACATAAGGTTGACATATACACAATGCAAATAATTTTTTTAAAATTAATGTTTATAAAATTATGTATAAACTTAAGCACCTGACAAAACTATATTTTAAAACCACATTTTTTAGTTGTTGCAAACAATATAACAACACATTAACTGAAGAAGTTAGGAACAGAGTCTAGATATTAAAAAGAGGAAAGTAGAAAGACATTTTTCTCATTAGTATGAAGCCAGGTGATTTTCCTACCCTGGTTTTTCTTCTACCTGTGTATCAATAAACCTTGAAGATTTGGGATACTTTCTCACCCACTATTCATAAGCCAATATGTTTTAACTAGATTGTGCTTTGAATATTTACATTCCCCATTCTCCTGGGTTTGTTCCTCCCAGTGGGAAAAACATGTCTGCACTTCTGCAGATGGTACTTGTGCTGTGAGCATGCACTATCGCCCTCTACTGGCTGAATATTTAGGATCCAGTTATGAGTAGGGTCTGATTTCTCTTAGCTCCATAAAGTGATTTTATAATTAGGTTTTTCCCCTTCTTTTTATATATGTATTTTTTAGTGTTGCATACATGAACATAGTGAATTTATGATATTTTACCCCTTATTCCCCGGTCCCATCCTCCCTCCTTTTCCCCTTATAACCCTTCATCTCCCTTGCTAGTCTCCTTCCATTTTCAAGTCTTCTCATTGTGTGGCCCACAATGTTTCATCTGGTTTGCCTTTGATGACTTAAGCCGGAATACCTGGTGGAGCATGAATCATAGATCAGTAGGAATATCATTGAGGAAAGCATAAAAATCACGTCAATAATATCTAATTTATCCTTCTAACTAGAATTAGGATTTTTGATTTCCAGGTAACAAGCAACAAAGTTATTTTACAACAGGAAGTATTAATTTCCACATATAGAGTATGTTCATGTAGTTAATTTAATTCCTATGTGTTTCAGACAGACATATGAAATAAACTTTGATTTGTGATTATTTAAAATGTGGTGACTTTTAATTCAAAGTTTTAATACCTTTTATAAATAATAGTGTATCGATTACAACTTTAATCTGAATTTATTTACCATATGCTTTATTGTACTCAACACATTATACTGGTTATTTTTCCTGTTGTTGTTTTGGTTTCTGGCATTGAAACTTGCCTAGAGATGGCGATTATTTTCCTTGGAGAGGAAATTTTCAGGAACAGTTGCATTCAACACTCTCTTCAGCTACTTCATTCTTATAATTTATTTTGAGTGATGTTATCTACTTACTAAAGGGAGCCAAATTCTCTTGTCATATTCAATGTCAAATACTAAGTAGCAATTTGTAAGACATAGAAATATGAGCTTTAGGAAGATAAGTTTATGAGCCTCATAAAATTTACTTTAAAAAGAGTTTAAAGTGGATGTTTTTCCCAACTTATACTAAGAGAACTCAAAGCCTGATTGAACTTATTGAAAATAACATAGAACTGGTATCCCCAAAATCAGTTAATTTGGGTTAGGTGCACAATTTCCCATTAGCTGTTGCTTGTTGGTATGTTGAAACATTGGTCAGAGTTTTAAGACCTGTATGTGGAGAACTACATTGTGGGAAAGGTGAGAGGTCTGGCCGCCAGCACAGTCAGTGACCTTTCTCAACAAAGTTGTTTTAATTCAATTAAAATGTGGTTATAATGAAATGTCACTAAGGCAGCAGTCTTGCTGATGTGTGGAGAGATGATTAATGATCTTTAGTTGGGAAGATCTGTTCCCTAGTGGAACCTTACACTCTGATTCTCACACTGCAAGTGCCAGGATGCAATTCTCCCCAGTCACCAAGATAGAAGCAGAAGGACCAAGAGAAGCTCTGAGAGGCCACAGAGTGAGAGTATGAGACTAGGGTCATTTGAAGGTCAGAGAGTAGTCAAGTGAGAAGTATCACCTAGGGTGAGGTGCCAGATGAACTGGCTGAGAAAGAAGTTCACAAGCTTATTTGGCAAATGAGTCATAAAGGTGAACTTGGCATCCGCTTGGTAGATATCTCCCTGGAGTCACTCAATGAAGTTCCGTGAGGCCCAAAGGAAGAGATTTGGGAAAATTCACACTTAACATCATCAGGAAAATAGCATTTATTTGCTATTATAGATTTCTTTGCTGTTGTTGTTCTTATTTTGAGATAGTTACTCTGTATTTTTTTAGCTCATACCCACGCTCTCCAGGTAGTACAGGCAGACCTTGAACCAATGAGTGATCCTCCTGCCTCAAACTCCTAAGCTCAGAGATATAGGCAGGAACTGCCAACCAGATTTCTGAGACTTCGATGTAGCAGAAATTTCATTATTTGAACACTATCACTATTCTAATATTACCAGAAGTTGACTTTACCTAACTTTAAAGAGGTAATATTCACTAAGATTCTTTTATTTGTATGGGGGCCTGTGTCCATATTTTCTCATTTCTAACATCTTTGCCATTAAGATTTAATCTCCTTTTAAAAAATCTTTTTTTTCTGTATGCCATGGATTTGATGTTCCGTTCACATTTAGCATTTCAACATGTCTGCAAACTCCTTTATGAGGCAATCACTCAGAATAAAGACCACTGTGTATGATCATCCTGTACCCAGGATGACCAATGTATGGAAATGTTCTGCTTTTGATCTACATTCATGTTCAGTGGAAAATAGAGCCTCATGTGTCTCAAGCATCTCAAGAGAGTCTCTAATCTTTAGTGACTGAGACCTCACAAATCAGCTAATTTGCAAATGTGTTGTACAGAACCTCCTTCCCTGGGTGGATCTTGCTCAGACTTGTCTGAAAGAACAACTTGTCTGAAAGGTATAGAATGTGGAAATAAAGCAAATCTCTTAGTAGTCAGATGGAGACCAGCTCAGAATTAAAGGTTCAGTTTACTCTTCCATGCTCTATGGTCATACCTTCCCCATCTGAGTCCCAGCAACTAAAAAAAGTCTCGGGTTGGGCTGGAGAGGTGGCTCAGGAGTTAAGCCTCCGCCTTGCAGGCGGAAGGTCCTGAGTTCGGATCCCAGATCCCACGTATAGACGCCAGGTGGAAGTGGGGGCGGCCTGCCCTTCTGGTCCTGGTAGGGCGGAGCCTGTGAATCCCGGGGCAGAAGGAGGTGGAGGCGGCCATGGTGGTTCGCGAATTCGTCCGTGGTTCTACACACACACGCGCACACGCACACACACACACACACACACACACACGCACGCGCACACATACATACGCATGCGCGCACAGTTGAATAAAAAAAAAAAATCTTAGTAAAAAAAAAAAAAAAGTCTCGGGTCAGCACAAGATGCTTCTTTGTGAGCTCACAGTGACCGTATCCATATAGGAGGGGCCCACAGGTTCCCATTGCTGGGCCACCTCAGCCTTGGATGCTCTTGGCTTTCTCTTCATACTCCAGCCCTTGTTCTTCTAGTTCTCACAACTGAGTAAGATATTGTTATTATAAGACAGTTCCAAAATACTCCTTTTGGATTTTAATCCTGAATTTTAATCAATAAAATGGAAACTTGATTATCTTAGCTTTTTTGAAAGATCAGCCCCAACTATCATAACTCTTTTCTCATTTTCTTTTTCATTTTTAAAAATTTCAGATGAGTCTTTGTTTTAGAGGCTACATAATATCTTGTAGCACTCTGTTATACTGAAAAAGAAAACAACATATCCTAAAGTATATCTAAAAGTATCTAATCAAAGCTGTTACCACAAAAAAACTTATAGATAAATTTTGGGTTTTTTTGTTTAATTCATGGATTTGTATGATCTCTGGATGACTAGTATGAGTGAATTAATGACAGAGGAAAAATAAAATACATAAAAGCTTGAGGTGTGAGGGCAATGGTGCACTTTCAGGAGTGACTGGTTATATGTAGGATGCTGAGAACACAGTAAAAACGTGGAAATCCAAAGAATAAAAGACACCTGAAGCACTGATAGTAAATTGACAGATTCTGGATCTCTGACAAAAGAAATTATGCAATTGTGTCTTGTTAATATTTATCAGAAATAAGAAGTTAGAGAAACAAAAAGGAGAGTTGATGATAGGGTTCAAGAAACAATTAAAACTAATCGATGTTTTAAAAAGGCAGAAGATACACATTGAAGCTGCGAAGATGCTGTCTTTCACGGAGGAGGAGTTTCTGAAAGCGCTGGAGTGGGGAGATTCCTGAGTGGGGAGATTCCTGAGTGAGGAGATTCCTGAGTGATAGACGAATGACGTTTTGTGCCAGGAAGTAATGTTTGCATAAGTTGGAATACTTTGTTACTTTTCTTCTTCATAAATATTTTTATAAAATCAGAATTTCAAATAACTACCCTGTTTAGATGACCAAGTATCTGGAAGGATATTGTAAAACTGGTCTGTCATATTTAACTATTGATAAAAAGACAGTATTTTTAAAAATAAAGCAAGAATGACTTTTTCACACACACACACAAAAAATATTTATCAATAAGGAAAATGAATTAGAAGAAAGCTGGTTATGATAAGGACAAAGCAACGAATACAGGGGGGGATCCTGTGGATTAAAATCTAAACTAATGAACATTTAGACTGAAAAATACTTGATGATTCAGTGAGTACAGCTGAGGGTAGAAACTGAGGTGCCTCCCACATTTTTTCCTTGGACAGAGGGATACTGGTGTGAAAAGAGAATATCTAGAGCTGGCAAGGAATACAGAAGATGAGAGCAGTTGTTTATGCACATGCTGTGTATCTTAAAACCTTGTCCACGGGGCTGGAGAGGTGGCTCAGGGGTTAAGCCTCCGCCTTGCAGGCAGAAGGTCTTGAGTTCAGATTCCGAATCCCACGTATAGACGCCAGGCAGAAGCGGGGGCGGCCTGCGCTTCTGGTCCTGGTAGGGCGTAGCCTGTGAATACCCGGGCAGAAGGAGGTGGAGGCGTCCATGGTGGTTTGCGAACTCGTCCGTGGTTCTACACACACACACACACACACACACACACACACACACACACACACACGCACGCGCGCGCACGCGCGTGCACATACGTACGCACACACGCACAATTGAATAAATAATAATAAAAAAAATTAAAAAAAAACCTTGTCCACTATGTGAACAAACTCAGGGCATTTTCCAGAAGAATAAATTAAACATGAAAAAATGGAAAGACAATCTTAGTCATCCAAAGTATGATTGGTAAAGCT
This sequence comes from Typhlomys cinereus, assembly GCA_023101885.1. Taxonomy (NCBI): domain Eukaryota; kingdom Metazoa; phylum Chordata; class Mammalia; order Rodentia; family Platacanthomyidae; genus Typhlomys; species Typhlomys cinereus. The sequence goes on from JALPQD010000127.1 coordinate 1,690,945, forward strand.
AAGTCTAGAGTTTATCAGTTTTTCCAACTTAAGGAACTGCTATAATCAACTGAGCAATTTGGCACGCAATAACAAACACGTAAGTGGACGTGGTTAAGACCTTTGGAAAAGCAGAATTCAGGTGACATGAAAATGCATGAGTGAGAGTTAATGCTTGGAGTCATAGGACTCCAAGCTTTGAGGTGATATGTCTGTTAACCTGTCTTCTTGATTTTAAGTTTTCTCCCTTTATTCTAGCCACTTGAATAATCTTGTCAAAATACAGGCAAGCATAGCACTCTTCTCCACAAAGCAGAGCAAAACTTACAGTTTCAGTCAAAATAAAAGTCAATGTTATAGAAGTCCTTGAGTCTCCTATGCTGTGTTCATCGACACATCATTTTTTTCCAGCTATCCCCGCCCCCATACTTTTCTTAGTGGCTCTGGGTTTCTTGTAAATCTCTGAACTATTCTACCCTCAGCACTTGCATTAGTCCTTGTTCTTTCCTTTGCTTCAAATGGCCAGACCATTCAGCAGTTTGTCATCTTGTTTCAAGTCACTGTCTCAGCAACATGGATTTCTGTTCTTACAATATAACACCTACGTACATCAGCTTACCCCAACCTCATCTTTCTCTCTTCCATATATATGGAAGAGATTATGCCTCACACACACTTTCTCTCTCTTTCTCATATATATCACATGCCAGAATCTACAATGTTTTATTTGCATAAATAGAATGAGTGTGTATTTTATTGTAAACTTTACGTCTTAGTTTTCTTCTTTATCCCCACTTTGTGTGTGTGTGTGTGTGTGTGTGTGTGTGTGTGTGTGTGTTCAAGAGGACAATTGGGTGTGTGCACCTGTAGAGTCCAAAGGATGATATCGAGAATCATCCCAGACTGCTCTACTTTCTTATTGTTTTGCTCTAGGGTTTCCAATTTTCTGCTTTCCAGAATTGGAAGTGTAGGCAAACAAAACAAAACAAACAAACAAACAAAAAACTATTGCCTAGCATTTGGGGGAATTTGAGAATCTGAAATCAGGTGTTTTTGTTTGTGGGGCAATGTTTTTAGTCCCTGAGCCATTTCTCCACCCCTCCATACTAAATTTTATCTATCTAATTATTTATTTATTTATTTATTCATTCATTCATTCATTGATTCACTCATTTATTATTTATTCATTGTGTGTGTGTGTGCGTGTGCGTGTGTGTGTGTGTGTGCGCGCGTGTGTATCAGAGAGCACTGTGTGTCCCTGTGGAGGACCAGGGGTAACTTCAGGTATTATCCTGGATTGCTTCTACTTCCTTTTTGCTCCACTCTGGGATTTCCCAGATTCTGCACATCAGGCCAGAAGTACAGGAATGTCTCTGCCCATTTCCACCTCACATTTTTATGTGGGACCTGGGATCCAAACTCAGGACCTCCTGCTTGTGAGATCAAGTCTTAACTCCTGAGTCATCTCTCCAGCCCCTATACTGAGTTTTAAAGTAGCTTTTGTTGTTCTGATAAATATTCAGAATAAATCATTGAATTGATGAATATAATGAGCACTTCCATATATTTCTGTTTTGATATTTTTGGTTAGATAAAACAAATATCTGTGTTTTAATGCTTTTGTTTGAATTAGCATTATTAGCATCTGACATATTTCTGATGAGGTAAGAAGTTATTAAGAGGATGGAATCTAGACCAAACCGTAGCAGGGGTGTCCTCAGGACATTATATATAGAGAAAAAGATTAAAGGTCCAATTACTGTCTTGTTAACTTTTCAAAGTAGATGCCTAGATAAACAGATGTGGTATGCAGGATAAGAGAATAGTCTAAGACAAAAGATGCACAACTCCACATCACATTTTACAAGGAGATAAAATAAGATACAAATTTATGGAGCCAACTACATTGCCTTCTTATACTTCTTGCACTATGTGTGAATTTTTCTTTTGTGGGAATTGTCTAGAGAATTTTGTCCACCTTATAGTCTTTGTCCGTTATAGTCTTAACTGTATGATCTGTTTTCATTTCACACTAGTACTGTACCGTTTCAAGAAACCTTTGAGCTTTTTACCATTCCTTTTAGATAATCTGTTTGGGTTGGCCCAGTAGTGGAATGATAGAATCATAAACACAATAATCACTTCACCATGACCTTTCTGAGAGAGAGAAAAATAGAGAGAGAGAGAGAGAGAGAGAGAGAGAGAGAGAGAGAGAGAGAGAGAATGCTTTGTCCTTGAATAGGAATTATTCACCTCAGTCACTGACAAGGACTGAGTTTCTACCTTCAGAAATTTTAGAAACCACGATCACCACATATGGACTGTATAGATGTATCCATGAATTAAAAAGAAAAGGAAAATCACTTGGGGGGGTCTTTCTAATAGAAAGTGTTAGCTTTTTAAAGATGAGCAGCTGGGATTTCCATATCAGGCAATCAGAGCTAAACCCCTGTGTATTAATGCACTAATGCATTCTAAAGATTCTCTAAAAGCATTTTAAAGTGGGGTCATGCAAACTCTCTCATTCTGTCTGGGAGCTTTCAGGTGCATAATTTCTAATAAAGATGACCATGGCTCCCTCTTCCTCATCCCCAAGGGGACAGTTCTGCTGAATAAAATTTCTCAGCTCATTCATCACATCTCCTTGAGGACTCTGATGTAAAGGCTGCACATGAAATCATTCTATCTTTCCAAGTGATATATTTTACATTTCTTTATACTCCCCCAAATATAATGTTAGGCCTTGAAAAGGGCATTTTCAAAACCTCAGTTGACCTTGACATGGGTGCAAGTAAGATCCTGGCCACCACTTCTCCAGAGGTGACCACCAGAGTCTGTTCTGCTCGTTTTGAGATGAAGCCTGTCAGTAAGAAGGAAAAATGGGGTCCCCAAAGCCCATTTCCATGCTGAATATCTTTTGACAGAACAAAGACTGCCATTTGGGCCAAAGTTGAGGTCCTTCACTTATGTGCTGGGAAGTTTAGTTCTCTGGGAATAGTGCCAAGACCACCAGACATATTGAACTCACAGCTTTTTACCATCACATCATCAGAATGAGATCCAGTCCCTATGGTCAATATTGGATTCCAACCAATGTAGTGTCAGGTGAAAGGTTACTAACTTAAAGATTACTTTGATTTTTTCTTTCCCTCCAATACCTTCTCATTGTCCTGATAATTGAATTGTGTTTATTATTACTTAATACAAGTTTATGTCACTATATACTGGATTTCAGGCTTCTGGCTCACAAATGTTTGCTTATCTCCATATGACTCTACATAACAAATTTTTAGAACCTTACTTAAGATGATTTATAAGAGACTTTTCATAATTGGAAATTTTGATAGGAAACTTCACAAATGAGAATTAAAACACAAGTTTAAAATCATATTCTTATATTGCATATTCTCATAAAATCATATTCTTATATTAATTTTAAAAATTAAAAAATGAAATCGACATAGTTGTTTCACTGTTCTGAGGAGTTTGGGTAATGCCAGCACAGAACAATTACACAGGATGGGACATTCAAACTAAGTTTTAGTGATGTGCCAAAGTCAAATTGGCACCAATATCACTTCATTAGTAGTGATTCCAAAGTGTTTTGCAGAGATTGTAATCAAATAATTATTTATATCCCATGAGCTGACCCCTTCCCCATTATAATGCATTTCCCCCCATCAACTGAGAAAAGAAAATGAACATCCTTCAAAGGCATGACTTTTAGCAACAAATTGCATTATAATGATCCACAAATATTTATTGATAAATCCATTTCATACATGGGTGGAAAACAAATTAATTTCATGTGTTAACTGAATATTTTGCCCTTAGCATTGCTGGGTTCCAGCCTTCTGGACAGCAGGGTGAGGTGGTGCACTCATGTTTCCAGGCTCTCCAGCCCAAATAAGTCCAAAGTATTTACGTTGTAATAGTTCCAACTGCACTTGCCCCAAATTCCTAACTCAATGTGCAGCAATGAAAAAATATTAATCCCTCAAAATAAAAAGTGAATATATTTTGTTTTATGGCCATTGGGGCACATAGTTGGGATTCTGCTTGCTTTTTTGCTTGTTCTTTATTTTTTAGATCAAGTAGTGTGTTTGAGATTTTCTAAATAGACTGTTACTGTCTAGATAGTTGTTACTCATTTCTGAGATATGATTTATATTGCCCTTGCAGTTCAAAGTTCAAATGTGAAGTCGAATTGGCCTTATACTGATAGAACTAGCAAAATATGAGCCACTTAAAGACCCACCATGAAGGTACTTACTCAGAGTACTTACTCAGAGGTAAGAAAGTCCTGATTGAGATTCCCCACGTCAATCCTTCGTCTCTGAAATTTATTTCCTTGTCTGAAGAAAAAGACTGAGTGTTTTCTAGTTGGGGCATTCTAGAGAGACTTGGGACTTCTGACTTTTAATTTTAGCTGAAAGGTTTCTGTAAATCAGTTCCTCTGCAGTAATGTAGATATGGCTAACCTATGTAGGAAAGAAGCAGGATTTATTTTAATGTTTGCTCAAAGAATCTTGCCCAAAAAGTGTATGTTCCTGTAGATAGGAAGGTTAGCACATGATGTCACTGCTTCCAATATATACTCAAATGTCAAAAAAAGTGATGGGGGAACAGCTAAAACAATGTATCTTACTTGGAGGGTATTATCAGGTATTGAAGAAGGGATGCACAGATAAGTGGGTGACAGGTTGTTTTCCTAACATGAAACACAATTCTTGTATCATACCATTCTGTCAAAGCTAAATTTAAAAACTACTTGCAGCAAGGTGTGATGTATATGGAAAATGTTGGTGAAAGAACATGGGGAAATGATTGGTGACCTGGAAGCATGGACTTGATTTAAACCCTTGGATGAAAGTCCTGTTTTCTGGTTTTATTCCATGACTTGTAATATTATCATGATGACATTTGCATTCTCCAGCCCAGGATTAGCTGGAGGGGAAGGAAGGGCTCAGTTCAATTGGTTTGGTGAACACATAAACAATGACATCTCTTGGAAGATAATTATGATTAAAGTATAGTAAACCCTAAGTCTATTTGCCTCTCAACATGGGTAAGAGAATTATACACAAATGTGACATTTGCCTGAGTAAAAAGAGGAAATTTTTCTTCATCATCATCTGCATCCTGGCTTGAGGATGAAGGAAGTCAGATGGTGATGTCAGATCCATTCCCACAACAGAGATTAGACAATACCACAAGCCCAGATTTATGCTTACATGGGAGAAATCTCCTGTTTTCAAGCATTCATCAAACATTCAATGGGCTACTGATAGAAAAAGAAAGCTTCCTATCACACATGAAAAATATGTATTTTATTGTCTATTATAAATTATACATAAATACAGGTACTGGTTCTAGCTATGAAATCCACTTTAATTCAAAGCCTCCACTAATCAATTGTATTTACACCAGCTATTACATATTGAACTCATAAGATAATTGGTGCCATTGCTCATTTGCATAGGATAATTATCAAAATGTTTATCATAGAGAGCAATAACATTATAATAAAACAAGTTGTGCTTTTACCAATGAAATATCTGTAACAGCAACTGAAAGGACCAGTTTTAAAATGATATATGATAACTGAGGAAATGGAACCAAAGGCATTGTTATTTTGCCATCTTCCTCTTTAAAAAGTAGTTGACTAAAACACCCAAACTCCTGCTAATTTTGTAATTATTACATTGTGCAAGTTTTTAACTGCTAAAAGTTGCAGATTTTGTAAAGGTACTGTGAAACTGAATCTAGTGATTTCAAAAGAAATTACATTGAAGTCATTGCCTTCATATTAGCAACTGAAGGAGATTCATTTGGTTTTGTTGTTGTAGATTTTACATATTCGGTGTGTGTGTGTGTGTGTGTGTGTGTCTGTGTGTCTGTGTGTGTGTGTGTGTGTGTGTGTGTATGCGTACTTGTAGAGCCACAAATAGTTGTTGGATCTTTTCCTCAATCACTCTCCATGTGATGGTTTTAAGACAAGGGTCTGTCTCTGAACCTGGAGCTCACCAACTGGCTGTAATAGCTGGCCAGCAACAGCCTGAACCCTGGGATGCAGGCGCATGGCAGCATGGAGGCTTTTTCATGTGAATGCTGGGGATGCAAGTTGAGGTCCTTATAGTTGCACAGCAAGGACTTTGCCAACTGAATTGTTGCCATAGTCTCTCTTTTTTCCTTCTAAATTCTAAATTCCATCTTATTCCAAAAAGAATTGAAGTGGTTTTGTAAATGTATACATGATATATTCAGATGAAATAAACATTCAGATGAGATAAATAAAAAGAAGATGAAAAAGGGATAGCATTAGAACGAGGGTCTTGTCATAGATGACTCCATTTTCTTGAGATTGGTCTCACATCTGAATCTCATTTCTCAAAAAGCCCAAACAAATGAAAGTACCCTTCAGACTTCAGTTTCCTTAAAGGTATAGTTCTGAAGATCTGTGACTACAGGAAGATGCTTTGGATCCTTCAGGAAATACAAGTGGAAATATTTTCACCCTCAGTCCTTCATCATAGTATGGTAGAACTCTTCAGAAAACACATGACACATGGAGGTGCTCACAGTCTGAGTGGCAGCGAAGCATGTGCTGGCATGGAAATGCATCATAACACATTCTATTACTGCTCCCAGTGTAGCTAAGTATCAGTAGATAATGCCAATGGAAACCAAAGCATCTTAGTTATTTTTGAAGATCTTAATCATTTTTAAGAGTATGAAAAGCTCCTTATAATTGCTTTTTAAAAGTGTGAACACTTTGTTTTCATTTTTCTGATAATAAAATCTGAAACAATTCATTCATGCAGAATTAATATTAAGTTTCATTAATGGACACATAAAATCTTGCAAAAAATTTCAGGTTTTTAAGAAATCTCAGGTCTGTATGTTGATAGTGCAGAGTTCTAAGACCTTATACATAAGAAAATTAAAGTAACACAGGTGTCCTGGTTTTCAGAGACTGACTTAGCTAACGTTTTTGAACAGTTTTAAAACTTTAATCACTGAGTGAACTTGAGCAATAGGATGGAGTTCTCCCTTCCCTTTACTTCCTTTCTCCTTGAGACCTTGATTTCTCTCTACTGTACAAAGTAAAATGAAATATTTTTAGTTACACTGTCATTTCTGTGGTAGGAAGAAATGGATGTTTCTGGTAATGTCTCTCTGGGAAAGATGTCATAGATTCAACTTTACTTTATTGGATCCTGACATCCACAATCTCAATTGCATAGCAAAACTGTTTCTAAGAATACTCCAATGATTCACAAATAGAAATTTAAAATTTTCATGGAACTTTGAAATGTGATTCCCAATGGAGAGGCTTGGGTCTCCGCAGGCACACTCATGTCCTAAGATACACACAGACACCGATACACACACACACACACACACACACACACACACACACACACACACACACAAATAATAAAGGTAAACATTATATAAATATATTGGTGCTTTTTGACTTTTGATGGGCTTTTTTGCTTATAACCCCTCTAGGAATTGAAAATATTATGTCAAGACTTTATCATGTGCCATCTGTTCTACTGACCTCCCCAACTTAGCAAGATGATGCATGGTAAATTATAAGGCTCTTGCTTCCCCTCAAGATGAGGGAAAATTTTACGGTAAATATCAGCAACTGGAAAAAAAAACGACCAAAGAATGATTTCAACTTAAGCCAAGTTACTTTTGTCATAATTAGATACAGAAGTCAACCTGACAACTGAAGTTTCAAGCTTTGGCCACATCTGTAAAGATTTAGCAGTTGAGTTAATCCTGAGCAAGTCTGCAGGAGATTGTCCAGTTGATGGGCTGGATTCAACCTGTGGTGGTTGAGACTACCTCCGGGGCAGAAGAATAAGATGGAAGGAAGATGGCTAATGAAGTTGACCTTTTTCTGTATACTCAGCCAGAGATGCTGGTCTGGCAAGTGAGGATGGTCCCTCTCTCAGTGCTTCTGTGAATATGGTATGGCTAATTTCCTAGGCTCCTGGTATTGGTATGTGCTCTCTCTGAAGCTGTTTAATCATGAACTCACAGTAATACTGCAAAGTAAATGAAGCATTTTTATACCATGGTAAACCAGAAATAGTTTAAGCTGAGCAACATTTAGGTCAAAGACCATCTGTACAGGAGAGAAGACTATAATACAGTCATGAAATGGCTATGGAAAAAAGTCTCCCATTTCAGAAAATGGTGTGGTGTCAGAATTATTGACAGAGGTGCAGCAGTTACCTGTAGTATGTATCTTGTGCATGTGGGTATTTTAAGAGTCAAATTAATGTGTACACAAAGTAGAAATACATGTGTTATAGAATGCCAGTGCATGCTATTATAGCAAATGGTTGAGGAATGTGATGCCATTTGAAAAGTGTAATGCAAATTTGGAAGAGAAAGGGATCACCAGGGGTCATTCTGAGAGAGTTTTTGCAGGGGAGTCAAATCTCAGCTATGGGGCAACTATGAGGCAGGTGTTATAAAGGTTCCTGGTGAACAATAAATTTCAAATCTAGTAGATGAGAAAGGATCAACCCCAATATTTATAAAATCAAGTATTAGAAACATGGAAAGAATGTTCAGATCTCCAGAGATGGACAGAGAGGTGCTAAAACACAGACAAGTACAGAGAATAAACGGTGGGTGTGAGTTATTAAAGTGATTGGATGGAGTTAAGTGAATTGCACTACCTATGGGGCCAGATTGCTCCATTCATCCCTCTCAAATTAAATTTCACTTTTCTCGTAGGAATCATTTGAGAGCAATGGTTCCAAAGGGAGGATTTGTGTTTCATATATTTACTTTTGAGGAAAACCACATAACACATATAGAAAACACACACCCAAAATGAAGATTGCAATCTCATTGTACTTTCTAAAGCATTTCTGCTTTTTGCCTCCTCACTTAAATAACCGGAAACAAGTTTATGAAACGAAATCTTGGGAAAGACTCACAAGTACATGTTAAAGGAAACAGGCATTAGTATAGGTAAATCTAGAGATATTCTTATATAATAGCTTTGTGACTCTTTGATGTATTTTAATGATGATGATAATATACCTGGATATGTTAGTATACTTTTCTTAATAATGAATGATCATCGCTTTAATTAAAATCACACCATCTGGTTTTCATAATGTCTAATAACTCTTATGCAGCTAATGCAAGGATTGAAGCATTCACAATCTGTGAATCCAGAGGTCATGCTATATTGTTTCAATCTCCACTACAATTTATGGATTTGCTGGTGAATGAGTCTAGGAAGTTGTGGTGCTGATATTCTGACATTTATAAAAGAAAAGGTAGGTCAGAGGAAAGTAAAAATAAGGTGAGATACGGAGTTCCATGTACACAGCAGTTTCTCTACTGTTGCTATGATAAGTTCCTGATCTAAAAAAAAACTTAAGGACATAAAAGGTTTATTATGTGGCTTGATGGATCCAGAGGGGCTGCAGTCCATTTTGGTGGGGAGCACATGGTAGCAGAAGCAGCCTGGTTCAAATTGTAGCAGCCTTCAAAAGGGAGAGAGAACGAAAGAGATGGAAGAAGCAGGGATTATTAAAACCTTAATGTCTACCCCTAGAGGCATACTTTCCTTGTCAAGAGCCCTCTGTCTAAAGTTTTCATAACTTTCCCAAGCAGAGCCACCAATTTGGGGACCATATATTCATGCACATGAGCCTTTTGGAGATAATTCATATATGAACTATGACAATGTGCAAGTGGAGGTATTCTTGAAATGTAGAAATTCAGGCTGAAAATCAGGGTCATTTTGCAAAGGTGGCATTTGGTGATTCTCTGTGAGGAAAGGTTACAATCAGGAACTTCTGCTGTGCATGCATAGCAGAAACTATTGCAGTCTGGAAGAGTTTGAAACACACTCTATGAGTTCATGAAATGAAACAGAATGGAATGACAGAGTGGAAAAAGAGAGTGGCAGGAATAAGGTCAAGACCCACCAGAGCCCTGCAGACATGAAAGTGATTCTGAGGGCACTGAGAGACCTTTGAGTGCTTATAACTGAAGAATATGTGACTTTTTATCCTTAGTGATGAGAATTTTAAAAAAGCCTTCATTCAATATGAAAAAAGGAAAGAAAGTAAGTAAAGGAAATAGATACACAGACTAACAGGGAGGGTAGAAGTTGAAAAGAATATGAGAACCCAACTCTTTCATTGCACCACAAGTTCATTACTGATGGACAGAAATTCCAATCCTGAATTTTATCATGGTATAAGCTTATTTTGTATGTGTAGCTTTGGCTTGGCAAATGTGATTTTCATAGTAGTTATCCTCCAAGTCAACATTCCAAAGGCAAAATTGAAAATATTTAGAAGTGAACTGGAGTCTTGGATTTGGTACTTCATCAGTCTTATTTGCTATTACATCTTGATATTCAAGGGTGATGGAGGAGAACACTGAGAAGGAAAGGTCAATGGTTCCAGTAGAATTCTGGAAGGCAACAAGAAACAGACAGAGACGAGTGATTGAAGAGAGACTGACAGAGCAACTATGCATAGTATGTGATCATGGTAAGGAAGAGATAACAAGGGATGTTGCAATACTGAGGACTGGAATCCAAGACTTACCATCACAGTGCATGGAGAAACTTTCCCTGACCCAGGAGTAGTGGAAAAGCCATTTATCCCAATACGTGCTGGGATTGAATGTGATCTTCTCCAAAATGCAGCAAATTGGGGCAAGAGCCCAGAGCATACAGCCTCTGTGTTCGTTACTCTCATGAAATCCTTTTGGAAACTTGATGAGGAGAGCCCAGAGTACAGAGTAGACAATCATCAAAATCCAAGAGCTATTCAGTACAATCAAGAATCTTCAATATTTTCCTGTAATTACCTATGTTTTAAGTTTAGACAACTTCAGTGGTACTGCTATCTTTAAAAATAATTAATTAGCAATGAAGTCTTAAGTCATGATTACATAAACCATTTATAAATTGGTAAGAAAAAATTAAAAGCTATGAGTTTTCTTTTTAAATTTAAATTTCTGTTTACATAAATTTATTTATTGTTAGAAAGCCATGGTCATACCACTTTTTGTTTTTTATTCCCAAACTGATTATTCAGGATGTTGCTCTCCTTTAAAAAGTAAATAAACAAGAAACTGCTTCTTGGGTAAATCTTTCATTTTCTAGTGAATATAACTTTTCAAACTAGGTGTTTTAAGAAAGGAACATGTGCATTCATGACAATCAATCTTGCTTTCCTCTTTGAGGAGCGAAGGAAAATGGATGGATGCTGAGACAACTGCCACTAAGAGTCAGTTACATGTCAGGATCACCTTCCTGCCAAAAACTGAGAAATTATCTATATACACTACACAAAGAAATAAAAAATATAGGGAATTTTTTGAAAAATAATTTACTTCAGGGAATGAAAGAATAGAGGAAGAAAAAGAAGGAGGGAAAGAGAGAAACATAGAGATATTCAAGCACCTGTATGCTAAGACATGCTTGTGGAAGCCAGAGAATAGTTTTAGAAAGTCAGTTCTCACTGCAGTGAGTTCCTAGATGCAGCAGTCCTGCTTTGAATGGAATTTTTTGTCTAATCGTGAAACTTCCTATCTTTAGATTCTTACAATCTCACTGACCCATCTTCCTTGAGGTTTCCAAAGTCTTAGGTGGGCAGAGATTAGATTGGCCTGATTCTGGGTGAGCCCCACTGGATCTCCTGTACTCCACATAATGGCTGATCATTGCTATCTACTTCACTGCTTTTCTAGGTCACATGCTATCCGGTTGTTGAGATCATCTACCTTTGTTATAGAAGAAGATTTCTAGGTTGAATGTTAAGTATTCTTCAATTCAATGGATATAAAAGCAACTATTTACAGAGCAATTTGGTGTACTGTCTTCTCACCTGTAGATTCATTGGCTGTTCTTTCCCTATTTACCTATTTCCTTTCCTTTTTTGGGTTTTTGTTCTTGTTTACAGTAACAGGAATGTGTTCCATTTTGACAAGCAGGTCTTGAGTTCAATCAGAAAGGTGTTGGTTGTCTCCTTGACATTCATACCACTATTACACTGGTGGTCATCTGTTGCCATGGTGATTTTTATTGCAACTTGCAAATCTCATGAATTGATGAGGCATTTGATTATTTCTCTCCCCCAGTAACTTCTACGGTATTCTTGGTACTGTGTAAGCTATCCAACAAGGAGTAAGTTCTCGGACCAGTTTTAGTTTGACATATTTACCCCATGTTCTGTGATCCATATGTGTTGCATCTTCAGTACCAACATGCCCCATAAACTATTGAGGAACTCAAGAGAGATAAGAATATACAGTGGAAACATTGGAAATGAAGCTTGATTAGTGAAGGGAAATGCCCCACTGGTAGAGTGGCCTGAGAGAGGCAACTTGTTATGTCACAAGATACCTGAACCCCTACAGGTGTACACAAGCCAGAGGGACCCCTGACATCCATAGAGGCACACAGGCAGCAGGCAGGGAGGAAGTGGAATGGACAAATGAAAGAAAGGGAGGGGAATGAGAGGGAGCGGAGATGAGGGGAAGCAGGAATAAGTACAATATGCTTGAAAATTAGAAAAATAAAAATAAATAAAAGAAAGAGTGTCAGTTCTCTCCTTCCACTGTATAGGTTTCTGGGGATCAATTTCAGGTTTTTGGATTTGCACACAAGTGCCTTAACCAACTCAGCCATTTTGAGACCCAAAATATCATAATTAAATAATTAATTAATACATCATATACCATAATTAAAAAATTAAATGAAATACATGAACTCTTGACATACAGATAAAATATTGCTAAGATATTAATGTAAAATGGTCAGTTTAAGTGAATTTCAAATTCTGTTTCTTCTGGTCACTAAGACAGTGACCTTGGTAACTTGTTTGATTCTGTCTGCATTTCACTTTCCTTTATAAGACAAGGTTATCACAATTTTTTATAAACATATATGCAGTCAAAGATGTCTGCCTTGACCAAACAATCTCAAAATTCATATGGAAGCACAAAAGTCCCAGGATAGCAAAAAAAATCCTAAGTAACAAAAACACTGCTGGAGGTATCATCATACCAAACCTTAATCTATACTGCAAATCCATAGTAATTAAAACAGCTTGGTTCTGGCTCTAAAATAGACACATAGATCAATGTGTATGGATGGAAGAGCCAGATATAAGTCCACGCAACTACAGCCATTTGATATTTGACGAATTGGCACAAAAACCACAATGGAAAAAGAACAGTATATTCAACAAATGGTGCTGGTAAAATGGATATCTATAGACAGAAAATGAAAACTGAACCTATAGTTGTCATAAAAATCAACTCCAAATGGATCAAGGAACTTAGTATTAAGCCAGAGACTATATAAACCCTAGTTGAAAGGGTAGGGAACTCCCTTGAGTGTATGGGGATAGGCCAACATTTCCTAAAGAGAAACCCAATAGCACAGGCACTAGAACTAACACCCAACGAATGAATTTTATTAAATTAAAGAGCTTCTGTTCAGCTAAAGAAATTGGAAACCGAGCAAAAAGGCAACACACAGAATGGGACAAAATCTTCACTAACCACATATCTGATACACAGGTTTATTTTCCAGAGTGCACAAAGAACTTAAAAAATTAAACACCAAGGAGAAAATGGGCCTCAGAACTCAAAAGAAAATTTTCCAGGGATGAAATTAAAATGTCTAAAAAGTATCTTTAAAATGGTCCACATCCCTAGCCATAAGGGAAATACAAATAAAACTACCCTGAAATATTATCTCACCCCTGTCAGGATGGTGAAATTCCACAATACAAACACCACCAAATGCTGGAGAGGATGTGGAGAGAAGGGAACTCTTATACATAGCTGGTGGGAATGCAGGCTCATACAGCCCCTCTGGGGACTAGTATGGCAATTTCTAAAAAAGTTAAGAATTGATTCAGAAATTCACTACAGCGACACAAATACAACCATGTTCATTGCAGCATTATTTACAATAGCATAGTCATAGAATCAACCCAAATATCCAACACTTGCAGAATGTCTAATGAAAATGTGGAACATTTATTCAAAGGAATACTACTCAGCCATCAAAAAGATGAATTAATGAAATTTGCTAGGAAATGGATGTAATTACAAAAATTATATTGAGTGAAGTATCCCAGACACAGAAAGTTAGGTGTCATATGTACTTACTTCCTAATAATTGGATCCTAATGCAAACCCACCTAGTGACATACTCAAAGGTAAATTTCTGTAACACCCACTATAATAGCAAAGGATTATAAATAGGAGAGAAGGGGAAAGAGGACCTCCAATGAAAGGAGAGACCAGAACATACTTTAATAAAGAAATTAGGCCATAGTCATGCACTGCATGTAAATAGTGAAACATCTTATACAGCTCATTCTCACTTTCCTTCCTGTTTCTAGGGACGGAACAGGTTTGATCTATCTAGTCAGGAAGAGTATAGGGGCTGGCAGTTAGATGGTAACAAACCAGCAAACTGGATACTGACCCCTCTCACTGCTGTGTACTATTCCTATTTTTCCATCTATCTTTGAGCTTCTTCTTGTATTAAGATCTTCCTTTAAATAGACTTTTATCTTTGGTTAGGAGATGACCTTTGATACCAATCAGGATGGAGCTAAAGACAGTGCAAGTAAAGCAAAACTTAAAATAACAATAAACCATAATTCTGAACACCAAAGACCCTACAATATTCACCTGGAACCAGACCAGCCCAAATCTCTCCCCAGTCTAAAGCTCAGAAAACCTTGCAGAAGAGGGAGTTGCAAGACTGTAAGAGCCTAAAGATGGACCAACAATATGCAAGATACTCCACACAAATCAAGGCTGCAGCAGTCAGGATACAGCCACAATGCGATTGGACCTGCCTGACTTGCACAACAACCACCCAAAGTCTAGAAGGGATCACATAGGAGAAGGTTTCAGGCAATAGGATCCTTGAAGTCAAGGGATTTAACAGTCATAATAGAATTCCCATACTAGTGGGCAGCCCAAGAAGGGGCTCCAGGCTATGCCACTGAGTCCTGAACAGTCACTAGTGTAGATAACTCAAAGGGAAATTCAGTGTCCACATAAGCAAATGTTCTGGAGAATGGGAGGAAGAAAACAAAGAGCAAGAGAAGAAAAAGGAAGGAAAAGGGGTGATAGAGAGGGGGTGAGAGTGCAATGGGGGACAACAAGGGGAAGGGAGGGGGAAGGAGAAGAAGTGGTACCTGTTGATCTTGTATAACTACTTAAAATATAATAAAATAAAAAGTAAAATAAAAAGATGTCTGTCATGTTTGCTAAATAAGCTGTGATTCTTCATACAGAACGTTTTGTTGAGGGGCACATAATACAGTATGAGGTCAGTGGACTGTAAACTGTTTAGAAATATTACATTTTCAAAGGAAAACTTTAAATACAAAAATTTCAAAAGATCACTGGAACATTTTTCATACTCTTCAAAATGGAAATTTTACTTTTCCTACTCTTTTTTCTCTTGCACATAAGGTTGTGAGGGATAAAGACCCAGTTGCAGCTTTGAAGTCTTCATCCCACTCACCAAGTCCTATTTGAAAAATCCCATCCCCACTTTTCATCCATTTTGTGAAACATTTTACCACCAAATTACCTGTCAATTGTTTTCATTCCAAATTTCTTCCCCAAACTCCAAGACCCAGGTGGCAGACTCCTTGCTCCTCATGTAAGGCTCCTAGACCATGCCTAGACCGCCTAGACTGCATGCCCCACTAGCCAATTGGCCTTTCTGCCTGGGAACCCAGAGGACTCTCTACTCCTCAGCATTCAATAGAGTCCAGAGAAAACCCAAGTAATGGGCTAGGGAAACAACATCATTCACCTGAGGTCTTCTAAAAACATACCATCATATGACAGGAGATCTTCGCATGCAACTCCAAAATAAATAAACACTTTTTACCATCCTTTATTAGTCAATTATCATAAATTATTAGTCACCATAGTTTAATATTTCCATATAACCCACCTAAAAATCCATACAACTTCAGGGACTATACCTTTCACCCTTACATATCGCCAAGGAAGAAAACCTAAAGAGTGCGCTACTGTACTAATGTTCAATCCCTGTCTACTAAACCCACCTTAATTGATGTACTAACAATCCAATAGCCTCGCCTAGGAAATAATACCAACATCAGACAGGCATATCCAACTCCACAGCAAACACTAGCAATAACTGCTCAAGTGTAGTAATACTGTCAAACTCACTTCAGCCAAAACACACAAAAACAAAAAGAACATAAGAGGCAAAACAAAAATGTCCAAGTCAAATGATTGTAATCTACAGAACATTATAACCCATAAGCTGTTCCTGTAAATATTGTCCAAAACACTGGTGATGGATGAGCTTGTCTCCTGAAAAGAAACTAGCAGGGAGGAATATCTGCTGGTTGGTAGGGCAAAAAGTGATATATTTACCATATTATCATCACCAGCTACCAGTATGGTTGGAGAAAGTTAGGAAAGTGCTTCAAGAAGTACACAACACAAGAACATATAAGTGAATAAATGATTTCCAAGATAACCTTTATTCTCTGATAATTATAGCTCTGTGATAACAGGAAAACTACCACCAAACAGTGTGGATCAGAAGGGTATCCTTACAAAGGAAGCAGCCTAGAATACTGATTAAATGTGAAAGCAAGGGATCAAAGAACTATGTGCTCAAACCCCAAATCCACCCAGCTTAGCTCTAAGGTGACTGCTGTGAAGAGGAACTGTAATCTATCAATCACCTAGCATTTGATGGCTAGCAAAACCTATCCTGGAAGAATTGCAGGCTTATTGTTAAAGAACAGTATAGGAACACCTATAAGCCCAGTTAAACCTGCTAAATAAATGTAAGATCACTGTCATTGCTGTTATGCTTGTATCCTAGGAAAGAGTACTTATAAGCAATCCTAGTTGCCAGTAGATAAGGAGGTAAAAGTTGTATTCTCAATCTGGGACTTGAAGAATCATGGAAAGAATGTTAGAATAGCACAGCACTGTATTATCTGTCTCTAGCTTGTCTTCTTGTGACTCCCCAGGGTTTAACAGACTCTCCAAGTATTTCTCTATGTGGCTCTTTTCAAAACTCCTAAAACTTATTTTTTATGAGGAAATTCACACCCTCTGGTTTATAAATATTTTCTTGTGTCACCTTTTCCTAATCCTTTCCTGAAATATCCAATCTCTTCTGTCTATTCTATAATTGTATATAATTATATTTTCTATATCATCAAGTAGAATTTTTTTCAGGGTTTGTTTTCCTACATAGAATTTCCATTGCCTTTTGTAACCTTAAAAATTGTCTTTCAGAATTATGTGCGGTATATAGTCCCTAATAGGTGGATCCTAGTACCAAACCCACTTAGAGATACTCAAAGACAAATCTCTGTAATACCTACAGTAATTGCAAAGATTATAAAGAGGAGGGATGGGGAAGGAGGGCCCCACCAGAAACAAGGAGAGAGGGGACCATGTTACAGCAGAGAAAATAGGCCACCATCAAGGACTGCAAGTAAGTAATGAGACATCTAGTTAAGTTTCCTTCCTGATCATTTGCAGCTGATGGGGTATGATCTCACCAGAAGGGGAGGGCATATAGGCTGCCAGATAGAAAGTAACTATTTTGCACATGGGTGATTGACCCCTCTCTCACCACGGTCTCATACTTTTATTCCATCTACCTTTGAATATACTCTTATAACAAGACTCTAATTTAACAGGTTTTTATCTGTGGCCAGGGGGTGACATCCAATATCCATCAGGATGGAATGAAGGGCATTGCAGGAGCAGCAACACTGAAAAAAAAATCAACAAACCATAATCCAGAACATCAGAGATTCTATATCAACCACCTGGAACTGGGCCAGCCTAATCTCTCCCCATCCTGAAGCTCAGGGAAATTTGCGGAAGAGGGGGCGGTAAGATTGTAAGAGCACAAGGATGGGAGGAACAATGATATGCAAGATACTCCACACAAGTTAGGACCGAAGCAATCATAATAGGACTTTGCATGCCCAACACATTATTGACCCCACAAAGTCTAGCATGGACTAAAGGCACTAGGATCCTTGGAGGCTAGGGACTGACAGTCACAGTAGTGTTCCTAAGCTTAGGGGGAACACAGGAAAGGATTCTGGGCAATGACCCTGGGTCCTTGCATCTCATCGGAGAGGAGGCCCCAGAGGAGAGTTTGGCATACACATTAAAGGATGCTCCAAGGATGGAGGGAAGCACTGGGGGATGGGGAGGGAGAGGAGAGGGGAGGGGGGAGCAGGGGGGTCGGAGGGAGGTAGAGGAAGGGAGGGGACCAGTGTACCTGTTAAGTTTGTATGAGCAGAAATAATAATAATAAAATAAATAAGTAAATAAATAAATACACAAAAAAATAAAAATTGTTTTCAGATAATTTTACATTAATTGAGAAATAAACTATTTGCTATACATTGTCCTTATCCCATTTAAGAGGCATTTTATGCACTACCTCAACTAATGCTGGTTTTTAACAGTACCAAGGAAAATCCCCAGCACAATAGACACTTACTTCCCACAAGAATTCAAGAGCTCTTGAAACATGTTAAAAGGGGATTTTTCTGGTTTCCTCTCAAGCATAATGAAAGGTGACATCACTACACTTGGATTTTGAAAAACTGTGAGGCATGAATGTATGTTAAACCAATTGATGTTCCTGGGAGTGTCACACAGACATAACCTGGTGTTGCTGTTGTCTAAATCTGCTTTAAGAATGGCAAATTACTGGCCACAGAATTAGCAGCTATTGGGACAGACAAGTGAGCACAGCAGGAAGGAATGACAGACAAGGTAGAAGAAGAACTGGAAGACAAAATGATCTCCATTTCTAGCTTTGTCTGAAAAAATGAAGTAAGGCTTAAAGTGTGTTACGTGCATATGCTAGTTGATCATATGTTCTCCATCTGTGATGAGGCCCTGGAGGCAAACTGGCCATTAAGCACAGACTGATGATGACTAGTGTAGCAGGTGCAGCGAAGTGGGAAGAAGGGGAGCAAATAAAACAAGCCTATGGCATCTGTTTGGAATGGTGACCCCCAGGAAATGTTAAAAGGTTGTGTGCTTTGGTATTCATGACGTATGTGTGATAGGTATGATGGCAAGTGTATTTCTCATGAAAGTACTTCCATTACTTGCATATTGTTATTCTTTAGGATCCCCAGGTTCAACACTATACAATTACTTAGTTTTGAAGGAGAACTATGACTTGCTTGACAAACTGGCCTTTCATGCAATTTATTGGCCTGATGTCAAGGGAAATGTTGCTTGAGCTACACCCTTTGCTAAAGTCATTTTCTGAACCTACCGCTGTGAGTCCACTATTCTTTTCCTCAACACCCTCTGACATCTGCATCAAATTGAAGCTACTTATTAGCACCTTTTAGGATTTCCAGCATTCCCTTCATGGTTCATTGTCTTACTGAATGAAACACTGCCTGGTCTTGGTCTCTGCTTTGGCCTTGACTCACTGTCTTCTTTCAATCATGCTGACGTTCTGATTCCTCCACTTGTCTGCAAGAACTACCCTTTTATCAGGCAAAACCTTTTTGGTAATGTGCCCTGTCCTTCATAGGACTTTTTTTTTTTAACAAAGATCTCAAGGTGGTTGCTGACAGAATTTAAAGAGCAATTTTATTTATTTTTTAAAATATTTTTTTCTTTTAGCATTACACCTGAATATAGGAAATATGATATTTTACCCTTTAATCTCCAATTCTATCACACCTTCCTCTTCCCCTTGAAATCCTATTCTCTTCTACCAGACTCCTTCCTATTTTCAAGTCTTTTTGCATGTGTGGACCATCTGGTTTCAACTGGTTTGGAAGGGCAGCTTATTAAAGAATTAGTTGTATTGTATCAAGGGGTCAGACAGAGCATAGAGATTTTTTACCTTTCCTTACCAGCATTTTCTTTTCCTATGTTTTTGACCCTCTCTTAGACATGGACATTTTTCTTTTATACCTTTCATTCACTCCAATGAATCCAGGTGATTCTAACTTCAACACATCCTAAATCCAGTTACTTCCTATGTGCTCCACTTTCCCTCAAAGTTACAGGCCACCACTGAATTCTGCCCAGATGTCCTAGCTCTATCCTCTGCCTGGTAGCTGATATCTTAGAAAACATGTCAGTTTATGCTTTTTTTCTATTCCCAAAAGGGCTGATAAAACTGACAATGGTCAGTAAATTCTGTATCTTCTGACCCAGCTCCTTTCTAGCTTTGGCCTATGACTTACTCCCCTCATTGGTCTCATTCCGGTCTGCTCTAGTCAACCTTGTCCCACTGTCAAATTTTTTTTTATTTATTATTATTTATTCAACTGTGTGCATATGCTTGTGTCTGTGCGCGCGCGCGTGTGTGTGTGTGTTTGTGTATGTGTAGAACCACGGACGAATTCGCGAACCACCATGGCCGCCTCCACCTCCTTCTGCCCCGGGATTCACAGGCTCCGCCCTACCAGGACCAGAAGCGCAGGCCGCCCCCGCTTCCGCCTGGCGTCTATACGTGGGATCAGAGATCCGAACTCGGGACCTTCCGCCTGCAAGGCGGAGGCTTAACCCCTGAGCCACCTCTCCAGCCCCCCATTGTCAAATTTTATATTTGCATTTTACCAGGTAAATGTTCCTCTAGACCATATTTCAACACTAGCTCTTCAATTTATCCAGATTTCTGCTAAAATGTTTTCTTCTCTAAGAGAAAGAGAGATTCTCTGTTCAGAGAATCTAAAATAGCAATAATTGTCTTCTTTTCCCATATGCTGCTACCGGTTTTTTATAGTGCTAATCTTTGCCTTCTATATTGTTGACATATTTACTATTGTTTTTTGTTTCATAGTCATTATGCTAAACATGTAACTAAAATATTAAAAGGAATGCATGCGATTGATGAGTTTGCATTTTCCCCGATCAATTCTATTCTAGTGAGTGGTCTCATGGCCAGGGGCAGGTAGAAACGGGAGAGTCACATGATGGTGTGAGTAGCTCTCAGGAATCAGAGGATTTGAGGATTCTCAGTCCCTTTTGTGGTGCATGACTTCAGTCATCTAAAGACTAAGATATCCCTGTTAAAAAGCCATAGAACCAGCCAGAAGATCAAGTTTCACACATATAATCCTTTGCTAACAGACACAACAGATACCTTAGCAGAAATGTTTTCTTTGCTGGAACAGTTTTCAAAAAAGTCAATAGCAATTTTAGTCCAAGAATACGCTGATGCATTTCTACAGGTATCATAAATGTAGGGATGGGGAATATATTCTTCAACCACATGGAATAATACAAATTAGCATAGAACTAGGTCTTTAACTAGGCCCTTAAAAAGATCAGCTTACAACAAATTGCAGCAGGCACAGCATTGGACGAAGTATATGATCAACAAAGCACTAGTTGTTCTTTGAATAGTCGCGACATATATGCAAGAAACACACTAATGAGGTAACACCATTGTAAGTCTCTGAACTTGACCAATCTTACATGTAGGGAGGAATAACTCAACAGCTACTCACTCCATACAAAGAAGTAGAACACACAGGTGGATTCTTCCCTTACCCTACCTATTGTGTTAAAACATGCCATAGCTAACTTGAAGGAACACTTTTTCCCCAGTACGTTTGGGTTTATATGTCAAAGCTCCAGATAACTGCTATAGATTAGCTGATATTTTTACAAAATGAAAAAGTTTCCTCCATCTGTCTTTCTTCATATAATCTCAAGAATCTCTGTTGGGGGTATTCATCAGCTCTAAGTTCTATATGTGTGAATAGAATTTTGCCTAATTTTTAGTGAATTTTATACAAGATTTTTGAATGGGAAACTCAGTTTCCTCTCCACTCCTTCCCTTTCTGTGCCGGCCTCAGAAGAAAGAGTGTCATTCTCTTCTGACTGACTGTACTGTAAATTTGAGAGGGAAGCTCCCTCAGGGCAAAGCTGATGTAGTCCAATGTCTCTTGCATGCAATATTTTTCCATATTGAGAAATAGCCTTTGTTCACAGATACATGATACATTTTCCATTATTGTCTGTAATAGGATAATAATCTGTCATTTGGCATTTAAAAAGCCCCTTGCCCTTCAATGGCCTGATAGAACTTAATATTTCTCCCCCAAATGTTGAAGACCACAGGTAGATACTTTAGTTTGTGGTTAAAAGGAGAAGTCTGGGAAATTCGTCACTTCTCAAAGTATGTCACTGAATGCAATAGAAAAGAAAAAAATGTCACCCATGTGATTGCTACAGTTTAAAAATACATTTTCACAAGGAAATACAAATGTTCTCAATTTGAGGAAATGAATAAGTAGGAATCAGTTAAGTGACTGATTAAAATGATGTGGAAATTGTTCCACGGTGCTGTGGGAATCTTTAACTCTTACTTCAAGCTCTGGGACTGTTCTGGCTTCATTAAACTGACATAACTACACGTCATCCATCCCACCTTGTCACAGAATGTTAACATTCTCCATTTCCATCTGCTAGCATCTGCACTTCAACATGGCCTGGTATAGCCATTCTTGGTTCTCCTATTTGACAAATAAACTCTTGGCTCTCAATATCCAGAATGCAGAGAAAAGATCAGCTTTCCAGGAAGTGGATCCGAGTTCATTAGGCCCAAGTAACTGGGCACATTATAACTTATTTTGCATCATATGGAAATGAACCAATAAACTAAGCATCCTGGCATCTCTACTTTTTAATTTTTTTCTGCTGAAAGAGAAGATTATGGGAATATACTACTTGTCTATACATGTTTCATGAACTTTATGAAGAGGTCTTTTTCTAAGTAGTTGCTGAAGGCAAAGAAAAACAAATGGATATAAATTATAGACTAGAAGAATCTGCTTACCTTTTTAAGTAGCTCAGCAAATTTGTATTAAAACTGTCCATAGATAAGCACAGCTCTCATCTTTAAACAAAGAAGCTTCTTATTACAATAGATAATGTTTAACACAGAGAATTACAACTGAGTGAAGTGCAGAGAGTAACTGGTTGCAGGACGTCTACGTCATCACTCAACTCTTTCCCTGAAGGTTTGTGAAGTATCTTGAAAGATGGGGTAGAGAGAGTTCAGGAGCCTGAGAGTGAGGTAGAATGCCTCTAAATGGTGTCTTTTGGACAGGACAGGACTTCTGTGCCCATTAACTCACTACTGTTACATTAATCTGCACAAGACCTGCATAGGAATGGGCCTGTCAACAATTCATCATGGACAGTGGAAGAGGTCACAAGGCGCCATCTTTACCAGAGGGAGTCTTGAATGGGGATACTTTCTTCAAAGATGTACTCACTTATGTATCATCCATGTTTCAATAAGTTCCTAGGAAACATTTATTCAACTTTCTAAGCTGGCTGGATCACATTTACACAAAGACATGAAATTAAGTGGGATACTGGTTGGGAAGATAAAGGTTATCAAGGGAAAAGGGAGGGAGGCATTTGATCATATAAAAATGAGTAAAGATTACCTACATTGTATAAATGAATGAAACTGTCAAAGAACAAAAATAAAGTCAGCAATTTCAGTAGTGGTGTTCTGTGAACTTCCTCAGTGATAGGAAATAAGTAATTTCATGGTGCTCACATTCAAATGATGGCTTCAAAACGAGACCAGATCCAGTGCAACATTTGAAACTTACAGTTCTATCAGCATTCATCACATCAACACAACACAAAGAACTCAGAATTCAAATTTTGAATGAGAAAAAAAATTTAATATATTTTATCTTATTATACATTTCCCCTAAATTACAAAGTCAACAGCTGCAAATATATTCTGCTACAGAGCTTTCTGTAAGAAATATCTCTATAAGAAAATACATCTCATTAACATTTCCTGTAAATAAATTACTTCAAATAATACTTTTTGAAAGGATGAGTGCAAGGGACATAATGTGAAAGCCGGATTGTAAATGCAGGTGCTGGACAGGACACATCAGGCTGAAGAGATGTATTAGCATGTCACCGTCCCTCATATGACCTGTTTGCACAAATTTTAGCTCTCAGGTAAATTAGTTTGCAATTCTTGCTTTATCAGAACACATAAATCTTAATCACCCTTGTAAATATGTTCAGAAATCTGAAATTCTTGAACAGTTTCTACCAGAAGAAGTAGAATTTGAGATTGCAGGTGGGATTTAAGCTAAATAAAAGAACTGACTTGATGTCTACAAGAACTTAAAGTAACAACACGATAATCTCTTTTAACCCTTTGTGCTCTAGACATTATATTTAGAACTGAAGTAAATCAAAAAGTTATTTTTAAAAATTTGAAATAAGTGATTTCAAAAATTTAAACAATATAGTTTCTATAGATTAGTGATATGTAGATTTTGAAGTTATATTTTTAACCCTCGAAGGCTACAAAAATACAAACTATGTCTTTGGCAATAAAATACTCATTTTAGATAGAGGTTAGTGCAGAAAGATTGGACAGCATTGTCAGTCAGTGAGAAGTTTAAGAAAGGAAGTGGATCCTCCTACACCACCTGCCTTATGAGTGTACTTGGCAAGATCTCCTTTCACTGAGATTACTTCACTACTTCAAGAATATAAAATAAATATTTTGAGGCTAGGATGGTCAAGTGACCTCATACTCAACTCATCCTCATGTAAATTCTGACAGCAAATCCCACGGCAAGTTTGCTCTTAGCTTTGTTAGCCTCTGGTGTCAAAGATGAAAAGTCAGCCTGTCCTTCATAAATGTGATCTTTATGGACACCTGGACAATTGAAAACAACATACTGTACTTTCATATAGTATGGATATCATTCAGATCTCTCTTATGAGTTTTACCCTACTCTACTTCAGCTAGTGAATGTCAAATGTAAAGTATATCTAAGTTTTTAACAATAGTGACCTCTTCAATGGCTTTGTTTCCAACATGAGTCAGACTTTTTTTCAATTTGTGAAGATTCTGCCCTGTTATTCTGAGACACTACCACAATAAATGGATATATCTGGGATAGGAAAAACATTTGATCTAGAGGGATGTAATCCCACCCCTCGGGATTCAGCATCTGCTTTTGTCTTATATCTTTATTATGAATGATATTGAAATTCTGAAAAACATGTATGTAAATGAGCAAACTTGAAAAGAAGCAAGTTTTTCTTTGCTAATGAATAAAAGACCTGCCACTCTCTTGTAGTGATTTGGAAAATACTGACTCGTTTTTTTATTTTCTAGACGATCAACCTTTATTTAAGCAGTCAAAACAGAATCTCAAATTAAATAATGGTTCCATAAAGCAAATTAGCTATACTGAATGTTGCATCTTTCTGATTATCAGTATTCCCATATTTTAGAGGTGACCTGATGTCAAGGTATAATGGGGTTACTTTAATAAGTAATAATTTTGAATAGTAAATATGGCTTTCAGGTTAATTTACAGGCAATTGCCAACCCGAAGGAACTGTCTCCTCCAGCACAACCTAAACTCTTGGAAAATCACATGGTCTTCATCAGCAATTTCTACTGTATGCTTTCTCTTAATAATGAAATTTCCCATATGTGTACATTATTTACATAGACACTTTGCATAATGGAAACACTGGCTGTACTCCAGTTGTCACTGACTCTGCTCCATTCAGTTCTCCCTTTCTTTCTCTCTTTCTGCATCTTTAGCACATTCCTAATTCTTCTGTATTCCAAGCCTCATTTTTCCACCATGCTATAATGCATTAAATATACAAATTCACAGTCTGCTAGTGGTGATTCTTCCCAGGGACTTATCAGACTTTCTGGCACACATGGAGTCTGGCTTTGGAAGAGTAGGTGGCATCTTTCCACACTTTGCAGGACAGCCCCTTTGCACAGTCACACCGCTGGAAAATCTCCAGCCCATGAGAGCCCTTCTTGCGCTGTTTGGTACAGACCTCCCCTTGATGGAGCACTGGTTTGCAGATTTTTGACCAGAAATGACGAGCACAGCAAAAGCCTTCAATGCAGTCTGATGATCGCAGACAATGATCTCCTTCATGCCCTGTAGGGAACATGACCAGCAGGCATTACCATGACACTTTAGAACAATTTATACTTTTTAATCCGAGCTATGGAAAATAGGTTTAGCTACATTATCTTCCATGTTGCTATCATTTATAACAAAAGGTCTCAGATTCATATCAATTGCTTCTTTCTACTTATGCACATAAACCCGCTGTCATCTCTACAATTTGCGATCTGAATATACAGTTCAATGCAGAGTCAAAGCTGTGTTTTATTGTTTCTTTACCTTGTTATAGGACATGTTTTGTATTTATCTCATCACTATCTATTACAAGGTAAAAGACTGATTGCAAACAAATGAATTTGATACCTTCTCAGCAGATCTAAACAAAGCTATGATTCAAGAAGTCCAAAATTCTTGAGAACGCCTCAAACCATATGTCAGGTAAAATCCAGTTGGGAAAAAAGTATCTCTATATATTCACAGCATAAGTTATAGAGAAATGACCATACTGGTAGTATTTTGAACTCAGAAGAATTATTTCCCTAAGCTATTTGCTCATGAATTTATCAGCAACATGGAGGTAAACATGTTAGATTTGTTAGTCAAGACTGGAATCCACAACCCTGGGGGGGAAAACTGAGACAGTGAGAATGGGAGAATAGTTTGCTTAAACTGAGCCAGATATGTGTGGCAAAAAACGCAGCACATAAGAAGCTTTGAGACTGATAAAGCAGGGAGATAGCAGCCAACCCACCTTTGGGTCAACAGACTCAGGGGCAACCAAGAGCTCATTTAAAAATACAGAAATATGAATGTGGATATTTTGCCCACAAAAAAAGATTAGGTCAGGATATAATCCACATTCATCATTGTTGGATTGATATGTCTTCCATATTAAGACTGAACTGCCAAAACTTTCTGTTAAATGCCAGATGGCAAATAATTAAGCTTTTGGGCTATATATTTTCTGTTGTAGTTTCTCAGTTATTTGAAAAACAAAGTTGCAGATAATTTCTAATGTGTAAGTTTGTGTTTTATGAAATATTATTTGTAAAATTTGAAGGGAACAGATCAGGGTCACAGGTCATTTTGTGCCAGCCACTGGCATAGATCATTTTACTATGAGATTTGGATGCAACTTTGTGGTCATCCAACATCCAACAACAGATAGATTTCTCTCTATCTGCAAATACAAAGCTACATGTACAGTTGGATGAAATATTAATAAATTTGAACTGTACTATGGCATAAATATCTGTTGGAATTTTAAAAAGATACTTACCTAATGACAACCACATATGAATTTGGTGGAACTGAAAAAGGAAAAGAATCCAGACTTTGGCAAGTAAGGCAAAAAAGCAACTAAGAGGAATGATGTCAATGTCTTTAATACTGTCCTTAATCATCTCTAGCAATTTAGGCTACATTAAGGTGTCCAATATCCTTTTGGAGACTGGTTCTGAAGAACACAAAAATGTGGGAGAACTATTTTGTGATCAAGAGGGTAATGGGAGTAACATGTTTTAAATGGATTTTCACACATCAGGACTTCTCAAAGCCACCAGTGTCCATGCTCATTGTGAATTTCCAAGAATGGGAAGATGCATTATCTCACAGAGCACTCTTATTCATATATATCTTTGATGATGTATACTTCATGGATGCATGTGGTAAAAGAATCCTTTACATATAAAAGTCCTTCATGCTTCCAAATTTTACTATTACTGGTTAGGTATCAATGATTTTGTGCATGCATATGTCTGTGCTTATATGTGTGTGCATGCATGTGGAGATCTGAAGTTAATGTCAATTGTCTTCCTAGATTACTCACCATTTTATTTTTTAAAGACAGGATCTCTTCCTGATCCTATTGCTTCTCAATTCTAACTAGAGTAGCTAGCCATATTGCCCCCTATCTGAGCTCCAGTAACCCCTTCTGAGCATTGGGATCAAACCTGCTGAGGTATTACATAGGCTCTGGAGAATCAAATTCCTGTCCTTGTTCTTGCATGGTAAGCAATTTAAAAGGCACTTTATTCACTAAGCCATCTCCACAACCCAAGTTTTATGCTTTTCAAGTTTGTTATTAGTGGCTAGTATTCAGAGATATTTTGATACAAAGAAGGGGATTGCATGATCATGCATAATCCCATTACAAATCATTTTTGATGGGTTGGTTTATGCATAACATATCATCTGGTTGTTCAGTGAAATGAAATTTATGAACCCACGAAGTTGAAAAAATGACTCAAGAGCTTGGAATTTAATTGTATGACAGGAAGGGTGTTCTTATTTATTTCCATGATGCTTCATTCCTTGATATGTATGCGATGGACATGTTCATACAAAATATTTCTTATAAATTTCAGGTGAAAATAAAAGTCTGCTTAGAAAATGTTATTATTTTTCAGTCTGTTGTCTCTCTTATAACATATTTTCTACAAATTTGAGATTGCCAAGATAGCATTCTCAAAATTAAGAATTGATAAACCAGGTGTGGGAGTGAGTGACTCACTAGTCAAAAGCACTTTGTCTATAATCATAGGAAACAGAGTTCAGATCCCAGCACCAACAAAACAAGTCAGACATCCCCTCAAATGACTGGAACCCCAGATCTGTGGAAGTCTAGATCAAGGCAAATCATGTGACCCTGGGATTCCAGAGACCCTGCCACAGAAGAACAGATGGAGAGAGATAACAGAGATAGAAGTCCCTCTTCTGGCTTCTGAGAACAAGCATAAGTGCACATGTCCCCACCTCACAATGCACATATATAATTCTATTCAGACAGATACACATAAGTATAAAGTGTCTTTTGAGAAAGAAGAATTTACAATTCCATTTATATTTTTCATTAAAGTACTATCTTTATAATGCTTTTCCAGAACCAATTACATTACCTAGGTTTTCTTTCACCTCTTTATAAAAGAGATAATGAGCATGTACACATGAACAGGCAGTCCCACCTTTTATATGCGACATCTTGGTGTGTGGTCTTCCTAGATTCTGCCATCCCAAATCATGGTTTGGATAATGACCATGGTTCCGATCTCTGTGTCGAGTGCCATCCAGAGCTGGGATGTGAGGGGTCAGGATACTCTCTGTGACAGGGACGCAAATGCCTGAAGACAAGATGTATATTGTCAGATCAGTTTAACTTTGTAACATGAAATTAATCCTGACATGGGGTATGAGAACATTTGTCCATTTTTTAATCTGTTTATCATGTATCATATTTGTCCATTTATTCATTCATTGATATATTAAGTGCAGTACATTTTGGCTGTGAAGCTAGTCGTCCTAGATTTAAATTTTCCCTCTTTTGAGATTAAGTGACCTTTTGCAAAGATCAACAAAACAGGCATAAAAAAGAATTAGCCTCATCTACTTATTGTAAATATAAGCAGTATACTTAGAACAGGTATTAGATACAGGAAAGAACTAAACTAGTGTTTGCTACTCTATGTTAAAGTCATCTGACAAGTTATCCTCCTCAGGATCCAGAGATCTTTTTGTTCTTGAGAAGCACAAGCTCAGCCTCCACTGTATACTTTTCTAATGTATGAGTTCTCCCTTTCACGTTATTTCTAAAGTACTCAGAATAGGTCTATTATTAGAGATCAGAACACGTCTGGCATATGAGCTTGACTATGGTGTTTTGTAAGTCTATCTACCTTCTATAATTAATGTTTTCATCAGATGCCATCTTTAATTCTTCATTGTGTTACTGTTGGATAAATGTCTGACAATGGATTCCTGAAGGTTGAGCACAGCCATGCTGAGAGATAGAATCCTGTGTCTGTTGTTGAAGGAAACAATCACCATTCCAGAAAGTGGGGGTCCCCCAGGATATCTTGAATATAAGAGCTAAAGTCATAAAACTCACTGTGATCCTGGGAGAAGCCTTTGGAATTGCCCCATTATCAAAGCAACCTCCTTTCTTTGACTCTTTTGCATATATCCATGCGTGTATTTAGTAGAAAAGAGCATCCATCAGTTTTACACATCAACTTTGCAATATCCTGGATCAGAGTATAATGTAAAGTCTTAAAGGTGGTCAAATTCTAGAAAAGCTAAGATTTGGAAGGTGCTCCTACTAATCATACGCTACAACTATGACACCATCCTTCTCAAACACATTTCAAGCATCTGAGTGAGGGGAGTCAATCTAGCTTCCATATAAGCAAATGAAGAAGCAGGAAGCCTGTGAATATCTAATATGTCTCTCACCATTACCATTATTGCAGCGGGTTCCAGGGCAACACATGCCATCCCTGTGGCAGCGCTTCTTTTTTCTCCGACACACCATGCAGGCTGAAGGCCCCTGGTGAGGACTGTGACAGTATCGTCCGACTTCACATTCTTTGTCACTGCTGCAAGGATAAGCCTGCCATCAAATGGAACAGCACAGAAAGCAAAGGGTGAGGATCGTTACACTAAGGACATGCTATTCTAGTCAACCAGGAAGGAAAGTAAGTCACGCTTGCTACACCTAAATACATACACAAGTATGTCCTGAACATCAGTCCTTAAAGGTGACTTTTGAGGATTAAACAACTGCTAACTTTTGATAGTGTCAAAGATGAAATTGACACTATTCATGTGTTTTCATTGATCCAACCTTGAAGTTAGGATTTGCACGTCCTATTAACTGATGGAAAAAGTAGCAACGATTGCCTTCATTTAGCTGAAGAGCACACAAAGCAGTGATTCTCACCAGTCCACCGTCTATCTCCTGTTGATGAATGGGGATGGTTATATTGAACAGAAAGAACTGTGCTAGAAGCTTGCATATGATGTTTTGCTCAACTATGAAACAAATATGTGTGAGGAAATCCTCACAATACTTGCCTATGGAAAATTAAGGGGAAACTATTTCCAGAAATATTTTGAAGGGTGAGTTATTAGACAAACATACAAATACACACACACACACACACACACACACACACACACACACACACACATACACACATGCACCCATGCACACACGCGCACACACATGCATGGATGTCCTTATCTCCATTCCTTCCACAGAGCAGCATCAGCAATGATCTGAGTAGTGAGAGAGATGCTGGGCTTAGTAACCCAGGTAGTCCTCACATGACAAACAAGGCACCTTCCTTCCAGTCCTACAGCAGCCATGCCTTCAATTTGTTCAGAGGAGACTGTTCTTCCATCTTGCTGCTAAGCAATAAGTTCCAAAAGCTATGCCAGCCATGTCTGACAGTAACTCAAAAAATATAAGTGCAAATATACACTTCAGTTTTGCCTAACTTGCCTCTTGAAGGTTTGAGGAGCATTTAACAAAATTCATGTTTTTCCTGTTTCACCATGCAGCTGTGTGTGCCTGAAAATCACTGTATATACCAGACTGGCCTTGAACTTGAAGTAATCCTTCTACTACAGCATTATGAGTGATAAAAAATTATCATATTCACTCACATGTGTAGTCCTATTATTTTATTTAAGTTTATCTTTTTAAGCATGTCGGGCTAATACATAAAATTCAATTAAAATGCACGGTATAATTTTAATAGTTCTATTATTTATTTTTAAGTAATTTTAAATGGTGTGAGGATAAAACTATGGATAGAAGCTTTGTGACCCTGTAATACTGTTTGTTTCTATTGTTTTCCATCAATTTCTTGATGTCCTAGTTCCACACTCATTGCTTATTGCTCTTCTATCTCTTGCTTCTCTCACATTTCTAATGCCTTATTTCTTTCCATATCTTTCTTATCATGCCTATCTTGTGTATAGGTATGACTCAATCCCCACATGGTTTTATGTATGTCTAATCACCTTCAGCCAGAAAGATGATTATGTGTGAGTCTGGAGGAACAATATACCATAGTATGTTTCAATTAAAGCATTGAAATGAGAAAAGTAATTCACTAACTGCAGCTTAAAAAGATCTTAAAGGATGCCACAGTGGCCACATTTAATGTATACATTGGAACAGGAGCCAGATAAAACTGTGAGGTGGATTTAAATTTTACTTTCCTACTTAGTTTTTCTATAAGTCCACTTTAGAGAATCTGAATGAAGCTAAGTTTACAGAAGTTAACTATTCTTTTTCAAAAGCCCAAGACTGATGAAAACAAAGCAAATGTCACTTCCCGTCTTGCCACATTCTTCCCCCAAGCAACTTATCCCCTTTATATTTACACTCATTAATTTCAATGAAACACAGCTCACATGTTTCTGATTCATTTGCATTTATTTCATCAAATTGTTTTGCAAGAAACAATTGATGTCTTTCCTTCCTCAAAAATAGGATGTGTTATTTCAATGGAAATAAATATGTGCCACCTAAAACATCATGTGTTATTTACAACTCCAACAACAAACCCTCAAATGATTCTGAATTTAGAATTGTACTTGGGGTTCCATCCATGAAAAATAGTCTAGAAGGCAGAAAGCAAGTGGTTTGCTAAAAGTAGCAGAAAATTGATGCAGAAAATTATAGAGGAAAGATCCTTTTTTCCAATTCTTAATTAATGGGAGATTTAAAATATTGAATGGTGAATAATGGATGCAGATGACATTTAGACATGATGCATACATTAGTACTATTTTAATGGGGTGAATGTAGAAGTCTCATAATTATTTGTGCCTACCCAGGAACATCAAAAATTGTCTTACAATAAGCTTTTTAAAGATGGAAGTTCACTTCATCTAAAACAAAGTTTGTTAGTGGTTACATTTTTGATATTCTCACATGACTTAATTAGTTTGAAATAGAAAGCACATAGGCAGAGAAAGTATTTAGGATTATCCTTCATATGGAAGTTTATAAATACTGTGTGTCTCATGTTCTCTCTTACATATGGATGGTAGCATTAAATACTTGTCTGGAGTATTTTACTTGGAATTCCAATGTGATTATGGACTTGTTTTATACGCTCAGTTTATTGTAGATACTTATGAGCCTAAGATACTTAGATCACCTGGTAAATTAAATAGTATGGTATTTGGAGGTAGTGTTGAATATACTGGTTTGATTGTAGTAGAGACAGGCAAGGATTTGGAGGAGGGTGATACTGTGTTATTCTCTACTGTGTTGGAAGATTTGTGTAATGTCACGATCCTCATAGCTGGAAACTGTGGATTTTGTTAGCTTTCTGGATATAGTAGGGTCCCTATGAATTTCTGTCTTTATGTGATGTGGAATGCTCTGTAATGTTACAATTCTGTTTATGGTTTGCGAATTTTGTTTCCTATACAATATTGTAAAGTCATCTCCTAATTTAAACAAAAATAAAATTAGCCCAGCCTCTTCATTCTTCCCACCCAGGCAATATACAGATTCAATGCTATACAAATTAAAATCCCAAAGCAATTCTTTAAAGAAGTTGATCAAACAATCTCAGCATTCATATGGAGGCACAAAAGACCCAGGATAGCAAAAACAATTCTGAGTAACAAAAACACTGCTGGAGGTATCTCCATACAAAACCTTAGTCTATATTACAAATCCACGGTTATAAAAACAGCTTGGTACTGGCTTCAAAATAGGCACATAGACCAATGGATAAGGGTTGAAGACCCAGATATAAGCCCACGCAACTACGGCCATTTGATCTTTGAAAAAGGGGCCCAAAAAATCCAATAGAAAAGAACAGCATCTTCAACAAATGGTGCTGGCAAAACTGGATCTCCACATGCAGAAGATTAAAACTGGACCCATACTTGTCACCATGTACAAGACTTAATTTCAAATGGATATAAGGCCAGAGACTATAAAAACCATAGGGGAAAGGGTAGAGAACTCCCTCGAGCTGATTGGGCTAGGCCAACAGTTCCTAAACAGACATCCAATGGCACAGTCACTGCTACCAACTCTCAACAGTTGGGATCTTGTGAAATTAAAGAGCTTCTGTTCAGATAAAGAGATTGTAACAAGAGCACAAAGTCAACCCACAGAATGGGAGAAAATCTTTGCTAACCACATATCTGACAGAGCTCTACTGTCCAGAGTGCACAAAGAACTTAGAAAACTAAACTCCAAGGAAAACACTGGCCCAATTAAAAAATGGGCCCTGGAACTTCAAAGAAACTTTACCAGGGATGAAATTAAAATGTCTAACAAATATCTTAAAAAATGCTCCACATCCTTAGCCATCAGGGGAATGCAAATCCAAACCTCCCTGAGATATCATCTCACCCAGGTCAGGATGGCAAAAATCCACAATACAAACAACACCAAATGCTAGAGAGGATGTGGAGAGAAGGGAACTCTCCTACATTGCTGGTTGAATGCAGGCTCACACAAGCACTCTGGTGAGCCGTCTGGAGATTCTTAAAGAAGTTAAAGATATGACCCAGCTATTCCACTTTTGGGAATAACCCCCCATACAGCAATAATTCACCTTGATGGAACAAGCACGACCATGTTCATAGCAGCACTGTTTACAATAGCAAAGTCATGGAATCAACCCAAATGTCCAACAGTTGACGACTGGATAAGGAAACATTTATACAATGGAATACTACTCAGCCATCAAAATTGATGAATTAATGCAATTTGCCGGGAAATGGATGGAATTAGAAACAATTATTTTGAGTGAAGTATCACAGACATAGAAAATTAAGCACTGTATGTACTCCCTAATAGGTGGATCCTAGTACCAAACCCACTTAGAGACACACTCAAAGATAAATCTCTGTAATACCTACAGTAATTGCAAAGATTATAAACAGGAGAGAAGGGGAAGGAGGGCCCCACTAGAAACAAAGAGAGAGGGGATCATGCTACAGCAGAGATAATAGGCCACCATCAAGGACTGCAAGGGGTGACATCAACAAACCATAATTCAGAACATCAGAGACTCTATAACAACCACCTGGAATCAGGCCTGCCTAATCTCTCCCCATCCTGAAGCTCAGGGAAATTTGCAGAAGAGGCAGCGGTAAGATTGTAAGAGCACAAGGATGGGAGGAGTCAAGATATGAAAGATACTCCACACAAGTTAGGGCCGAAGCAATTGTAATAGGACTCTGCATGAGCTGCTCAATGACCAACTTATTATTGACCCCTCAAAGTCTAGCATGTACTAAAGGCATTAGGATCCTTAGAAGCAAGGGATTAACAATCACAATAGTGTTTCTATACTTAAGGGGAACACAAGAAAGAGTTCTAGGAAATGCCGCTGAATCCTTACACCTCATCAGAGAGGAGGACCCAGAGGAAAGTTTGATATACACATTAAAGGATGCTTCAGAGATGGGGGGAAGGGGCACTGGGAGAAAGGGAAGAAGGGGGAAAAGGAAGGGGAAAAGGGGAGAGGGAGCAGGGAGGTCCAGGGAGGGGTGGAGGGAGGGAGGGGACAGGGGTACCTATTACATTTGTATGAGCAGAAAAATAAATAAATTTTTAAAAAGTCCATAAGCTTTAGCATAAAGCAAAGATAATAGCCCAAAAAATAAATAAATAAATAAACAAAATTAAAAATGAGAATAAAAATTAATTATTGTGTTCCCATTTTCAGAATTTATTGCCCAAATATACATCCTGGAAGAAGTATCTTGGAACTTTTAAAATAAATTTTAAAATTTAAATGCAAAGTTGTATCACATGATGTCTCTTAAGTTTATAAAACTCTTGATTTCAATAAACTATATATAAGTAATAATACATAAATGCACATGTTCAAATATATACTTAATGAAGAATAAAATAAATTGAAAGAGTGCAAGGGATATTTGAAGCACACCTTATCTAATTCCAAAATCAGTGCCCTAGAAATTATTCACTAGGCCATAAAACTGTGGGGCATGACTGTCATCGGAAAGACTTAAATCAGGAGACAATATGGATCAAACCTATTTATAATAATTAACAGTTTCAGCACTGATGCTTTGTTTTTCAGGAAGAACCCTAAAGCAAGTATTGTAATATAAATATGACAGTTCTGAGGTTTATCATCTGTTACTGATACTTTCTGCTCTTTGCTTTTCTGTTTTAATGTGTCTGGGCATTGTTACACCATGGGGAGGATGGGAGAGACAGGGGGGTAGACTTTGTGGCAAGCAGAAAGTGAATTTGAGAAGAGAAACTTGGTCAATGTTTCCCTTTAATGATATCAATATACTAACTGGGAACTTCTTTTAGAGGTGAAAAGAGCCAATGTTTTTATTATTATAGAAGTTAAAATACTTGTGAATTTTTATGGCTCTTTGTGTGGCTTTTATGTGAAGAAACTGAGTGACTCCTGTATGTGAAACTCAGAGAGAATCTTCGTGGAAACTTATGATAAATTGAGGGAAACGGGGATTTTTGTTCTGTGTCTACTAAAACATTCCAAGTTGATTGGAAATTTGATTTTGTGAATATCCAGAACCATCTGTTACCTAGTTTTAGTACAATTAGGACATAAATTAACTTGGGACACAAAATAATAGCAGTTGATTATCCATAAATTAAGAATTCATGAAAGCTGTCCAGGATCAGGCCAAAAAAAGAGAAACATTTGCCCAACCCCCTTCTAGCCTAAAAATAGAATGGTTTCTACAAATAGCAGTGCTAGTGATCATTATAACCATGGCATGAGCTAAAAACAATGTGAACACATTGGACACAGCTTGGAAAGAAAGTCTATCAGAAAGTAGCTTTTCTTTTTAGTATGAAGGGTTTTAAGTTTATTGCTGCTATGCTGGTATGGGATTAATTATTTGCAACTTTAGCAATGAAATGAAGAGACACAGGTAATTTCTGGAAATTTATTATGTGGTCAATGGCAGAAAAGTTGAGAATGTTGAGACCTGCCCTGGCTGCGGTCTTTGCTTAGTTATGACTAAGACTCTGTCATAGTGAAAATTTAGTTCACCCCCAACATTCACACAAGGCGAGTCTCTGAATGATCTCTATGCTAAACACAAAGATTGGAAAGATTAATATGGCATATCCCTTTATAATGCCAGAAGCATGTCCTGCTTCAGCTGTTAGATAGAATGCTGGAGGGAAGCACAGATAAAGCAGCAAAGATGTTCTCTTATCCCATTTCTTGATACAGTTTTGTGACCATTTTTACTATGTAAGTCAAAATTATAAGCAGGCACCCACGAAGGAGATAAGGATAACTAAATTATATTCTAATGAGCAAGTAAGCTGCAATTGTCCCATCTTATTTCAACGGATTAAGTTTTTATTTCCCCTCTTCCCAATAGGTTTCAAAACTTCAAGAGAGGGGAGTCCTTTAATTCAGGCTTACATTCAGGAGTCAGTGTGCTTTTATTTGAAAAAACCTGCATATTTCTTGGAACATGTAACCGTAAAAGTAATCTAAAGGAAGATATCTCAGGTTATCTCCACAAAATTGACCACTGAATAGACCTCTGGCCACAACTAAAACTTAGTTTACCTCCCACGGTTTCAAAGTAAAGATATTGTTCCTGTTTAATGATGAAGAGGAAAAAGGGAAGAGGGAGAAACATCACACAGTGTTCATGTGGGGTGGCCACCCATTCAGATTCTTGCAAGATCGACCTAGTTTTGTTGTTGTTGTTGTTGTTGTTGTTTTTAATGGGACAATCCTCTGTTCCCTTAAGCACTGTTTGTAACAATCTCTGAAGAGTGCTGGAGCCAGGGAGACGTCATCAGCTGGGCGGCAGAAGGAAGCCTGCAGGGGACGAGCCTGCTGTGGGAATGGAAAACATTCCAGTGGACAGAGGAAGTAACAAGGAAGGACTCTGGGTAGCAATGAATCTTGGGGTTCTGGGATCAAAACAGAGCAAGATTGGCTATGACATTTGGAAAAATTAATTTAGACTGTGTTGTCCTGATTTCTTAGAAAAAAATTCAATTTGCCTCTTTATGACATTCCAGAGGGTAGATCTATATTTCCAAGAGTACACAGGTGAGATTCTCTTAAGTTAAGCATTTGGAAATCAAACACTGAAAGTGCAGCTGTGGAGAGGTGTATAGACCTGTGTTTGGTAAAGTGCAGCATGCACTGCTTGCCACAGGCTACCCAGTGCATCTGCTCCTTTTCCTGTGCTTGCCTCTGGTAAGCACCTTGCAAGCTTTGTGAATGTCAGCCCAGGAAGAGTGAACTACAAAGCATATTTGACCTGTTCTAAAATCATAAACATCCTTTTCAAAAGAGCAATTTCTTCAAAAGTGTTGCAGAAACTAATGATGATTCTTGTGCATTCATCAGTTAGATGATGCTGAACTTAGACAAAATGAGCTACAAACTCAGTCTGGGTGGGGGTTGTTTCTATGGCAATGACTGAGTCTGGTAGAGAGACCAGCTGAAGACAACAACCATTTCCTGGGAGGTTTATCTTTACTCCTACAACTCAGCCACTGGGCTTAGTGCAGGGCCTGGGAATTTCTGAAGCTATATAAAAAGGAAAATAACATGTCACAAACACATCAGTGTACTTTGGGAAGAACACAGTGTAGACTCAGAGCTGTCAACACATCTGTTTGAGCTGGATTGTTTCATATCCTCATGTGGTATACACCTGTGTGGTGCTGGCAATGTATAACTTTATATCCATCTTTGTTTCTTGTACTCTACAGATCTTACAAAACAAATATGTTTTTTCACATACTGAGTGTGTGTGTGAGAAAAAGAGAGAGAGAAGGGACATGTAGTTTTATTTTCTGTTATTTGCATAGCAACCACTCTATCTTTCTTGATGAAAACTATATCCCAAAGTAGGTATAAATCATGCAGATTTATGCTTTTGAATTGCTCTTTTAAAAAGATGTTTATCATTACAGAACAGTCCAAGCATGCTTAATATTTTTGTGCAAAAATGTAAATACTTCCTAGTTTTAAAAGTTATATGAACTTCAATGAATTTTTGCTTATAATATCATAGATTTAGAAATTATGATATGATACTCCTGTGTATGTAATTTTGTGTGTGTGTAAATATATATATATATATATATATGTACATATAAATTATTTCTAACTATCTTGGAAAATATACCAAATAAATATGTTGGAGACTTACCCATGGGAAGGTGGACAAATTTATTGAGACTAGAAGAAAGAGGAAAATTTAAGTTACATGTATACTTTCAAAATGTTTTATAATTTGCACTAGATTCAAACAACACCAATTAAAATTAATATGACTTTAAAAAGAATTGATATTGCAATGTTTGAAGCAGAATTATTTTTAACTTTTTTCTAATTTATTTTTATAGTTTTGCATTGAGGAAACTTGATAGAACTGTGTCCTCAATCCCTGCAAAGGATTTCAAACACTCAAGCTGAAGGCTTTTGGGGAAAAACTTTGAATTGTTTCCAAAAGCTTAACTATTAAATATATTGTCACACATATACATATACATACACATACAATGAACTGCTGTAACAATTACTTGACTAAGTGAATGTTTTTGTCTTGGTTGATCTACTCAATATGCAACATTCAAACTGTAATTCCTTTCTAATCTTGTTTAATTCTCTTTCATTTCCTCTAGGAATTAGGTCAGACTAAGTCAAATGGCCACTGACTACATTTTATCCTGATTTTGAGGAAACAGCTGATGGGAGCAGATAAAATATGAAAGATTACTCCTTTATATCTAAATAGAACAGCAAAGCACAGTATAACATAAACCCTGATATTCATTTGGCAGTGAACTCAATCATTTCTATTTAAGAAAACCCTAAGCAAATATTGTCTGCAAATAATACACTGTTCTCATGAGACCTTAGAGTCTGTAAATCAGAAAGCAATCATCTCTCCATCCTTCCAGGTATGCCAGCATAAATAGGCAGAGACTTCAGGAAAAGCTGGTCCTAGCATACAGCCCACAGGGTTACAATGAGACCTTTCTTCTATAGCAGTCACACAGATTTCACTGACTAGGGAACCTTTTGTCTAAAAGGTAGTACATGGGGTGGGAAAAGGCACAATGAATGATGCAAGTGTGAGAACCAGAGTTCAACTTCCCAGCTCCCATGTAAAATTTGGCAGGCATAACTAATTGCAGTTTGTGATCCCAGCATTTAGGAAGCGAAGGGAGGGGATCTTCAGGACAAGCTGGCTAGCCAGTCTAGGCCACCGCTGAGCTCTGGATTCAAGAGTCAAGAGACTCTTTCTCTATATATAAGGCAAAGAACGATTGGGAAGACACACAAAATCAACTTTGGTCTGCCCACATGTACATATACACATGTAGGCATACCCACTATGTGACCAACCCCATACATACAAACACACATATACACATGCCACGCACATGCATACATGCAAACAAAAAGAAAAGGTAAGATGAGGAGGTGATTCAACATTCAGTCACAATGTACTCTGTGAAGTGTATTGGACCAGAATTACATCTCTACTTAGGCATGGAAGTGCTTCGATACTCTATCAGCAACTGGATGAAGGACTCAAAGCTCTGAAAAAGCCACATATCCTTTGGGAGGACAAAGGGCTGGAAACTGTCTTGCAGGATAGGGAATTTTGTCAACCTTAGTCTTTCCTAGTTCCCAGCCCAACTGCAGAATTTCTAGGTATCTCAAGCCCATATTTATTATGTTTAGACTATTCTGATGACAAGGCAGATCAGATATCCCACAGGAATCTAGTCAAGGAGGATTCCAAGTACACTCTTAGATTTTCAGGAGAATCATTTCTGAGTTCCAAAAATCGAAATGATCATGAGAGTTTGAAGCAATATCAGAGTATCACCTTATGCAAGGGGAAACGTCTCCTTGGGGACAAGTACTTTCAGCTTTCTGACAGATGAAAGTTGACAATAGCCAAGGTCACTTGATACTTTTTAATATGACTGAGTAGTAAAGTCTTAGCTTGAAGAATATTTTTACTTTTAATTTCCGATAATAATAATAACATGCACACATGTTATTTATTAAAATAAAATACTTTTCCAAAAATAATCAATATCTCAATACACACATGGACTTAGTTCTCAGCCTCCTGCCCCTTATTAACCCATCTAAATTCTTCCTGTGTGGAAAAGGGAAAAAATATCAGCACATAAGGACAAGGGAACTTGTGTCTAGTAAATAGCATGGTATAGAGACATCACTCTTTGGATTATCATCAATTTCTATCAAAATATTCCATTTGAATGCATTGCTAGAGAACTGCAGAAGGAGGAAATTCTGAACTAGATGATAGATGCTCTGGTTTGTGTGACCCTACTGTTCAAATATCAGTCTTGGGAATGTGGTACATCTTGTCATGACATACTCAATATGTTAGTAATCTCAAAGGAAGCATATTGAAGACGTTGTCTCTCACACCACCCACGTGCCGGTACATCTGCTTTAGTGTGGTGACCAGTGCATTCTCCACACTGTAAGAAAGAATATTTATTGCCAGATTGAAATAAATGGAATTATGTCTCTCAATGTAAGTACTTTTCCTTCATCCCATTGGTTTTTCCTGCTTATGCAAAGAATATGCGACCTTTATTTCTGATGCTTCTTTTGTGGGCCCCCATGCACTCCTAAGGGATCCCAGATGTATTGGCATTGAATTCTTCGTAACACCTTCATGTCTGACCTCACATTCTTGTAGCCTCTGCAACAAATACATGACTTTAAAATATGAGATAGAGAAGAGGAGAAAACTGGAGTGTAGCTAAAAAAACAAGGCTCTTCACAGGATATGAG
The DNA here is from genome assembly GCA_023101885.1 of Typhlomys cinereus. Lineage (NCBI taxonomy): Eukaryota > Metazoa > Chordata > Mammalia > Rodentia > Platacanthomyidae > Typhlomys > Typhlomys cinereus. The sequence goes on from JALPQD010000127.1 coordinate 1,732,538, forward strand.
ATGAATGTTTCCCACTTCAATACAACCAGAGTTTTATTTGGATTAACATGCAGTTCATTCAATAGCTAATGGAGTTATGCTACTGTCATTCTAAAAATCTTATACTTTGCAAAAAAATGGATACATGTTTACGCCTCACATCAAATAGTCAAATAGTCCACAAACCAGTATGCAGAATGTTACATGAAATGTGTCAAGTGTTGTTTGATCATTTTAACTGAAGAAAGGAAATGTTGTTATAGAGAAAATGACCAGAAAATAATTCTGCTTTCAGTGTGGTATAGGATCCCTGAGTATTATACTCCAGCTGCACATCCTTTAGTCAGTTACTCTGTGACTGTGCATGGAGAAACACTTTGCCTCTGCCAAGAACACCCGTTTCCCACCCACTTCATCATCAGGGTATTTCCAGATCTTCATTCAGAGACTGTATCAACTTACTTCACTTTTTGGAAACCTTCCAAGTTTCGTCCCCACCTCCACTTGAGATAGATGGTCAATTCAGCATGAATACTGCTGATACCCCATTTTCTTTTCCATACTAGGATGCACAGTATGTTCTATTGAACTCTTCATAGGCTTTCTTTATGTTCTTTGAATAGGAACATCATTTTTCATCCCTATATCCCTAGTGGTTACATAATTCCTGCAATACTTTAGCATTCCTTAACATGACCACTCAGACGATAATGAGATTTTTGTTGCAATAGTGGTTGGAAATTTTATTGCATTGAATTGACACGGATACATAATAACCAAACAGTGATGGTATGGAAAAAAGAATGAAAAAAGAGATGACATTGTAAACATTATGTACTGGCTTTTTAAAGCCAGATAAATCTTACTTAACTTATAACCTATAACTATATAGCAAAGAACATGATATGAGTTTAAGCAGAAAGGAACTTGAATGGTCAGAAATTTTCTGGCCAGGAACTTGGTCGCAGATGTTCAATATTGAGTCATCAGAATGAGCCATTCTCATTTTTAAGTAATATCATCAGTTTTTTACCTTTCATTCTTCTGTTTCTCCTATTTTTCAAGTATCAGTTATCTAAAGGAAAAACCAGACTTTTCATTTCTAAGTGGCATAGCAATGAAACCCTGGTAGTCATCCAGGGCAGTAACTGTCTTTGATCTCTTTCTGAATTGTCCTCTGGAAATATTTAAAACATTTGGGAAATGGGTACCATGACAGAGGGAGACAGTGATAGTCATCTCCCAAATATTTCCTTATTTATTTTCCTTTGTCTTTGTCTCTGAATATTGTTCTTGTTTGTAGATCATATTTGATTATTTCCCTATTTATCTTCCACCACTATAAAGTGTTATGCAAAGGAGCAAGAAGGTTACTCACTATAAGACTGTAAATATTTAGATGGCATACAGACTCAAACATCTTGGAGGTATTAGAAGATCTAATATCTTGAAAGAACTCTTGCACAGAAGGTAATGCTCAGTATCTAAAGGATATGCTCCAAATGTTTGTTTCTCAAGATGTCATCAACAAAACACTCATTTGACACTTAATTATAATCCTAAACAGATTAACTTAGACAAAATTCTATAGCAATTATGTTAAATTATCTAATTTTTATTTATGTGTCAATTTTCACCAGATATATAGACAATACAGGTTTCTAGTCAAATTCTTTACAAATATGTCTATAATTCTCATTTATGTCTACCCAACACCTATAAATATGCCTGAATTTATAGTAATTTTAGAAAAGTTCATATGTTATTTTAGATAATGAAATTTAAGAACACTCAGAAATTTGCCAAAAGACATTTTTTTCAGCTTAATCTGAGTTCAAATTTGGTATTTGTGGAAAGTTCACATGAACCTGTTGGATGGATGGTACAATAGACAAGAAAGAAAAAACCTGCCTCCTGGGTTAAATTTCCTAAGTTCCACATCACTGAGCATTTGAAAAGGTTGCGTCCTTATAACACTCCTATGCATTCTTTGGATTACAGGCACTAGGATCCTTAGTGGCAAGGGATTAACAGCCACAATAGTGTTCTTATACTAAAGGGGAACACAAAAAAGAGTTCTAGGTAATGCTACTTAGTCCTTACACCTCATCAGAGAGGAGGACCCAGAGGGAAGTTTGTCATGCACACTAAAGGATGCTTCAGGAATGGGACTGGGGAGGGGAACTGGGAGAAAGGGAGGGAGGGGGGAAGAAAAAGGAAAGGGGGGAGGGAGCAAGGGGATCCAGGGAAAGGTGAAGGGAGGGAGGGGAATGGGGTACTTAACAACATTGTATGAGTGGAAGAAATTATATATATAAAGACTCCTATGCATTCTGGCTGCACAGACTAGATCAGATAGCTGGATTCCCTGATTCTGTACAAGTGGACCTACAGCCACACATGGGCACAGCAGGTATTAGACAAGATGAATTACATCTAGGAAATAACATTTCCTAGACTTAAATGAGATCACCAGAGCTTCATTCACACAAACAAGTCGTTTCCACATGAAGATTAGATGAAGTGACTTTTTTTTAATGACAAAAACCAACATTAGCCAGGTTCCTGTCCCAGGACAGATCAAAAGCATAACAATCTGCTCAGTTACTGTTTTTCATCTGCCCTCCTGGAGTACAGCACTTATGCATGCTGATCAAATGCTGCCTGGGATTAAATGTAGACCACCTTGAAAAGTCAAGAGCAAGTCCTTGAAGTAAGGCTGCGCATCCCAGGGTAATGAGAACGGGAGCCACACTTTCATTAATCTACACTAGAAACTGTTTATAACCTACAAATGATGCTTCCAAGAAAAATTAGAATATCTTTTGTGTTCTGAAACATTAATAAATATCAGCACATTTGCTAAAAAGTTCTGCATTTTAAAGATCATTATAATAAAAAAAGAGTTTTTTTCAGAACACAACAGAATGAATCAGTTAAAGGTGTAATCATCCAAGTGTTGATTATATAAAAGTATTTCACAGTGACTCTAAATAGACCTTTTTGTCTTCAAAGTAGTAAGCTTCTTAAATGCTAACAAATTAATTGTTGGTCAGAAACTACCAACATATGTTTGGAAAACTCTGAGAACTTTAGCATCCATGTGTCTCATCTTGCCATGCCAGCAGCATGATCCTTCAATGGTTAGATAAACATACTTGCATGTACACAGATGGGCTAGCAACACACCCAAGTCCCAACATCTGGCTGATTCAGTGCTGAGCCCTTAACCAATCTGAGGCAAAAACATATTCCAAGTCACAGAGTGGTATGGTTTTCATTGAGGACAAGTTTAACTGAAAATCATACATAAATTGTCTGGGAATTTGGGTGCATAACCTGGGTGTGGTGGAGATGAGATTTTCACATTTCTCACTAGAGTTCAGTAACTCTCTATATAAGCTCAGTCCAGCAATGGATCCTGAAATTCACCATCTCATGAGCCAAAAAGACTCCTCCTGCAAACAGATGCCCCAGTTAGTGAGCCTCACTACAGACTGCTCATATTTCTATGAGACCCTGGAAATAACAGACTCCTGGAGACCACAGATATTTTACAGATGTGCCTTTCATAAAATGATTTCACAACTTTCCTAGACATTTTTTTCTGGGGTTACTTTATAGTAGAATGCAGACCAACCTCTGGTCTTTATTACAAATTGTGATGTCTTTGTTATCACTTTTATTTGGTAATTTCCAGACCAGTAAAAATTTTAAAATGTCTTTTTATGAATATCAAATGATATGAAGGAATTACACTGTTATATATGATATAGTTGTATTAAGTTGATAGTAATTGTTCAGCTATCTTTTAAAAATTCTTTCAAGAAAATGACAAAAAAACTTTGTGAATGAGACAATACAATGCCTAGGATTTGTTTTCTTTATTGTTCTTCTTGGGAAGCCATATAGAGAAGAAAATGCCACTTCTCAGAAGGCTCCATCCTAAAAACATCTTTGATCTTGATATTGATCTCTTAGCTTCTGCCTGCTAGTAGTTTTACAATCAATTGTTCAGTGGTAGCTACAGTCGAACTAGGCTTAGAAATTGGTGTTCTGCCTATTTGTAGTGACACAGATCTATAATCCCAACCACTCAGGTTGACAAGGCAGGAAGATCACAAATTCAAGTTCTGCCTGCACTACGGTAGAGTGAGTTTAAAACCAGCCTCGGAAACTCAGCATTGTCTCACAATGAAAAGTAAGAGATGTATATGTAGGTCAATAGTAGAGCCCTTGCTTAGTATGAAAAAAAAAAAAACACTTGGTTCAATCCCTAACATGACCAGAGGAGAGAAAGAGGGAGGCAGGGAGGCAGGGAGGGAGGGAGGCAGGGAGGGAGGGAGGCAGGGAGGCAGGGAGGCAGGAAGAGAGGCAGGGAGGGAGGGAGGTAGGGAGGGAGAGAGGCAGAAAGGGAAGGAAGGAAGGGAAAAGAAAGAGAAGAAGGAAGGGAGGAAGGAAGGAAGGAAGGAAGGAAGGAAGGAAGGAAGGAAGGAAGGAAGGAAGGAAGGAAGGAAGGAAGGAAGGAAGGAAGGGAGGAAGGAAGGAAGGAAGGAAGGAAGGAGAGAAGAAAAGGGAGGAAGGAAGGAAAAAGAAAGGGAGGAAGGAAGGGGGGAAAGAAAGGAAGGGAGGGAGAAAAAGTAGATATTCTAGCATGTATTCCCAAATTCCTAAAGATCAAATCATCCTCAGAGCCAGGGGAGAATGCATACTCTCAGACACTTGGATCCACTGACCATTCCCTAAACACCTAATGTAACATGCTTAAAGTGGGTCACTACATTTGTAGAGAGTCATATGTCTTCTCATGGAATACTCTGGAGCCCCATTACCTTGGAGTAGGGGGGAAAAGACACAATATGATCAAACTGAGTGATAATTTTCTGGGTTTGTAGAATGTCTTTTTTTAAACTTTTTTTCCTTTTGAATAACTGGGGGTGCATGTAACCTGGAAGTGTAGGACTGAATCTCACACACTGGATATGACCACAATGCCTGCAGCCAGTGGTTCCCTCTGCTACCCAGCCCAACCTCTGACAGCAGTCAGTAAGTACAAGAGTTTCCTGTAGAATGCTGCGTTGTTTGGCAGCACTTGCTGAGTGAAATCACAGAACCTTGTTTTCTTCAAGAGAAGGAAACTCAGTTAAGTATAGTTTGAACAGCCCGCCCATGAACTCTCTGTGCAGCACCTCATTTGTGGCAAATACTTCATAAACAGTATCTTATCAGGTCAGGAAGGCTAGTTGAGTTGGCCTTTAAAAGTTTATCAGTGTAACATCCACATAACACAAAACTAACCATTTTAAAATGAAATGTTCAGTGGGACTTACTGTAGTCACACATTTCCACTGTGCAGCCACTATCATTGATCTCAAAACATTTTCATTGCTCTAACAGAAAATCCCATGAACATCCAAACATTTAGGAAGACATGGGGTGTTTCAAGCTTACACTGCAGAAGCCTACTCAGAGGCTAGGAGTAGGTTTATGTCTGGGGTGCGCTGAAACTTAAAGCACAGCCTAAAGTCTAATTCTAAATTCATTACCAGACGAAGGTTCTGAAACATTAGCCTCTATCGGACACCTGGTGAATGCGTCAGATAGATTGCCATGTCTTCAGCATCTCTGATATAATAACTCTTTAGTAGGACCTGGGAGCCCACAATGCTAACACATCCCCAAGACATGCTGATGTTGAGTCTTGATGACACCTTTTAAAAGTCATTGTTCTGAACAGAGTAGCCTATTTTCATTCCCCAATTGTAAGTTTAACAAAATTATCTAGAAGTTTATATGATCAAAAAGTAAGTTTATAACAGGTACCTATTTTCTTTCATTTTTTTTACCATTTGGTTTTGCTTTTGTATTTGTTTGTTTTTTGGATTTATCACCATCGAAATGAAAAACCATAAGTGAATGCACTTTGTCAGCTTAATAAATTACCATATAGAGAGAAATTCTGCTCGTTGCTGAAGGCTGATCTTTTTTCCCTTAAGGAGGTGGAGTTATCTCTTCCAGATATCTAGGTAAAATCTCTAAGCTCTGCGTGGAGGTCAGACCTGGACATTATTTTCTATCACAACCTGAAGTCGTGGCAGGCATATTGTAGTCACTAACTGCTTGTTGAAAGAGTTAGCTGACATAGCAATTAAAGGTAAAAGGACTTTGTGTAGCATTACTTGAAGTGCTTCCAAATACATGGCACAAACTATATGCTTTACATCATGGAGAGAGTATTCTATACTGGTTTATCCTTAGCCAAGTTGGTTTCAGGCCGATGGCCCAGACTAACAACACGGCAAGTTCTTCTTCAAGGCACTGATTATACTGCCGGGGGCATCCCCTCCTCTCTTGGATCTCTGGATAAGTAAATGCCAATGTTTTAGCATCAACTCAAGACCACCCCCATGTGCGCACATGTGTGTAGATGAACATTCCAACATCTGCCCACCAGATCTGCGTGTGCCCTCCTGACCACTGAGCTTGAGGTTGGGTGAGGTGGAGCCTCGCAGGAGTCAACAGTGGGGCTGAGGATGTCTTGTTTCTAAAGTGCTGGGACCCTTTAATCTTTCCTCCTTTGATGTCCGAGACTGCCTTCTTTAGGCGGTGACACTGGGACCAAATGCCACACCAGGAAACCATTTTCCACTAAAGGGTGTGTGTGTGATGAACACCTGCAGCACCCCTGGAACCAGGTGACTTGAATTACTCACACGTTTCTAGATTTCTGCTGCGTGGGTGGGTAGTAATTTGGAATCTTTTTTCTAGCCATTCTGGGTAAAGAGATGATAGTTCTGGTCACACCATTATGACTTCTATTTTTTTTTCTCCCCTTACATCAAATGAGTAGTGGCAAGTAAAAACTTTATAACCCTTAGATGATAAAACGCTTGCTTGCAAACCCATAAGATTTTATTTGCACCAACAGCTTGCAGATTCCAACGAAAGGGAAAGGAGTTTATGGTCACAGTCACAGTGCATTGGGGGACAAAATTTGGGGTGCTATTTCAAGCTAGCAGGTGAAATTTGTGTGTAACATTTGTGGGTTGTTAGTCTTTTATCTATAAGATGAAGATTTTTTTAATTATAATTTAAAGATTTTTTGCTTGTTTGTTTAGTTTTTTTCACAAGTTATCTCTGATGCTTGATGAAAATTCCATCTTATTCCTAGGGATGCTTTGTTATTCATTTGTTTGCTCTTATTTGCATTGCAGAAATGGTATCAATTAATGCCAATCTGGGCTGCAGAAGAAACTCACCATTCAGACCTTGTTTATATTTAACTGTGTCATGACTAAATGAAATGTACAGTCAGTGAGTGCACGCTCCCTGGTTCTCATCCTGTCTCATTAATTTGCCACTGGGTCTCAGCTTTCTGGCCTAGTAATTCTCCACATCCCTGGCCTTAGACTTCTCTTTTCACTATAAAGTCCTTTAATTTCAGAATTGCAATAACTTCTATAACCTCAGATATCTTGTGCCAATGTAAGTCAGTGATTGAGATCTTCTCTTAGACTACAAACATTTCCCATTTGCCAGTTAGCAAATATATTCTGGATCTCTCTGGCATCCTGAATTCCACATGCTTACATCTGCAACTCAGTAGGAGTAGGATAAAACCACCAAACTTTCTAAACATCCTTCCAAAATGTGGAAACTGGGGAGGGTTTGAATGTTTGAAGAGAGACCTACAAAGTTAGTGGCTAAGGGAATGAGAGAAATCAGGAGCAGGGAGTTTGAAAAGCATATGTAGACTTATCTTAATGATAAAGTTAAACATATTAAGCTTATACATTTTATTTTTTCAAATGAATATAGCAAAACATTTGAAATTCTTAATTCTAGTTAAGAATCTGGGGTTTGAACAATCTTTAAAATTCTTCATGTTAAAAATTTCTTAAAGTGTTTTAACTAAAACAGATTTGATGATTTGTGAGTTTCTGAAACATTTTTATTACGTGGAAAAATGCACTTATTGCTATTTTTTTCTAATACTGATACACAAGAATGTATGTAAATACAATGGCAGGGTTATGGAAACATCAACTAAACAGCAATAAAACAGGAATCTTAGTTGAAGACATGAATTTAGTTGTCATTCCACTCAGTTTTCAGTCAGTGATATGTGGCCATCCAAACTTGGCTTCAATTTAATGGGCCCACATTCTATTCTGAAACTGAATTGCTAAATTACACTGCCTTTTCAGTTCCTACCTTGATTTTCTTGAGATATACTTAGAATAAGTTTTATATTTAACTGTCTGTAAGGTGAATCCATAAGTTAATCTTAAACTACAAGAAAATCTTTTTCTTTGGTTAGATTCACTGTAGGAAGAGACATACTTCTACTTCAGCCATTCTAGTATAGCTTGCTATTAAACTAGGTACATCAGGAATTTTGTGTGGCTTTCAAAATTGGCAATTCTACAGAGATGAAAATTAACCTTACTCTACCTAAAACTTTCCTAAATAATCAGATCCTATCCTTTTCTAAATGGTGCACTTATCAACACCAAGGTTCTTTAATTGTTTTAAGGTTACAGATTCAAATGAATGCTAGCTCGCGCCATGTTAATATGTTCCCAGTACGCCATAAAGTAAAACAACCTCTCAAAAGTAAAAATAGCCTCCTGTCTTTAAATCAATATATCAACATAATAAAGTTCATGAATAAAACTTAAAAGTCATTGGTCAATCTGTTCTAGCAACTGTCTTAGTGTTACTGACATTCAGATATTCCCTGAATGGTCAAAAGCCCATAAAAGAACTGTACGTATAGTTTTCGTTTCAGATAGGATTTGAAGTAATATCATAAAAGTTCATTTTTTGAGGCTAAATTTCCCAAAATTTTCTTTCTTCTAACACACAACTGTCAATTTGCTGACAGTAAATGTAATAAAAGCATAAGCATATATAATAAGACTGACATGTTAAAGCAAATAATTCATGATGGGGAACTTATTACATAGTGTCATGTCATTGATTTTGTAACTCAGTTTTTACATCTAAGAACAGATAAACTCATTATTTTCTTCTATTTCTTTGAGGGATTTAACCTTCAAGTACACATATTTTATTTTAAGGGGTCCAAAAGTTATATGTTTTGGTTTCTAAGGATTTTTGTTATAAACTATTCTGGAGAAACAAAAAAGGCAAGAAAAATAAGAAATATGAGGAAAGGCACTCCAAACTCTTACTAACTCTTGACAGTTAGATATTTACTCACTACTGTTTGCAAATTCTTGCAAATTTATATTAAATAATGAAAAATAAAAGGGATAGATTGCTTAGTTTGTATTTTAGGGACAACAGTCCCTTTTATTTATTTTTCTGATTCCTGGTACACTTTCATGTCTTCAGCAAGTTGTGTCTAACTTCCTGGTTTAGTTTAATTATTTCTTGTTATTATTTTTTAACATTTTTTATTATTATTTCCGCTCATACAAACTTAATAGGTAGACCAGTTCCCTCCCCCCTTCCTCCCCCCAAACCCCCTTCTCCCCCTCCCTCCTTCCCCATCTCCCAGTGCCTCCCCCCCAATTCCCAGAGAGTCCTTTATTGTGTATGCCTAACTCTCCTCTTGGTCCTCCTTTCCGATGATGTACAAGGACCCAGTGGCATTTCCCTGAGCCCTTTCTCGTGTTCCCCTTAAGCATAGGAACACTACTGTCAATCCCTTGCCTCCAAGGATCTTGGTGCCTTTAGCCGATGCTAGACTTTGTGAGGTCAATAGTGTGTTGGACATGGTGCAGGGCATGTAAAGTCCTATTATGATTGCTTCAGCCCTAACTAGTGTGGAGACTCTTCAAATCATTGCTCCCCCCATCCTTTTGCTCTTACAATCTTACCGCCCCTCTTCCGCAAATGTCCTTGAGCTTCAGGATGGGGGGAAATTAGGCTGCCTTAGTTCTACGTGGATGATATAGAGTCTCTGAAGTTCTGGATTGTGGTTTGTTGATTTTCTTTTGCAGTTTTGCTGCTCCTGCAATGCCCTTCACTCCATCCTGATGGGCACTGTATGTCAACCCCTGGTCAGAGACAAAAAACTGTTAAACTGGAGTCTTGTTATAAGAGCACATTCAAGGGTAGATGTAATAAAAGCAGGAAACCTTGGTGAGGGAGGGGTCAGTCACCCATTTGCAAAATGATCACTTTTCATCTGCCAGACTATATGCCCTCCCCTTCTGGTGAGATCATACCCCTTAGTTGTACATGATCAGGAATGAACGTCTGTGAACTTAACCAGGTGTCACATTACTTACTTGCATTCCTTGGAGGCTGATCTTCTCTGCTGTAACATGGTCCCCTATTATTTTTAGGTAACCATTTTTATTTTGTGGTATTCCCTTTTGTGTTTCAACTCCTTGCTCAGACTTTCTATTAACAACCAGCTGCTAAGGTTCAGAACATCAGATGTAAGATTTGAGATGTTGTTATCAGAGCAACCAGCATGGAATGCTAGTACTCCCCATCACTATTCTTGTTACTCCAAATGGGGAACTGGACTTCACCTTTCTCTATTAAATCAAAAAGAGAAAAGCATGCTAATAATACAAACAAAATCTCTACAGCATTCTGCTACTGAAACTCTGATCCTATCACATTTCCCTTTCTCCTATATGTAAGAACACAACACTAAGCAGTCAATGTGGGAGTTAGCCAGAGAAGCTTCAACTAGCACTAGGATCACTAATATGTTTTGATAATTTTCAAGGCTATAGATGAGTTTCTTTACATTTCAAGGCTCCCTGCCTTTCCTAACTTTATGTTTGAGGGTTCGAGCTCTGGTCATATTTGTAGAGAATTAGTAGTTGAATTAAGCCCAGAGCAAATCTGCAGGAGATTATCCAGCTGATGAGGAAGGCCCAATTCATGGTGGGTAGAACTAAGCCCTAGGAAGGTGAATAAAATGGAGGTAAGTGTTTGAGAAAGAGGGTATCTTGTGTATACATGGCCAGACATACTGGTCTGGCAAGTAAGGATTGTCCCTTTCTCAGTTGTTACATGGATATGCCATGGCCAGCTCCTCGGCCCTTTGGTGATGGTGTATGTTCTCTTGCCAACTGAACTAAGAACTGTAACTGGACTATTGTAAGAGAATAAATTCCTTATTCCCTTAAGCTGTTTGATAGTCATTTATTAGCAACCATGCAAGTGAACTGCTACAGAATTTGATACCAGAGAAGGGGTGTTGCTGATAAATCTATCTATTTGGACTTCATGGATTTTGAACAGATATTTTGGAGGAATATGGCAATGTTTGAAGATATTGAACTTGAGTTATCTAAAAACCATTCAGTTTGAAGGCTATTTGGAAAATAGTGATGCTGAGAGAGTGATGATTTTTTCAGGTCCAGTTTGTGATGAAAGGATAAAAGACTTTGGCAGTGTTGAGTTTAAAGACAATGGACTTTCTAGAGGAGAGCTGTGTTGACAGTCTTGAAGTTTTCAATGCCCTGAGTTTTCAAGGCAGACAGAAGAACAGCTGTGACTATTGAAGTAGTAAGTGTCATTGAAGGAGAACCTAGTGTTCTGCACTTGGGCAGTAGAAGAAAGGAATATCTATGTGTTGAGATTCTGCCCATCTTAAAGATTCTTCTCAGAGTCAGCAGAGAAGATGAATCAGTTACGTTTTCAGGGAGTGAATCTCCATCTGAAGGTTATGCCAGAACTTGGTAATGTCATCCATGTCGTACTGGTTTTAGAGGCATTAAAGATGCAGGAGGGAGGAGGTTATGGATCCATCCTCCGAGGTTTCAGAGAATGGCAAAAACCCAGGTAATATATGCAGGAAGCCTGCAGAGAGACCCAAGAAGGGCATTTTGTGCTGTGGAGTTGAAGCCTAGTTTGTCATTGGGAAGTAAAGATGTTGGAGATGCCAGGGCCAACTTGGAACATCTACCAAGAAAACTGTATACATGGGATGTGTGTTGAGGATGGCTGCAAATGTAGATTCTACCTGATCCAGGGAAATGCTATTTGTGCAATTCAAGCTGTGAGGAGAGATTGTAATTTTGAGCCACCATGACTGTATAATGAGCAACAAAAGAGAGACATTGAAATATAGAATACAAGAAGTATTTAACTGATTTAACATGATCTTCTTATGGCTATGGAGATTTTGCACTTTTAATGTATTAATATTATAATATAAACTTAATACCTGTGGGACAAGGTGAAGATTACAGTTTAAAAAAGATATGTTCTTGTGTGAAATTCACAAGGGGTAGAGTGTTATAGTTAAGTACAGATGTCAACTTGATGACTCAGGGTTTGACCTCTGAGCACATTTGTAGAGAATTAGTAATTGAGTTAAGCCCAGAGCAAGCCTGCAGGAGATTGGCTAGCTGATAGGGAGGTTAGATGATGACTTCTTGGAGTTGGTTCTTATTTTCCACTCTGTTAACTCAGAGTATCTCCTGATTTCTGTCATTGTGCCAACACTCCAGTTTTAGATACACAAACTTCCAAACAATTCTCTTGTCCCTGCCTCCCATTTCATTTAGGAATGCTGGGGTCACAAATGGGGGTTTTAACAATCAAACCCATGTGATCAGGACTATGTAGCAAGTGATTTTACCCACTGAACCATCTCCCCAGCTTTATATTTTATTTTTGAAATAAGATCTCACCATGTTGTCCAGGGTAGTCTTGAACTCAGTCTGTGACCAATGGTGACCTTGAACTTATGATCCTTTACCTCATCCTCCCCATTAGTGAGTATTCCTACTCTGTTCTAACACAGCCATCTAGGTTGTTTTTAATAGCTTGAACATCCTGCTGTAAAATGTAATGAGTAGACCTTCATATTGGCTGAAGATTGAATACCATCTCTTGCAAATGCTCTACAGGCCTCAGATTTCCACAAATACACAATGAATGCGATGATAACTACAATTCTCTGTATTGCACCATACTGTAATCAACTGAGATGAGTTGTTTATAGAACGTTGTAAAATTCATACAAGGGGTGCTATTCCAATTGATTTACATATCTTAATAGTACATAGCTAGGAAAAATGGAAAGTTGTCCCTCTCCCAGATTTCCTCATTGTCATTGCTGTGCCAGCAAAAATGTCATTGATAAATGGTATACAAGACCAACTGTTATTTAAGCTTCCTAGGACTGAGCATATGAATATTAAAACTTTGATTGGTAGCTTCATTTATTGCTTAATTTTACCCCAATATCATCATCAATTGCTCATGCTTTCCATTTAGGCTATCAAGCTGTTATATAACTGCTGTAATTTCATTTTAATCAAGAGCTAATTTTTAATACACAACTCCATTATTTAAAATTGTGACCTAAATTAGATTTGAAAGTTATCTGTTGTTAATGTGTTTGAAAAGCAGATATTTTTGACAGTTCAGGGTATATAAAAGCCACCACCAATGCTAAATATAAGATCATTTTACTTGGGGGCCAGAATGTAAATTGTTGTGGACAATGTGGAGGGTTTTTTCCTATTGTGGACTATGACATCACATGTTCATAATCAATAACACTGGTTTGCTTCCTTGAAGAACTTTAGGAAAAGGTTTAGTTAGGCAACATACATGCCTTCTCAATAGAAATTTGTTTTATTAATAAATCAAGTAACAAGAACAAGACACAGTGTGCTGGATTTTCAGGCTAATTATCTTAAAAATAACAACTTACTGGAAATGTAATTAACTGTTATTTTTCTCTTTTAATGCTACATGGAGGCCTTCCAAAGAATTGGAGGCTAGACAGCTTTTTGTATCACTTTCTCCTACATAATTTTCAACCTATATACCCTCCTTTATAGTTTTCACCCTATATTTCTAAAACTAGAAAGATAAAGTATACTATAGTGCACTTTTCTTGTTAAGCAGAATCACTTGCTGATTCTGTTTAGTAGTACTAAAGTATGGATTAAAGTGAGGAGTCACAGAACTGACCAAGAGACATCCACCTGTGGGATACCTGTTTCCATCCAATGGTAACACCTAGCACACCTCACCCATAAGTTCACCACAATTGGTATTTTTCATACCTAGAATTTTAAAGGCAGATTAAAATTATTTTTAAGTTTTCAACTTAATATATATTTACTAATGATTTATTAGCCATATTAGAAATATAAGGAATGTAAGTGACAAACATTTCTAAGTAGTAATCTACTTTATCAGAATGATGGTACTATGGAAACCATACATTGAAGTTATAATGTTAGGGAAGATCTCAGTAAATAGTACTGTAATTCTTCTTACCGCTCAGTAACTTGACAGGATCTAGAATCACCTTGGAGATAAACCGTTAGCTAGCCAGCTATGTCTGGGAGGGAGTTAATAGATTGAGTTAACTGAAGTGTTAACTCAAATGTGGGTAGCGTCATTCTATAGGGATAGTTGCTGAGCTGCATAATAGGAAGGAGAGAGCAAGCTGAGGGCCAGTATTCAGTCCTTCCTGCTTCCTGCCACTGTTGTTGTATGACCAGATTGGCTTCATGGTCATAGCACTATGAATCTTTCCACCACAATGGACTTCACACTTTGTATGAGTAAAAATATACCCTTCCTTCTTTAAGTTGCTTTTTATAGACATTTTAACACGGCAACAAGAAAAGTAATTAATGTAATTGTCATGGTTAAGCACAGGTGTCAACTTGACTCTTGAGGGTTTGAGCTCTGAGCACAGTTGTAGAGAGTTGATGGTTGAGTTAAGCCCAGAGCAAACCTGAAGGACATTGTCTAGCTGGTGGGGAAGACCCAGCCCATGGTGGGTGGGATTAGGCCCTGGATAAATCACAGAGAGCTGGTTGAGAGAGTTGGCATCCTTCTGTATACTTGGCCAGATATATTGGGTCTGGCAAGTAAGGATTGTCCATCTCTCAGCCATTATGCAGTGATGGTGTGGCCAGTTCCTTTGGCCCTGGTGTTGGTGCGTGCTCTCCCATCAAGCTGGACTAAGAACTGTAACCAGAAATCGTAAGAGAATAAACCCCTTGTTCCCTTAAGCCGTTTGATAGTCATTTATCAGCAACCATGCAGGCTGACTGCAACAGTAATTATCATTATTTCTATGCCTTCTTCCCACACCTTAGCCCCAGAAATAGACTCCTACCTTTCCCAACAACCTGCTTACTTTTTACTGCAGTATTTGGTATAAATGACTGTGGAAATTCAAAATTCTTCCATGGACTACTAAAGTGTTTGCCTCACCTCAGTATGTTAGTGCATGACAGCTTCTGCTGCATAGATACTAGTGCATGACTACTGAATGCAGGAATCCTGGACAAGAAAGTCAATTTAACCTGGGGATTAAGAAAATATTGTCCAGGCAGCAAGACTGCTTAGCAAGTACAGGCTGATGTCCTGAGTTCCAGGACATGATGAGAACAGAGACCCAGCTCCCAAAACTGTCCTGTAACCCTCACACCATGCCATGTCATATGTGTGCTGTATGTGTATTTGTGTGCTTTCTCACTTTCTTTCTCTCTTTCAGAAAATATTAATAAATGAAATGCTTTCAAATTGTGCCCTTGATTCATTTCTAGTAAAATCATTTCAATTGATATTTCTGAACTGAAGGCAGAAATAAGAATTTTAAAAATATGTTTTTGTATCATTCTTAAGCAACTGAAAGTTTGGTATTTGGTGACATGAAGGCTGACATGAGTTTGTAAGAAATTATCAATTTTTTATATAATACACATTCTAATGAAAAACTTAAGATACAGAACTGCTGCTACATGAATGCTATAGCATATAGATCTCTCCTCGCTCCTTACTTCCTCATCTCTCTCCAAAATAAGGATAAATGTAACAGTTTTTTAAAAGAAGATTTAGTCCTATTTTCTAAGATTGGCACTTTAGGTAATTCTTCAAAAACATTTAACTGACCCCATCTAGTAATATCAAAGAATTGTGAATTTGTTCATAATTATCTATTTTAAAATTATCCTTCTCAATTTCTATGACCTACAACAGAAATTATTAATAGTGATATAATGTACATTAAAATTATGATATATGCAGATTACAGAAAAAATATATTGCAGATTTTTGCAATAGCCTGTTATACTATTTTACCATTACTGAGAGCTTCATTAACAAAATACTATTTAAGACTCAACTACAAATAAACCACCTTTTCTAAAATGATCAACCTAAGCATCTAAACAGATGCAACCTGGAATCTATAAGAATGTTCTTGGATTACACATTGCCTATATCTGTATTTGCATCTGTATTTAATCTCTAATCTACAGATATCAGATAATAATCTTACTATATTGAATCTATGGCAAGTACTGTAAATTCAATATATCTATTGAATATAGATATAGTTGATAAAATCATAATTAATAAAGAAAGACAAAATTATGAACTTGATCACAGCTGCTTTTCATTCGCCTCCAGTTCAACTGATCCCCTTCATTCTTAATAGATTCAGTAGTCCCTGTAATCTCTTCCTTATCCCGTAAATAAAACAGAGTGACAAGAAAAGGAGTTAAAAATTTAAGAATGGTTATAGTGAGCATTTAGTGGATAAGTTCTTGCTGCATAAGCAAAAGGCAGAAGTTCAGATCCCCAGAAGCCACATAAAAAGCCAGACTTGGTTGCATATGTTTGCAACTCCAGGACCAAGAGGATAAGGCACAGACATACTTGGGGTCTTCACTAGCTATCTGGTCTAGAGATAAGATCCAGGTTCAATGGGAGACACTGTATCAAAAACTAAAGGCAGAAAGCCTTACAAGGAGATATCCCACATCAATCTCTGGCCTCATGAAAATAAGCACACACACACACACACACACACACACACACACACACACACACACAAATTTCAAATATAGATGACATCAGGCATGAACACAAATACTTAAGTTTCTTTTCTTAATAGTTAGATTAAACCAAAAAGACAACATTTCAATTACGCTATTTGATTTTTCAATATCACGAGATGTCTAAAAAAGGTTTTATTTGTCTGTATGGAAAAATATTTTGAGTATATAAAATGGTTTTTCTAGTGGATTAGGAATAAGGTATCCCACGTCTTCACATCACAAAATTTCATTTTAAGAAGCTATTTTTATGTGTATTTGACTGCCTCATATAAAGCTGTGTTCTCCACTGAGCTCACTCTTTCTTCTTAAGGACTTCAGGAAATTGGCCTCCCATGCCATTAAGAAGTAGTTGGCTACACCAGGATGGAGTGAAGGGCATTGCAGGAGCAGCAAAACTGAAAAAGAAAATCAACTAAACCACAATCCAGAACTTCAGAGACTCTATATCAACCACATAGAACTAGGCCAGCTTAATCTCTCCCCATCCTGAAGCTCAGGGACATTTGCGGAAGAGGGGGCGGTAAGAGTGTAAGAGCAAAAGGATGGGAGGAGCAATGATATGTAAGATACTCCATACGAGTTAGGGCTGAAGCAATCATAATTGGACTTTACATGCCCTGTGCATTGTCCAACACACTGTTGACCTCACAAAGTCTAGCATCTGCTAAAGGCACCAAGATCCTTGGAGGCAAAGGATTGGCAGCCACAGCAGTGTTCCTATACCTAAGGGGACCACGGGAAAGGGTTCAGGGAAAGGCCACTGGGTCCTTGTATGTCATCAGAGAGAAGGGCCCAGAGGAAAATCAGGCATGCACAAGAAAGGACTCTCTGGGAATTGGGGCGGGAGGCACTGGGGGATGGGAAAGGAGGGGGGTGGGGAGGGGGAGCAGGGGGTACGGGTGGAGGAGGAGGGAGGGAGGGAACTGGTGTACTTATTAAGTTTGTATGAGCTGAAATAATAATAAAAATGTATTAATAAAAAAACTACAAAGAATAAAATTTAAATAAACAGTCTAAAAAAAAAAAGAAGTAGTTGGCTAGCCTTGTTCAGTACAAGGAAACCATTGTTCTTTTTTCATGTAATGTTTTAAATTTATCTTGGAAATCAACTATGTTCTTGCATCTATGTTTTAAATGTTTCCTAAGAGGATAAAGACATGAAGTAGAACCCTGACTCAGTTTTTAGAATTCCCACAAGTAACTCCATTTCTTAAATGAAATGATCAGAAATTATTGAGAACCTCAAAGGTTTTATTTTTTGTTAGCGGAGAATATTACTGATAATAAATATGAGCAAATTTCTGAGAATAAAAGATTGTGCAGCTGAAGAATGTTAAGTTACAGGTGACAAATGCTTATGTCTCTTTCATCTGTTCACTTATTTATATTTATACCTGAATTCTCCAAATATCTACTACCCCTCATGAAATCCTTGAGAAAAAAACTTCACTCCTCCTCAAGGAAGTGTATTGACTCTCTTTTAAGTTTATCTATGTGAAGTACAAGTCATTTTCAAATTATAATTTCTGAATTCATTCCATACATCATCATTTTATCAACTAATTTACTCGCTGACATGAAAATTCAGTGGGGAAAGTAAATATACTCAACCCATACAGATAAAATCATTCAAAGAAAATAAAACACAGGTGTTTTTCTGTACACTCATTATGAGTTCTTTCTATAAGCAGTTTATATCTCTGAAAATCAATGTTTGGCATTGCAGAAAGGGGAAGGTAAGATTGTAAGAGCCTGAAATGACACAGTAGTTGACATAGATGTGACTATCCAGCCAATATCTCACCATGAAAGAAAAAAATTCCAAGAAGCACCACATCACCCTGAGAGACTGATGAAGACTAATGCTGACAGAGAAGAAAAGGAAGATGCTTTCCTCAATTGTATGCCCACTGATCTAAAAGAAAAATAAAATTTTAGGTAACTATGAGACACGCTGTCTAAAAGTTCAGGATGTTCCCATCACATTTACATTGTTATAAAATGTTCACCTTTCCTTGGATTAGTTATAATTCATAATTACAGGAATTGATTATGATTAAACAAATCCTTCCTGTCTATTAATTCAATCTTTAGCAACAGTTGAGAATTGAAGTGTAAAAGAGCAATGAAGTAGGCTGATTTTTCTACTTTGTTCATTTTATTGTGAAAGGCCTGTTTTGAGTGAAGAAAGTAGTTAAATAGCATGGTCACTATATATACTAATTATTCATTACAATTGTGTATATTTTAGAAGAAACAGATATTTGAATTTTCTTTTTTCCTCTTTTCACAGAATTAATTTCTTTTGAATATGACTTCTATTTCCATGAAGCTTAATGAATATTTTGATAAATGGGAGTGTTTTATTAAATTTGAATGCAAAACTTGGCTCCACACATTTGAATATTCTTGTCATCTTGAGCCTCTTCTTTCTCTGAAAATAAGAGTGGCTAAATTTCTGTGTACTCTAAAATAGCAAATCTAAACTCATTAAATATTTCTGAAAAGAAAGTACTGTGATCTTGTTGAAAAGTTGATCCATGTGGTAGGCTTTTCTTTCCGCAAATTTTTCAGAGCTGAAAATTATTTTATATTTAATTATAGCAACCATGCCTTAACACTATATTAATCTTCCTAAAAGTTTAGTCATATTAAAACTTCAAAAACATTGACATTTTCACAACAAAATGGTGGTAGAATTCCAACTGTGTCAAATGATCAGCCAGCAATACATTTAAAAAATTTAACTTTATAAGTAATTTTCTTATGTCTATTGCCATGAGCAGCCTGTTCAAAATGCAAATCTGGTAGTAGTTAAGAGCCAAAGATTTTCTTTATGGGCTTATAGATTTTCTTTTATGCTCCTGACAAAGCAGTTTTTAATCTTTTACAATTTAAGTAGATAATAATAGACATCATATACAGATTTATAGGTATTAAAATATGCTTCATAATTTTTTCTATTAATAGCATGCTCACATGATCCTGTTTCTACATCATTTGCTGAATAATTCAAGCAAAAGCCAAGAAATCAGCAGTCAACCCTACACTACTTTACATCATGCACTCACTATATTATAGCATTCATATACAACACCATACACTCATGACATCATGCACTCTTTTACAACATATAACAACATACAATTATAATGTCATATATTATGTTATGCTTATCTCTACCACTGACAAAATTATGTGACTTTAGAAAAATTATTTCACCTCTGTGTACATCCAAAAGTCTTACCATCTGAAATTTTTCTTACAATAGTGTAATGTGAAGCTCTTAGCACAACAGTACTTAAGAAACACTCTGCATTACTTCCATTGCTGTGATGGCTCTTGTCAAGGTACATTGGGAGAAAAAATCTGCAGATAATGCTCAGGTATCAGCTGTTCAATCTAGGAGATTTTTTTCCCACATCAAATGTAGAAGTGGAATGATTATTTTTCTTTATTTTTATGTAGAAAAAAGTTTTTACTTTGTTATGTCTGTGCCTCCTTCCCCCTTCTCCTATCTTTCCCTTCCTTCCCCAATCCTGCTATATCTTTCTCACACTCAAGTCCTTCTGTATGTGTGGACCACTGGCTCCCTTCCCAACAGTTGTGCCAGTAAAGGACCAGACCTCTGTGGTAGTTGAAGTGGCCTTCAGTGGAGCCACCCACAAGAGGGGAAGGAAACACCCTTCTTTTGTCCAGAACATGCTCCAGAAAATCTGAGGTCCATACTAGTCCATGGGGAATGCTGGTATGTCAGTCATTGTGTAGAACTGGTAGAGCTCCTTACAGTGAGCTCCTGCATGCAGCAGTCATATCCTGACTGGAGTGACTTGACCAACAGTACACCTCCCCACAATTACATCTTATAATCTTACCACCCCCTTTTCTGCAAGGCTCAATGAGCATTGAAATAGGGATAGATTTCATGATCTGATTATGACTGAACATTCTAGGGTCACAAATACCCTCTATTCTGGCCAGTTGTGATTTTCTGGCTCATTAATACTCCATTGCAAAAGGATGAATTTTTGTTTAGTGTTGAGAGCCTTTCTTATCTGTGTTCTTATGTCTCCACCCTTTTGGAATCTTCCTTCTGCCCCTGATTTATGTTGCTTTGAAGTTTGTGGGTGGTATGGAAATTTCCACTTAATTATATCATTTTGAAGGCTCACTGCTAGGATCCACTTATAAGGAAGAATATGGGACATTTGGCTTTCTGTGTCTGGGATACTTATTTAAGCATAATTGCTTCCAACTCCATCCATATATCAGCAAATTTCATTAATTCATTTTTGACATCTGAGTAGTATTCACTGTGTATATGAACCACATTTTTATTATTCATTCACCTATTGTTGAACATCTAGGCTGATTCCATTTTTTTGCTATTATTGTGAATAAAACTGCAATGAACATGGAAGTACATGTGTATTTATTGTAAGATGTAGGACTCTTTGGTAATATTCCCAGAGTGGCAAAGTTGGGTCCTATGGCACTTTGAACCTCTATACTGATTTAATTCTTCATTAGAAGTCTCTGAGCTAGGGAAATTTGCAGAAGAGGCGGCGGCAAGATTGTAAGAGCACAAGGATGGGAGGAGCAATGATATGCGAGATACTCCACACAAGTTAGGGCCGAAGCAATCATAATTGGACTTTGCATGCCCTGCGCAATGTCCCACACACTATTGACCCCATAAAGTCTAGCATTTGCTAAAGGCTCCAAGATCCTTGGAGGCAAGGAATTAACAGCCATAGTAGTGTTCCTATGCTTAAGGGGAACACAGGAAAGGGTTCAGGGAAAAGTCACTGGGTCCTTGTATGTCATCAGAGAGGAGGGCCCAGAGGAGAGTCTGGCATGCACATTAAAGGATTCTCCGGGGATTGGTGGTGGTGGGGCTGGGAAATGGGGAGGGAGGGGTGAGAGGAGGGGGGAGCAGGGAGGTAGGGGGGAGGAGGAAGGAGGGAGGGAGGGACCAGGTGTACCTATTAAGTTTGTATGAGTGGAAATAATAAAAAATGTTAAAAAAAGAAGTGTCTGAGCTAGATTAAGCAGCTATTCTGTACCTCTGTGTGCTTTAATAATTTATTATTTACTTAATTAATTATTTACTGTTTTATTAATAGCATGGATCTCTATACACATCTTTCTTTTTTAAAGTTTTTTTTTATTTATTCAACTGTGTGCATGTGCGTGTGTATGTGCACGCGCGTGAGTGTCTGTGTGTGTGTGTGTGTGTGTGTGTGTGTGTGTAGAACCACCATGGACGCCTCCACCTCCTTCTGTCCCAGGATTCACAGGCTCCGCCCTACCAGGACCAGAAGCGCAGGCCGTGCCCCCCCACTTCCGCCTGGCGTCTATACGTGGGATGTGGGATCCGAACTCAGGACCTTTCGCCTGCAAGGCGAAGGCTTAACTCCTGAGCTACCTCTTCAGCCCTCTATACACATCTTTCTGAACTTCAACAGTGTTTCCACTCAGCACCATTTAAGCACTAAACCTTATTAAAGAAACAAATATATTGCCTTATCAAAAATTTGGCTAATTATTTTTTATCATAAATGTTATCACATTCAGTTCTTTTATTTTCTATAAATACCATGAAGGAAACTCAGGCCCTAAGCCTTACCATACTATAAGTCTATTGGAATTGGCCTACTGACCTTCATTTACTTTCTTCTCCAACTAATAATTGGCTAGAGTGTAGTTAAAAAGGGAAGAAAAGTCATAATTATCATAAGTACCAGAACTTTCTATGTTTCTCTGCTTGGAGATGTCTTGATTTCAAAATGAATAAAGGTGAAAGAAGAAACGTAGCTTTCTTTTTCTACCAACACTTTTATTTTACTAATATACTTTTAACTTTATATTTTATAAATACTACTCTATATCTGTTTCCATTTTCATGCTTATGCATGTGGAGAGCTATGTGGGTGTATGTATGTTTGCATGTGTGGGGCACTCTGTGTGTGTGCAAGTTCATGAGCAGGTGTGTGGTGTGTGCATTTAGAGGGCTGAGAGTGATATTGGGACTCATCCTTGGTCACCCTTCCACCTTAATGTTTTGAGATTTGGTCTTCACCAGTATGGCTGACCAGCTCTCTCTGGGATCCCCAGGCTCTGAGTAGTGGGCTGGAAATACAGGGAAAGCAGCACACCTGATAAGCAAGCTTTGCTCATACGTGATCTGGGGATCCAAACTCCAGTCCTTCTGCTTACACCAGTTTTAAACTTTCAGCCATCTCCCCAGTCTTAATTTTTTTTTTTACATCCGTTACCAGTTATCATCAGTGTCCTTGTACAGAGTCTGGTGGGCTGTTCCTGCTCAGCTACCCGGAAGCAGAGGAAGGGTGCTAGCGGCAGATCTCTCAGCCGCTGGAGCTCCTCTCTCCTGCTCATGTGGATGTGACTCCAAACAGTCTTTTGGAGTTGTAGGACTGAGTCCCCACTTCCTTGCTGGCTCTCGGCCAGAGACATTTTCAATGTCTAGAGGTCATCCACCTCCTTCACAAGTGCCTTGTCATCCTCAAAGCCATCAAGGGAGAGTCTTCCTCTAACAGCCCTCTCCTTGAATCTCTTTTCTTTAGAAAAGTCCCAGTCCTATTTTTATCATATTTAGATATCAACAAAAATAGTGGTATTTAGATATCAACAAAAATAGTGGTTTTGAAGACAAAATAATACATGCTTTAGCTTGCTTTTTAGTATCCAGGATATATATATATATATATATATGTCTTTAAATAACTCATGTAAGCCATTGCATTATAACTATGGCTATATGACTTTGTTTTATGAAAGTAGAGTTATTTCTGAAAGCTTGACAAGAATAGGCTTCCTGAACATGCCAAGATCCAGGAGCTAAACCACGACTACATCTACTTCCTAAGACCTGCACAAGATTGTCCTATTAACATTTTTCCATGGAAAGAGTAAAATCTCAAGTCCCTGAGAGTCCAAGTTTTGACAGCAGATTGGTCTATTTCTTTCAATGGTGTGTACTCACAGATATATCACCCATGTTCCAGCAAGTGCTCAAGCACCTGCCAGTAAGAGCAACCCAGACGAAACTCAGTGGACACATGCAAAACTTGGTGAAAACCAGATGGAGGATGGTTGAGAAGTTTGGTATGAAGTGGGGAAAAAAGGGGAGGGGAGTAAACCAGGACTTATAATGACTTAAATTTCTTGTATTCATGTATGAAATTCTAAAAGAATAAAAATAAATTTTAAAAGGCCAAAAAGTGATTCAAGTTTTCCCAAAGAGCAGAGGGAACCGTGTCATCCACCCAAAAGTAAGACTGTCTGAATGAAGCATGTCACTTTTTTCATTCATTCATTCATTCATTCAGTGCATGTGTATGTGTGTGTGCAGACACAGATGTGCCATCGCACACGTGTGGATGTCAGAGAACAACTTTCAGGATCCATTTGTTTCCTTCCGCCCTGTGCCTTGCAGAGATTAGCCTCAAGTTTCCTGGCCTGCATAGCAAGTGCATTTACCTCTTCAGCCATCGTGCCAGTTCATCACCTGTTTCAAATCTTTTTTGTAATTATGTAATTCTTCAGTTTTCTTTTTTTTTTAAAGGGAAATTCTTTTTTTTAATTTTTATTATTATTATTATTTATTCAACTGTGTGCATGTGCGTGTGTGTGTATGTGCGCTCGCGTGTGTGTGTCTGTGTGTGTCTGTGTATGTGTAGAACCACGGACGAATTCGCGAACCACCATGGACGCCTCCATCTCCTTCTGCCCCGGGATTCACAGGCTCCGCCCTACCAGGACCAGAAGCGCAGACCGCCCCGCTTCCGCCTGGCGTCTAAACGTGGGATCTGGGATCCGAACTCAGGAACTTCCGCCTGCAAGGCGGAGGCTTAACCCCTAGCCACCTCTCCAGCCCTCTTCAGTTTTCTTATAAGTGATACTAATTGTTCTGAGAAAAAATTTGGTTGTTTGTACATCCAGTGAAAATCCAATGATTGGTGTAGTAATTTAAGATTAAAAAAATAATTTGTGAAACCCTGAAGTATTTTAAGTTGATAATTTTTCAGTTGAACTGATATTTAAGTGTAATGTAATAAATAATGATTAATTAAATGACATTCATAAGGTGATCATAATTACCAACTAGTGGCTAAGCAGTAATTTGCCCACCAATCATCGATTCTAGGAAATCTTTTTTGTGTGATTCAATATGCATTCACCAAAGGAAAATAACATATTTGTCACATTTTAATCAGACTGGGTTTAGGAAGAAGCATAAAATTCACTGAGCCTTTCACATATCTTTCACACAGTGGAATTTCTGGAAGGATTTCATGGGCAATAAATAAGTAAATAAATAAATAAATAAATAAATAAATAAATAAATAGAATGGATACAGTAAAGCTATGATGCATTTACTCTAAGCTCCAGCCACACACGCAAAAAAATGGCTAAACACCAACACGATCAATTTCAAGAGCATTCTTTCATTAGCCAACTCTCTATCCATTCTAAATTTTTAACAATTCTAATTTCCCTAAGAATGTATTTGTGTTTTTTATTTAAGTTCCATCTGGTAGGAAGTAAATGAAATGTCTTGACCATTGTTCACAAATACTCATGTTTGAAAGAGCATATTGTAAGCCTCTGGGTTCTTTCTTTCTTTAAACAATATGCATCTTAATGAGGAGCCTGGAAATCATCTTTTTCTGGAAGCTGCCTCATGCCTACCAGGCTTTGCAGTCATAGGTTTCTGGTTTATAACAGACTACAAGTAAAAGGATGGACACAGAAAAGAAGAATCTTCATGAATGACCTTCCTTGTTAGGGTCTGGTTTGTGTATTACAGGAGCATATAATTTTTTAGGTTTTTAATTTAAAGGGAAGAACTACTTCATTGAAAGCTCCACATTTGCTACAAGGAAAAGTAATGATGTCGGTGGCTATATCAGCTCATGCAGTGATTCAGTTGTGCATTCATTGAGGCAGCCACTAATGAACAGTGAGCAGTCACCATGGGTCAGGCACTGGGTTAGGCACATGCTATGCAATGGTGGAGAAGATGAGTACATTTGGTCCTGTGGAGCTCACCAATTCACAACAGATGGCTAATAATTACATAAATGTGGTACACTTAGGTACGTGTTCTGAATTAATGTGGCTCAATGTGGTGCGAGTATAGTGACAAAAAACCTGATATACTGTGAGGGAAGTTTCATTTTTTAAAAAGAAATGATTTTTTTTTTTTTGTCAAAAGCTTGTATGATGCCTAGTAGTTGACTAGTTGAGAGGAGAGCTAACCTAAGGAGATTGCAGAAAGTCCAAAAGGTTTCCAGGGGAAATGACAGGTGAGGACAGTGTCAGTTGTGTCTTGCTCTCCACATCTATTCTTACTCAAGGAGGGAGAGTGAATCGGGAAAGATTAGGAAGGGGAAGGCATGATACTAGTCTTAGGTCTGTCTTTTTTAAAACATCAAGGATTCTGCTAAACCTGGTATGTAGTATATAACAGAGTATTTGTCAGAGAAGAAAGGAAAAAAAGAAGGGAGACAGGGAAAGAAGGAAAGAAATCAGGGAGGGAGAAAGAGGGAGGGAGGGAGAGAGGGAAGGAGGGAGAGAGGGAGGGAGGGAAGGAGGAATGGATCTTCCCTCTGATATGAGACATAGTATATGCATGAGATTTGAAGATGTCTGTGGTGATTTGAGAGTGAAATGTTCCTTTATGTGTTTAAACAGTTTGAGAAGGTTGTAGAAGTGTTAGCATGTGGGACATTGCTGGAGAAAGAATATCACCAGGGGCAAGTTTTGAGTTTTGTTCACCCAGCCCACTTCCTTCCCCACCTCATTCTCCTCCCTTTCTTCCTCAGTCTTCAGTGTGGCTGAAATGTAACAGCCAAGGTCCTGTTCCAATCACTATGCCTTCTCTGCTTCCCACCATGTCATGAGGGATACATCTCCTTTGGAAGAGTAAACCAGAAAATAAATGTTTTCTCCTGTTAGAAATTGTGTCTGAGAATTTACCACAGGAATGGAAGAGTAACTACAATAAATGTCTAATCAAGTAAGGTCCATGTCTATGGTCTGGATCATGAGACATTATCTAAAGCTTCCCTGGTAAACTTTATGTAAGTTTTTAATCATTGCTTTTTATACATAAGGATACTAAACCCAGAATAATTTTTTAAAGATGATACAACCTGTTCTTAGACTAGCTGTCTCTCCATTATTAGTATCTATGAACACAAATATTAAGAGATTTTTCTCACACACAGGGTGGTTCTCATAATTAATATTTACAAAGATCAAAATGCTGAAATTTTGCTTCATATACTATCAAAGTTGCCATAAACATTATACTTACTCTTAAAATTGATGAGAAAAGGTGCCAATAAGTATAAATTTTATTTATATACAAAATAATCTGAAAAGGAAAGTAAATGACTCTATTTTCCTTATGGGTTTTTGGGTACATTTGACTTTAAATTTGCTGGAAAAGCTTCTGAATTGCTGGGGCTTGCATAAAAATTGAAGAGCTGGGCTAGAGAGGTGGCTCAGGGGTTAAGCCTCCGCCTTGCAGGTGGAAGGTCCCGAGTTCGGATCCCAGATCCCACGTATAGACGCCAGACGGAAGCGGGGGCGGCCTGCGCTTCTGGTCCTGGTAGGGCAGAGCCTGTGAATCCCAGGGCAGAAGGAGGTGGAGGCGTCCATGGTGGTTCGCGAATTCATCCGTGGTTCTACACATACACAGACACACGCGCGCGCACATACACACAGTTGAATAAATAATAATAATAAAAAAATTAAAAAAATTGAAGAGCTGCAGAACCTTACATCTGAAGAAAAGTTCCTACCATTGGCTCTGGGCACAAGAAAAGACATCACTCAAGCATGCAGTCACCCTGTTCCCCATCAGATTTCCCACCAGCATAACTGCTGAGTATAGACGCTCAGACTCAAACAAAAGGACTTAACATTTGACCTAAAATAAATTCCAGTGCCTTTCTGAAATTGAGTGTGAGGTTCCTGGAGAATAACGCTGATTTATGTTTCTTGTTTTGTTTTTAATTTAGGAGCCAGTTGCCTCAAAGAAACAGTTTTATGATCTCTGTTCAGAACCGAAGCTGGAGTTTTTCTTATTTTGTTCATGCTCAAATTTCAGACTCAGTTTGAAGCTATCAGGACAATCCCTTCTCACATACTGCAGGGTTCCTTCTGATAAATAACTTTTTGTGAGTTCCATTCTCAAATCCAGTTTCTTTAGGGGTGTTCAGCTTTATGGCATCAGTCCAGAAAATCCACCCCACTTCAACTCTAGAGTTACATGGAATATTTTACTCTGAGAATCAAAACATAACTTGTGCCAAGGGTTATATTTAAACAGGAGAGATCAGGCGGGAAAGTTAGTACTATGTCACGAAGTTGTGCTTTTTCTTTGATATACTCTTACCCCTCTGTCTGTTTCTCACCATATAACCTTGGAAAACTGCTATTGTGAGTGAGTTCTACAAGTAGGAAAAATATTACACCACTTTATTAACAACAGAGGAGAGATGAGGGGGAAAAAAGGAAGGAGAGGGAGTGAAGAAAAGGGGGAAAGGGGAGGAAGAGAAGAGGATTGGATAAGGAAGAAGGGAAGGAAAAGGGAGAGAGGGACAAGAAGCCAGCAATTGGGAATGCACTGGTTCTAAAAGGAAAGGAGGCTGATGAGAGGAACACGGGTTGCTTTAAGGGCACACACTATCCCCAGGATTTCAAAAAGGTCAGAAATAATTCTAGTTTCCCCAGGAAGAGATGACCTAGAGAACTACACAATGAGTGGGGAGGACAGGACGGAGTGTCTGCATATTAGTCTCAGGAATTTTGCAGTTTGAACAGAACTTTATGAAAAACTCAGTTTTTGACCTGTTTTCAACAAGCTTCCCTTATATAGGTCAGACCTCTAAATCTATCTGCTTGACTCAGCCTCCCAAGTGCTATACGTGCAAGCCTGCTACTGGACACTCATCAGGATAGGCGCATTGGCCATGGATCAGATTTCAGTACACTCAAACCACCGAGCATCGACTGGAACCTCAGTTTCTCTACTTATGAGACTCAAGATTCGGGACTGCCGACAGTTTGTTTTAACAGCAGTTTTTCAATGACAAAGAGACAAACTATATATTTCACAGGGTCTTTGTGAAAACTAAATTAATCAGTAAAAAGAATCGAAAGTACAACTTTTGTGTGCTCTGTACTGGGTTATTTAACCCATGTGTTGCAATTACTTGGCATGTTACCAATAAATATATGACCAAATGACTTAAGGGAACAAGGGGCTTTTTTCTGGCTTACAATTCCTAGCTACATTCCTTGTCCAGTTTGGCAGGAGAGTTTACACCAACAACCAAGGGCTGAGGGAACTGGCCATATCATATTCCCAGGACTGCCATCCTTACATGGCTAGAGGTACCAAAGGATGCCAACTTCTCTAACCATCTCACTCCATCTTATTCCCTTGCCCAGGGTCTTTCCCATCAACTAAACAATGCTTACAAACTCACTTGTGGCTTAAGTCAACTACTAATTCTCTATAAATGTGCCCAGAGCTTATACCAGTAAGCTTATACTTATATCATCTGTCCAGTTGACTGTGACACCACACTTAAGGAGTTTTCTGAATGCACATGTTACTATGTATGCAGTCCAACTGGGAGAGATGGTTATTTATGTTGCCACTATCATTATCATTTTATGGGAACAGAGCAGTTGCTCAGACCACTTATCTCTCATTACCATTAGCATCACTTTGATAATTACATAATCTGACCGTGTTTCTTACTCATGCATATGTGTCAACAGGATCTCCACTCACGATTCCTTTGATGTTATAGAGCATCTCACATTCTTGATCCAAAAGGTGCTCACGAGTTTTAATTAAAACTCAACCTTTCTGCTAGTGCAGTAGTTTAATATCAGCAAAGGACTTACTGAACCTACAGAAAGTTGTTACCACTGTAGCAAAACTGGCATTAAGCAATGAAAAAATCTCCCATACAGTGCAGTGAACCAAAATTGTACGTCTATACACAGACCTCTTACATTTTTCATGTAGCTAAAGAGTGGGAAACTGCCATGATTCACATCTGACGATGCTTCTTAACAAACCCTGCGCCTGGGAGGAATCTCATATAATATGTATCTCTCTTTCTCTCTCTCTCTCTCTCTCTCTCTCTGTCCTAAATAAGTAGATGAAACACTTATAATTTTTTCTATAATTTTGTTTTAAAAAAGAAGCCTTGCTCCTAACTACAATCCACCACATCTTTGAGAAGGACCAGAGACAAAGTTTCCAAAAAGCCAATGCAGCTATTTGGAAAAAGAAAAAGGGAATCAAAAAGCTGCTGTTGTTATGTCTTAAACTTTTTAAATGCAGCAAATTAGATTTTGTTTTGCTTTGCTTCACTGAAGTAAACATTTGTTTGGGTGGCCATCTTAGAACTTATTCTAGCACTGGCTTTTGTCACTATGCACAAATATTTTCTTGCTTTGTGTTCTCTCTGGGGGATGCAGAGAATGTGTTTCTCCTTCTGAACTCTGTCATTTGCATTTCTTTTGGAATTTGATTACTCTGACATATACAGGGCCCATACGTCAAGAGAAACTCAAACACTAACTTTCTGAATGGTGCTGAGCTACTCCTTCTAAAAGTACAGTCTCTTAGAATTACAGAATTTTATCACTCCTCATACTTTCTGCATTAATCGAGGCATGATAAGCACCTAATTTCATTTACTGTGCTTAAATAACAATTATATCAATTATAAGCAACTTATATCTATGCTATGTGGATCCTGGAAGGGGAGGAGGTAAATATAAAAAGGACATACTATTGCAACAGAGCAAACAAAGTTCCGCTCCAAGATCCCAAACCAAAGACCTATGTACAACTACCTACAATTCAGGCCAGGCAGCATAAAGGCTAAGTGAAGCATTAAAGTCCTCTGAAAGGTAATGTCTTAAATAAATAAAATCACCCCGCATCCGGCCCATGAATGATGCTGTTAGTACTTATTTCTATTGTCCTCTATCTATTTTTATGGCATTCTTTGATCCATTCTTTGCATTCCTCTTGTCTGAAAGTAATATGCTTGATAGACTTAATATGCCGACCCCCTCCTATGTTCCTAGATGTCTTGGCTGCTGATCAGCAAAAAACATTGACAGATTCAATCCTCTAAGCTTGGCACAACATCAGTCTGGAAATGGTCCACATGCGGAGAGCCCTTTGGAGTAAATATTCATTAAAGGTTCCATTGACTTATTTGGTCACCCACATTTTGCAGTGGGTGGTCTAGTTGGCATCCTCATTATTTCAGTTTCCACCACTGGGAATAATCCAGATGTAGTAACCTGATACTCTACTTGGTGCTCTTGGTGTTTTAAGGTGAAACACTCCTTTTTTTGTAACATTAGTTTATGTGTTCAAGTAAGTAGAGGCCACAGACTGGTGCTCTGTGATAGTTTTTGTTCATGTGCCTCTTTCAGTGTAACTTATTAAAATACAATCTCTAGGGTTATTCACAACTAATATCTCACATTTAAAACAAAATTGTACCCTCTCTCCTTCCCTTTCTTCAACCCTTTCCCTTTCTCCCTGCCCATATTTATATTAAACAAACAAGCTGATTCACAGAAATTTTTTTTCCAAAATTACTCACAAATTCCAAAATAAAACTCTTGCCTTTCTATCTTATTATCTAAATGAATCTTTACTTACTAGACCTGGACTGGTGAGATTGCTCTGAGGGAAGATGTCTGCTCACAAACCAGGTGAACTGAGGTTAGTACCAGGAAGTTCATGGAGTAGAAAGAACTGACTTCTGATCTCTACTTATGTGCAATGACATGCATGTATTCTTGTGTTCTCTGTCTTCTCTCTCTTTCAAAATAAATAATAAATTTAAAATGTTTTAAAAAAAAACTCTTTCCTACTAAGCATGTTGAAGCTTCTTGATTAGTGTTCGGATTAAAGAATCGGTATCTGCAAAATGTCATTATCTTTCTAGGTTTGGCTATAAAAGAGTCAAGAACAAATAAGACACTAATGTTTCTGGAGTATCTATTCAGTGCAAAGTAAATTACCATTACAATATAAGAAAACTAAAGCATTTGTGTTTTATTAATCTGGTTATCAAATGAGTATAACCATTTTGTGTTTATTTGTGTTTTATTAATCTGGTTATAAAATGAGTAAGAGTTGATCATCAAAACATGCATCTGAAAATTGTTTGTAATAATACCTACCAGAGAGGAATCAATTAATTTAAGTACATATATATTACAACAGTGGATTTCTTCCTCTGGTTGACAACATATGAGAAGTTATGCTATGATGAAAATTAACATCAGTTTCCCATAAGAAAATATTTAATTTTTAATACTATTAAAACTAAAAATTTTGCTTGATACCTCCTCAGGTAAAAAGTACTGAGAAGAAATGTAGCACTAGAGAGGGAGGGCATTTTGTCCTCTTAATAGTCCTAAGGCATCACATAAGCATATTTGTATCTATTATCTTATTTAATACTCAAGGCGATCATCCAAGGAGTACACTCTTTAGTCTGCTGAATAAAGTACTAAAACAGATACTGAGAGAAGTTAAGAAGAAGCCAAAATTCATCTGATTCAGAAAACACATTCTTTCCATTCTCTCAAGTTCTAATCAGGCTAGTTAATATCATTTGTTTGAGATAAGAAGAGGGTAGGAAACACCCTGTCAGCTTGCAAAAAGTCGTACTATATTAGGAATTTTTAACTGACACTTAAAATTTAATAACGGTGGGGAGAAATGCGCCATGACATCCTCCTGTGTCCCATAAATAGGCCATTCCATGGTAAATTACATGCCCACAACTCATCCTGAAAGGCAGCTCACATCACTGCTGGACAGCATGGCTAACTGTGGCCCAAGCTATGAGGACCTGTGTGTGCTCAGAACCACTAAGTGTGCAGCTCTCAGGCAGATGTGCGTTAGTCCCAGCCTCTCCATCAACTCACTCCAAATCACTATGCTGGTGCACATGTCACGGTATCCAGGGGTGTCAGTTCATTCGTGATATTTAACCACGTAAGACAATTCCAAATAGTCCCATAACTATTCCAGCAGTTCTAGTAGTTCCACAAGGGGAAGCTGATATAATACAGATCATTTTAAACAGTTGACTTGAGATTTCAAGTTACTCAACCATAAACCTCCACATAAAATTTCACCTTTGTTTCTGCTTTGCTGATTAATATTATGGAAAGCTTTGCCCATAGATGATGTTATGAGTTCAGAGAGAAAGTTCTACTTTTAGTAATATAATCACTGTATAATTAGATATATCCATCTTGTTCTACTATGTTATTTTACTGTCAATGTAAACTCAGTATTGGAAACTCAGCACTGTCAGTTAGAAACTCAGTAATTCTGAAACTCACATTGTTAATGTCAATTTATAATATATGCTTCTTTATTGAAAATGCATCCATATATATTCATCCACTGGTAAATATCTATAGATATTTGCTTATATACATGTCTGCACAGATAGTTTCATGTGTTTATTCATATGTTATTAAAATTATGTAAATACTTAGGCTCAGATATTTCATGTTTAAGCTTCTTTATTTATTTATATTATTATTACATTTTTGCCTAGTCATACAAGCTCAATAGGTATCCCCCTTCTTCTCCCTCCACCCTCCCTAATTTA
Source organism: Typhlomys cinereus (assembly GCA_023101885.1). Classification (NCBI taxonomy): domain Eukaryota; kingdom Metazoa; phylum Chordata; class Mammalia; order Rodentia; family Platacanthomyidae; genus Typhlomys; species Typhlomys cinereus. The sequence continues at coordinate 1,766,059 of JALPQD010000127.1, forward strand.
AACTTCTTAACCCATATATTAACAATTTTATATCATTTACTATATCATGTATGAAGTTTGCCTCAACTATACTGAATACAGTGAAAGACATGAAACTTCCATTAAACACTACATAAAAAGTATTGCCCAGGAAATATAACAAGTAGCTCTGTGGCAATTATGCTTAGTGTTTGCATACTATGTGGTTTTTGACACAAGTTAATGCAACTTTTTACAGTTATGGTTTATTATAATAATTAAGATAATACATGCCTAATAAATTTTAGACTGGAGCTTAAAGCACTTCATTCACTTTTTGACCAACAAATAATGGTTATCCAAATAATGGAATATAAATGTTCAACAGTTTTCACTAAAGTATCAATAATTGCTAGCTATCTTATGATGGTTCAGAGGTACTTAGAGAATACAAAAATTTCATATATAACAGATACTGAAAGGCATCCAACATTTGCTATAAAGGTTATCAGATTAAAGTTTCACCAGAAAAAGTAAAGATCCTAAACATGATCTCCTTTTATCCATATAGCACTATAAAGCAAGCATCATTATTATAATATCTACTCAAAAAAGGTAGGTAACATGAACAAGGATTAACTGGTGTTAAAACGACTTTAGTTTTTGAACTGCTGCACAATTGAGCAAAAGAGAATTTTGTCAATTTTCACATGAGCAGCATTTATAATTTATCTCCACTTTATGCTGTTTCCCGTTAACATTTTATATGTTAAAAATGATAAAGAAGAACCTTTCTTTTCATGGCATCTTCCTTAAGAACCACAGACTTTGAAGTGTGATGTTCTCCTAGGTCATCCATTTGCATTGAGATAGACTCACCCAGTCCAGGGCAGCAACAGGGGCAATTGGCAGCACACCATCAGCTATATTCTCCCAGAAAAATAGATGTTCCAGTGAACTGGGTAACTAAGCTATGAGGTTCCAGTAGGCTAAGTACTTGAATGAAATTTTTGCTTTGATGTTTACAATTTCAATGATCTTATCAGGGTTATAATCCCTTTGAAAGCACAGGAATATCTGTAAACGTCTTTAAAGATCTGAACAGATGGCTCAGCAGGTAAAGGGGCTTGTTGCCAAGTCTGAAGAGCAGAGTTTGATCCCAGGAACCCACATGATAGAAGTAGAGCACAGACTCCAGCACATTGTCTTCTGATCTCCACATGTGTATCATGGTGCATATACACACATACACACACACACACACACACACACACACACACACACACACAGAGTAAATAAATCCATAAAAATGTATTTAAAAAATCTAAAGCTGTTTTGTGTTGTTTGTTTCTGTTCTTTCATTATCAGAGGTAAGATGATATGAGAAAAATAGATGGAATGGCCATCAAGAAGAATTGAACCCTATGGATAGTTGAAGGAATGTCCTCCATTAAAAGGGAAGCAGTATGAATTAGCAATATAATCTTGTGGTTTCATGTTGACACATTGTGTATATCATTATTCTAATCAATATTTGAAAAATATACTGTTCTTATAAAATTACACATTTTATCTATCCTTCAGACTAAAGATCTTACAGAATCACTATAAATGAAAACATTCCTCTCATCTTTATGAAGCTTTAGTAATTTACATTGAAAGTAGTGGTGAGTATGGAATCTAGGGACACAGAAGGCATCCCAGGAACCTTCCTATGCACTTGTTCCCTACACATTCCATCTCTCCCATATTAATTCTCAATTCCACCTGCTCTTTTTCTCTTCCTTCCCTTCCTGGCTCCATCTTTCTTAACCATCCTTAAGTTTGCCTCCTCTGTCTTTAACTACTTGAAATCCCCACTTCCTTGGAAGGTTTGAGATGAAGCGCACATTTCAGATGCTGCTCAAGGATGCTTTCCATGATCACTTTAGAGAAGAGGGATTCTTCCTTTCTTGAACAATTCTTGTTTTTCCATTATTTGTGATTCATCTTCCTTGCACAATGTGTTCATGATTATGTATAGCCTCTCCAACTAAATGATAAATTCCTAGATATCAATAAATGGCTATAAATGAGCAAAAAAACCAACTTAAACTCAAAATTAATAAATGGATCACAGAATTTAAACTTTAAAGGCATAAAACTTTTATGGAAAAAAAGTAGGTGAAGATTGGGGGAACTAAGATTAGGCAAGAGCATGTTAGACTTGAAAAGTACAACCCTGAAAAAAAGGAAACATGATAAATTCAGCTTCATAACTAAAACTCTTTGTTCTGTTGAAGACCCAATTTGAGTTGAAAGACAAATGAGAAGAAAAACTATTTGCAGACCACCTCTATCGAAGACAAAAATCTAAAATTTAGATTCTCAAACTCAGATTTAAAGAGCTATCTAGCACAGTTAGAAAGGTCAATGGAATTAAAAGAAATATTCCCCAAAAGAGATACAAAGATATCAGAGTCACCTGACAGATGTTCAACATCCTGAGTTATTCAGGAAATACAAGTTAAAACCATAATGTGACACCAGTCATATCATTCATGCTGAAATTTAAGAAAAGATGCAAAACACCAAATGCTGGTGAGGTTACAGAAGAACGGGAGCATATGTCACTGCTATGGGAATTTAAAGCAGCTTCATCATTCTGACACACACTTGGCAGATTCATTACATGGTAAGTTTGAAACTGTCATACTAGCCAATCTTTAACCCTTGAGCGTTTATCACAAATAAATGAAAATGTGTTCACATAGAATCCTGAACACAAACACTGGAAGTACATTTATTTTTTATTACTTCAGTAAAATGTGTTTAACAAAATAATTAGCTTTTTAAGCCATTTCTGAGTGAAACTTCAGTAGCACTAGGCAACATCACAATGTTGTAAGTGATCATCACTTTCTAGATCTGAAACATTTTCATCAACTCCCATAGAAACTGCACAGTAATATGCCAATTATTCCCACCTCCAGTGTCTAGTAACTTTTACTTTCTGATTTTGAATTTGCTTATTTCTGCAAAATCACATGAGTGGCATCATTCAAATACAAACTTTTCTGTCTGGCTCATTGAACTTAGGGGTTCCTCTGTGTTGTCGTGCATCACAAGCAAGATTTTCATTCCTTTTAAAGACTAGATATGTATATCCTACATCATGTTTGTCCACTGATCTGTTAAGGAACATTTGAGTCTGTTTACAGGTTTTTTTTAAAAAATTTACTCTGTGTATGTGTGTGTTTATGTGTGTCAAAGGTTATTGTGTGTCCCTGGAGGGCCTAGGGCAACTTTGGAAATCATCCTGGAGAGCTTCTACCTCCTTCTTGCTTCGCTCTGGGATTTTCCAGGCTCTGCTTGCTAGAGCCTGAAGTGCAGGCTACTTTCGGCATTTTTACATGGGACCTAGAATCCAAAATGAGGATCTTCTGCTTGGGAAGCAGAGTCTTATCCTCTGAGCCATCTCTCCAGCCCTGTTTAGAGTTTTAACTTGTACGACTTTTCTATGAGCATTACTATTCAAGTACTTGTAACCAAAACCTGAAAATAAGCCTAGATGACTTTCAATAGGTGAATTAAATAAACTGGCACATCCACATTCTGAAATATTATTTGCTAAGGTTAGATTCCAGAGTTAACTTGATAGTTGCAGACTGTTTGTGGAGAATCAATGGTTGGATCTGGTGCCTGAACAAGTCTACAGATACTTGATTCATTGCTATGGAAAACCCAGCCCATAGAGGGTAGTGCTTTCCAGTGGTGGACCAGATAAGAAGAAAGGAGGGACTTGCTCTTCCCTTGTACTGTTTCGACTTACTGATGAGTTCATTCTTCAAGTGTCTTTGCCATCTTCGAGTTTATCTTCTGTGTTGTTCCATCCTTTGGACCTTGCACTGTTCCCTCTGCCTTTGATGCCTAGTCTCATAGGCCTTGAAGTTCTCTGTTCATCACTGACCTCTGAGCCCAGCTGTTCTTCACCAACGTCAGAATCCAGTGTCTTGAGCCCTCCAGTGAGATAAAGGCTCAAGACTTCAGGATCCTTTGGCTTTGTGAGACATTCTGATCAAGAAAGAAGCAGCTGCAGGCAGCTAATTAGAAGGACTACCTTTATTGTGAGTCTATTCAACAAAGTTATTTATGTTGCATTCTAGTTATTCTGTTCTTCTAGAGAACCTTGACTAACACACTATTTTTCAATAAAAGGAACATTATTGACACACTCTACAGCCTGCAATCTATATAAAAACGCTGAATAAGAAAAGTCAATGCAAAGAGATCACATACCATTTAATTCAATTTGGCATTCTCCAAAGAGAGAATCCGAACAGAAGAGAAGTGAATGTCAACTTGAGAGGTTCTATTTGCCAATGATGGGAATGTTCTGTGTCTTTAGCACCAGCAACCTGATTATGTTAGTGCTCTACAGTTTTACAAATTTTTGGAGAAACTGGATTAAAGGGTACCTTGTATCTCTCTATACTGTTTATTCATAATTGCAAGTTAATTTTCAATTATCTCATAACTAATTATTTAGTAGGAAGGAAAAGAGAGAAGGAAGATGAAGGTCCTAATCAGGTAAAGCTAGTCAATAGCTTGTCCTCATAGTGGCCCAAAGCACTGTTTACATATCTAGATATTTCTAGAGTAAAAATCATGGTATCTTACATAAATTCAAATCCACGTAGACTGTATGCAGTATAAATGTAGTATAGAAGAATTTTTGATTTGTTGTTAATTTATTAACAACTCCCTGAAGTTTTAGCTGTTTCTGTATATTCATGTTAGTTCATCATTAATGCTAAAAGTTTCTCTGAATTGAGATGCATTGTGGGAAGTGAGATTCGGGCTTCTTTTCATGTTGTGTAGATATATATTTGTAGATTTTGTAGATTTCTAATGAAGGGACTACTTTGAGTCTTAAATTGTTTGATGACTTGCTTTGACAGGGAAAATTATTTAATTTTAGTAAGAAATATGGTCTGTTGTAAAGGAAAAGCAGGCTTCTTTTTTTCTAAGTAATCTGTTCCTTTTCTGTTCCTGGTGTTATCGCCATATATTTCATAAGTAATTTCAGACCAGTGATTAATAGATTCTTTCTCAGTATTCTTTAAAAAGTCACAGGTTTGGGACTAGAGAGATGGCTCAGGAGGTAAGTCTTTGCCTCTCAAGCAAAAACAACCTGGGATTAGATCCCAGATCTCATATAAAAATGTCAGGTGGAAATAACAGTGGCCTATATATTTAGTCCTGGAAGACGGAGCCTAAGAGACCCCAGAGCAAAGCAATAAAGAGGTAGAGCGATCCAGGATGATTCCTTAAGTCAGCTTTGGGCTTCCACAGGCACACAAAATGCCTTCTTCTACACGTGCCTGAAAACATGTTTACCCCACAACTACGTACACAAAATAAAGTCACAGAGTCCAATGGATATTGGCCACATTAGTACCAAATAAGTTTATTATAAGATATATCATGCTATGCAATAATAGTTCAGGAAAGACTACTACATGTTCTTTTATAAGTGACTAGAAAGAATTATTCATATACCCATCATAATCTAAGTCATCGGTGACTCATGTCAGAAGAATGAGAGGCTTCCTGATTCATGTTCAGTGTAAATATGGAGAGTTCCATTTTCTAGAAACATTGAGAATCAGAATCTTTTCTTAAACTATTCTTTGTTTTTTCCCTCAGTAATGGAATTTAAATCGAATAGCTGTTAGCACCCCCCCGTTTTTCTCAGACTATCATGCATAAAATGTCAACAAGAATTTATTTCACTCCTATGCTAAAATTAAATCCTTTATCCCACAATTAGACATAATCAAGACCACATATGACTATGATTTACCATAACTAAAATAGAGAGTGCTAGATTTATTGTTGACTTATGTTTGAAATAGTAAAGGCAGTTTTTTTTAATTAGATAATTGCATGCTAACTATTTGGAACATAGTTGTTACTCATTTTGTTTTCCACATATCTCCACCTACTGATCAAATTGTTAAAATGATATTAGGACCTTTTTAAGTGAAATCCAAAGGTGCTTTCTGAAAACTAGTATTTTTTCATGGATATTCACACTATGTGTACAGAATAAACTCCTTGGAAGACAGTTATAGTTACCACTGTGCCACCAATGTCACACAAACAAAGTCAGCTCTTTCAAAATATAGTCAGTGTTAAGAGAGGAAAATGAGTGAGACTGTAGGTCTTCCTAATATATATTAAAACTATCCCTATTGTAAACTTAATACTAGTAAGTGTGTGTGTCCAGGTTGATTTCTCATTTGAACATTGTAATGGCTGCAAATCAGGAAGCTGGAAATACTTCCATGTTTTGCTGTCTAGAATCCCTTTCCTTAGTCATAGCAACTGATGCTTTCCTTTACTCTTAACGCCAATCTAATGGGAAAATCAGTGGAGTATCCGCTCTTCTGCGCTCCCCCAATAGATGAGAGACATGTAGGACCACACGCTAGCCCTTCTGACTCACTCTCTGGGAGTTCATATCTGGAGTAGACAGGCATGAACTGTAATTGGAGGCACCCATTAACTGCAAACAAAGATTGGGCTCTGTAACTCTAGAGTTGCTTGGCTTCGTATCCTTACAGGGACAAGTTCAGTTCTTGACTTTAAATCTATCCTTTAGCTACCTAAAATCTTTACATTGAATTCTCCCTTGTTAATTATTAGTGGTTTCAGAGTTGATCTCTGGAGAGACATGCAGCAGAGTGGCTAAAGTGCTTGCCATGTAAATGCCATAACAGGGATTTAGATTCTGTGATCCCAAATAAAATGCCATGGGTGGTGAATGTGGTGACCTGCACATAATTCCAGGCCTGGAAGGTGGAACTTGGCAAGCTGCCTAGCCAGACCAGTCCACAGTTACACAACTGAACTCAGAGAAATTTTATTTTAATTTTTGTTTTTAAACTTTAAATAACATTGTCTGTTTTCAGTTTCAGAAGTGTTCTAACAAAGCATAGTTAGGTAGCCATATAGTAAATATTTGATTAGATGAAAGATACAAAACACACAGGAAGAAGTCCAGCTTTCTTTATAGCATTTAATTAGAAAGTCAATATGTATTATGTAATCCAAGGACTACTTAAAATAAATAAGGATTACTAAGCCATGACCAATTTTGCAGTGACCCTGGAGGTTCTTGTCTCTCTTCTTTTTTGTAGTCAATCTCATTCAGCTGCACATTCTTTCCAGAATTAAGTTCAGTTTAAATGTAAGATTTAACTACGTACATTCAAAAAACTATTTTTATTACCCACCCAATTTAATAAGTGATATGCAAAGTTTAATGCAAAGAGTCAAATACAGAAGGATTAAATGCAGATTGAAAATAACAAATCTAGAACCTTCAACCCTTTCATGACCTTGGTGTTTTCCACCTTTGAGCTTCCATGTATGGTTCTTCGACCAGTATCCTAAAAGAGACAGCAAGAATCTTTAGTGGTCTGCTTTGCACAGGAGAGAAGGGAAAAGACAAAATGGACTAAGACTGTGAATACTGGGTTGGAGCTGCTCAACTGCAGGCCTTGCCGGAACTATTGGACAGATCTCACCCATTCTCTGCCTCTCCTGACTTATTAGAACTGACCAAACTAGTGACCCTGCAAGCAACTTGTCACAGAAGTGTGTTCAGCTCTGGCCTTTTTAAAGTGGTTACTCCTGTGGTCAAGAAAGATATTATTTGAGGCATTGGCATAGGATGAAGAAAGCATGGTAAAGACCACCAACTCCTCAAGAGTAGTTTAGATTCAAAATCTAATAAATTCAACAATTTCTCCCATAAATTTTGTTTAAAATGCCTTGGAGTAAGGATATACAGTATATGTGATCCAGAAGAATACTAGACAATGAAAAATGAGCGAACCTGGTTTTGATTTGGGTTTCTATATGCACCAGCTGCATGCCTCCAGTAATTTCTCTGTGCCTCAGTTTCCTAGTGTGTAAAACAAGGATGACACAAAACATTGCCTTCTCAGGATGACTGAGAAAGCTGAACACCACCTTTAAAATGTATATGGCACATGATTATTCCACATATAATAGCCATGGTAATATATTCATCTAGCATAGACACATGTGAAATTCTCCTTTAGAGCATACCGTAAAAACGCTATCCATTGTTTAGCAACGTCATTAGAAGCCAGGCAAGGTTTAGCTCACTGCACCCACTAATGGTTCTCAAAAAGTAAATCTGCTGTCTTCACTTTAAGAATGTGTTAATTTAGCTTACAAGAAATAAAATGACTTAGTCACAGTACATCATTTTGGGGACTTCTTTTTATTGCCTTCTTGGGTTTTTGTTTGGAGTTTCTCACTGGCATCAGATAGGTTCCCAAAGAAAACTGCCAGAATATTCTAGTTGCAAACTAGAGCAGAGTTTACTAAGCTTAGCACTAGTGATGGCTAAAATTGGAGTATCCTACAGTGGAAGCCACAGAGTAGTGCAAATTTGTCTAGTTTGAGGAAACAAGTTAAGTTAATCTTATAAATAGATTTAACTTTCTTGGTATGACCAATATATTATTTGAAAAAGAAATAAATATTGAGTTATTAATAAGATGTTTTTCATTTTATTCACATTTACTTTTTGAAATCTGCTATGCATTTTACATTTATACCCCACCTCTGTTCACATAATAAATTGTGAAGAACTGATACAATAAAGCTGTGTATAGTGGAAAAAATATTTTACAGATTTTTGGAAAAAAAAATTTTTAGTTCAAATTGAAAATAATCTCAACTAAGTAAAAGACAAAATTTTGTTGTCCTCACACCATTGACAGTCAACAATCACAGGTAGCTGGTGGCTGTCACATTAGAAAATGCAGGATTAGAGACTCAAGCAAGATGGTCCGGCAGGCTGGAACAAACAAGGCAGAGTGCGGCACCTCTGCTTAGTGTGGAGCACATGGGGTACAGTGGTTACAGAAACCTGAAGAACATGGTATCAATGGGACGAAACCCTACATTCACCTTCAGATGAGAAACTCAACCAATCTACATGGCAAGAGGGAATAAAAGGAATGAGTTTAGAGCTGGCCCTCTTTAGGTTTCCCACTGTTGGAATTCTCCCATCAGGGTGATTATAGGCAAACAACGTGTGATGTGATGATAAGTGTAATTGGAGGAAGACATGCAGAACTGGCTCTCCCCAACACATCACAGTCTCCTGCTGCAACCTCATGTTGGCCCCAGAGGTCTCCTATAGGCTGGCCTTATTTGTATGATGGTGTTGTTATTTAGTGTGTTGACAGAATTAATGAGCTACACAGATAAAGCTTTATTTGTTGATTATTTCCACCTTGGAAATGTGCATGATGGCATTTTTCCTTTTGTGCTCCTTGCTTTTCCTTCCTCCCACCACTGTAAGAGCCCAGATCTTCAATCATGCACTACATGATCTTGCCTGCTGGGAAGCCTGCCCCCTTCTCCCTCCTTTCAGGGGAATCACATGAGGCCACTCAGTATTTTCTTCAAAGTACTGTACTCTCACTCTTCAAGAACCTTCAAAGACTCTGTAGAAATTACCTTAACTTGTCCAAATTCTGGGTCTACCTTTCAAAAGCACTGTAATTTGGATGTAACTTTTATTTCTGATGTATCTGAAAACTACTGCTATGCTGTGAAACCAAGTGACAGTTGTCTAAAGACCACAGATGCAATTTACTATGAGGCTTTGTTTCATTCTGGTTGCAATTTTTACACACCACTCATAGACTCCACTCATGTATTTGTATGTATACGTGATCACACAGACATGCATACACATAGAAATGCCACATTCTATATTTGTAGTTTGCCAAGTCCATCTATTCACTGAGGTCTGAGCTCTGGTTTCAAGTCTTTACATGTATGTGCTCTTGTGAAACATTTCTAAGCAGAACTCCAGCAAAAGCCAATTTTGTGACTAATTTTGCTGGTTGGATCTTGACTCCACTTGCTCCCTAGGTCTCCTTCACATCACTTTTTGAAGCTTTAAAAGTGATCCCAACATCCAAAACATGGAAAATCTTTTTTTTAACATTTTTTATTATCTCCCCTCATACAAACTTAATAGGTACACCGGTTCCCTCCCTCCTCCTCCTCCCCCGACCCCACTGCTCACCCTCCCCTCACCCCTCTCTCTCCACCCCCCAGTGCCTCCCCTTCCCCAATCCCCGGAGAATTCTTTAATGTGCATGCCAAACTCTCCTCTGGGTCCTCCTCTCTGACGACGTACAAGGACCCGGCGGCATTTCCCTGAACCCTTTCCTTTGTTCCCCTTAGGCATAGGAACACTATTTTGGCTGTCAATCCCTTGCCTCCAAGGATCTTGGTGCTTTTAGCAAATGCTAGACTTTGTGGGGTCAATAGTGTGTTGGACATTGTGCAGGGCATGCAAAGTCCAATTATGATTGCTTCCGCCCTAACTTGTGTGGAGTATCTTGCATATCATTGTTCCTCCCATCCTTGTGCTCTTACAATCTTACCACCCCCTCTTCTGCAAATGTCCCTGAGCTTCAGGATGGGGAGAGATTAGGCTGGCCTAGTTCTAGGTGGTTGATATAGAGTCTCTGAAGTTCTGGATTACGGTTTGTTGATTTTCTTTTGCGGTTTTGCTGCTCCTGCAATGCCCTTCACTCCATCCTGATGGGTATTGGATGTCACCCCCTGACCAGAGACAAAAAGCTATTAAACTAGAGTCTTGTTATAAGAGTATATTCAAAGGTAGATGTAATAAAAGTAGGAAACCATAGTGAGGGAGGGGTCCATCACCCATTTGCAAAATGGTTACTTATTATCTGCCAGACTATATGCCCTCCCCTTCTGGTGAGATCACACCCCCTCAGTTGTAAATGATCAGGAACTTAACCAGATGTCTCATTGCTTACTTACAGTCCTTGATGAAGGCCTATTTTCTCTGCTGTAACATGGTCCCCTCTCTCCATGTTTCTGTGTGGCCCTCCTACCCCATCCCTCCTGTTCATACTCCTTGCAATTATTGTATTACAGAGATTTATCGTTGAGTGTCTCTAGGTGGGCTGGGTGGGTTTGGTACTAGGAGCCACCTATTAGGGAGTACATACAGTGCTTAATTTTCTGGGTCTGGGATACTTCACTCAATTGTTTCTAATGACATCCATTTCCCGGCAAATTCCAGTAATTCATCATTTTTGATGGCTGAGTAGTACTCCATTGTATAGATGTACCACAGTTTCTTTATCCACTTGTCAACTGTTAGACATTTGGGTTGATTCCATGATTTTGCTATTGTAAACAGTGCCGCTATGAACATGGTCATGCTTGTGCTACCGAGGTGAACCTCTGCTGCATGGGGGGTTATTCCTAGAATTGGAATCGCAGGGTCATATGGCAATTCAATCTTTAATTTCTTTAAGAATCTCCAGACGGCTCGCCAGAGTGGCTGTATGAGCCTGCATTCCCACCAGCAATGTAGGAGAGTTCCACATCCTCTCCAGTATTTGGTGTTGTTGGTATTGTGGATTTTTGCCATCCTGATCGGGGTGAGATGATATCTCAGGGAACAAAACATGGAAAATCTTGAATGTCAGCCACTCGCTATAAGTTCTGAGGTACTCAGCTGGCTACAAAACAAAACAAATAAACCAAAAAAAAGCTTTTTTTTTTTTTTTTGGTACATATGTGTGTGGGTCTGTGTATGTGTGTGTGTGTGTGTGTGTGTGTGTGTGTGCGCCAGTGTGTATGCATGTTCACGTGTGTAAATGCACAAGCATGTGCTGGATGGAGTTCATGTATATATGTGTGTACATATGTGAAGGCCTGAGATTATCATTAGGTATTTTCTTCAATCAATCTCCACCTTTATTAAGGATGATTATCTTAACAGAATTCACAGATTATCTATGCTAATTCGTCAGCTTTCCCTGGTAATTCCATTCTTTGTCTCCACTTTGCTGAGATTACAGGTAACTATCTTTCCTGACCCAGCTTTTAGGTGAGTTCTAGGGATCTGAAGTTGGTTCATCACACATAGAGGACAAGGGACTTATCCACTGAGCCACTTCTCCAGCCTCAAGAACCACAACATTGATAAGTAAACAGAAACAGACTATCTCCATTTAAATAGACATGTCTTGTCATTAGGGCAAAGTGCTATTTACCCCTAACTTCTAGAATCACCATGATGGTAGGTACATTTATTCATGGTGTTCTGATGTTAAAGGTTTGGATTGTGCTGGAGAGATGGCTCAGGTGTTAAACCTTTGCTTCACATAAAAAACATGGGACATAAATGGTGGGGCCTACACAACTAGCCCTGAAAGGCAGAGCCCAGGAAACCCTAAAGCAAAGGAAAAAGGAGGGATGGTTCTGAAAGTCACCCTTGGGCCCCCACAGTGCCCTTCTGACACACACAGACACACACACATACACACACAGAGACACACAAACACACACACATACACACACACACACACCAAAGTTTGGATTCATCAAGTATTAACCTGTAGCTATTGAGTGGCAAACTTGTCCTGCATTTGCCTTTGTACTAGCTAACACTTTTCCAGTTGACATGTGAGATGAAGCCTCACTCACCTGAGCTTAACGCCTCCAATGTGGTCTGTAAAATTGCTATGGTGTCATACCTAATAGTCTGCTTCCCCCTCTCACACTTCCACACAATGAAGCTTTGCTTTTGTGTCAGGCTACTATTGAGGGTCTAGTGAAGCAGTCATATGTTCATGAGTTCTTCAGAATATTAATGAAGATAGGGATATACATTTAAATAAGTTTTATATATTGGCTAAAGCTACCATAAAACTTTACAGAGCCTTTATTAAGCTAACAAGAATTAAGAAATATTAAAAGACAGTATGGAAAGGTAACATTGCCCACAAGTATCTGAAAAGACATATTTCTCTTCACTCTACCCCACTTCCCAGAAGAGTAGAACTGATCCTACAGGGATCTCTGAAATCCAAGTGAGCTATTTGTGTAGAAAGCATTTCAAACAGTTTCTAAATAAAGAAAGCTCTTAGGGCTTGTTTCTGTCAGTTAGTGTTATCACCTTGTAGGTGCATACACCTTGTAGGTGAAAAACAAAGTTACTGTGGATGGAATGGAATCTTATCTAAGAGAATGTGGATTCTACAGAGAACCATGGCGAATCTCTCTATTGAGCCATTTGTATCAGAAATTAGTTCAAGTGCAGAGAAGTTCACCCAGTTCCCTTGTCCCCAAAGTCTAGCTAAGCTGCCTTCAGGTTCAGCTGTATACAGTAGAACATACAATCTCTGCAAATATTCTTAGACAAATTGTCTAAATGAGTCAAGCTGATAAATCTGTTAAATTTCCATAATTTTATTTCTCTCTCAGAGCTGTTATCAATAACCAAAAAGATAGTATATGTGAAGTCTGACATCTTATATATGTTGAAAAGTTGAATAAAGACTTCTTCTGAGTTCCTCTAGATTATCCAAACTGAAATACCAACTAATTGACTACAATAAAGATGCTGGATAGAACTGAAAAAGGAAGTCTCCTGAGCCTTAAGCAGCCACTGCTCTGAGTAGTCAAAACAAAATCGAATTGCACAATATCAAAAGGCAATCTCTCAATCTGGTTTGCCTCTTTGCAAAAAATAAACTTTAAATAGTTTTTAAAATTATGCACAAAAAGATTTAGTTTTCAGTTAAAGTTGAAATCTTCCCAAGTTCATTGCTTCTGATTATGAATGCTGTGAATAATGCTGAAGTTATTCACAATCCAATGGTCGGAAGTGGTGGGAAAATAACTTTAATTTTAGATGTTTCATGCAACACTGCTAATGTTATCTCTCCTGTTTGGGCAGGGAGAAATCTGGCAGGAGCTGTGAGAGGGGGAATTGATGTGAGTTAATGGAAATGTTGTGGCCGACCAACAAAGGAACTTGCCCAGCCAAAATCAAAATAAAGTTAGTGATTTGGAAGGGAAAAGCCTGCAGCATAATAATATCATGCATTGTAACCTTATCTAGCGGTTGAAGTAACTTGGTTTGAAGAACTTAAAGATCATTTTGTGGTTTATGTAAACCACCAGCAGATTTTGTAGGCTCTCCACTGTTAAATTCATACACATTCTTTCCTCTCACTAAGGAGGGCCATTGGATTCTCTCTCTCTCTCTCTCTCTCTCTCTCTCTCTCTCTCTCTCTTCTCTACCAAACTGTTCCAGATTGTTCCTACTCTCGACTTTGCAGTAATACTATAAACTTTTGGCTACTATTGACGACCAGTGTGGCGACAATCCATCTAATAATTTACCTCTATCCACTAGATATAATATCCAGTGCATACTTACATGTTGCTCTATGTTGTCTAGTATTTACATAAAACTATCCCCCTTTCTTCTAAAAGAAAGTTTTCAAACTAATCACACACACACAGTGATCCTTAAGAAAAGTTCACAATTTAAGTTTGCAATAATTATGGATTTAAAAATTCAAAGGGCAGGTTATATTGGATGTACTTAATCAGGAGTAATTGGGGGCTAGAGAGAGGGCTCAATATTACAGTTGACTCAGCATAATCACCCACCGGAACATAGTGAATTCTCTTCCTCATTCATATTTTTAACAAAATCAACTGTTCTTTTTAAGACAGAAACTCTTTGAAGACTTCATATAATTTTATAGAAATATAGTGACAGATTACAGATAATACTGTAATGTATCATATATAATACTAAAACCTAAATATCAATTTCCTATAATCCAACTTGTTTCCTTTCAAATTTCCTGGGCACTAATATTATTAAATATTACATTAAAGTTATTTGTGCGCATGTAAATCCCAGCATTCAAGTAGCTGAAGCAGGAGCATGGTTATTTAAAAAACAGACTAGATGGCATAGTGAGAAGGAAAAGGAAAAATGTAACATCCCTGACATCATTTCCTAGAGTACTAGAAGAAATTGTGTTCATTGGCAGGTTCTTTAGTAAGATCCTCTTGTTCTTTCCTGGCCACTCTCATGTTATTTACACAAAATTATGGTATGAATCATAAAACAAAGAAAATTATTTAATACTCTCTCAAATGACTTAGACAGTAAAATGTGTAGTATGTTTTTCATTTTTTTCTACCTCTTTGTTTATTGACCTTATGGGAATAGTGTTGATTCAAACTCTAAAATTCATTTCCTACTTGGGCTGCATTATATAGAAATGTATATATTGAATTCAAACATATCTCAGAAATTTCAGCGATGTCTTACTTGTCGTTATTCATTTTTTATTAAAGTTTCAGTGGATTGAATTGTATAATAATCCAGAAAAGAATTTCAACAGTATGAGTTTTCTTAATTTTTTGTAATATACTTGGGAAGACATTCTCATATGCAGAATGGGGCTGTGAAGATCAGGATCTATTGACATTTCTCTATGAGAGATCCAAGAAAAATTCTGCACTCAAAGTTCTACTCTATCATATGAATATCTGTCCCTCAACTTCATGATATTGAGAGATTATCAAGGATATAATCATCAAGCAGAATTTCTTTATTTAAAACAAATCAAGAAGTATGCATATTAATAACGTCTACTATTTTGAATATTTAGTGTCATTAACTTTCATGAATGATGTGTTCCATATAATGCTATCAGCATGCACAATGTTTGTGAACCAGTACTTAAAAATATAGAACACAATTTCTGGAAGAAGACATAGAATATGAAGATCAAAGGGAAAAGGATACTGAGTGATTTCTTATGTTAAAAGCTCAGACTAGGATTCTCTTGTCTTCACAGGAAAGGTAACCAAGCACATCCTTGTAGTGCATCCTTCAAGGTAGTAAGCCATGGGGATAGATTTTCATGTGAAATTCCTTTATGCTCACAGTAGGGTAAGCTCTATGAAATCACAAAGGTATTTTAAGTTTGACGGCTTGGGGGGGGCACAGCTAATTTCAGCCCCTAGACACCAAAGACATGGGTGAGATCTGGTGATTAACCTCACATACAGAATTACAGAGTCCTGAAATGGAGACAGCCTTTCATAGGTTGACTTCTTCCTTCTTCAAGTGTTTGGTGACAGAATTCTACCAGGAGAATTGTTTCCTGTACCTCTGAAAAAATTCTGCAATACAGCTAATTCAGTTTTTCTCTATGATCTAAAGTTAACTCAGAAAATCTTTTTAATTTGACTTAATTATTGAACATACATCATAGAAAATCATAGAAATGAGTGGAAGCTTAGAAATTTTGGAAATATTTTTCACATTCTCCCAGAGAGTTCTACGAATCCAAACAGCATTCGTCCAACAAAACAAAAATAATGACTGTGGTGCCTACAAGTTTTACCACCTATCAAGATTGAATCTCTGTAATTCCCAGACTGGTGGCAGTTCTTCAATTTAGAAAGAATGTCAGTTTAAAACACACTAATAACTCAAAATAGAAACTCTTTATATAATCTGAGTATATAAGGTCCAACGCAAAGTAGACTCTCAATAAGAATGTGAATGAACTTTCCATAGCAACATCTCAAATGCTTTTAGATGTTCTTTCCTAGTGAAAAGGTTTAATGATTTGTTCAGTCTCTTGGTTGGCTTTTGAACTTTTTAATCAACTAAATGCTTACTGGTTGTGGAATATATAAAGCCTACCCTTGTCCATATCTTTAATATGCAAGTAGATTAAATCATTTCCAAAATATAAGAAATCACCAAGACTGTCAAGAAAACACTCCAGGAACCACAAGCTATTCAATTGTCCCAGATACAGATTCTCAAATTTCCTTAAAGCTCAACTCTTCTTTCACCATGCAGACTGAAAAATTTCCTATTTCACCTACAGAAAAGTAATAGTAATTGGGACAGAATCATAGAAAGATCAGGAAATAAAACCATCCAAGGTGAAGGTGTTAATTACCTAAACATTGACTTTTCTTACCATCAACCTCCAAGACTTCAGGTGTGCCAGAATAGATATTCTTAAAATTCAGCATGTATTTGTAATCAGTTACTCATAAATGTTTTCATAGACTTACACTTGCCTTTCTTGTTTTCAATTGCTTTTTTCTTTTATGGTCTACCAAATTACAACTGACTAACAGTACCTATTTAGTGAAAATGGATTCCATTAAAGTGCAATCTTACCCCAGTATTGTTTTCTTCTGGAGGAAATAATGGGGAACATGTGCAGATGCTTAACATCAGGCTCCTGTTTCTAGAATTACAGTCTTGGAGCTGTCAGAGTTGTTCAGGAACGAGGATGATACAAAGCTCACTGGACACATGAAACACACATTTTGTGACCATTTGAATAGGTGAATCAGAAGAAAGCTGAACGACTGGCATGGTGAGCATAAAATATCCATGAGATGGGTCTTTTACTTTTCTTCTCTGCTGCCAACATATTCTGTTTTTGCCACAAAATAATGAATCATATTTTTCTAATCTATCTTGAATGTACTTTTTTTTCTTAATCCATTCTCTTCCAGCTACAAAATGTGGTATCCCTCAGTGATGTTCTGGGTAAGATGGAAAACGAGATGGTGCATTCATGTGAGTTGGTTTAATGAAGAGTCAAGTGGCACGCGTGTGTGTGTGTGTGTGTGTGTGTGTGTGTGTGTGTGTGTTTCATGCAAACACAAAGAGGACCATGACAGGAAAAGAAGACAGGGGACAGGGAAGGGAAGAACAAACTGGTATAATGGGAGTCATGTGACATTTCAGCCAAAGGGAGAATTGCTTTAGAGAAATGGGAAAAATAACAAGAGAGGGTCACAGGAAAGGGAGGCAGGCAATGGAAGGCAGTAGGAATAAGAATGAAGTTCATGCATGGTACATGTGTCTAAAACATAACATGATGAAGCATATCACTTTGTGGGCTTAGAAAATTCAAACAAACTTGAAAGAATAACTGGCATCCCTCAAACATCTGATCATTTGCTAAAGTTTCCAGAGAGAGCACATAAGTGTGCTCATATCTCTCCATCAAATTGTAATAAATAATCCCTGGTTACTTAAAGCCATGAAGCTGTACTTGTATATCTCCTCTTTGCTTCAATAAGGACAGCAAGTCATGCTGTCCTAAGTGCTCTTGAAACTACAGGAAGTAGTTTGCAATCATCTCATTTAAGTCAGTACCTATATTAGAACTGGTCTGAGAACATCCTCCTTGCTGGATAGCTTATACAGTGCCAAGGAATACTATAGAATCTACTGTGGGAGAAAAATAATCAAAGGCCTCATCAACTTATGAGATCTGCATGTTGCAATAAAAGTCACCATGGCAACAGATATATTACACAACCAGTGTAATAGTGGCATAAGTATTAAGTAGACAACCAATAGCTTTCTGATTGGACTCAAGGCTGCTTGTCAGAATGGAACATATTCCTGTTACTGTTAACTAGAACAAGAACCTAAGAAAGGGAAGAAAATAGATCACTAGTGAAGAACAGCTTATGAACCTACAGATAGGAAGACAGTACACCAAACTGCTCTGTAAATACACATTATATCCATAGATTGGAAGAGCATCTAGCTCTCAGCCTAGAACTCTTCTTCTACAGAGGTAGAGGGTCTCAACACAGGATGTAGCCTAGTGCAGAGGAAGAACAGTGAAGTAAACAATGGCCAGCCAGAATGCAGAGTACTGGTGACCTTGCAATGCTCAGAGTCAGGTCAACCTAATCGTTCCCCATCTTAAGGCTCAAGTGACCTTGTTGAAGAGGGCGTGGTAGGATTGTAAGAGCTTAAAGATGGAAGGTCCACTGTTGTACAAGATATTTGATTCAAAGCAGGGCTGCTGCATCCAGGAACTCACTGCAATGAGACTTGGCCTTACCAGACATTCATAAAGACTGAAATACCAATATGCTCCCATAGACTAGGGAGGATATTAGAAGCGATAATAATATGCAGTGTATATCTTGGGGACTAGAGCTGGATGGTGAAGGAGAATGTCCATAACAGTAGGGTGGCCTGAGGAGGGGGCCTGAGGGGGGGTCCTGAACCCCCACTAAGAGTAGACAAGCCAGAAGGAAACCTGGAGCCTATAGAAGCAGACAGGCAAGAGGATGGGAGAGAATGGGATAGACTGATGAAGAAAGGGGAGGGGAGATGGGAAGGAGGGGGAGGGGAGAGAGGTAAGGATAAATACTCAATATGCTTGTAAAACTAGGAAAATATTTTTTAAATTATAATAATTTCAAGAGTCTGGAGAGATGACTCAGGGGTTAAACCTCTGCCTGAGTTCATATTCCCAGATTATACACAAAAATGCCAGACAAAAATGAACATGGCCTTCACTTCCTGCCCTGTAAGACAAAGCCTGGGAAATCCTAGAGCAAAGCAAAAAGAAGGTAGAAGCACTCCATGATGATTCCCAAAGTCACCCTTGGGCCTCCAGAAGAAAAAAGTGCCTTCTGATAAATACACACACACACGCACAAATATATAAATATATATAAATATAATATATATACACACACACACACACACACACACACACACACACACACACACACATATACACAAAAACTTGAAATGGGGGAAAATACCATGTCACTCAATGAAGATAAGCAGTCTTATAAATCATTGGCTTGAATCTCATACTAAGGGGGTGAGTCTTTATCTTAAGTAGAGATGCAAAAAGGAGATAGAACAATCCAGGGTTATTCCCAAAGCCACTCTTGGGCCTCCACAAGCACACACAGTGTCCTTTGATACTCACAAATACACACCCATGCAGTCACAGATGCAAGAAAAAATAGAAAAAACTATAATAATTTCAAGTTAAAAATGTTCTAGTAGATTCTCATGCAAGGGGAGTCTCTGCATAAGCATGAGCAATAACTCCCAAGAGTACATAGTTATTACATTTCTGTCAGACTCTGCTAAAATGAGCCATAATGGAATAGCCATGGCTATTTTGAACAGAAAAAAATACCCTGAGTCATGCTTAAAAAAATCTGTTAATATGTTAGAACCATCCTAGTAAGTTTATATTTGAGGCAATAAATTTCCCAGCAATTTCATGTTACCTCATAAATTCATCACCTTGTAAGTATGTGATTTTATAACTGATAAAAGTAAGCTTCTGAACATTCTATGGGAAGATTTCAGAACAAAAGAGCCATTAAAAACCAGGAATCAAAAAGTCACATATTTACTTCAAGAATTCAGGAAGCAGATACAGAAAAAATATTGCAGCTTCTATGTCAAAAGATAAAATTAACACATACATACACACACACAGGTACTTGTTACACACATACACAGGAACATGTTACACACACAGGCAGATATTACATATATGCGCACACAGGTTCATACTGCACATACATAGGCCAAATTTAAAAATCAAAACTCAGAAAAATAGCAATAAAAATAGGACATCAATAACTAAAGCAATAAAACATATATTTTCATAGAGTCACATGCTCTAAGTTTATTCATGAAGCTAAATAAGGATCAGTTTCAAGAAATCTCTACGTTGGAGTCAGAAGAACTTAGCTTTCTACCCTGACCCTGAAGCTTAGATTCTGTATGCATACACAAGTTACTTCAGTTCCCCATGAATATCCTGTGACCAGTTCCAGCAGGCCTTCCAGCTGAGGAATGTAAACTACCCAGTGGAAGTCCTCAGTCACCACATTGCAGTGTTTTCAGAAGGCACTAATAGCAATATGACTTTATAAAGAAAATGTTTATTTAAAATATATACATATATAGATGTATATATACAATATGCAAATGTTTATACTTGTGCAGCATTTTGAATGACTTTTATTTTTACCTTGATTACATTTCTTTATTTAAAAAGGATAAGGTTAAAATAACAAATAGCTAATTTTATAAATCTGTGTCCAATATTTGTTTTTTATCATCTTTTTAACTTTTCACTCTTCTACAGACATATAATTGTGAATTTGAAGTATAAACTAGAATATTTAAAAATTGTTTCAACTTCAACTCTTTAAGTAATTATGGTAAAATAAAAGAAAACTGAAAGGAAGGAGACTGGTCTGAAATCTTATCATCATGGAAACAAATAAATGTGATAGTGAGATATGTACTGTTAAAAGAAACACAGAAAGGGTGATAAGAACACTTATAATGGGAGGAAAGTGTGCAAAAGATTGATAAAATAAAATTATGAACATAAATTGGATCCAGACACTTCAACCAGGCATAGTTCTAAAAGTAGTCCAAAGTATTTATTGGACTTAAGGTTTACTGTAAACATAACTTATTCTTACTTTTAAGAAACTTAGTCCTTGATTAATGATGATTTTTGCTCTGGGTATGGATTCTTTGCTGGTGTTGTAGATTTGAAAGTCACAGCTAATAGTTTTGTAAGTTTTGAAGACTAAAGACTAAGTGTTTCTGTCTAATTCATGAACAGTGTAGCCCTTATTTCAATTATTCTCTTAGGATAAAGAATGCTGTTTATAGCACTTGGACAAAATGACTGTGGGTTTTCAAGCTAAGCAAAATTTATGTCATCAACTTCGGACTGCTCTACACTAAACTAGTTTGAGCAACTGCAAAATTACTCGTAGTGGAGACTTGGACTTAAGGAGTAAAAGGGCAATTTAAGCATATACGTCAATTTGTTTCAGCACTCGGCAACTACTCAGTAACTTTTCAATCTATTATATGCTAAACTCTTCCCTCAATCAGAGAGGTCTTCTCAAGATTTCTAAATGGTGGCTTCTGCAATATAGTGAACTCATCTAAACCAGAAGACAAGACGGAAAAGTTCTAAGTCTCCTTATATGCCATGGATGATATCAGACTATATGCATTATCTCATATAATTGTATAAATGGTATACACATCCATTTTACATATGCAACTAAAATTCAAAGTGTCCTTTGTTTACATCTGCACAGCAAGTAGCTTAGAATCCAGTACCTTCCAAACCTCTGAGATGCAGTACATATTTTCAATACCTTAACTGTACTGGATATAACTGTGTGATATCAGGGAATTGACAATGGAAGAAAAAAATCTAGTCGTGACTATTAGAGGAATCTACATCTTTTCATTTCTCACCATTCTGTAAAGAAGGATATTCTCTGTGTTGGATTTAAACACACACACACACACACACACACACACACACACACACACACAATCTTACTACATCATACCTTTCTTATTCTCATGAATAAGCACCCCCCAAAAATGCCTCAATGAAATTATATAAGGTGACTCATCAGTATCACAAATTTGCCCAACATAGCAAAGAGCATATGAGTTAATACAACAGTTGCTCCCACTGAGGGAAGTCCCTGAGAGAGCAGACAGAGGCAAGCATTCTGTCTTGTTACAGAAGCAACAGATCTGTTCCTCTCTATGTCAATAAGAAAATAAACTAATATTCAACCCCAAGATCCTTTGTTTTAATAACCCCATGAAGTGAATAAGGACTTGGATAATCTTAAGCTCTATCCTTCTCTGAAAGAATTTAATCAAACCATTGAACTCTCACATGATTCTAACTCTATTCCCATAACGAGGAATCATAGTTAATAGAAACAATAGAACATTGGTTGGTATTAGTAAATCTATTCATCATTGTAACAAAATATCCAACAGAAGCAATTTAATACGTAAAAGGTTCATTTGGCTTATGGTTTTAGAGGGTACAACTCTCAGTGTCAGGACAGAGCAGTTGTGGTAGAAGCATACTGTTTGTTTTTCTCACATGTGTCATCCACACCAGGAAATGGAGACCTCTAGGTCAGAACCTGTGGTGGGATTACCTTTAGAGACCCATACCTAGTAGACAGCCATGTCCCACGTCTTCAAGGTAACACCATCTCCCAAAGCAGCACCACCAGTTGAGATCAAGTATTCAAGAGAGGAGCCTACATTTGACACTCAAATGGTAGTACTGCTAAAATCAGCTTATTACTGAGGTAATACTTACAGCATCTTCAAAGCCTCTTAGTTCCCATCTCAGTATTGTGTGTTCTTTTTCTGTTTCCCTGGTGCCATCTCATTATTTAAAGGTTTAAATCCTAGAGGTTAAGAGAATGATTTATCATCCCTCACCTGATACAAAGGACTGTCTGGCTCATAGAAGAATGAAGAATTATTTTTAACCTAAAAGAATAAATACCTAGTTGTCTTCTGTGAGAAAAGGAGTGAATAAAGACATTAAATATTGTTTATGAAATAATTAGTAAAAAGCAAACTTTCTAAAGTAATGAAAGAAATAAATCATTTTCCTTTCCAATGAGAAAAATCTGTATCCTGACAAAGACCTCATTCAACTACTATACACCTCAATTCTGGAAAACTTACTTGTCGTTAATGACAAGAAATACACTCACTCGATCAAAGTTAAGCAGGATGTGAAATGTTCAATCCCATGAAAATCTTACTCTGAACTTAATTTTTTGCATTTGGTGCATAATGACTTTTCCATCTTCCTTCAAAGAAAGAAATCTTCGATTTCAAAACCATGTGTGGGAGGAAGAAAAAAAATCTGTCCTGAATTATATCATTCTGAACTAGCTGCAAGACTGGCTTGTCCTTCACAATGCCTTATTTCACAGCACACAGATATGCAAACAAATTGCTCAAATCTTTTAAGTCCTCATTTAGCATTGTTGAGCTCTTAAGTATCACCGTGTGGCTGTGCAGTTAGCAGACCTACTGGTCCTCTGCCTTTAACTTGTTTTTTCCATAAGCAGAAGCTGGATCTAATTTCAAATGGAAGACCTCTTCACTGGAAATTTATTTTTATGAAGGAATGGTTTTACAGTGTTTGCCATTTGGGGCTTTTTTTTAATTTGGCTTTTTTATTCTCTGCAAAATGTGAATGGAAAAATTTTATCTGCTGGAGGGTTTCACATGCCTTTGCTTTGCTGGCTTCCTGATTTCTGGAAGAACATGGAAAAGAAGAGGAGAGGAGAGGAGAAGGGAAGGGAAGAGGAGAGCAGGAGGGGCTGGGAGAGGTGAAAAGAGAGAAAGGGAAGGGAAGGGGAAGGGAGGGTAAGGAAGAGAAGGGAAGGGGAGGGGAGGGCTGGGGAAGGAGAGAGGAGAGAAAGAGAGGAGAGGGGAAGAGGGGAGAGGAAAGGAAAGGGGAAGCAAGGGTAGGGAAGGGGATGAGAGGAGAGGAGTCATTGAACAAATGTCGACATTTCAGAGGTCAGCCTCTGGGCACATTTATGAGGAATCATCTAGTTAAGGGGAGAACAGGCTGATTTGGACAGCAAGCAAATACATGAGTCATTGACCTTGTTCGCCTATGTTGTTTGTGTCAGATGTTTATTACAACCACAAGTTATGGAAATAAAACAGTGTATAATATCTATTGCACTACAAATCATTCTAATCATCTTAATTCACTTCAGATGCTGTGCCAGTTAGATACAGATGTCAACCTGACAGTTGCAGGTTGAGCTTTGGGCAAATCTGTGAAGAATTGATAGTTAAGGCAAGACCTAAGCAAACCTGCAGGAGATTGTCTAATTGATATGGAAAAACACAGCTCATGGTGGGTGGAGCCATTCTCTCCGGCAGGTGGATAGAGTGGAAATACTGACTCGGTATTTAGGAATACTTTGGAATACTTTGGCAAAGTCACAAGCTTACAAGTGAGAAAACTTGTGCCTCTCTCAACAATCTTGTGGATATGGTGTGGTCAGTTCATTCAACATCTGATGTGTTATAAGCTCTCTTGCCAAGCTGGACTATAAAATATAAACAGAATTGTAACCTGACATAAAACCATCATTCCCCTGTTGTTTGATTGTGTATTTATAAGAATGTGAAGAGAAGATCTGAAAAGAATCAATTGCCAAAACAATACTAACAATAAAACTTTTAAATTTAACTCATTGTATAGTTTATAAATTTTGAATTTACAGAAAATGTGTTAAAACAATTGCTTAAATGTCAGATATACTAGGTAAAATAATGATTTAATTTATGAATACTGAGACTGTTATTTTATATTGTTAAAGGGATTTTGCAGATGTGATTTATGGATCTTAGGCCCAATCTAATCACAAGTCTGAAACTCAAAACTTTCCAGGCTAGCCCGTAAAAGAGATATTTCACTAAGGAAGTAGGGCTAGAAAGGTGGATTTTAAGAGATCTCCTCCACCTGCTATGCTAACTTTGATGGGCAGAAAGATACCCCAGAAGCCAGCACTGTGAGCAGCCTCTTTACGCCGGAAAAGGCAAAACTGTAGTTTTGCTGTGAGAGCCTATAGCCAAGAACTCAGCCCTCCTGACATCATGATGTGTGCAAAGGAAGACCAGTTGACAACTTTTCACCCATACAACTTTGGGAATCATTGTTTTGAGTTAATTAACTCAATTTGAAGTAATCTGTGATAGTAGCACCAGCACATTGAAAGAAAAAATAATAGAGAATGTAAAATAGAATGCAAAACAGCCAAAAGGTCTACCTGTGTTTCTTCCTTGGTGCTTTCAGCACAGAGTAGACGGAGGTACTCTAATGGTGTGCTGACATCATCTGGGCCTTTCTTCTCCATTTTCCAGCTCACATATGTGCCTCCTGCATCCTCATTGTTTCCTTGCTCGGAACTTGCCATTACAGAGATGACATATATTTTTCAGACTTTGATCTAACCCTGTTCTATAGTTTATAATCGCCCATTCACTCATCATTGGCTAAAACTACAGGATGATCACCCAGTTAGCAGAAGAACTTCTTAAGGTCTTCCTTTCACAGATTAGCCTGTACTGTTGGAAGAAGTTGTCTAACCTCATCAGAAACAAAATTTATCTCTAGAGTGGTGGGTTCCCAAGTTTGGTAGCAGCAGCATCAAAATCCTCAGAGAAAGGTATTGTTACTGCTTTTAAAATAACTTACTATAAAATACTACTAGAATACTACCATCAAAATCCTCAGAGAAAGGTATTGTTACTGCTTTTAAAATAACTTAATTATACAAATACTAGAATTATGATGCCGATGGAAATTTAGAATAAATATCACCCTTTGGGTATAAATTTGCCCTGACTTTTGAAACCAGTTCCCACATCAAAGAAAAGTTGAAATTGAAAACTAAAGTGTTAGCAGCTAATCTGAGAGCAAGAGAGTAACAAATGAATTGGAATTCAAATGGAGAGCAAAATAAAAGAGCAAAAAAGAAACTTTTACAAAACCCAAGAGTCTTCCCTATATTAGCAATCTGTTAGTAACTAAGAATGACTGTTCGTGTCATATTTTGAGAAGCTGGCTGAAATCGTTGGTGACTGCATGATAATGTCACTTGCACACATTGGTAAAGTGTTAATAAATTCTCTTCATTTTGTTTAATGACTGGATTGAGTGCAGGTAGTTTTTTTTGTTGTTGTTTTTTTTGTTTGTTTTGTTTTGTTTTGCTCTTTCCTCTCTCTTTCTCAATACCTACCCTGCGTATTTCTTAAGTGGACTCAACTGCAGGATGGGAAAACACAGCTGATAATCTTTATATTTGAGCATGGCAAATGGAATCAAAGTTGAAAAAATATATTACTATTAAATAGGAATAAAAATAAACAAGTCAACATAAGGACTTAAGAAAGAAAAAACAATTTTCTTAATTATAAAATGCACTTATTTTTGAAGGGCAATAGCAAAGTGAATAAAGAGTGTCAATATGGCAATTATGCCAAATGTTTGGTTGAGCAAACTGTTCAAAGCTGCAGTGTTTCAGGTATATAGATGCATCCTCTAAACTAGAATTTCAAGCCTTTGCTTGTGGAATGGTGTTTGGCTCAACTACATTACTCTCTGCTACTTCTACTCCTAGTGGTGTTTGACCCTCTGGAAAATAGAGTTGCGATAAAAAAATAATGAAACCACCAATCCCTATTTAGGCCATTTAAGTTGAAAATTCCTTTATTGGGATTCATAAAAAGGATTTGTAATTCAATATTCACTCATTCATTCATCCAAGTAATATTTATCGTACACCCCATGTATTATCTAATGTCATAATGGGTATATTTCATTCACACTTATTATCCATGAGTAAAAAGTATGATTTTTCAATGTGAATGCAAATGGAAAGAAATACTGATGAAAAATGTGCAAAAATAAAGGGAAAACACAAGATATAACAACAATTTTATCTCGTATTTAGAGAAGCAAAGAAAGACTTTTTAAAGCAAGAGATGCAAGTTTACAGACTATCAGTTAAGTAAGAGTCATTAATAAAACTTGAAATGGGAAAAGAAAAACATGCTGCTCAGCAAAAATAAGTAGTCTTCTAAATCATAGACTTGAAACTCCTCTAAGGGTTTGCGTCTTTATCTTAAATAGAGAGGTACAGTTAGCAATTTTGAACACTCTATTGAATTCACAATATGGAAGATCTAAGATGCAACACTCAAATGGAACTTTATATTTCAAATGATTTTTGGAAGAATATAATTAGACTTACATATGCTGCCTAATCATCAATATTTCATAGCCTAAAAATTCAAAAGGCAAATAAAACTACTTTTGCAAATGTGTCAAAATTAGTTTTAATAATAATAGCCTAGAAGGATGTCACAAATTTGTGATTTTACTAGGCAGAAATCTACATGGAAAAATTATGTAGATCAGTAAGAATTAATTATAATCAATTCTAAATCATCTAACAAAACATCAATTCTTTGCTTTTATTTAGAAATCCTTAATTATTTATATTAATTATATTACCTTTTCAGAATCTGCCAAATAACAAGGAATTTTCTACATGACAATTTAATAAATAAGTGAAGCAACCATAAATATTAAATATTATTGTAATAAATCCAAGTGCATCATCTCGACACCTAAAATGTTTCAAGCATTCATGATAAGGAATTTTGGATTGTTAAAGTGACAGTTCGAAAGGTTGCCCTGCCATCTTCAAGCCCAGACAATAAAAATTTCCTTGACTTCACCACTAAAAATTACAATATGCCTTCTAACTATTGCTCATTTTGTCAAGTTTTGAGGTCTGAAAAAACTGAAAACGAAAATTAAAAACAATAGAATCCCAAAGCAATGTTGCAACTGAGGAGGGGCCTGAGCTAATCTCCATGGCAGCTGTCAGAACCATGAGAATTGGCACTACAGTGAGGACTTGGAAAGAGAAACAAGGAAATCTGAGCATTTTTGTATTTTTGAAATATTATTGCAAACAAGAATGCAAAAAAATCATTAAAGGTTAGAAACATGCAGCTGGGAGGGAAGAGGAGAGATGTGTTCTTATTTTAAACATATGTACTAATTATTGCACAAAACTGGTTAGGAGTTTGAAGCTGGACAGAGCAGAGCAAATGAAAAAATGATTTTAGTTCTGAATAAATTTATGAAATCATGCTTCAACAAAGCAACTTGCAGCTGGGGAGGACAAAGGGACAGTAATATTTTTTAACTAAGTTACTTTAATAAAATACTGGAATCCTCACTTTGACACAGCATTGGAAGGGACATTCTTGAGTCAATATCACAGTAGAACCAGGCATCTTGTTACAACTAAAGAATTTTTTTGTTTCTTCACTGAGCAGGGATTTTTTTTTCCTTTAAAATAACTCTTTGCTAACCTATTTCTAAACCTTTGTAATTCTGTGGAAATTCTCCTAGAATTACAGCAAAATAAGAATTTGACCTCAGGTGACTGTTTCTTAGCTCCTCAAATTTGTAGTTTAAAAGAATTTTATTTTCCTCTGGGGCATCCCAAAACATTTTTGTCATCTGTGAAGTCTACTTTATAGCTTTAAACAAGCTGCTTTTTGCACAAAAGTCATACTGAGATGGTTATGCTTTTATTTAAATAACCTCATTTGATGGCCCATTCTGCTTTCCTGAAAAGTAAGAAACAGTGGTGTTCTGGTGTATCAAGGGAGTATTCATCCAGCTAAATTATGGTCGTGATATTTCAACAAACCCTTGTGAACTGAAAATGATAAATGTCTGGTCAACCCTCTTCAAAGTAAAGGTTATCCCCTTTATTAAAGCTGCTACCTAGGACAGCCACTGGGCAATGGAGGTAGGTAATATTTTTTGTTATTTTCTAAGTTTTAATTACTTACTAAGTATACATCAATATTTTGACACAACATTCTTCTGTTATTAAACTTAAGCACAATTTAATATAATATCTAGGTATTTGCAGCACATTTGGTTGCTTTCTGTTTCTCTACTTCTACAACAAGCAAATATGTATAAAGTCCTAAGTAAATAAATGAAAGAATAATTTTGAGGTCCAGACATCATTAGAGGTAAGTCTCAGATCTGCACCATCAAATTTTTAAAAAATAGGCCAAGTCATCTCGGTAGTGTTCTTAAATTCTGAAAGTGGTATTTTGCATGTAGCCACTGAAAAAGAAAGGACAAACATTTGCCTAAAGAAATTGTTGTTAAACTACACAGTTCATGGATCTGAGAGTTTTAAAATATTGAAGGAAGGTCTAAAGAGAAATTTTTGTACTTGTTTTTTATACCTATTCATATTAAAAGTTAAAAGAGGAAAAATTGTGTATTATTCATAAAAATTACCCCATAAAATATTATCACTTACTGATATGACTATAATAGAGAACATTTTTGTCAAAATAATACACTTTTAAACACAGGACCAGAAAAGTCCTGTCGTCTTTTGCAATTTTGAAAACATCCTCGATATGCGAGTTGCTACAAGGCCAACAGTTATCACTACCTGCTTATGAATTCAATCCCTTGTAATATGTTGCATTGACTGAAATAGATAAAAAGAACCTGGTCTCATCTAGACACATAGTACAAAAGAGGGGGAGTATTTTAACAGTATTTTCATATAGCTATGAATATTTTTCTTGGGCAACCAAAATTTGACAGAATATAGTTCCTTGAAGATTAGTCGTGATAAAATATCCTAAATCAGATAATGAACATTTCATGTTCTGTTGTGAAAAGGTCTTTTGACTATTTTGCAGCATGATTTTGCAGCAACTGATTAGTCACAAAACATTGGTTCATAGAATCATAGAATCGTGTAACTTATCATTACAACAGTGAGTTGTTTTTCATGGAGCAATAGATTGCTTTGTTCACCTCTCAGAAAATGCTTGTTAAATGCTCTAATCTGAATAACCTCAGTTTCTTTGCCAGTCATTCTTTCAAGTTTTTACGTGCTTTGGGTGTTCTTGAAAAAAAAATACTAGTTCAATTCACTGACCAATTACTTTTACTGAAATATCTCATGTCCTATGTATTATCCTAATATTATCAAAGGGAAAATTTAAACCATATTGGAAGATATATTAAACTATTTTACTATGCATGAAGGATTACTATTCATTCTATATTAGAAAGATATACCAGAAAAAAATAGAATTAATGTCATTTGAGACAGAAAAATTCAGCAGAATTTCTTCATAAATTCAATAAAAATTCACTAGCATTTATGCCCTCGCAGTGTTGGGAACCTAGACTTCCTTTTGCTCCTCATTCAATGTAAGTAAGGTAATATTTATACTGTTTCCTAGGAAATAACAGCAAAAAGATAGTAACTTGTCTCATAGAAGGGTTATGTTCTGAGAGTCGTGATTGCTTTTCTAAAGGAAAATTGCTTCCAGGATACATGTAAAAATACTCAAAACATAATGCTTGTCAAATATGTGAAGAATCAGAGGGATATAAGGTTTATACATCAGGGTACTGTTCCAGAGGGTGGGGTATGTGAGAGTGGGAAAGCGAATCATCACTGGTCAGGGTGGAAACTCATAAAAACTTTAACTGCTTTCTCAAAAGCCCAAGTTTTACATAACTTCTCTGATAATTTTTCTCATGCTACTTTCAACATATGGCCTCTAAAGAATGCTTTGAAAATGCTGGTGTTTTTCAAGGTTGAGCTCAAAGACTTGCTTCTCCCTCTCATGTGCAGATACTGCATCAGAACAAAAGGCACCAAGATTGTCCAGAGATTCTTAGATGTTCCTTGTGCACTGCCTTTTCATTTTAAAAGCATGTTTGTTTGAACATTTAATATTGTCAAAAATAACTGTGAACCAACACTTCAGTCCAAGCCTTACGAAGTACCAACACCTTGTTTCTACTTAGGATATCATCTTTACTTACTCCAGTTACCTTTGACTTCTTCCAAAATTAATGGTCTTCCATTTTATTTATTCTTTTTAAGTAAAGATGAAGAAAATCCAAAATTTAGTCCTCTAATCATTGCATTTCAAATTCCTATTATGTTAATTTTTTGCTGTGCTTCATTTATCTTTACTTCTCCACAAAACACTGTATATGTTGATCAACCATAATATGTATATACTTTCTCTTATCAATGAACATTTGGGTAATTTCCCACCTTGAAATCGCAACCTTGGAGGTGTGTTTTGGTCCACATGCTCCACTATTTCTCCAGGCTATATTCTCAGGATATTGTTAGATCATAGTGTATCTATGAGTGTTCAGAGTTACCACACATTCGCATGTGATTAATATGATTTCAACCTCACATATCATATGATAAAGTACCTTCACTATTGTCAATATTCTAATGATAATCTAATGTCATAAATTGGAAAAACAAAATCTCAATTTGCATTTACTATGCTACATTAATTAGACTGAATTCTTTCAAATCCTTTTTAACCATTTTTTTATTCTTATAGTATATGCTGCTTCATTGATTTTACTTAGAATGGCAGGATTATTGATTTCATAGAACTGCTCTATTGATTTACAGAGATTTGTTGGCTATAATAAAAGCACACCTTTAGTTATACAAGATTTTGATTGGTTCTTTGTGTTGAAAACACAGATCGTGGCCTGTTTCATCCTTTGTTTTTTGGTGTTACCATGAAATTTTATTTATTTATTTAGCTATCTATTTATTTATTTAAAAAAACTTTAATAATTCAAAGAAAAACTTAAAATAAGAGTAGACTTCGCAAACCAAATTGTTTGTAGGAATTGTGTAGGGATTGATTTTTTTGTATATAGTAACATTATATTCAAACATATTTTCCTCACATGGATATCTAATTTCTCCAGCATCATTTTTAAAGCCTTCTTCCCTCAATGATCTATGTATCAATTGATAGGTAGTTTTCCATATCTATTGGTTGATGCTATAGAACAGTGTCAATTGTAAGCTCTGTATATCTCACCTCTTTACATATCAATACTGGTGCCTATAAGTAAAATTGCAGTGTGATGTAAGATAGAAGCAAATAAAGATCCTTTAGCTATTAAAGTGAGATTTGTTTTCTATATAACTATGTACCAGTATTGTTGGCAAATTATCAATTTGACAATGTAACTGAAACGTTAAAAAGAGAAATTAAATACTTCTGATAAAATTGCTATCTCTAATAAATAATGCAGTAGTGTAATGAATATTCATCAATAATGACATCCTAATGTATATCATTTATCTTAACCAAAAATTAAAGCTTGCCCATGACTGCAAGTCAAATTTGATAAATATATTGAAAAATATGTGTCTGGGAGTTGAGTTACTTTTTATTATCACACTGCATGGTGTTAATCTACCATTATACAAAATCATGGAAAAATCATTATGTAATCCTCCTTTAGTGTTGAGATTACATTCTTAGCTACATATATAAACCTAAAGTAAAGAGAAAAACTGAAGTCAGAATTTATCAAGTAAACAGGTAATGCAGCATTCTGCTGTTACTTGGTCTTTACAACAGTCCTTCAGGAATCAATCCCTTCTAACTAGCAGAGAACAAACTTTTCTCAGATTCTTTTTTTTTATTGGGTATGGTTAACAAATGATATTTCAGGATATTTTCCAGCTCCGGCAGTGGCAGAGTTGATGATTTCATTGGTCTTTAGAATACCCATCTTTTTAAAATGATCTAAATGTAAACAGATAAAACAGATTCCAGATTATAAAATAAAGATGTTTCTCACATTTATATGAAGCTATTTTTCAGAAAGATCTGTTTTGCCTTATATATATATCCTACTTAGCTTGATTTGCACCCCTAAGTATGTTACTTTCCTGTGGCCTGCTATGAAGTTATCCATTTTATAGGGATGCCTTATTTAATCCAAGAATAGATTTTGAAGGTAGAGTAAAGAAGGTTAGCTTCTTAGCTAAGGGGTTTTCCTAATGGGCTGAATATGAGTATGAGACAAAGAGAAAAGTTACAGCTGAATTCAAGGCTTTGACAGAAAAATTACAAAGGAAGACTTTTCCTATTAGTCGAAATGGAGAAAATCATAGGTGCAGGAGATTTTGAAAAGAGAAAAATATGTGATTTACGTGTGGTCAAAATGAAAATCTTATTTGTGGAAATTGTAAATGAGCACTCAACTTTGAGAGAGAAAGAGAGGAAGATTTTGTCAGGAGATATAAATATGGAAGTCATTGGTAAAACACTGGCATTTTAAGACTAAACTATCACATCACAAGCAAGGATACAGTGAATTTGTCATGACTTATTCCAGAATGAGTTATGTTGTTTCTTAGGCATCTTCATTTCCTTAAACACTTATTTGTGCAATTAAATACAGTTCTGCAATGTGGTTCAGAAATATTAAGATCATCACTTTATTTGATGAACTTCCACTTCTTGAAAGTCAGGATGTCTTTTCAACATCATAAGTTTGCAGATGGAATCGTGCCAATGGTAGAAAAGAATTACTTGAAGTTATCTATGTTTTGTTCCCAGGTAACCTGAATAATTGTACCTATCTATCAAGAATGAAAAAGACTGGTTTCATCATAAGACATAATTGTGTTTTTTTTCATGTTTGTGTTCTTAAGAAGATGGATAAGAGAAGCAAGAACACAATGAAGACCTCTGAACTGTGGTTCAGTCTGCTCCCTCTATTTCCTATTTGGCCACACTCATTGTAAGCATTTGTTAGAAGCAGCTGTTGCTAACATGGAAAGGAATGAGAAAGTTCTTAAATATTGCTTTCTTGAGAAGAAAAAAAAAAAAGCCAAAGTTCAAAACATCTGGGCTCTGCACTGGGAAATAATTTTGGTGAGACTGAAGTGATTATGTGAAAGATTATGCAGAAGGAACAGTGACTTAGTGTCTTCTTTGTCACCTACATTTTTGAAACCCCCTTTTACTTTCACGGTAGTTTTTGTCAAACGCTATGTAAAGTTTAATGAATTTGTCCTGTTTTCTGCATTCAACAATGAACCTCGTTAGAAACCCTTGAAAAAGCTTTAGCGTCGGTATGCCGTTGCTCAATATTTGCCAACAGGATTAAAACACCAACACTCTAGGACAGGGTTTGGCTCTGTCACTTAGTTTGTTCCTTCCTTTGTTGCAATTCTGCACATCATTGGTCTTGGTGGGACATTCCCACCCATCTGAAGAGCATCCCAAATTGTGAGAGGTGAAGGGAGGAACCATGAATGGCAATGCAGAGTAAAGAGGAAATCAAAACCAAACACTTGGCCCAGATTCTCAGAAGGAACCATCCACCCTTCTGTTTCTGCTCCATGTGAGTGAGAGAGTTACGTTATCACCTTGGTCACAACTGTTATGGTTAGGGTGGAATAGCTGTTGTCACTGGAAAATAGCATCGCCAAGTCATACTTCCCAATGGAGGGGAGTGTGGTGTCAGAATTTCAAGCAGGTCCAAATCAGGACACCTGTGTGCCAGATCGGCCCAGCTGCACACGAGGGCTGGCCAGGGCTGGGAACGCCATCTGCTCAGCACATGCAATGCCAGTTTCTTTGCTGAAGATGGATTTGAAGAATGGGATTCTTTAAAGAGAAAGCTCACAGCTCGGCTGTGACATCCTTAAACTTTCTCACATTTTAAAATAAACAATTTTAGGAAGAGGGGATTAAAGGCTTATGTCTGAGAGATGACAAGCAGGGTATATGGTGTGCTCCAGAGGAATGGCCTCAGAAGTTCTCTTTCAGATCGGCATTTGGCTCTTCACTCGGGTGACTGATGAAGTATGACTGTAACTCTCAGAAAATTCCAGGTGTTAAGCATGTGCACATTCCAAAAATGCTCTGTCTCTGTGTTGCTGGGTTTGCAAGTCAGACCAGCAAGGCAATCTCCTTTCCCTAACTCTTCCGAAACATAATGAGACATTTAGCTCATGCTTTCACTTCCTGCTCAGAAAAAACATGGCGGACAACCCAAACTCTATAAAAATATTTAGTATTAAGTGCCTTTCTTCACCACACTGAAGAGTGATAACTAAAAAAAGTCAACCTCTTTAAATTTTAGGGGTTAAACTTCCTGAAGGTTACCTTCAAGGTTTTATTTCTCAATCTATCTTTCAGTAACTATTAACAATTGAATGGTAATTAAAAATAGAGATTTCACTCAGGGGCATTTTGGGGAAGGAGTTTATTTTGTTTTCTTTCATTTAGTTATGCTCATTGAGATTCTAATGGAAAATTTAAATATTCACTCTTTCAAAATCTGCAATGATAAAAGAATCCTCATAGTTTCCAAAGTTGACAAGGAAAATTCTATATAGTTATTAAATTCCTTAAATAAATTAAAATGAAAATCTAATATGTGGGAAACAACTTTACTCACTTTTAGTATTTACTTTTACAAAATTTAAGTGTTCTTCCTATTTAACTCAGTAAAGTAAAGCATCTCATATTAGCTTTAAGATAGGCAATTTAACTATAGACAAATATAAATATTGTATGGATACATATCTTAAAAATCTAAATTTGGAGCTGGCTACATGGTTGAGGGTGAAGGGTAAAGAAGCTTGGTGATCACAGTTCACTCCATAGAGTCCACATGATGGAGGGAGAGAACCAACTTCTGAAATTGTCCTCTTACCTGCGCATACATGCATGCTATGCTCATGGTGTTTTTCTCTAGATGTATCCTCTAATTAATTAGTTAGTTAATTGTTGAAAATGTCAATGAGTACGAAGTTAAACCTGCAGACAACCTCAGATCCCAAATCCTACGTTCATTTGTGATTTCCTTAGATTACTTTTTATAGCTTCTTACTTTCAATTATTAGTAAATGCTCTGTACTACATGAAAGAAGCTCATGAAATAGATGGACAATGTAGTTTAAAAAAGTCTACGCAGTAACTCAATGGTATATAGTTCTTGCTTGTGACACAATGGGTCTCTGGCTCCATCCCTGGAAAAAAATAATAACAAAACACAAAAAAGAAATCAAAATAATCTTGCAAAAAGTAGGTCCTTAGAAAAAATATCTATTTCTCAGACCCAGGGACAGTGACATTGGATGTAGGATGCTGCTGAAAATATACAGGAGATTTAAGATGAAAGTACATTTAATTCCAGGTTATTTTGCATGGATAAGCAATTACTATGGTTTGCATTTATTCTTCTTGTTTTGTGTTTGAGTCATAAGCAGCAGTCAGTTATTTCCTTCCTTTCCCTTTCATGCATCTTAACTGCAGAATATCACTCTTATTCTAGTATTCAGCCCACTGTGGTGATTACTTCTGGCACATTGCTAAGAGTGTAACTCCTAAACCTGATAGCATGGATTTGAAATCAATCATTTGCTTACTGGTTTGGCCACTTTCCCTTGGGCTCCCTAAGATACTTTTAATAGTCCTTGAAACTCCTTTCCATCATCAAAACCCATCCTCTCTGCTTAGCCTCTGGCTTTCCGAGAAGTGAATAATATTTTTAAAAATAGAATTACTGGTGTGGTTGGGCTATGCTGTTCTTCACTGATGTCGCCTACCAACCAATGTTATACTTCTTTGTCCTTAATTTTGTAGGCTCCAGGCCATCAAATACTTGCTTTGTGTTGAAATCCTGTATTTTCAAACAAGAAAAGTCACAGTACACAATCCAATTCAATTTGTAATCAATCACTGGGTGGGTGCCTGTGGCTGAAGACCTGAGCATTGGCCACTTGTGCTTTTAACAGCAACCAACAGACACTAAAATTCATTTACAATGCCTTGCAGCTGCTGCGGCTAGGACCCCTTGGAAATGCAATTTCAAGAGGCTTTTTCTTGTTATAAGCTATTTCCTTTTAAAGCATGTTGGGGGAGATACCAGCAGAGCAAAAAGGCAAGCGAGTAAATTTACAAGGACTTCCAGAGTATTTTGGAAGCATCATGTTATTCTGAGCAATTGCAAAATCTTTTCCCCCCACTGAGTTAAGAAGGTTAGTCTTTTTGTCTGAAACTTCAGTAGGATATGTTTACATTTCAAAAAGAAATAAACATAAAACTTCCGACAGATTTTTTCTTGTTGTCTCAATGCATGCATTTTAACTAACAAGTCACACATGAAGTACCATGGGCCACTAGATTGGACTCCAGAGAGTTTCTCATTGGGAGTAATTTGTTCCTTTCAGGAAAAGAATAGGCCTATGGGGGTAGAAGGGTGCATTCTTCCAGTCTACACTGGACCATAGTGATTTCTCTCAGAAAATAAGGCTCATGACATACAAATTCTGACAGGATTCTTCAACTGAGACCTGTTTATAGGATAACTCTAGACACCTTTTTTTATTTTTTAGTACTTTATAAACTCAGCTGAGTATTTCTACCCTAAAGTCCATTGAAATTGCAGGGACAATCAAAATAACAATACTCCCATGAC
Source organism: Typhlomys cinereus (assembly GCA_023101885.1). Classification (NCBI taxonomy): domain Eukaryota; kingdom Metazoa; phylum Chordata; class Mammalia; order Rodentia; family Platacanthomyidae; genus Typhlomys; species Typhlomys cinereus. The sequence continues at coordinate 1,803,504 of JALPQD010000127.1, forward strand.
TCAGAACATTTCTTACAAGATTTCTGGAATTGTTTTCAGAACTATGTCATATTTCTTTGACATCTTCACAATGTATGGGACATGTGGCTTATGAAAATAACCAAAAGTCACAGGGAACCAAGTATTTTAAATATGGTATATGGACCAATGTGCATAATGTTGCTAATGGTCATAATCTAGGGCCAAAGGAAATTACCTCTGAAACTAGTTTCAAAACAAAGTTTTGAGAGTTATTATTTTTTGAAAATATCAAGTTTTTTTCACTGTTATATTAAAGCCACATAATTCTCCTGTGCTTCACAAGTAAGACACTGTCCCTTCCCCTTCCCCCACAGATCCATACTGAAGTCACCACTGACTGCCACACCCATCTTTGTTATTTCTTCCCATATTTCTAATTCCTTGTAATTGCCTCTTTCTACTAATGTTTCCTTAGTGCTTTGTAAATTATAAAATTAGAATCAGACATCCTCAGAGAGCAAGGAAGCATTTATAAAAGGAAAAAAATCAAACTTCAATTCCTGTGAAAAAGTTTGGATAATTAAAGGCAGATCTTACTTCTCTTTATTATCACTGTAATGTCCAGCATGGTCCAATTTCTTTCTGATGGTTTGTGGAAATGGTGCTGCTCCTAGAGGCCACCCTGACCATCCATCAATGACTCCAGAACACAATCTGTCAGTAATAACTAATAAAATCTAATTGCATTTTCAGTTAATGAGTAAGAGTTTTATGTAGAGATTAATATCCTGCTTAGTGTTATTCATTCAAAATGGAAAGCAGAACATTTTAGTCTTGTTCTTGTTGGAGAGGGTAAGTCTACTAGGAGATTCAATACAAGTGTTCATCCTTAGCGATCTCTATACACAAAGAATGTTCCTTAAGTTGTCTCTGACATGGAATGTCATGAGCTGGATAATTTCTAGAATCTTCCCTCAACCTCAAACTTACAACTGACTCCTCAAAAACACTTAACTGGTTTCATGGCTATATATATGAAGAACCCAGAATGATATTTGTCTGATAAGTGTTGGCTGACTGAGATTATTGTGCTTAATACACCTAAGGGAGAAACAATTAGCAAGTTGGTTGATTTACCTAAAGAATTTTACATAACTTTGAATTCTGAAATGAACCAAGGAAAGGTCTTCTGATAGTTTTTGTGATCTCCCATACACATGAAGTGACATGTCAGGAAGATAACTTGTACAGACACAAGTAAGAATGCTTGCCTTTATTTTATTTCATGATTTTTTTCCAGTACTAGGGATTCAATCTATGGTCCTGTGTATGTGAGACAATGGTTTGCTACTAAACTATATCCTTACAAGACTGCTTGGTTTTAATTTAGCCCAAGCTGACCTCGAACTCAGTATCCTCCAGACCCTGGCTTTCAAGTATTGGGAGGTGCCGACACTGGCTTGACATGTGTGTTTACTTTTGAATCTTTCAGTGCATAGTTTACAATATTGTTAGTTCAGTCCCCCCCTCCTTTCGTGTTTATTTCATAAGAAATTTAAGGAACCAATGAATTCATAAGCCATGAGTTAGAAAGGTTGTAATTCCTCACTTACAAATCTTTAGCAATGTAGCTAGACATTAAAAAAAAAAACTAGACAAAGGTGGCAGTTCTGGTGCATATCTATAATTCAGGAGGGTATAGCAAGTGGATGTCTTTTGTTCAATTCTAGCAGAGTTCTAGAACACACCCAAACTTAGAAACCTGACTCCATCCCCCTATCCTGCATTAGCAGATTTCTAGAATATCTTCCTTAGAAGAGTTGACAGCTTGGCTCTTACCTCTCTATTTTACATTTGAAGAAAACTAAAGCTCAGAAAGACATACTGTCTTTCTCTGAGGTGGAAAGTTGTTAGTTAACAAAGCAACAGATTTTCCTTCTATGGTTTGGGCCAGCAAGCAATATCAATTATCATCTACAGCCCCTAGAATGATCAACTTAATGCTTAATATTGTTATCTAACTCCCCTCTGTTCAATCATATTTGCACTTAACAGTGTTTACAACTCCCAGGTTCTTGAAGTTGAGTTGCTCCCACTGTCATTTTCGTTTACAATGCAGCAGTATAAATGTGCTCATTTATTTTTCTTTTAATGCTGTAAACCTATTTTCAATTAACCATATATTAATTAATTAATCATGAATGTTATTAAGTAATGTAAATGTTTTAATGTTGATTATTATCTTAAATAAACACTCAATTTAAGGATTGAAAAAAAAAGACTCCTTGGTTTTAAACCCCAAATATGCCACTCATGTGCTGCACAGTTTGTGCATAGAGATAAGATAATCATGTTTGAATATGAAGTTTAGAATCCATATTCTAGAAATATGCATGAGATGGACAACAGACCAATCAGAATTTTTCATTAGAAAGCTCATTTTAAAATAGTAAGGAGGATGTCTTGCAGAAGTGCAAATCTTTTATAGTGTTCTATAGTCTTATTAGGAAACAATACTAATACTAATACTAATACTAATGAACCAAGGAAAAGACAATATGACAATAATGCAATAAAATGATTACTATTAGAAAATAAAATCCTGTAAGTTAGAAAAGAATTTCCTTGATGAAGAGATAGAAACCAGGAACCCATAAGACTGGACATACATTATCCAATCTAGCAATGTACTCTAGGATATTCATGCTAGTACTTTTATAAGAACATAATAGAGGAAATAATTTATAAAGAAATAAACTATGTGTTTAGTTTTGAACGTATTCGATTTATCTTTCAAGTGTTCAAATGGATGCAATTCCTACAAAAGCAGGTATATAAACCTCACCTGAGAAACTAATCAACCAGTAGCCAATATCACTTTGTGTTACTCTTATTACTACATTTTGAAATTGTTCAATAGAGGATAATCATTGAGTTTTCTCCATTAATTAAATAATTATCATGTTAATAAAAGTTATTACACTTTCATTTAACAAGAAAGTTTGAATTTACAAATTATACTCTGAGCAAGCTAAATTGGGGCACTTCATTTTCTTTGGAAAGTTATTCTAGCCTTCAAAATGATCACAATAAAAAGTCATGAGGGTAGCTTAAATGCATGTCATGTTGCTAAATTTTTGAAAAAGCGTTGTACACGATGATTCTAACTGGGTAACATCAAGAAAAGACAAAGGCAATGAACAGATAACAGTGAGAAGGCAGGCTAAGGAGCTGATCAAGAAGCTAATTTCAGCTTAGTTTTTCTCTAACTTTAAAATTATTCTGTATATAACAACTTTTAAAGTAATAATAACTTTTAAAGACAAAGATATATGCTGATTTAATTGTGATATTAAATAGGAAATTCCTGCTAAGCATTATTGGAACGTATTTTTGAGAGGTTTGAAGAGAACTCACTTTGCAGTAGGATACATTCTTAACAAAAAAATCCCCTGTCTTGTTTCATGTGGATACTAGGATTTACAATAAGTTATTTCTCTGAACTTTATCCTTTCTGAACCCTGCAACCTGTAAAAGATCCAAAATATAATCCCCAAGTAGCACATCAAAAGTCACAGGGGTCTTCCTTAAAGCCACAGAGAGGTATTCTAGTGGTAGGCAAGGGAGTTGCTCCTTTCCTGCAAGAATAAGACCAGCTACATTTTTATGAGATGTGTGAAAATATTAGTATTACACAGAGGAATTATTTAGGACATACAAGAAATTACAATAAATCGGCCAATAATGACAAAAAGAACCAGAAAACAGTTTCTACTTTCAATCTCTCTGCCTACACCCCCCACACAAAAAATACATAATTCTATCAATATGGGAACTACAATTATAATTTTAGAATCATAACTTATCTGAAGATTGATTCTATTCAACTCAGATTTACTATTCATAAATTCAGATGGAAAGGTGTTACATTTGGTTTTGGTAGCAAAGCTTTTAATGATATAACTGCAAAGAAACAATGTTTTCTGGTTTTCATAAAAAGAAGAAAAGACAACTATTATGAGTTTAAAGCACTGTACTAAGGAGGAAAGATTAAATGTTAGGTAATTTCCTTTCCTCAATGTCTAACATAGTAAAATATAAGTTAAGTTGGTATAATTATCTATGAAATTTGAGTTGTCCTCCGTAGAACTTTTAACCATTTTTGACAACAAATTCTTGGAAGCAAAGCATGATCATAGAGATGATATGTATGCAGAGGGACTACTGCTAATATGGGGTAACAGATTTGGACTTAGGCATCAAAATACCAAAGTCCCATAGTGATTGCTCAATGTTGCTGGTGGTGATGAAAGAGGACACTAAGCCCATCTGTAAGAAAAGAAATCCAACACATGTGAGTCAATGGTTTACAGGGAATTATAAAGACAGTGGGACATGGATGCTCTTCTCCTTGAAATCCTTGCCTCTAATGTTTCTCTTTAGCGTGGATTCCAATTTTTTTCTGAAAATAAGGCTGATCTTCAAGCACAATACACCGAGATCCATGCCTGAGCACAGTGAATAATCTTTTGGCTCAGTGTTATTTAAACCAAAGGTTCAGATCCTGAATTCAAAGCATCAGAGTCGTGACCAGAACACTGTAGAATATAGAGGAAGATGAAGAGAAAGGGATGCAAAAAAGGAGAAAAAAGAAGAAGAGGAGGAGATAACACAGAGCAGAATAGAAGAAAGGTGTTAAAAATCTTAAACATAGATTGCACTGCCCATTGTTAGAGCTTTTATTTTTAAACATTTTTAGAGAGTGTGAAGGTGGAAGGTCAGACAGGATCACAATGTGAAATTCAATTTTGTTTCTGACAGAAAAATTTTAAAAACTGTGACCTCTCCCTGGTGAAGCATAGACCAAGGTCAAGCACAAGGGATCTCTATATCAGTGCCTTCCATTGCTGTAGTACTTTCTTTCAGTGTCTCCTGCCACTCATGCAGGCTCTGTAGCCTTCTTGCTGTTCACTTCATTAAAGTGAGACCAAGAGAGTGTACAAGGACATGCTCAGAGACACGTCCCTTCATTAATTTTACTTAAAACTCACTGACACGGTTGTCATCATGACACTGCAAACTTTGATAATACTTGAGCATGCACAAATGCACAACTGTTAAAAGAAATCTATGTATAATTTATCTCCGAGCTGTTTAATCAACTCAAGACAGTCGGGTTTAATTCTTAAACAGAGCTTGGTTGTATAAAATTTGTGTGAAGTATTGATTTTAGTTATTTGAAGGTCTTGTATTAGGAGTCAGAGAATTCAAGTTGTTGTGGGAAGTAACTGAATGCATTACACTGTACATCTCCCAGCCATCTCCCAGCTTTCTTACAATGTATTCCCAGGTGTACTTAGGTACTATTTTAGTCCATTCTTGATATGTTCAGAATTTTAGATGATAAAGTTTATTTTGATTATTTCTATAAAGATTTCAACCTGGAATAGTAGTGGATCAACAACTTTGAAGGATTCTCTTGCCTGATTATGGACTGTCCAAGCATATTTTTAAGAATCTATTAGGTTGAAAGTGAATGTTAAGAGAGTTTCACACTGAAAATACTGATCATCTAGGAAATATCAATAATTGTATATTGTGTAGCTAAAGATATAAAATAAATATTGTATCATCTAATTATTTGTGTGCATTGTATAATATGTGTATTTTGTTTGCATATATTATAGCTACTTACACATTTTTGAATTTTTTCACATTTATTTATCATTTATGTGTACATATGTAGAAGCATGTGAAGGACAGAAAACAATTTGCAGGAGTCAGTTTTCTCCTTCCTTCCATGACATGACAGGAGTTCTAGGGATTGAACTCAAGTTGGCAGGCTTCTTGGAAAACACCTTTGCCCCTGAATCATCTCTTCAACCAACAAAAATGTCCTTATTTTAATCAGACACAGACACTCTAACACTGCATTTACCATAGAGAAAATAAAAAGGCATTTAAACCCCAAACTTTCACATAAACAGGGTTAAACATCAAAAAGCAGTTATCTTTGTAGGTAACCACACAACTTGTTTTCATCACCAATGACTGACAGAATAGAACTGAGCATAGGAAGAAAAACTGTGTGCCATCAGACTGACTTTTACGTTTGGTTTGCCTGTGTCCTGATAATTTGAGGTTAGACATAAAAAGTTTGTTTTTGTTACTGAGGGGGTTTTCTTTGCTGCTATTGTTTCTGAATGATGTTAAAAATTATTGAGCAAAAAATGTATTTATCATGAAAAAGATAAATACCAGGAAGAAAAATAACATTAGTAGTAGCTTCAGAAAGTTATCTAAAGAATCAAAAGAGTTAATGAAAATGAGTAAGGATTTAGAGTTGTGTCTGACACAAAGAGATGGTAATTAAATGGTACCTTTTCATTTGTCAATATGTGCCTTAAGTACTTGCAAGCCAGCATATTTAAACAATGTCTGCCTATCACGCAATTCTTCCCATTCAGAAGAAAGAACATATTTTTCTCTTAGTCTGCATAATAAAGTATAGTATTAAAAGCTAATATACCTTAGGAAGTACTTTCCTATTGAAAAGTCAATTTCCCTAACTGTAATGCTTTCCTTCATCTTATAAAAAACACTGATTAGTTCATTGATTATTTAAATTCGTTTTATGAAGGACAGAGTTAAATATATGATTATGAAATACATCCATTTAAATAACTATGAACACATTTATAATATAAAAACAAATCAAGCAATTTATTACATGTTGTAAAGCATTTAAAAATATAACTGATGTGCATGAATACCTTTATTTGAGATGTGAGAGAATTAGGAGACATACTTTAAAACTACTACTACTTTACTAGTCTTACTGATTTCACTTCTACATTTATAATTTGTAGGCCACAGATAAATCAAAACCAGTTTTAAGATTCCACATGTACAATGGCTATAAAAATTCAATTTTTGTGGGGAAAGTGCTACAATAGCACTTCTGCTTTTAGTGGTTCATTAAAACTACAATAATTTCAAGATGATATTAAAATATTTAATCTTAAAGGTCTATTGGTTCAGTTTACTGTCATCTAGAAAATAATTCATGATGTAATTCCTCAGAACTCTGAACTGATACTGGTGTTGCACATAGCGCTCCCCTGTCACTGATTTGAGCCCAAAATGGGCAGTGACCCAATGTTGTCAGGATGAGACATTTCGCTAGAAAGTCATTATTTTAAATATTTGGATGGAAACTTTTCTTCCTGTGGAAAGATGTTTCTATCAGAAAAAAAATCCCAAAATTTATATTAATGGATCTCTTGGTTTGAAAGAATGGTTTAAATTTGTTCTAACAAAACAAACAATTAGAGAAAAAAAATGATGTCCCATTCTACTCTGGTAAGGGTGGACAGAAAAGGAAGAGAAAATTGACCTCCATTTATCTTACATAGCAATATTAAGTTTTTTTATACATTCCATGTTTAATATGTCTATGTTACCGAATGCAAAAATAGATCTGTGATTATCATTACTCTTGTCTCTTTTGAGTTTTGCTTCAGATGTTCTTAAATAGTTAGGAGACTCAGGCAAACAAAATAACACATAAATTTTTTCAATTATCAGCTACATAACTAAAAGAAGGTTTATCTTCTTTTATGCAGATAGATGCAAGCAACTAAAGGTGTAATAATTGAAAAAATTTAACAAATTTTAAGGAAGTCACAGGTAGAAATGAGATTGTCATTCATTTTGATGTTAAACTTACATCAAAGATTTACTAGACATCATAGACTAGCTTAAACATGGTAAATGCGTTTAATATTACAAATTTCTTCTGAAATTTCACAGTTTATTTTAATGTAATTTTAAAATGATTACACACATAAAAAAGAATAAGCACAAATATCTTCCTAAAACAGAACATACCAGTTACCCTTCTGTGACATTACTGCAAGTTTAACAATAGAGGAGACAGGGCAGAAATTTATATTGGAGGGAATATATATGGCTCAGTCAGAGTCACAGCTGGAGTGAATTTAAGTCACCTTGTCCTCTTGCTCTCTCTAGTTTACGACAAAAAAAATAAAATGATGGATGCTCATACTTAGATCATCATTAAAATACTTCTCTAGTTATTCATGAGGTAACTTTCCACTTGTGTCAATGGTCAATTCTCAATGATTTACAATGAAATAAAAGAAGTATTGCTGTAAGAGTGTTTTAAAATCTTTTAAATTATTTTGGAAAATTTAACCTAAAATCTATGCTTTTACTATTAACTGATATTCAAGACGGGTAGCAGTTTCCTTCTTAGCAGAGGAAAGTTGGGCTACAGAATAAAAAAATTATAGATGACTTCAAAAACTAGAAAGATCATCTACAAAAAAATGGAATATGCTCTTTATTTCAGTGAACACTTTCATGGATATTCAAGGGTGCAAGCAGATATGGCATTTTTATTAAAAATGCAACTTATCAGCAATACTATTCTGTTTCAAGATATTTCAAGTATTCTTTACTTGCAACACAATTTCATCTAAACACTATCCTTCAAGCATCCAAGCTGTATCACCAAAAATTTAGAAGCTGAATTTACAATATACTAGTTTCAGCTTTGCTTTGCAGATACATCCTGAAAGGCTTATCTGTGCTTATATGTCTCTATTAGAAGAACGTGAAAATACATTTCATTTTAGTTAAATTATTAATGAGAAATATGAAACATAAAGAAGAGAAGCCTAAGGGGCACAAAACACTGAACTGTAAAGGTAAAATGACAATTTATTAGTTTTTACGTTGTCATAAAATTTGTTTTGAAGGTGACCATAAGAATCAATTCCATAAACTCCAGAGATGATGTCAAGGAACAGGATCAAAGTACATTTGTCCACATCATATTGAAACTTTTACTTAAAATAACTTCCCATTTCAAAGATTTGAAGTATTCCCTTCAGGAACTGAAATATATAAATAAATTGTCTATATTTAGTTTTCCTGGAATGTAATAACTTATCATGGCTGCATATATAGCGTCACTACTTAAAAAAAACCATTAGTAGTGATGCAAATGAAGATAAAAATAAAAAATGAATAATTCAGCAAAATCACTTTTTCTAATTCTGGGTCGATTATTTATATCTTAACATTCTACCTTTTTACTGTCAGATTCTACACAATCCCATAACTGAGTCTTTGAAAGTAAGCCTAAGGATGAGAATCAGAACACCTCTAGAAAGCATTGTGTTTCCTCTCCTTGCTCTCTCTCAAAATCGATGTTCACTTTTTCTTGGTGTACTACACAAATAATTCAGCTTTCCTCTAGAAAAGAAGCATCTCTATGAATAATAAAGCTTCTCTTCACATGAGATTAGGGACCACCATGAGTCACAGAAACCTTTGAGCCCCTTAGTCTTATTTTTGCTTTTTTTAGAAATGTGAATTACTAATTTTTTCTGAAATTTCTTCTGTGGTGATAATCAAATTTTTACATTAGTGCCGTGTCCTGAAAACTTAAAACATACAATTGTCAAATTTCCATTTAAAACAATAAGGAAAAAATATTAAGTTTCTTATCTCTCTACTTGATGTTACATTCTAGAGATTTCTATTCCCGAGTCTCTAAAGGTGTGTATTGATAATGACTAAAAGAGGTGTAAAGAAACCAACCTCACAAGGCCTTTGGATGCAACTGTATGAATAACTAGTTGATCACCTAACCCTGACTTCCAAACTTACCAACCAGTTTTTTGTTACTCTGATAGATAAATATTAGTTCAACTATAGTGCGATTCTAGAGATTTTCCTAAATAAGGAAAAGGCATCTTTTCTCTTGCGCGCACATGGAACTATCCATCTACTTTGCAAATTAAGAATACTAAGAATCCTGATGACCTTGTAATTAGCATAATTAAGAAAATAGATTAATAAATATTCAAGGAATTCATTTTTCTACTTCAAAGAATCAGTTTTCTTATTCATAGTACATATTCAGAACATCCGCTAGACACATGAGATGGCAGAATATATAAAATACAATACTGCCGCTTCCCACTGTTCTGCTGCCTAGCCCAACATTTTGTTTTGCTTTACAGCTTGCACCAATTTGCTCAATTTTCTCACAAACCTAATGTTACATTTTAAGCATCTCTTAATTATACTCAAATGGCTGTACTGAAATATATTTTGGAATACCGCTAAGTTATTAAGGGTATGTCAGAAATTCATCTCATTTGTAAAATAAATATTCAATTAGAGAAGATGGTAGTATAATTGCAAATCCTTTGAAAAAGCATGATCAAGCAGATATTAATGGTCTAGCAAAACAGGCACACACAACTTATTAACTACTCTACTTAAATATATTATCAAAGCATAAAAGATACATTAGCCTCTGGAATGTGTCCTTCAGTCCACTCGGCAAGGCCTTAGCTAGTAGCAGTGCTTATATGACTGGCCATTTGACAGAGCAATACCAGGTGCTACAGTCCAAAGTTATGAAAGAAAGAGCAAGCATTTTCAGTAACTCACAAGATAGGCATGACTTAGAATATAAAGAGCCCTCAAAAGATGACTGGGCACTTCTGTCCTGAGAGGAACTACTCATTCAGTTTACTTCAACTAATTCCGTTTAAGAGTAGAAACTTGGTCCTGTTTAAAAAAGAAGTCCCCAGCTGTGTATAAAAACACATCCTTACTAGCCATTCTCAAGCTCATGATGGGCTTCAAAGAGACTTCTTGTTAAAATGTTAGGGTGTTTCCCACACAAAGAAAAGATAGAAGTGTCTTCGTTCACAGGGAGATGTATGAGATGCAGGAAGTACAAAAGATATCTGTATATATACACATGTACATATACATAGAGTTCATTTTCCTTTAAAAAAATCCTATGACTTCATTAAAGCCCATTGAAAAAGACTAGCTGAAATGTTTGATATTTCAAATTCCTAAGAAACATTCTGGAAATGCAATATAGGCAAAAAATAAAATAAGTTTCCGTGAGAGGGCAGTAGGGGGCCAAGCTTTGCCTTCAGCCTTCACTTTGCCACCTGCACTGTGGGCATAGGATGGATGACACTCAGCGCGCACAGTCAGGGCAGCCGTAACTGAGAGAGCGCCAGGAAACCCAGGTCCCCTGGGCAGGGAGCCCCGCCCAGGATTAACACTAGCAAGAGATGCTTGTTCTGGTTGGCACACTGACTTTCGGTTTGGCTTCCCACAAAAGGAGTGGGAGGTGGAGCTGCAGTGGTTCCCCATGCCCACAGCGCCCCCTCTCCTGGCCGCTGGCGCTGACCACACTTGGTGCCCAGTGCATTTGCTCACATCACCGCGTGTCTGCTTAACTATTTGCAAGTGACTGTCAAACTATCTGGCTGGATGAGGGACACTAAAACACCGCAGAAAGTTCATTGTCAAAAAAAAGTCTCTAGTGTCCTTGTGGCAACGACAGCACCTAAGACATAGTCACTGTCACAGCGTTTCCTTTTCCAATGGTTTATTTATGGTTCTACATGAATGAGCAGAGATCGTCTACTCGGGTAGTTTTCTGTTTGTGAAAACCAGGATAGGAGGAGAACTCGAAAGGGGCAAATGGTGCTCTGTACCATACTAAGTAACAGACATCCAGAATCCAGGCTTCACCATTCACACCAATTGTTTCCCTTCAGCAAATCGCTCCTCTCTTTGACTCAAATACTTCCTCTACAGAAGGGGAAAGCCACAGTCTCTGTCTTACGCACTTGCACTCGTGAAGACAGAACAAGCAAACGCGAAAAACGCTTAAGATCCTGTCCAGTAAATAGCTAATTGTTCCTTGTTAGCTAATAACATGTTAAATCTGTAACATCCGCCAATCAGGTGGAAGGCTCATTCTGCTGACTTTTCCCGGAGAAGCGCACTGCCCTCTTGATACTTGCCCACAACCCCAATGCAAAGGTGAGACACAACCATATTCTGTCCATGCAGCCCAGTGACCAGCAAGCTATCCAGATCCCGGGAGCCCATGTAGACCCAGCTTACTGAAAGTTTTGCAAAGTGCTCGGTGCACACACCTGGATGGGTCACGCTGGGACTCTGAGAGGCGCAAAGGCAAACGGTGCGCGCACAAGAGCACATTGGTCCCTACCTCTGCTAGCTGAAGATAGTGTTTGAGGTTTTTTTTCCTACCTGCCCCAGGCTTTTGCCCTTCTTACTGCCGCCGAAAGCCAGTCCTTGGTACATGCCCGCCGATCGATTGGCAGCCTGGGCTGGTGTCTCCCCGCCCAGGGAGGACTTGATGGAGTTGAGTTTGGCCCGCGAACCGCTGAGCTGCGAGCTCTCCACCATCAGCACCGCGGCTAGTAGAAGCAGGCAGCGAGAGGAATCCTTGCCCCGCATCCACGCGGCCATCTCCCAGCGAGGAATTTCCCGGGAGGCTCAGAGCCCCCACAGACGCGAATGCCACGAGAGGGAGGACCTCCAACACTGCACCTCTCAGGTGGAGCGCGCGAGCTCCTCGCAGACCCGGTGCCCCCAACCCTTCCTGGATCAAGGATTCAGGAGCGTGTGAACTCAGTCTCAAGCCTCCAGCCAGGAGCGAGGGCGACCCCAATGAGCCCCGCTTCTCCACGAGCGCAGGAAGTTCTGCAGTCCCTGGAAGCAATCAAAGGCGAGACGCCTTCTCGCCAAGGAGGCGTGACCCAAGGTGCTAGATGACCCAGCCCGGCGGATCGCGCGGCTGGCTCGCCTCGCCCGGGTGGACCGCGCGCCTCGGAGCTCGCACCGGAATTTCCGCGGTTAAATACGCCTTTGAGCCCACAAGGTGGTTCTCCCCAGTTCCTTTTCGGTCTGTTTTAGTTCTGGTTCTCTCTGTTCTTTGCCTTTAGAGTGTTACTTTAGCCCGACACAAGTCTCTGTCCCGCTCTTTTTCTTTTTTTTTTTTTTTTTTTCTTTTCTTTTTCAAGACTAGCAGACGCTTTCACTATCAGGAGTAGCTGCGTGACCAGACCCTCGCGATTTCAGCAGAGCCGGGATCCCCCACATGCGCACTCACTGCCGCCTCGGAAAAAAAGTTGTCCCCTGTTTCACAGGAGGCGATGCCTTGCGAGCGTACTTGAGCTCCGCTAAGGCTAGTGCGCTTCTCTTCCCTGCCCTCCTTGCTTTTTATAGCTTTCCGAGTGGGTTTTTTCTCCGCCCCCAATTCAAGAGTGACAAAGAGTGAAAAGGCTTCTCTCACCCCTTCTTAGGCTATCCCCTCCCCCACTCCACCCGCCTGTGCTGGGTCCAAGGCTTCCTCCTTCCTACTTATCCCCCTTCTCCCCACAACAATGGAGAAAGTAGGACCCACTCCCAGTGGAATATGGAAGCGACAGTGGCTGACCGCAGCTCCAGCGGTGGATGGGCCTTTGCTCTCAGGCTGAAGGCAAACATTGAAGAGGAATGGAAAACTGTGCTGTGCGTGGTGCCTGCCTCCACCTTTCAGTCTCGCATCCATCCCCAGCCTCCAACTCTTGGAGGAGAGCAGGAAAATTCCTACAGACGCCTTGGAGAATAAACATCTGTCCGTTAACTTGATGGACTACAAGTGCACTACACTTTGATTTCTACCTGTACCTTTCCGTAAGTTGGTGGGACCCATTCTCTATAGGTGAATCGGGGTGCCCATCTAATGGAGTGGGGAGACTTCGGGGTGGGGGAAGAGTGGATCAGAGTCTGAGAAACAATGATGAAACTGTTCTTTCCCTTTGAAGTGCTGGGATCTTTCCAGTCTCCGTGTCCCCCACCCTGCCACACACATAGTGCACAACATCTATGCCTCCGTGGGACTGGAAGTAAAGGGATACCCATGGGTATGCGCCAAGGTTTTGGACCTCACAACTTGATAGGCCGTTAATATGATGCCAAACAACTGCCCTCTTTGCCGAGAAAATCCCGCGTGGAGAATGGGGCGTGGGCAGAGAGCTTTTGAGTTCCTGCCGCGTTAGCTGTTTCCACCTTCTTAGCCCCCAAGAAGTCCAAGAAAAACTTTTCCTGACAAGCACTTGAGGCTTCCCAATCCTGCTCACTTTGAAGAGCAACCGCAAAAGCAACTCAGAAGCTTGCGCCTGCGCGCAGCACTTGGGGGCGCCAGTGACAGCCGTCTGAGGAGGCGCACAAAAACTGTCCCTGTAAACTGTGTTTGATGAGCCTCTGGCCTTCCAGCGGCAGCGTGCAAGGCGCTGATCCAAGTGGTGCGTTTCTCCTTCGCAGTCCCTAGCATCTCCGTTTCACCTAGCCAGCACTTTTGAGTTTGGCAGTGATGGCTACCCGCGGGGAGTCACTGTAGCAGCAAGCCTTGACACTGGGAACCTAGGTCTCAATTTACACACCTGGAGCTGAATTTAATAGGTCCCTAAGTCAGAATGTTTAGTGACTCCATTTTCGACCAAATATGCCAAAATCCAAAGCGTGGATTCAGAACTGGGTTCTCCCAGACAACATCAGATTGTTCTCTCTGAACTTGTTAACCAGCATGCCCTGGAATTTATACAAGGTTGGGGGGAGTTGCTTTTAGTTTTGAAATACCCATCCAAATAGAGATTAAAACTTAATGAACCTGGGGTGTTTTCCTGCCTTTGGGTGGTTTCATTGCCTTATGAGAAGTATCTTTGCCTTTAAAGAATTAAGACAAGTTCTGACTATGCAGAGCAAGCTCACCATGATCTAGTGACCCTCCTGTCCCTCTCCCACTTCTCAAGTATTTGGATTATAGGCGATGGACATTACCCGATCAGATCTTTCACAGTAAATGGTTATTTTTATTCTTAAAAGTGACACAGGTGCAATACTAACAAGAATGACCCTTAAAAACATGATACTGATGAAAAAGGTTAACAGCAGACAAACATTACATGATTCCACATGCATGAAATATCAAAGCTAGTCAAATTCATTAAGTTAGATAATGAAATAAGGGATATCAATGGCCAAGGGGAGGAAGGATAGAGAGCTACTATAGCTGTAAGCATAAAATTTCTTTTCAACAAGTCGCTTAAGTTTTAGAAATCTCCTAAATTGCATAATATATGCAGCAAGCAATAATGAATTAAACATTCAAAAGTTTGTCAGGAGAGATCTCATATTAAATGTTCTCACCAAACTAAATTGCATACATATAATTTTATAAAGCAACAGGTGTGTGTGTGTGTGTGTGTGTGTGTGCGTGTGCATGTGTGTGTGTATTTAAGAATGAATCTGTAATGGGTAAGCAAGGCATTTTAGGCTCTAACAGAAAGCAAGAGAAATGGTCTGTGTCTCATAAATAAGTCCTTGTATTCTATATTTTGTTTTTGTTTTTGTTTTTCAATCAGGAAACATTACAGAAATGAAACAAATTAAGGTAAAAATCTAAAAGTCTAAATATCTTCAGATATTCTTGAGTAGCAAAAATGAAGAAAAGGTTAAGTGTGATATATTGCCCACAAATCTTTATGTGTACATTTGAAGTGATACAGACTCAGACCCTATGTTGAAGGAAAAAACTCGTGATCAAAGAAAATGTGAAGATAATTTTTTTGCCCATTTTTGTCACTTCACCCTTTCCTTACATCCAACCAAAATTATACCCCACATAGCACAAGGCTAACTCTTCTTTCTTAAAAAAATTATTTACTTATGAGAAAGAGAGAGAAAGAAAGAGAGAGAGAGAGAGAGATGGGGTCATGAATGGGCCATAGCACATTTGTGGAGTCAGAAGACTGTCTAGTTGGTTCTTTTCATCCACCATGTGGGCTTCAAGGATTGTATCAGTTACTCTTAACTATTGCTGTGAGAGAGCACTCAAAGTCAATCAACTTAAGGGAGAAAGGGAGGTTTATTCAGCTTACAGTTCCAGAGGGAAGGGACAGTCTCTCAAAGCAGAGGCTACATGGCTGGTTGCCAAAGCTGGAGGAGGCTAAGTCACCACAGACATCTTGGAAGCTGAAAGCTGCAAGACTGCTTGCTGCAAAGGCAAACTTCTCAGAAGGTGGGGTGAGACTAATCCACCTCAAGGCCTACCCCTTGTGACTGCCTTCCTCCAGTGAGGCTTCACCTCTCAAGGTGCCATGACCTTGCCAAACACATGAGACTGTGGGGGTCACATTTCAAACCATAACAGGGATTGAACTCAGTTTTCCAGATTTGCATGCAAGCACCTTTACTTGCTGAGCTATCTTCATATGTACTGTTAATTTTCATACATACTCTTAATCAGAAAATTAATGCAACAAGAGTGCATTTATTCAGCCAACTCTTCTATTCTGATAACCATAATGAGCAGTTGATCTCAAGTCAATACAACAGGCTATCAGCATCAAGAGCAAACTTACAAGTACAGTTCAAATCAAAGTTCTCAGAAGCTTACTTTTCAAATATTCTCTCATAGAAAACATAATCAGCTGTAGGAAATCAAATAATAAAATATATACAACTACACCTTAGACTAAAATGGGATCAAAAGTGAATTCTGCTCATGACCTAAATGTCTTTACAGTTAATTGACAGATAAACACAAGCACATGTGTTTCATACTTATGAGATGTACATAAACAAAATCTGTTAACTACAAGTAAACACAATCCTTGGGTGACTCTCATAACCCCTCATATGTTTCCTCAATCTGCGTTTTCTTAAATATGAAGAAACAAGTATGATATTTTACTTTCTGGGGTTGTTATGTTATACATGTATAGCTGCATGTAAGTAAGGAGATTTCTTCTGTCCAGAAAAAAGAATGTCTGTGAATACTTTGTCATTTGATTGCACATTCTCTAGTCTCTCTGTTCTTCTAACTCTGGGGTCATTTTGATTGCCTTAAAAAAAAGCAATCTTCTCCACAACTTTTCTTTCTTTTATTATTAATACATTTATTATTATTTCAGCTCATACAAACTTAATAGGTACACCAGTTCCCTCCCTCCCTCCTCCTCCCCCTGTACCCCCTGCTCCCCCTCCCCACCCCTCCTCCCTCCCCATTTCCCAGTGCCTCCCACCCCAATTCCCAGAGAGTCCTTTCTTGTGCATGCCTGATTTTCCTCTGGGCCCTCCTCTCCGATGACATACAAGGACCCAGTGGCCTTTCCCTGAACCCTTTCCCGTGGTCCTCTTAGGTATAGGAACACTGCTGTGGCTGCCAATCCTTTGCCTCCAAGGATCTTGGTGCCTTTAGCAGATGCTAGACTTTGTGAGGTCAACAGTGTGTTGGACAATGAGCAGGGCATGCAAAGTCCAATTATGATTGCTTCAGCCCTAACTAGTATGGAGTATCTTACATATCATTGCTCCTCCCATCCTTTTGCTCTTACACTCTTACCGCCCCCTCTTCCGCAAATTTCCTTGAGCTTCAAGATGGGGAAAGATTAAGCTGGCCTAGTTCTAGGTGGTTGATATAGAGTCTCTGAAGTTCTGGATTGTGGTTTGTTGATTTTCTTTTGCAGTTTTGCTGCTCCTGCAATGCCCTTCACTCCATCCTGGTGAGCATTGTATGTTACCCCCTGGCCAGAGACAAAAAGCTGTTAAACTAGAGTCTTGTGATAAAAGCACATTCAACTTTTCAAAAACCATATTTCTCCCTGTACGCATGA
Organism: Typhlomys cinereus; assembly: GCA_023101885.1. Classification (NCBI taxonomy): domain Eukaryota; kingdom Metazoa; phylum Chordata; class Mammalia; order Rodentia; family Platacanthomyidae; genus Typhlomys; species Typhlomys cinereus. The sequence goes on from JALPQD010000127.1 coordinate 1,821,005, forward strand.
CCATTCCTCATGTATTAATACTTCCTGTAATAGTCGATTTAGCTGAAACTCATGCAATCACTGTACATCTAGTAAGTGTGGCACTTTCTAGAATAAGTGTAGAGGAGAGTGATAGTGAGGCCTGATGAGGTTTGAAGCCTACTGTTCCCACCCCCTCACAGATTTTCCTAAGAACTTACATGTACATCTTAATAGTATACATAGAGATACTATCCCTATTTTGAAATTTAACCCAAATAAGTTACTCTAGTTATTACAAATAATAATTAAAAGTATCATAGCAAGTTAGAGAAGAAAGAGTACAATTTGGTAAGCCCCACAACAACACAGATCATATACATGATAGGCATGCATTGTACAGGTAGATGCTGATGGCTTGTTAGCAATCTGGAAAATATTATCATATGAATTTCCTTTCTCTGTGGCTGAGCAATTATGTTTCTAACTGCTTTAGTGAGAAATCTTTTAATCCAGCTCATTTCTAATCTAAGTCTTTTCTCATTAGCTGGTCCTCCTGCAGCATGCAGTTGTCAGTGGAAACTAAGTGGATCAACATGAAGTCACAGTTGTTTTCTGTCTGATTAAAAACATTATTCCCAATCCAGAAGCACAAAAAGGTTTGAAGATACCAGTACTGGCTTATATCTCTTATAAATTATTTTAAGTATAATCAACACCAACCTGTGATATTGTTGTTCTTTGGACAGAACGTGCAACTTAACACCACTGAGTGATAAGAACCAAACTGTGAGGGCTACTTGATTACAGGACCAGATGGTATGGTTTACCTGATATTCATTCAAATGAAAGATGATTACTGGATGGATTTTTTCTTCAGACCCTAAACAGAGCAATAAAAACAAAAATCAAGATAACACAATCTGAAACTCAAGTAGATAAACTTTTGCTGATTCTTATACATGTCATCAACTACTACAGATGGTGTAAGAATCAGAAACAATCCCTAAATCCTGATACTATTTTGTGTGAATGCAGAAGAGAGCAATCACTAACAAAATATTTAAATGACTATTTTTCTAATAATTTCCCTTTCTGAAGCACAATTTCTATTGGTTCTACATACCGAATGCCCTTCCTGGCAATCCATCTATGCTCAACATTGAGTTCTAGCAGTGCATTTCAAGATCCATCTTTGGAAACAACTATAGTTGGGCATGATGGTTCATGTCACTCAGGAGACTAGGATAGGAAGATTGATGTGAGTCCAAGGCCAACCTGAACTACAATTACAGGTTAATCTGGGACATAGAATCTTGGATATGGAAGCAACAATAACAACAAAAAAGGAAGAAACAATATTGAAGTACCAAATGTGCTTGACATGATGAGGAAACACTGCATTCCTAAATGAAACTTGATTCTAAGAAATCTCATCCTGAGAAACTAAAAACAGATCAGTAGGCTGCTTTTCTAGAGTCAGTTCACTAGATCTCCAAGTTCTACAGAGACTACATAAAAAAGTTGAGATTTATAGTGCTATGGACCTAGGTATTCAATCCATGGACTTGGCTGGCACATGCTAAGCAAATGCTGTACCACTGAGCCAAGTCCCCATTCTCTCATTTATACCTTCTATTTTAAGACACCGTTTCAGTAAGTTGCTCAATGTGCACTTGAACCATTTTATATTCTAAGAAGAAGTTAATTGTCCTGCCTCAGCTTCCTAACTAACCAGGATTTCAGGTTTTACTACCATGCCTGCAGAGAGTCAAAAAATTTATTTTTATTTTTTATTATTATTTATTCAATTGTGCATGTATGGTGTGTGCCTGTGTGCATGTATGTGTGTGTGTGTAGAACCACGGACGAATTCGGGAACCACCATGGACCGCCTCCACCTCCTCCTTGTGTACTCTGCCCCGGGATTCAGAGGCTTCTCCTTACCAGGAGCAGAAATGCAGGCCGTCCCCGCTTCCACCAGGAGTCTATACATGGGGTCTAGGATCCGAACTCAGGACCTTCTGCCTGCAAGGCAGAAGCTTAACCCCTTAGCCACCTCTCCAGCCCCAAAATATTTTTATTTGAAAACAGAAGAGAGGAGTCAGCAACATAATTAGATGCCTATATTTTCAAAATTCTTTTGATTATGTACATGTGAACCTGCACCATAGCATGCAAGATTTGAGTGTCAGTTCCCATCTTCTACCTTTATAGGAGATCAAATTTAGGTTTGAGTAGCAAGCACTTTCACCTGCTAAGTCATCTCACTAGTGCTTAAATATCTATTTTTGATGTATTTATTTGGGAAAGGATTGTGTTTTTTCATTGGTTGATTTTAATTAACCCCTAACTACTTAGACTTGTAAAGCACAGTAAGTTGGATAAAAATACTCTTAGACTAAATGACCAACAGAACAGGAAACTCTGAAAGATCCTTTGCTTTAACAACTTTCTCTTTGTTTTCTAAAGTTACCATATCAACCTATTTTCACTGTGTCTGCGCTTAAAGCACAGATTTTTATTTTCTCACCATCCTGGAAGTGAAGAGTTCAAGATCCAAATAATCCTTCGAAGGATTATTTCAAACTTCATTGTTTACCATCTTTTCATGGAATGTATGGGTATCCTTTGGGTCTTGTCCCAACTTCTTCTTTGTGTCAGAATATCAGTTACAGTGAGTTGGAACCTTCCTTCATTTAAAGACCTTGTCTTCTTGCATTGTCATCTACTGGATTAGGACTTTGACACATACAATTCCAGAGAAAGGAATACAACACTTTCCTAACAGATGTAGCAGATATTTAAACATTTTGGGCAAATCTAACATTACCATACAAAAATGCACACACCAGTCTACCAAGGATTTTAAATGTAATAGGATAACTGTTCTCTAGATCTAGCTAAATGTGCTATGCGAATATTTTTCTATTACTACTTGAACTCTGAACCTGTGCTAATATATGAACTTCTTCAGATTCCTTTTGTATGTGACTTATAGCTAATTATTTTTTTGAGAATTAAGGTAGAGTTTATTAGAAAAGAGAAAGGTTGGAACTCACGGACTCCAGACGTGGAGTGCCATGAGGAGTTGGGACGCCTCCATGAGAAGCAGAAATAAAACAGAGCTCATGGCACTGGAGTGCCATGAGGGGCTAGATTGCCTCCAAGAGGAGTAGGCAGCTGGAAACAGACTCATGGCACTAGAGGGCCATGAGGGGATAGATCGCCTGACTTATAGCTAATTTTGAATGCGTTCATTGGAGTCTAAATGTAGTTGTTAAATTTCCACTGGGACCCTGAAAAAGAATGTAAGCTATTTTCCAGCAAGATAAAGCGATTTCTATGCTGTATTTTTAAAGGACAGTAGTTAATGAAAGATGGAAGCAATAAAACACAGAAGTGCATGATATAAAAATGAAATCATCATAGATCAAAAGGAAAGGAAGCGCCAATCGAAAATTGAGTGATCTAGCAATCAGCAAGTTGTTCTGTTACTAACTTAATTTGTCAATTTATTTAATTTGATTTGTTCAATTTACTCAGTAAATTAATAGTCACTTGGAATCACAGTACCTTTAATTAATTCAAGGCAGTGCTAAACATGCGAAAGCAAAGGGAATATCTCATTTCATTGAAGCTGCTCATGAAGTCATTTTTAACATGAATATACTTGACCATTAAATCTTTAAGCTATCAAGAAATCTGAGGTGGAACAAGTTCAATCTCAGTTTAGAATTTTTTTGCTATTGTACCTTGAAAGTTTATAAGATACATTTTGATTGTTAGCATTGAGAATCAGTGTGATCAGGGTGCTTATCTCTACGTGTCAAGGATCAAGTAATGTTTCCCAGAAGACAGAAAGTGTTCACATTTCTGATAACATTGTTAGCCTTGCTCTCAAATACAAATTTGTTTATTTTTAACAAACAAGAAAATAATATTCTTACATCTTCAGTTAACTGCATTTAATATTTCAGAATGAATAAACAAAGTCAGCATATAATACAACTTGGACAGCTTCACGTGTGTGCGTGTGTGTGTGGGGGGAACCATTCTAATACAAGTCTCATATAATATACCTATTTGGCTTGAAACTCATTATGGAGAGCATACTGGCTTCAAATTTGTGGTGATCATCCTTTCAAGCGCTGGGATTACAACTGAACCATAAATCTGGATTGACAATTGTCTTTTTTCATGTAATCTAACAAGAATACTGGAGCTATACTAGGGCCAAAGATACACATGCTAAGACCTCCTTTATCTTGAGGGATGGATTTAGAACCTTCTTCCAAATTCTTAAAATCACATGAATTCCCTTTTGTGTGTGTGTGTGTGTGTGTGTGTGTGTTTATGTGTGTGTACGTATGTGTGTATGTGCATATGTGTATGTATGTAAGTGTGTGTACAAGAAGGCACATAAGTGTTTGTGCCTGTAAAGGCCCAAGTGACTTCAGATATTATCCTGTATTGTTCTACCTTCTTATTGCTTTGCCCTGAAGTTTCCCAGGTTATTCCTTCCAGGGACAGAATTTCAGGCCCACTTCATGTCTGCCTGGCACTTTTTTTGCATGGGATCTTGGATCTGAACTCAAATCATTATGCTTGTTAAGCAAATACTTTAACCTCTGAGCCATCTTCCCAACTCCTGAGTTTCTCCTTCTATATATCAGTATGATTTCAAGAAGTCAATCAGGAATGACCTCTCTAAAAAGGCTACAACTTCAAGATTCACTCAAAAGTCATGTTGCAGTTCAACCCTGTTTATTTTGATATAGTATTGATATAGCCTGAGAATGGTAACTATAAATTAATTTTCAAGTCATTTACTTGCAAAAATATTTCCTGAACATAACAAGACCATGTGAAATTCTTTCAATGGCAATTTAATGTATGTAAAGAAATCATTCATAATGCCCCTAAATTAATCCATGTATGTTTGAGATATAAATGGAAACCCATTGCCATGTTATTCTCTAACTGCAAAAGAGTTCTTTGTAACTGTTATACCGAATCAAAAGTGTCTGTTTTCTACCATGATCTGAAATATTATGGCTGTTCCAAGTTCATGCAGCAGCATACAGTAATGCACACTTACTAGGAAGTACTACAGGGCAGTAGTACAGTTTCTCAGCATGCTGCTGATAAACTCATGACCAAATAATTAAGGAGGAACAAGGGGTTTTATTCTGATTTACAACTGTCTGGTTTTGGGTCTGGCTCAGTGGATAAGTTGCCTGCTTTCAAACCTGGCAACCTGAGTTCACTTTCCAGAATCAGAAGCCTACATTGTAGAAGTATAAAACCGAGTGCTGAAAGTTGAAAGTTGTCCTCTGACCTTCATCCATGTGTCATGACATTCTCTCTCTCTCTCTCATAAATAATTAAATATTTTTTAAATTAAAAAAAATTTCAGGTTACATTTCTTATCCAACTTGGTTCATACTAACACTAGAGGCCAAGGGACCTGGCCACGCAATATCTACAGGACTATGCTGAAAGGAGCAGAAGAGGCATGAATCACACTTGTAAGAATGAATGAATGAGCACTTGCCAGACAATGTGTCAGTCCAAGTGCCAAAGAATATTAACTCACTGAACCAAATGAAGAACTACAGCAGTAGACTCATGTTCATGCAATTCACTGGTTTTACCAGCTTAAATCAGGAAGTGAATATCTCAGCATTCCTAGTCTGCTGCTGAAGGTTGCCAAATTTTACTAAATTATCTTCCTTCAACTTATACGCCTGCCCAAGGAAGAGCACCATGGGTTGGGTGTTCCGCATCATTTAGACCATCTCTTTCAGGCTTGTTTAAGGCTTACCCAACTATTCATTCTTTACAAATGTGTCCAGGACCCAAGCCTTCTATTACCAAGTTGACACCTGTATCCAACTGCCCCAGGTTGGCAAGGTAGATAAATACCAAGAGATGTTGGGAAGTCCTTTTTTTTTCAGGAGCAAACTGTCATCACAGTTACTGGAGAAATGATGAATAAACTCACTTATTCCTTCCATGCTAAGTCTCAAAATATTTATCAAATAATTGACTGACCATCTTGGAAAATAACCCTAAATTTTCCTGTATATAGTTGTGCCCAAGGGACCCACTTTAATTGTCAGAAGCTGTGCTGAGATTGTTACCTAAACATTGTGGAAAATGTTTTAAATTATTCAGAAACAAAGGCATAAGAGATTTGTGAATGGTACACGTTGTGTTCAGAATGCTCTGGAAAAGAATAACACTTACTTAGTCTGCCTACCATCTTTGTCTCTGACAGTCTGTGACTCCTGGAAAAACAAAAACCAACAACAAAAACCAACAGCCTTAGTACTTACCCTGTGCCTGTTGCCGCATCTGTTTGTCTTACCTGAAATGTCTACCTCACGTTGTCTTGGTTCTTTGAACATCTACTTCATGAAATTGTTTCTCTCTTTAACACTCTCCATCCTGACTTTACATGCTTGAGCTGATCATTTAAAGAAGCTGCACCAACCCTGAGGATGGAGGTGGGGCCAGCTAGAATTTGGGAGCCAAACTGACTGAGATACATACTCATGGCAAAATTACATAAAAAGGTAAGGAAACCAAATCACCACTCTTAAGGTCCCCCTAATATGTATTCCCTATAAAAAAAAAAAAACTTTGAAGGAAATCAGTGGGGCTCCAAGAACAAGAAAGGCCTCAAAGTATGAGATAAGCAACTTACAAAATTCATCAAAATGGGCTGGAGAGAGGACTCAGGGTTAAGACTCTGCCTCACAAGCAGAAAGTCCTGTAAAAAATACCGCCAGGCAGAAATGGTGGGCTGCACTTCAGGCCCCATGGGCAGAATCTGGGAAATCCCAGAGCAAAGAATAAAGGAGGTAGAAGCAATCCAGGATGACACTTGAAGTCACCATTGGCCCTTCAAAGGGAAACAGTGTCTTCTGACAATCCCCCCGACACATACGCAAAATAAATTTTAAAAATTTATCAAAGTGTACTTTGTTCATGAGTTCAGAGGTTTTAGCCTATCACCCAGCAGCAGCCCCATTCCTCTGGGTCACTTGTGAGCAAACCGGGAGGCTGCAGAGGACTGAACCTGCCATCATAGCCCTGAGAAGGTAGAAACGGGAGTACCCCTGAAGCTTTCTGGCCAGCATATCTAAGAGAACAGTGTGGAGAGCAGGCTGCACAATGGCAACGTGGCCCAGAACCTAGAGATCCTCTCTGAGAAGCATTTCACAATAGAATGGAATTATTAAGAGGAAGTTTGCCTACAAAGAGGCACTCACAGGATTGGATGCCCATGTGTCCAGCTCCACATCTCTGTCTCAGAGAATTCACTCTCCGAAAATTGTTGCTCCTCCATACTTTTTGGGGCAGCAGAATAAGCTTTTCTGAGCCCAGAAAATTGGTTTGGTATCGCATCTGACCCAATGCAATAAGGACGCATTTTTGCTGAGAAATAGTAGGCTACATCTCATTGTTCTTGATAGAAGGAAAATTGCAAACTAAAGCTGTGGCGTGTCAGGAGGTATTTCTTCCTTATGAGCAGGCTGGAAAGAAATTAGTTTTGATAAGGCAAAAATGATGCAGATAAGCAAAAAGAGGTGGAAATGTATGATGGAGAGAGCTACTTAATAATGCATAATGTTAAAAACTAGATAACTGAGTAGTAGATGATGAGACAGGAAGATAACCAAATGGGGGAACAGATAGAGAGCTAACAGTAGAGATAAATAATTATCACATGCAATTATTTCTAAGATATGCAGTTAGGTAAGAAAAGTCCAATGTGTAAAGATATCAATATGTGCATATTTGTATTTGTGTTTGCATACATGTGGTGTGCTTAAGTCAATCTCTAGAAAGAAAGTCAAATCTTTGGTTTGTTGCTCAGTTGGGATTGTGTCCCTAGAACCCAGCTAAAGGCCAGACATGACCGCACATGCTATATGATTAGCGAGGTAAGAAGAAGAGGTTTGGGGCTGGCGAAGGGTATCTGCAAGTTTTTATCATATACATATACAGTTCAATATTGCTCAAATTTTCTGTGGATATTTCTATTTATGTTTTATTTGTATCAGTGTTGAAATACACTCAAAGGTTATTTACCAGTAACACTGTTCAAACATTAATATCTAGAAAATATTAAGTAATACTCAAGTTCCTAATGAGAGAGAGAGAAAACAGTTTCCATTAAAAAGTTTTAGAATAGAAATTTTAGTTAGAACAGCTTTTTTTTCTGTACTATTAAGAGGAGAGCAGTCAGGCTGAGGATGTTATAGAAAGTCATCCATCCTCCACTGTTGGGATTATCCTGAAGGAACATAACCTGCCAGTCCCAGGAGCTGACTTTAAATCTACCATAGAGATAACATCACCAACTTCCTCCAACCCTCTATTTATGAAAGAATATGGAAATGAACTCTTCAAAAGAAACACTTCTGCCAACAGTTGAGCACCAGCAGTATGAAGGAACCAATCAGACATAGAGAAGACCAGAACACCTAATCAGTTTTAAAGAAACTAAAATTAACCAATGAGGAAAAGCCACTTTTCCAGAACCTGTCTAACCCTATAAATACTCCTGACCCTTGACAGTCATCAGACAACTCCCTTTCCCTTCATGTACTCTGTTTTCTTTGAGTTCCTTTCTTTTTCTCACCTAATAAATCTTGTCTTGACCCTCTCCACCTGTTCTGGTGTCATTCTTAAATCCCTGGGAACATAAGAGTTTGGAAGGAAACACAGTATCACTAAGGGAAGAAGAAAGACTGAATTTAAAATCATTAGTAAAGGAAGACCTGAAGACAGCTCTCAAGTAAAAGTTCTTTCTTCATTCACAGTTTCTACTCAGTGAAATAGGCAATGGCATAGCACCCACTTTGGAATGCAGCATTTGGTCACCATGGGTTTGCTTTCTTGGACTCACTTAAATTCACATGAGATGACTTTCTGATCCCTCAACACTCACATTTCCTGGAAAACTGTAGCCATAACTATGTCATTTACAGAGAGATTAGGCAAGAAATAAATAAATTTTCAGAACAGAAAACACAAATTTTTTAGTACACAAGAAGGATAACTCTGAATTCCTATTATATATTTTGTTAATTTCAAAAATGTACTGAATTTGGCATTGCTAAATGCTGACAGGATAAGTGATCCTAGACATACCTTTAATTACAAATGGCAAGCACGCATAGTACATGCTGACCTTACATAAAGTTTAGTATTTAGATTAAGACAATGGTGATAGCAGCTCTCTGCCTTCACTGAAGATTCTGATTAATAATTGGTGCGCATCACTGAGAAGTCACAAATTGTCTAATAAGCACTACTGGAAACACATTCCCCTGAAATGGGTCTGCATGTTTTCCTGCCTGGATGCTAGAGCGAGGGTGTCTACAACCACTTCACACATTTTTACACCATGGCAATTGCTCTTCATGTCATTGTCCTACAAACAACACATGGCAACTCTGCATCCTGGAACTTTATCACAAAAATGGGCTTTTATGGGCAATCCATTGCCATACACGGAAAAAAGATCAATTTAGGAAAGAGTTCAAGTCTACTTACATAAGGGCAGTCTAAAATAAGAATTTAAAATAGATGAGACATATCTGCCCACTTTAGATCACAGTTCAGACTCTTCAGTTGATCGTATTTAACAAACAAATCATATTTAAGAACACATATTGGTAATAATTAAACTCATAGAAAGCATTGCAAAACATAAAATAATATGCTTTATCTTTTCTCATGCTCCTTGCTTTTTCTAACTCAAGAGGTTCTGTGCCCTTCTGAACCATCAAGTTATCTCCTCCCCTGATACTTTTGCATTGTTTAGTCCCTTTGTCATATGGCTTCCGCACTTCTCCAGATTTAAGTTTCCTCTAAACTAGATGGGTGTCTAGCCCACAGAAGATACTTCATGGCAGCAGACATAATTAAGTCCTCTTTAATTCTTTCCAATAAAATATTGCTGCTTTGTAATTTTATAATATTCTGTTTTTTTCAAAATTTCTTTCTCTACAGACAAAAGTTTATCTTTCTCTGAGAAAGAGGCTTAACACCCTACCAACACTTACAGATGCTTCAATATCTTGTCATCCTTGTAGTTTGGCACTTGAAGGTTCTTCATTTTTCTCAATTCCTGTGAAAAAGAAATTTTTCTATCAGTTTCTTTTATTTCTCTCACATCTATTACAATTTATCCGTATCTTATTGCAGTCGAAGAATTTATAAAACATGGCAATTATTTTGTAGTAAGCTCAAGTAAATCTTAGATGCTATGCCAATAAAAAGTGTCTAATATAATGCCACTTTAGATGCTGAACCTCAGAGAACTGTTTTGTCTCTAGCCATTGACGAAGATGTGCCAGTAACTTATGCTGCTCCATAGAATATTTGTGTTTAAATAAAGCTTGAAAACTGTAAGACCACCTAAGAACAAAGCAAATACATCTCCATGCAGGTTGTGGAAGATAATATTAGTTTGTAGAAGAAAAAAAGACAGAGAAATATCTAAGCACCCTGTGCCATGTTACACAAAAGATCTCAGCTCCAAAGACTTTTGTGGGTTAAATGTTCTATGAATTAATGGATTCCATTTGCAAGATAAGATACTGTCAAAGCATGAGAATAAACAGGTCAACAAGTCTTTGTGGACGTAAAACTGAATTGAAAACAACAGCGGATAAAAATTTGGATGATAGATTTGGAGGATATCTTTGCATAAGTTTCCCAACACCATCTGTACTTATAGTAAAAGCATCCCAGTTTTCCTCTAGGAAATTGCTCTCTACCCTCATTCTTATTTCATGGGTCCAATAGTAAACAGAAAATCAAAACCCAGAAATTTACAGTATTCTATTTCTGGCCACAAAAGTTGATTCTTGGCAGCAGGTTAGGACATTTACTAGCATCCCTGGGAATAAGGAGCTTTCCTTAGGAGCTGAAGATGCTGCTCAGTAGGAGAGCACTTGTCTAAAGACACCTATTTTGCCAAGTTGTATTAACTAGTAGGGAGTGAAGTAGGAAAAAGACTACCTGAGAAATGAGGTTCCATAACAGGAAGCAAGTTAGCAGAGAGATTACTAGTGATGACTTCTGGCTCTCCTTGCTGTAACATTGGAGCATCTGATTACAAAAGGTAGTAAATTTGCCTTTCTGTTTAAGTCATTTCCAGTTGGGTTTTTATCATAATGAAAAGACTTATACATAAAATATATACTGATTTGAAATAAATAAAAGCACAGTATAGAAAAATTCAGAGCTAGAACAAATGGAGAAAATTTACTATAGAAATGCTTATGAAAATAAGCATAATTTTACATTAGGTTCAAGCTATATACTTGCTACAATGAAGTTTGGATTAGTAGCAAGATGATTCAGAGAATTCGGACTGATGAGATGGTCCAGTGGGTAAGGCAATTGTCTGCAAGCTATTTAAAGTGAGATATATATAGTGAGATATATATTTAAAGTGAAATATATATAGTGAGATATATATTTAAAGTGGGTATAGGCAATTGTCTGCAAGCCAGGAGCCCATATGGTGAAAAGAAAGAAAAGACTCCCAAAAATTGTCCTCTGATTTCCACACAGGTGGACTTGTTGGGTTATTTTAAAAGAAAGAAGAAAGAAGGAAGGAAAGAAAGGAAAAAGGAAGAAAGAAAGAGGAAGAATGTAAGAAAGAAGGGAAAGAATGAAGAAAAGAAGGAAAGGAAGGGAGGAAGGGAAGAGGAAAGGAGGGAAAAATATTTACTACACAATGTCTGATTTCATTGCATTGTGTGATAGATATCATATTTTCACAAAGACTTACTATTCCTCAGTGTGTAGTTCTGCCATAACATGAAAAAAATCCTTTCAGATTAGTGTCCTTTGTTATTCATTTTGAATATGAATCATCTTTATATTGAATATAAAATTTAAATTTCCCATTTCTATTATTCTTGGTTTATAAATTTTTCTATGACTATTATAAGATTACAGCAAACAAAACTATGCTAGAAGTGAATAGTGGAAGAATTTTAATAGCAAGAGCAAAGCAAACCAGTCCCCAAGCATCTCAGAGTCTAAAGAACATCTCAGAAACATAGGATCCAGACCTCCAAGCTGATCTTCATTGTTCTTTTGGAAATGTTTTATTGTTGCTATACTTTGCAAAATCTTCACATCTAGTTATACAACCTCACATGGTGTCTTGACTCACAGTTAAAGAAGCTATGCGTTAGAGTACAGGAATCTTTGCTGTTCAAAACAGATAGTACTCATTCCCTAGTCTTCCAGGATGGGAGAAGTGGCTGTGTGATGCAGCTCCAGCTAATGAGGATGAAGTGACTAAACTGATAAAGATGATGGGAAGGATTTCTCTCACTTTAAATCAAAACAAACAAAATTAACAGAACAGAAGCTTAAGTTCTTGGCATACCTATTTGCCCTTCTCTCCCTTGCAGTTGAATGTGACAGTGCCAGAGAGGTAAATTTGTAGGCATAAGGTGATCCATCCAAAGCTAGCAGACAAGGATTTTCTGTTGTTCCTGGGTTAGGAGTATCTCTCTCACTTTCCGCTGCTTTTGCTTCATTCTGCTGTTTTTCTCAGAACTACCACCTCTTCTAACTGATGTGATGTCCTGTCTCTGTCACTTGACCTCCAGTTGAACTTGGTTTTGGTAGTGAATTCCATTCACATGTCTTTATGATCTCCACTAGACTTATTCCATTCATTCTGAATTTCTATTTCTTAGGTAAGTGAATCTTACTTCATCTCTTTCAAAGCAGAAATGCCTATTGCAAAAAGGAATTCCAGGATCACTATTTCCAAAGCTTCCTGAGGAAAGGGTTCTTTACACAAAGATGCAAGCGGAGGCACACTGACTAATTCTGTTTCGTGGTTTAAAATAATGTGAAGAGTTTTCTGATTACCACAGGAGAACTTAGACATTCTCACTGGAGGAGTAGAATAAAGACATAACACAGTATGCAGACACACATAATTGAATTAATTCACCAGTTTATTCATTCATATTTTCAGAATAATATGGAATGACTAATGTTCCACATGGAGAACTTTTGTTAGTATTATAGGAAAAAACTAAAATGTAAATATCTGAAAAGATTCATGAGACATGTTTAGAATTATCATATGCATTGTATCTTACAAATGTTAAAAATCAATAGATTAACTCTATAACATTCAGAAATTTGTGGTATATGTGTATACTTTGGAATTAAATGAAGCTTTCAGAAATAAACCAGACATTACATTCACTTGGATAATTGTTTAGAGATGTTGATTTTACCAGATAGTTCAGAGGGAAGGGGTAAATGGAAATATATCAGTGACTAACACATAAGATCAATTGGAAAGCTCAAAATTGTTTCTGATGTCACAATGGATACAATTTTTCAAGACATCATAAAATAATTCAAAACATATTCTGATTGCTACAGATAATATTTATCAAAAGCAAAGAAATGATAACCATGCAAAATTGAATGTGGCTGGGCTAACATTAGGAAATCTTTATGACCTAATACATAAAACAATTTTGGAAGAAATGAAAGCAAAAAAATCCACTCTTTCCTAGATCTAGCATTTTTTTTCAAAAGTGTGCCATATTGAAATAATATCTACTAAAAAGAAGCCATCTAGTAGATGTTAGTTCAGAAGATGAAGAAAAAATTGATGTATTAGAGTCAATTTGACTCAAGTGTTGTACAATACATGTGAATAACCTTCAAGGTACCTGTTTGGTCTTTTATATTTATAAAAGATGATTATGGCAACAAATTAATCCATAAACCAATTTGGTCACTAAATTAGAATATAATTTTCATATGTTTAAAGATTTTTCTTCAGAGTTGAGAACTAGATTTCTCTAAATAAACTTTAATTTTCATTCCTTGAGGCATGCATTGTGATGTTGCTTCATCTGTATTCTATTTCATCTTCTTAGAGATGCAAACACTATAGCTTTTAGACTTTTTACCAAGAGACTGAAATTTTCTTACATCTTACACCTACAATGACAAGTCAGAAAAATAAGAACTCAAAACTGCTATACACATCCTTCTGTTCTATGAGATAGATTTTAATATAATCACTGCAGAAAACATAGGATGCATTTAAAATGCATAAATCCAGTTTCTGTGGAAAAGTATATTTTTTCCTAATGTTAGCTATGTATTATTTGTAGGACTAGAAAAATATTGGAACTTATTTTTTTAAATTATGTGACAAAGCATGAAATAATGATAATGCAAAGTAGCTATATCAGAATTTCATGGTAGTGGTCACTTTAACAAGATAACATGCTAGCAGAATACTTCAAAACCTGATGTAATATATTTGGCCTTTTGGAAGGCCAAGAAATCCTTCCAAAAGGAATAGTATTTGAAGCAATGTTTAAGGAAGGAGCTTACACTAGAGACATGGAGGAAGTTCATTGTGACCAAGAGAACTAAAGGAACATGCAACGAAGGAGTCCCAGAAATATTGAGCAGTTGTGAGTGAGAGGAGTCTTCCAGGAAAGGAGTGATCCCAGGAAAAGCCTTTGGTCAGAGACACATTTGCTCATCTCACACTTTCAGATGTCTAGTATGATTCTCTAAAAGTGCTATCTGGACAGCAAGAATGTATGGTCAGCTCCACTCCTCTCCAGGACAATATGAATGTCATCTGCTTGATGTGCTGAGTGTACCATACTGCTGAATAAAAATTAAGGAATAAAGAAGCACTAAAATAACAACAATGCATGACATTGACAAATAATAAGGCCTCGGCACTCAAACCTATAGCCCATTACATAAAAGTTTCGGCAAATAGAATTGACAGCCATAGTAGTGTTTCTATGCTTAAGGGGAATATAGGAAAGAGTTCAGGGAAAAGCCTGGGTCCTTGTACGTCATCAGAGAGGAGTGCCCAGAGGAAAGTCTGGCATGCACATTAAAGGATTCTCCGGGGATTGGGGGGGGGAGGCACTAGGGGATGGGGAGGGATGAGGGGAGGGGGAGCAGGGGGGTAGGGGGATCAGGGGGGTACGGGGAAGGAGGAGGGAGGGAGGGAACCGGTGTACATATTAAGTTTGTATGAGCGGAAATAAAAAAAAATTTAAAAAAAGTTTCGGCAAATATGAAAAAAGTGAAATGGATTCAATTGAAATCTAGTTTTTTAATTGGGCTAAAATAATGAATTCTTCAAGTCTAAGGAACTATAACACAAGCAAGGTATATGACACTACAAAATTACTGAATTTCATCCTTAAAAGGAAAGCTAACTTGGTGATTCCTTTAAGTTTATTATTTTATGACTTCACAAAATGATGCCAAAGATCATACCAATCTAGCAGCAAAATGCTTTTATAAGATCTTATAAATCTTAAATCTTATCTTAAAAATGTTAAATATATAAAAATATTTATCTAATTTATTTGCATTTCTTTAGAAAAAATAATTTTTCAATGAAAAGCAGATTCTTTTCTTTCACCCAAATTCTTTGCTAAAAAATAACCATACTGTTATCATTCATATGTAGTCATATAATCAGTAATTTTGATGTAAACATGCATCTATTTCTACTTATCTATCTTTACATTTCTCTCCCTTATGAGATGAGGAAAAATAAGTATTAATATTACAGGAAGTTTTATTTGGCAATTTTTAAGAAATGCACATCAAAAGTAAGAAAGATAAACAGTATTTTTTCACTAATTTATCATTCTCACTTTCATCAGGGTCCCCTAAATGAAAAGTAAAATGAGAGCACATAGTGTTGCATAGAACAACCATTTTGTGTTTGCTGAACTTATTTATCTGAGGAACACCAGGGAGAACATGATTTTTTTAATATCAGATTAGTTCCTTAAGGACAATTAAATCTAGGATATTTATATAACAGATTAGGTAGAAGACACTGATAGTTGGACAGAGTGAGTCAGCATAAGCAAAGTAAATGGCTTGATAACTTTGGCAAACCCAACAGGAAAGCATTCATCAGATGAGACCTAGCAGGGGACACTTCACTGTCAGCTTACAACAAGTCACTGATTACCAAGGCTCTGCAACACTTACAAGTAGGAGATGTGAACTTAAAGATAATTTTTCAATTGATGATGGAAATCTAGTTGTGTAATTAAAAATTCATAAATCAAAAGCAACAGTCAAGACCTAAGAATTCAAACTTCAATAAGTGGTTGTCATGCATAGATACATAAGCATACATAAGCGGGACTGGAGGGTACAGAATGGCATCTAACACAAACCTGCCCTGAAGCAGCCACTGACTCAGAAGAGGCAGGTGTGAACAAAAATAAGTCATAATCCAGTGAGGCAATGGGGACTACTAGGGCATAAAGGTGCTTACTTTTCATTGTGGGTCTAAGGAAATTTCAGTACATAACATGAGTATTTGAGTCTCTAGAGGTTTGCAGGAAAGAAACAGTTAGAGAGTCATGAGAGGAGTGAAATTCCGAAATGAATAGTTCAACTCAATGTTTTCTCTTCCCTCTTCCACTCTCTTACTATTCCTGAAAAGACAATGGCTGTTTGGAAAAATGCAAGAGATTCATCACAGCAGGATTTGATTTTATTCCTTGGCAAGAAATGAAGGAGTAGAAGAAGGGGCCAGAAATCATAGTAATTAGAGGAGGTTCAGAATCTAAACAATGGTAATAGGCAAAGAGAAAAGCTTTTAAATCAATTGTAAATTGAATTTAGAATAATTATGCAGCATTATTTTCCTCCATATCTTCCAAAAGTGATCCAAAGCTGCCAAATGCCATCTACAAGCTTATCCCGCACATTTGTTTCTACTAGAGAGTGAAAACTGTTTATCGAACTTGACCCACTTTCGATGCACGTGCAGGATATGGCCTAAGTGCTTTGAAATGCTAAAATCATTTTCAGAATTACTTTCAAAAACCTTCTTCTACAGGATATGGGGAGAAAACTTAAGGAAACTGGTCAATAATATTTTACCCTGAAATAGCTCATAGCCATGTAGAAAATTGCATTATATTATTGTACAACAGATTTAAGGTGGAATTTATTTGCATATTGTCCACATGAGCACATGAAAAAAGTACAAAGAGTGTGCTCAGTGAAGGAATAGAAGATAAAGGAAAGTTCATTCAGGAAAGTGCTATTAGATAATATTCCAAAATAATAGATGTAGATCTTGATTTCTCTGATTTCAGTCTACCATTCATGGAATGTCAATCGTGTTTTAAAAATTAAAGTTCTGCATGCTAATTTTCTCAAACAGTCTTTATCATAACCCTGTGAATTCCTGCTAACCAATGCACAGATGAAGATGAACTCTGATCCCAAGATTCATTTGTTTTCAGAACCCCTCCAAACTATAGTATTGGAGGTAGAGAAAATAGTACAGGTGTCATAGATTGGACCCAGTGCATATCATAGATAGGAAGACATGAGGATAGGAGGGAAACAAGCTGGAGGATAGAGTGGGTGAGATGGAATTGGAGATGGGGTAGGTGGTGGGTGCCAAAAACACACAAACTCAATGCTAACTAAGTTAATGTAAATGAAATTGATTATAAAAAATAAAGAAAAATGGACCAATTTTTTGGCATAATGTGATAATTAAGCCTGGGTGTCAATTTGACACACCTAGCATTAACTAAGATGGGCTGAGACCACATCTGTAAGGATCAACTGAGATCACCTGATAGGATTATACCCGCCCAAGATCGTATCGGAACCTCCAAAGATCTTATAGGATCCTCCCAGTTCTACATCATATAAAAAGGAGTCACCAAAGAGAAGAGATGCCTTCTTGCAGCTGTGATAGGAATCGCTCTTCCTTCTGACCGCCTGGTTTCTTTGACCCTCTAGCCTTTCACTAAAGACTCTAGGAATTCTCCAGCCTTCAGCCATCACCCACTTGACTACCAAACTGAGCAGCCATCATTGGACTACCTCGGCCATATCTGTAAGCCAACTCAATAAATCTCTTATATATATTATATAATTATATATATATACATACATATATATTCATTCTGTGAATTCCATGACTCTAGAGAACCCTGACTAATACATATAATATATTGTCTGGTTGATGCACTGAAGCAAAGTAACTAAAGACTTTTTAAGTGCAAATTCTGCATGTTCTTAAAGGAGGAAAGGGTGAAGTGGTTCTATTTCCACTCTTTTCCCTCACTGTGTTAGACTTACCTAATGCTGAGAATCTGTGGGTGACTGATGTCAGACACCCTGCTCTGTACACCCTAAGGAAGTGGATGTAGATAAGCATAAGCTCTGTATGTAAATCGATTTTAAAAACTCATTAGCCAAAATTCTGTGGATGTGTACATCTTCATCTAGGAAAGTGTAAACATTTGGTCTGTTAACCTAGAAATGAAGCATGCTATTAAAAATGGAGGCGTTTCTCTTCTTGCTTATTTTTAAGGATTCCAAGGAACTCCATAAAACTCTTCTCAAGAATACAACAAACCCTTCCACTCCACCACTGGGCCTCACCGCGAACTAGGTAAGCTCCGTCTCCACCCAACCCCAAAACCCCAGGCCAAATAATTCAGTTTAGTGAAAAACGCACAGAAATTGAAAGAAGATCTTAAGAGTTAAAACGACAATGCCAAAGTCAAAGTGCAAATCCATGAGAAACAACACTCAAGTAAACAAATCTCCCACTGAAGGAATTAATCCCATAATGTTAGACTCTAACCAGAACAAACCCATGGAAAATGGCCAAAAAAACCTGACCCAGGATAACGACCTTCAAAATATGATCATTACCATGTTCAATACTATG
The DNA here is from genome assembly GCA_023101885.1 of Typhlomys cinereus. NCBI lineage: Eukaryota > Metazoa > Chordata > Mammalia > Rodentia > Platacanthomyidae > Typhlomys > Typhlomys cinereus. The sequence goes on from JALPQD010000127.1 coordinate 1,839,762, forward strand.
AAAGAGGAAATCTGAGAGGAATTAAATAATCGAATCAATCACTTTGAAGAGGAACACAACAGACACTTGGAGGAGTTGAGAAAAACTGTGCAAGAAACAAAAACTGGCATAGAGCAGTTAAAGCAGACTCAAGCAAAGTTTAAAATTGAGCTAAAAGACAAGTTATCTTCAACCCAGAACTCCACAGAGAGTCTTATCAGCAGAACTAACAAAGCAGAAAACAGAATTTCAGATCCTGAAGATAAAGTGGGAGTATTACCAGCACAATGGAAGAGATTGCTAAAGCCAAAAAGATACTTGAGAGAAATATTCAGGAGATATGGGACACCCTGAAGAAGCCCAACATGTGTATCCATGGAATACCAGAGCAAGAATCTCAAAATACCACCCCTGAGGAAATTTTTCAAACGATCATCAAGGAAAACTTTCCTCATCTAAAAAAAGAGAGGCCCATCCATATACAAGAGGCATTCCGCACCCCAAACAGATATGACCAAAACAGAAGCTTGCCATGGCAAATAATAGTCAAAACACTCCACATTCAAGATAAACTGGTGCTGAGAGCTTCAAGGGAGAAAAAACAAGTCACTTTTAAAGGTAAACCTATTAAAATAACAAATGACTTCCCAGTCGAAACAGTAAAAGCAAGAAGAGCTTGGAGAGACATACTTCAAGTATTGAATGAGCAAAAATGTCAACCCAGGCTGATTTACCCTGCAAAACTATCAGTCATGATCGAGGGAGAAAGAAAAATTTTCCAGCACAAAGACAACTTGAAGGGATACATGTCCACCAAACCAGGCCTTCAAAAAATGATAGAAATGATACTCAAGCTTGAAGAAAAAAACAGGCATATCCAGGAGAACAGAAGGCAAATATAACACCATTAAAAGCGAAGCAATATACTTATAAAAATTACTAAACATAATAAATGTCTGGAATTAAAAATAGTTTCTCCATTATAACACTAAATGTTAATGGAATTAACTCACCAATCAAGAGACACAAATTACAAATTTGGATTAAAAATCACAATCCATCGATCTGCTGCCTGCAGGAAACCCATCTCACCACAAAAGATAGGCATGCCCTAAAAATGAAAGGCTGGTCAACAATTCTACAAGCTAATGGAAGCAGAAAACAGGCAGGGGTAGCCATTATGATATCAGACAAAGTGGACTTCAAACCAAAGAAAATTATAAGAGACACGGATGGATACTACATTTTAGTCACAGGAACAATTCACCAGGAAGACTTCACAATACTGAACATATATGCACCCAATACAGGCCCCTCCACATTCATTAAGAAACCCTACAGCGTCTAAAGCAAGAAATCAACCCCCAAACGATAATTCTTGGGGACTTCAACACCGCCCTCTCTACATGGGATATACAAAAAAGTTGAAATTCTAACCTGTGCCCTGTCAGACCACCATGGCCTAAAGCTGGATATCCACAACACATCAAGCAAGAGAAAATACACTAACTCCTGGAAACTTAACAATATGATGCTGAATGAGAACTGGATTCAGGAAAATTAAAAAGGAAATTCAAGATTTCCTGAAAGTGAATGATAATGAAAATACAACTTACCAAAATCTCTGGGACACAATGAAAGCTTTCTAAGAGGTAAGTTCATAGCTCTTAATGCCTACATCAAAAAAATGGAAACAACAGAAATAAACAACTTAACAATGCGGCATAAAGCTTTAGAGAAACTAGAGCAATCTGATCCCAAAAGTAGTAGAAGAGAGGAGATTAGCAAAATAAGGGGAGAAATATCTGAAATCGAGATTAAGAAAATGATAGAAAAAATCTACCAATCAAAAAGCTAGTTCTTTGAAAAAATCAATAAGTTTGATACACCCCTAGCTAAATTAACCAAAAACAAGAGAGAGAAAACCCAAATTAACAAAATTAGAAATGAACATGGAGTTATCACTACTGATACCCAAGAAATCCAGAGAATTATAACATCATATTTCAAAAACTTACACTCTGTGAAGTTTGACAACACAAAAGAGATGGATGAATTTCTAAGTAAACACAACTTACCTAAATTGAATCAGGAAGTTGTGAATTATTTAAATAGTCATATAACATATAAGGAAATTGAAAAAGTAATCTCAAATCTTCCCACCAAAAAATGTCCTGGACCAGATGGATTCAGCACAGAGTTCTACCAGACATTTAAGGAGTTAATAACACCAATACTCCTTAAACTGTTCCATCAAATAGCAAAGGAAGGAACACCACCAAATTCCTTCTATGAAGCTAATATCATCTTAATCTGAAAACTTAATAAAGATTCACTTAAAAATGAAAACTATAGGCCGATCTCTCCGATGAACACAGACGCAAAGATTCTCAACAAAGTCTTAGCAAATCGGATTCAAAAACACATTAAAAAGATTATTCACGGGGACCAAGTAGGCTTCATCCCTGGCACACAAGGTTGGTTCAACATACGCAAATCAATAAATGTAATTCATCATGTAAACCAGTCCAAAGTCCAAGACCACATGATACTCTCGATAGATGCAGAAAAAGCTTTTGACAAGATCCAACAGCCTTTTATGATCAAAACACTAGAGACAGTAGGAATGGAAGGAACCTTCATCAATATAATAAAAGCTGTATACAACAAGCCCACAGCAAGGATTATGCTCAATGGGGAACAATTGGAAGCATTCCCACTTCGATCAAGAACTAGACAAGGCTGTCCACTCTCACCACTTCTATTCAATATTGTAGTTGAAGTCTTAGCTGAAGCCATAAGACAAGAAAGGGACATAAGAGGGATTCAAATCGGCAAGGAAGAAGTCAAGCTATCCCCATTTGCAGATGACATGATCGTATACCTGAGTGATCCCAAAAACTCCACCAGGAAGCTCCTGGAACTAATTGAGAAGTTCAGCAGGGTGGCAGGATACAAAATAAATGTGCATAAATCAGAGGCCTTCCTATATGCCCAGAATGAAAGAAGTGAAAAAGCCTTGAGAGAAACAATCCCATTTACTATAGCCCCTAAAAAAATGAAATACCTTGGTATACACCTAACCAAGGAAGGAAAAGACCTTTACAATGAAAACTTTAAAACCCTAAAGAAAGAAATAGCAGAAGATACCAGAAAGTGGAAAGACCTCCCTTGTTCCTGGATTGGCAGAATCAAGATCATAAAAATGACCATCCTACCAAAGGCAATATACAAATTCAATGCTATACCAATTAAAATCCCAAAGCAATTCTTCAAAGAAGTTGACCAAACAATCTCAAAGTTCATATGGAGGCACAAAAGACCCAGGATAGCAAAGACAATCCTGAGTAACAAAAACACTGCTGGAAGTATTACCATACCAAACCTAAGTCTATACTACAAATCCGTAGTTATAAAGACAGCCTGGTACTGGCTCCAAAATAGACACACAGATCAATGGATAAGGATTGAAGACCCAGATATAAACCCACAAAATTACACCCATTTGGTCTTTGACAAAGGGGCACAAAGAATCCACTGGAAAATGAACAGCATCTTCAACAAATGGTGCTCGCAAAACTGTATCTCCACATGCAGAAGATTAAAGCTAGACCCGTACTTGTCACCATGTACAAGACTTAATTCCAAATGGATCAAGGACCTTGATATCAGGCCAGAGACTATAAAAACCATAGTTGAAAGGATAGGGAACTCCCTCGAGCTGATTGGGGTAGCCCAACATTTCCTAAACAGACATCCAATGGCACAGTCACTGCTACCAACTCTCAACAGTTGGGATCTTGTGAAATTAAAGAGCTTCTGTTCAGATAAAGAGATTGTAACACGCGCTCAAATGCAACCCACAGAATGGGAGAAAATCTTCACTAACCACACATCTGATAGAACTCTGCTGTCCAGAGTGCACAAAGAACTTAGAAAACTAAACACCAAGGAAGCAAATGGCCCAATTAAAAAATGGGCCCTGGAACTCAAAAGAAATTTCACCAGGGATGAAATTAAAATGTCTAACAAATATCTTAAAAAATGCCCCACTTCTTTCGCCATCAGGGAAATGCAAATCAAAACCTCCCTGAGATATCATCTCACCCTGGTCAGGATGGCAAAAATCCACAATACAAACAACACCAAATGCTGGAGAGGATGTGGAGAGAGGGTAACTCTTCTACATTGCTGGTGGGAATGCAGGCTCATACAGTCACTCTGGCGAGTCATCTGGAGATTCTTGAAGAAATTAAAGATTGAAATGCCATATGACCCTGCGATTCCACTTTTGGGAATAACCCCCCATACAGCAGAGGTTCACCTCGATAGCACAAGCACGACCATGTTCATAGCAGCACTGTTTACAATAGCAAAGTCATGGAATCAACCCAAATGTCCAACAGTTGACGAGTGGATAAGGAAAAGGTGGTACATCTATACAATGGAGTACTACTCAGCCATCAAAAATGATGAATTACTGGAATTTGCTGGGAAATGGATGTCATTAGAAACAATTATATTAAGTGAAGTATCCCAGACCCAGAAAATTAAGCGCCACATGTACTCCCTAATAGGTGGCTCCTAGTACCAAACCCACCCAGCCCACCTAGAGACACTCAAAGAAAAATCTCTGTAATACCTACAGTAATTGCAAGGATTATGAACAGGAGGGATGGGGTCAGAGGGCCACACCAGAAACAAGGAGAGAGGGGACCATGTTCCAGCAGAGAAAATAGGCCTCCATCAAGGACTCAAATAAGTAATGAGACCTCTGATTAAGTTCACAGACTTTCGTTCCTGATCATTTACTACTGAGGGGGTATGATCTCACCAGAAGAGGAGGGCATATAGTCTGGCAGATAAAAAGTAACCATTTTGCAAATGGGTGATAGACCCCTCCCTCACTGTAGTTTCCCACTTTTATTATATCTACCTGTGAATGTGCTCTTATCACAAGACTCTAGTTTAACAGCTTTTTGTCTCTGGTCAGAGGGTGACATTCAATGCCCACCAAGATAGAGTGAAGGGCATTGCAGGAGCAGCAAAACTGAAAAAGAAAATCAACAAACCACAATCCAGGACTTCAGAGACAGAGACTCTATATCAACCACCTAGAACTAGGCCAAACTAATCTCTCCCCATCCTAAAGCTCAGGGACATTTGCGGAAGAGGGCACGGTAAGAGTGTAAGAGCAAAAGGATGGGAGGAGCAATGATATGCAAGATACTCCATACAAGTTAGGGCTGAAGCAATTATAATTGGACTTTACATGCCCTGCGCAATGTCCAACATATTATTGACCTCACAAGGTCTAGCATCTGCTAAAGGCACCAAGATCCTTGGAGGCAAGGGATTGGCAGCCACAGCAGTGTTCCTATGCTTAAGGGGAACATGGGAAAGGGTTCAGGGAAAGGCCACTGGGTCCTTGTATGTCATCGGAGAGGAGGGCCCAGAGGAGAATCAGGCATGCACAAGAAAGGACTCTCTGGAATTGGGGCTGGAGGCACTGGGGGATGGGGAGGGAGGGGGAGGGGAGGGAGAGCAGGGGGTACGGATGGAGGAGGAGGGAGGGAAGGAACTGGTGTACCTATTAAGTTTGTATGAGCTGAAATAATAATAAAAATGTATAAAAAAGAAAAAAAAAGAATACAACAAAGATACACTGATTTTGATAAACAGCCCCTTCCCAAATAAGTTGTAAATTAGGCACTGTTTCCCCAAGGTAACTTCTAAATTTCCCAAACCAGAGAAGACAGCTTTATTTATTTCCCTACATGCCCCTCCCCATTTTGTACTTGTGTTGTCAGCATAGGCTTCCCAAAGCGGTGGTGTTAAAACTTGCAGTCCATGACCACAAGGTAGTCAAATAAGCCTCTTTAAATGACTATTCAAACTCTAGGACTAAAAAAAGAGATTTTGAAACTTGGTCCTGAGTTTCCATATTTTGAATTTTATAGGGAGATGAGCATTTGTGTATAAATATACATAGTTGATCTTGCTTTCCCAGCCAAGATCTAATAATTTATATTAGATATGCTGATTATATGCTGATAATTTATAAGTCATTCCACCTAAGGTATTTTATTATGGTCACTCAAACCATCTCAGTTTCCTGTCCTATGATTACAACACATTAGAACAGAGGTGTGGTTTAGTGACTTTCTCATCTGTTAAGCTCATAAAATAAAAGTCCTCTTTTGTTCCCTATTTTCCTTTATATTTCATTACTTAAGAAAGAACTTCATTCTTTTCCTTCCTTCTGAATCTTAGAAAATTTCCAGTGTTGCTTTATTTTAGTATTGTGTCCAAAAAGAATTTCTGCTCACCTATACTAACTACAGAGACATTAAAATCCAAGTAATTTTTAATAGTTTTATATATTTTATTTTGTGCACATGCATGCATGCAAGTGCTTGTGGTGGAAGACAGAGGCCCAACTTTCTCTCTCTTTCTTCTCTCTCTTTCTTTCTCTCTTTATTTCTTTTCTTTCTTTCTTTCCTTTCTTTTCTTCTTTCTTTCTTCCTTCTTTCTTTTTTCTTTCTTCTTTCTTTTTTCTTTCTCTCTCTCTCTCTCTCTCTCTCTTTCTTAGAACCAGGTCTCTCTCTCACTGGCCCAGAACTCATAGCATAGTTTCATTTAGATTATTTGGGACACAAGCTTCAGGGACCTGCCTTCCCACCCTTATCCTGCACTGTGATTAAGAAGCCCACCACCACACCAAGCTTTTCCATGTAGGTTCTGGGGGTCAAACTCAGGCAAGGCAAGCACTTTACCAACTAAGCTACCTCCCCAGCTCTCCTTTCTACATATTTTATAACAAAAAAAGAAAGGCATTCTTAACTCCTAATTGCCATCTCCACAGTCAATATTTTCCCTTTTGCTGCAGCTATTCAATAAGTGCAAAATCAAGAATTAAGCATGTGATTTCACATATTGAAAAAGTCAAAACTAGCAATGAAGTGAAAGGGAAAATCCTAGTGAATGGTGTGGCATGTGAGCTCTTTGGATCCTCTGATTGGAGGATAGCAAGAGCAGTTATGAAATCATATGTGTTATTCCACATGTGTTATTCCTTCATGTATCTCACAGCTCTTCCTAGGATACAGCTGTGCATTTAAATCTTTGACCTGTATCTGATGCAAAGGAGCATGTTACTTGCATATAAGGAAGAGTTAAAATGCATTTTAGTTGAGTTATCTGATTCTCCTAGTTAGACATTGCTTCTGAATGAGTCATGAGTAATATTTTTAATTATACATCACTCCACGGGAAGAGATGAAGAAATCACATCATGTCTACTTTGCTCAGGTCCAAAGTAAAGTAAACATTCTTTCTTTTTGTTGGGCCTCAAGCTTCCCTGAGAGTAGAAGCTATCCTATCACAGAATAGATGTAAAGCAAAATGTCCATTACATGCTTTCTTCAAGAGCACATGTAACAAATAAAGATATCAAATGCACTGACATTCTTTACAGTGTAAAAAACACTGTGCGTGACTTCGATAGACTGTGTCCTGAGCTCAATTTCAGATTTTCTAAACACTGACTTTGCTTTCAAAGAATTATGTTCCAGTTCCAGTACAGAGTGAGCAGAGATCTATTCGGATGTTCGGGGTTTAAAAATGTGGGGCTTTTGGCTTTGGAATTAGCCATGCTTTAGTGATCTGCTGCATCAAACTGGCTCTTATTAATAGTGCATGCGGCTACCCCCATGCGCCCTCCCCTCGGCCGCACACAGACGTGAAACGGTCTCCTAATCAAGAGCAAATGTTCTTTCCAAAAGACTCGCTTTGTTTTGTTCTTAAGCCCACCCTGACTTTCACTGTGAGGCAATGAAACCATCCAAAGTTAGTACTGGGAACATGACTTCCAAAAGAAGTGAGTGTAGTCTGATAGGAGAGTTGGAGCTTTTGAGATCAGATGACCCTTAGGTACTTTTTTTTTTTCTCCAAAGAGAATAAGAATCAATCCTGAATAAACAGAAAGATAATCTTTAATGTTACAAAGAATTTCTTTTAAAATGTATATATCTTTTATTCTTAAAAGTTTTTTACTCACATTGAATAAAGATTTCAAAAGTGTGTGCTTTAAAAACAAATGCTAGTTTGAAATGTTTTCCAATTCTTCCCTCAACCCATTCTATTTTTCTGTTTTTTCATCTCTTTTTCTCTGTGTCACCAAGGATGGTTTTGAACTCGCTATGTCATCCATGCTGTCTTCATACTCACCGTCCTCCTGCCTCAGCCTCTTAGCATAGAGATGTCAGGTATATGTCACCATGCTTACACTTTTTAAATCATCCTAAATAACAACAGATTTCCCACATGCTTGTTTAACTCTTACAGGGTCTACTACGGCCAAGTATAAACAGTTTTAATTTGTCTACAGCCAGGGATAGAGTCTGTTTCATCTCTTGCCTCATTGCTCTGATAGTGTTGGTGTTTCTCTTAGTGACACTGCCTGTGTTCCTACCTTGGTTTCTTGATCACAGTATCCTGGCCCCCTTTTCTACAGAATTTTATCTAAGTCTTTCAATTGTTGACTTTTGTTTATACTTCCTGTGTGTCAACCCCTCTCTTTTTTCCTTTCTGAACTCTTCTACACTCAAAACAAATTTCTACATTCAAAACAAAGTAAAGATAGCAGATAACATAATCTTATATTTGTGTGGTCTGAAAAACTCTACAAGGAAACTCCTAGAACTAATACGTAAGTTCAGCAAAGTGGCAGGTGACAAAACAAACATGCAAAAATCAATGGCCTTCCCATACACCAAGAATGAAAGAATAAAAAAAGTCCTGGGAGTCGAGGTGATTGGGCTGGGCCAACAGTTCCTAAACAGACATTCAATAGCACAGTCACTGCAACCAACTCTCAACAGATGGGATCTTGTGTAATTAAAGAGCTTCTGTTCAGATAAAGAGATTGTAACACAAGGGAGCACAAAGGCAACCCACAGAATGGGAGAAAATCTTCACTAACCACACATCTGATAGAGATCTATTATCTAGAGTGCACAAAGAACTTAGAAAACTAAACACCAAGGAAACAAATGACCCAATTAAAAATGGGCCTTGGAACTTAAAAGAAACTTTACCAGGGATGAAATTAAAATGTCTAACAAATATCTTAAAAAATGCTCCACATCCTTAGCCATCAGGGAAATGCAAATCTAAACTTCCCTGAGATATCATCTCACCCTGGTCAGGATGGCAAAAATCCACAATACAAACAACACCAAATGCTGGAGAGGATGTGGAGAGAAGGGAACTCTTCTACATTGCTGGTGGGAATGCAGGCTCATACATCCACTCTGGTGAGCCGTCTGGAGATTCTTAAAGAAATTAAAAAATGAAATGCCATATGACCCTGCTATTCCACTTCTGGGAATAACCCCACATACAGCAAAAATTCACCTTGATAGCACAAGCACGACCATGTTCATAGCAGCACTGTTTACAATAGCAAAGTCATGGAATCAACCAAATGTCCAACAGTTGATGAGTGGATAAGGAAAATGTGGTATATTTATACTCAGCCATCAAAAATGATGAATTAATGCAATTTGCCGGGAAATGTATGGAATTAGAAACAATTATATTGAGTAAAGTATCACAGACACAGAAAATTAAGCACTGTATGTACTCCCTAATAGGTGGATCCTAGTACCAAACCCACTTAGAGACACACTCAAAGATAAATCTCTGTAATACCTACAGTAATTGCAAAGATTATGAACAGGAGGGATGGGGTAGGAGGGCCACACCAGAAACAAGGAGAGAGGGGACCATGTTACAGCAGAGAAAATAGGCCACCATCAAGGACTGCAAGTAAGTAATGAAACATCTGGTTAAGTTCACAGACTTTCGTTCCGGATCATTTACAACTGATGGGGTATGATCTCACCAGAAGGGGTAGGCATATAGTCTGGCAAATAAAAAGTAACCATTTTGCAAATGGGTGATTGACCCCTCCCTCACTGGGGTTTCCTACTTTTATTACATCTACCTTTGAATATACTCTTATAACAAGACTCTATTTTAACAGCTTTTGATCTCTGGCCAGGGGATGACATCCAATACCCATCAGGATGGAGTGAAGGGCATTGCAGGAGCAGCAAAACTGAAAAAAAAATCAACAAATCATAATCCAGAACGTCAGAGACTCTATATCAACCACCTAGAACTAGGCCAGCCTAATCTCTCCCCATCCTGAAACTCAGGGAAATTTGCAGAAGAGAGGGCGGTAAGAGTGTAAGAGCACAAGAGTGGGAGGAGTAATGATATTCAAGATACTCCACACAATTAAGGCCGAAGCAATCATAATTGGACTTTGCATGCCCTGAGCAATGTCCAACACACTATTGATCCCACAAAGTCTAGCATTTGCTAAAGGCACCAAGATCCTTGGAGGCAAGGGATTGACAGCCACAGTAGTGTTCCTATGCTTAAGGGGAACACAGGAAACGGTTCTGGGAAATGCCACTGGGTCCTTGCACCTCATCAGAGAGGAGGACCCAGAGGAGAGTTTGGCATGCACATTAAAGGATGCTCTGGGAATGGGAGAGGGAGATACTCAGGTTTGGGGAGAGAGGGGAGAGGGGAGGAGGGGCACAGGGCGGTGGGAGGTTGGAGGGAGGGAGGGGACCTGCATACCAGTTAAGTATGTATGAGTGGAAAAAAAAATTCCTGGGAATAGCCCCTTAAGAAAAGAAATACTTTGGTATAAATCTAACCAAGGAAGTGAGAGAGACCTTTATAATGAAAACTTTAAAACCCTAAAGGAAAAAAATTACAGAGGACACCAGAGGGTGGAAATACCTCTCATGCTTCTGGACTGGCAAATTCAACATCATAAAAATGACCATCCTATCAAAAGCAGATTCAATGGTATACCAATCAAAATTCAAAAGCAATTCTTTAAAGAAATTGACCAATCAATCTCAAAATTCAGATGGAAGCACAAAAGGCCCAGGATAACAAAAAAAATCCTGAGTAAAAAAACCACTGCTGGAGGTATCACCTTACCAAACCTTCATCTATACTACAGATCCATAGTAATAAAAATAGCCTGGTACTGGCTCCAAAATACACACATATATCAATGGATAAGGGTTGAAGACCCAGATATAAGCCCACACAAGTACAGCCATTTTATCTTTGACAAAGGGGCCAAAAAATAATTCAATGGAAAAAGAACAGCGTCTTCAACAAATAGTGCTGACAAAATTGGATATCCACAGGCAGAAGATTAAGACTGGACCTGTACTTGTCACCATGCACAAAAATTAACTCCAAATGCATCAAGGACCTTACTATTAGGTCAGAAACTATAAAAACCCTAGTTGAAATGATAGGTAACTCCCTCGAGCTGATTGAGCTAGGCCAACAGGTCCTAAACAGAAATCCACTAGAACCAACACTCAACAAATGGAACCTTATGCAATTAAAGAGTTTCTGTTCAGTTAAAAAGATTGTGAACCAAGCAAAGAGACAACCCACGGAATAGGAGAAAATCTTCACTATCCCACATATCTGATAGAGTTCTATTATGCAGAGTACACAAAGAACTTAAAAACTAAACACCAAGGGGATAAACAGCCCAATTAAAAGAAACTTTTCCAGAGATGAAATCAAAATGTCTAACAAGTATCTTAAAAGTTGCTCCACATCCTTAGCCATCAGGGAAATACAAATCAAAACTACCGTGAGATATCATCTCACTCCAGTCAGGATGGCAAAAATCCATAATACAAACAACACCAAATGCTGGAGAGGATGTGGAGAGAAGGGAACTCTCATACATAGCAGGAGGGAAAGCAGGCTCATACAACCACTCTGGCGATCAGTATGGCAATTTCTAAAACAGTTAAAGATTGAAATGCCATATGACCCTGCTATACCACTACTGGAAATAATCCCGCATAGTGCAGCAATTCACTACAGTGACATGAGCACAACCATGTTCATTGCAGTGCTATTTACAATAGCAAAGTTATGGAATCAACCAAAATATCCAACAGTTGGCAAATGAATAATGAAAATGTAGTACATTTATACAACAGACTATGTACTACTACTCAGACATCAAAAAAGATGAATTAATGAAATTTGCCGGGAAATGGATGTAATTAGGAGAAATTATATTGAGTGAAGTATCCAAGACACAGAAAGTTAGACACCATATATACTCCCTAGTAAGTGGATCCTAGTTCCAACCCATTTAATGACATATTCAAAGGTAGATCTCATACCCACTGTAATCACAAAGGATTATAAACAGGAAGGAAGGGGAACAAGATCTCAAAAGAAAGGAGATAGGGGATCATGCTTCAGTAGAGAAAGTAGGCCATGGTCAACTATTGCATGTAAGTAGCGAGACATCTGATGCAGCTCAATCCCACTTCCCTTCCTGGTCACTTGGGACTGAACAAGTTTGATCTCACCAATCAGGGAGGGTATAGGGACTGGCAGATAGACAGTAACTGTCCGGCAAATGGGACACTGCCCAGCAAATGGGACACTGCCCTCCCTCCACTGCTGTGTCCTACTCTTATTCTTCTATCTACCTTTGTGTCTCCTCTTATATTAAGATCTTAGTTTAAACAGTCTTTTATCTTCGGTTAGGAGGTAACTTTGGATACCAATCAGGATGTAGCCAAGGGCAATGCAGGAAAAGCAAAACTGAAAACAAAAACAAACCATAATTCAGAACACCAAAGACCCTACATTAATCACCTAGAACCAGACCAGCCAAATCTCTCCCCATCCTAAAACTCAGGGAACCTTGGGGAAGATGGGACGGCAAGACTGTAAGAGCCTAAAGATGGGAGGAATAATGAAATGCAAGTTATTCCACACAAATTAGGGCTGCAGCATCCAGGACTGGACTTTGCCTGACCTGTACAATGACTGACGTGTCAAAGATCCCCCAAAGTCTAGCATGGATGACAGATTAGAAGACTCCAGGCAGTAGGATCCTTAGAGGCAGGGGATTAAACAGTCATAATAGAGTTCCCACACTAATGGGAGGCCCAAGGAAGGCGCTGGGCTATGCCACTGAATCCTGAATCCTCAGTAGTGTGGAGGACTCAGAGGGAGGTTTGGTGCTCACACAAAAGGATGCTCCAGGGGATGGGAGGGAAGAAGGGGGAGGCACTAGATGAGGGAGAGGGAGGGAAAGAGGTGAAAGTAAGGGGAGAAGAGGAAGAGTTCAATGGGGGGATGACTAGGGAAGTGAGGGGACAGGGAGAGGACAGGGGGTACCTATTGAGCTTATATGATTAGGAAAAAAATGTTTGAGAAAAATTTTTTTAAAAGTACAAGTCCTGGACATTTTAGGGAATATGCTGAGTGCAGAGAGAGGCAAAGAGCACAATCATAAGAAAAGCTGGAAAGTGAAGATGAGTGGGAATTATTTAGGGAAATAATTAGAAAAGGGGATTCCAAATAGAGAGCTGGCCCTGGCACCTTTGAAATAAGACAAATGGAACATAAGACAAAGATGGAGATTGCCTGACAGGTTGTCAATTGACATGTCTCATCATGCCTAAAAGCTTTCTTTTCTGTAATACAGAGGGATGTGTTCACACCTGGCTGAAAATCCAGCCCACGGACCATCTGTATGGACACAGAGGGATGTTTCAGCAACAGGTCATGTCCAAAACCACATTCTCAGAAATACCTGAGGTGCACTAGCAGCTCTCATGACAATAAAAGTTCCACGTTACTCAAGCCTTTGACGCTATAAATGCTTCTCAAAACACTAATTTAAGTGCAACTCACACATCATATAAATAAAATGCTGCAACTGTGTCATAAGTATTTCATCATTGTTACTGCTTTTATTGTTTAATCCATAAATTTTTAATTTTTGCTTAACAATGTTTTGGAATATCTAAATTCATGAAGAGAATTTACTGGTTTCATTATTAATATTTCACTGCATTGCAATGTTGTCATCTGTCATTAGAAGAACAATTTTTATGAGGACTATTTGAGTGTATAAAATGTATATTCACTAATTGTTGACTACAGGAATTTACCATAGAACATGGTAATTAATAAGGAATTAAAGTGATCCATAGCTTCACTTTCTTTTCTTTGTTCTCTGCTACTATAGATTTCTTTAAAAAAATCCTCTCACATTGTGAGACTGTTTAGAGCTTCTGGTAATCTCAAGTTTACCATGTACATACCTCTGCTATTGAGCATGCATAAATTTACAGAACTTGTGGCTTTCTAATGAAAAAAAAACCATTGTCTCTTCAACTCAAATAATGCCTTTCATTTTGATGTCTGTTAGTCCATTTGTTCTAACCCAAATCACATCCCAACATGTAATCAATTTGATGCAATACCTTAAATGCAATATATGAACAAGGACTTCTAATTCCATCAACAAAATGTACCCAGAGTTTAACTTTCCTAGTTCTTTTACTGCTACTAGCAAGTCCAGCCACAGATTATTTTCCTTGTAGCTTTCATATTTAAGAGAATTTTATGCCTTCTCTCTTCTAATTCTAATGAGTTCAACATTCTGAGGTTTGTTTTTTGTGACTTCTGCTATTTGATAGTAAATTGAGTGCTGTGTTCATTATAATCTTGGGTTGTGACCTCATGTGTGAGATTTTACCTCTGGACCACCCGTCTGGGTTGAGGGTATATCCCTTCAGGGAAGTTTGGTTTTTCCTTTAGCCAGGTGTTCTAAGTGTATAAGTAGCTTGGGACCATTTTTAATGTTAATTTCAGAATTGTACAGGAAATTTAAAACACTAGTTCATTCATAAATGGGTCATAGATAGGTACTGTCAAGAGAGATGATTGCTTTTTTCCTTCTAGAGTATGACCTACAGCAGTCACATTTTCTTGCTATCTACCTTTGCAGGTGAGATGCTCTGCTTCTTCTCTACTTCTTGCTGTGGTCTACATTTGTATCCCTGGATGTGGAAGTTGGCTTTATTTGCCTTCTATATACAGCTGTTCTGAAACATCTGGTTGGTTAATCTAGTAACATGCCTCAAATGCCCCCTTTCTGAAAACCCCTGCTCCAGCTTACTGCCTTATCATCTCTTCAATGTGTACTCACTCATATTTTAGCAATTTCTATTTAAAGAAATAGAACTTATTGAATAAATCTAAGTGTATGGGTAGCAAGAGCACTTCTCATGGTTGTCTGAGCAAGCATATAACTTCAAAGAGAAGAAAATTCAAATTTTAAAACATTCTCAAAAGCTGCATTTCATTGGGATTTTTGTGGGAAAAATAAAAGAAATGCTCTTTCTTCTGACAAATCCTTCTCCTCCTTATTTTGCCATTCTTGTCTGCTGGCTTTTCTTTCCTGCATAGATCACTTTACGGCTACAAAGTTACCTCTAGCAATGTCACATTCAACTGCAAGAGAGAGAAGAGCAAAGAGGCTGCCAGCAGCACAGGCTTCTGTTCTGTTCATTTTGTGTGCTTTGATTTAAAGTCAGAGAAATCTTTTCCAGCACCTTTACCAATTTAGTCACTTCTTCCTTACAGGCTTTATCCCCATCACACAGCCACTTCTCACATCCTGGAAGATTAGGGAATGAGCATTAGCCTTCTTTGAACAGCATAGATTCCTGTACCCTGATGCACAGCTTCCTTAACAGTGGGTCGAGACACTATATGAGGTTATATAACTAGATGTGAAGATTGTGAAAAGTATGGCACCAATAAAGGGTTTTCAAAAGAGCAATGACCTACAATGAATTGAAAATCAAACATAAATCTGAGATGTTTTAGACATTGCCCGTCTGTGTAATATTGTATGAGTTCACTGCAGCCTTGGTTCTAAACAGAAAATACACATACATGTGAAAATATACAGCTGTTTTGTTCATAATAATTCAAAATTAGAAACAGCCAAATGCCTGTGATCTAAATTCTCAGACATCCATGCATACCTATGCTTAGTAATAAATTATCACTACATTCAGTGACAGAAATGACTCTACAACTGAAAATATCAGATGAATAGATTTTATCTTTTGGCTTTACTTTTTGTAAATTATCCATTTCTTCTATATTGTCCCATTTGTTGGAATGTAAGTTTTCAAAATGATTGTATGAATTTCCAGATATCAATGGTGTCTGTTGTAACCACTCTCATCACCAATTGTATTAATTTGGCAATTTGATTCTCTCTCTCTCTCTCTCTCTCTCTCTCTCTCTCTCTCTCTCTCTCTCTCTCTCATTTTTGCTAGAGCTTTGTTGGTCTTTATAATCTTTTCAGACATCCAACTTTTCATTTGATCAATCCTATATATTTTTCTTTTAGTCTCTATGTCATTAATTTCTGCCCCAATCTTAATTATTTCTTGCCGTCTAGTAGGTGTGACTTCCTTTTGCTTTTCCATAGTCTTATTTTCCATAGCAAAATAAGTTTGCTTTAAATATTAAGTACATGTTAAATGTTTTAGAATTGTTTCAGGCACAAAGTAAGTTCCTGACAAAGGTTATTTATTTGACATCGTTATGATTTAATTTTTTAAATATTTTAAGAAATATTGGAACAATTTGAAATTTTTTAGTTTTATATTATTGAATTGAAATTAAAATGAAATACAGATTTGTCATTTGTGTTAAAGATATCCAATGTTAAACATTCAAAAATTTACAACTTTTTGAGCATTCATACAATACTCAAAACATTTATATTTTTTGATTTTTTATTTTGACATTAGGGACATACAAGTGACACTTATGCAAGCATTTAAAACTCCAAAAGTTCTTGAGGTCATCTTAGATTTTCTTCATTCAAACATTTCAAATTTAAGATCTTCAACTATACTATGACATAGGTTGCACATTTCTATTCAAAATAATGACAATATTTAGTTACCCAGTGACAAGCTGAACAACTCTGCACACCTCTGTTTTCTCATCTGAGAATGAAAATTATATTAACACCTAATAATAAGTTTGCTTCAAATATTAAGTACATGTTAAATGTTTTAGAATTGTTTCAGGCACAAACTAAGTTCCTGACAAAGGTAATTTCTAAGCACAAATATATTTTAGATCTCTGTAAATAGAGGAGTTTTAAGGAGCATCAAGGAGGAAATGGACTAGGGCCACTTTCTGGAGACAGCACCACCAGGCCGCTCTCTTCAAATCTTGCCTCCGCAGTTGTCAGGAATGACAGCTTCCCCAAGGATCTGTGAATTCCTTTGAAGAGAATCTCCCATCTCGGTTCCTAAAATGTTCGTGCTTGGGTGACATGACTAAAGGCATAAGTTGTGCTTCCTTTTATATTGCAATAACACATTTACCTTCCATAGGAGTCCTTTATTATGCATACATGCTCTGAACTGATGCCTCTTCACTTTTTTCATTTTTATATAAAGTTTGAGATCATTTGCTCAGGGAATGATCTCACCTGCAATGGTTTAGTTCTTCTCACATTAATTACCATGTTTTTCAATCTTACATAATTTTTTGCCATATTCCTTCTCCAGGGATACACCAAAAAGAGAAACACTATAATTACCAAGGTTAATGATTTTTTTTGTTTAGAAGGAGCTCTCTTAGAGGAATTTCCATTTAACATATGGGTTCTCATGCTTCCTGCTTCCTGGACATTGTTAAATAAAGATTCATAGCATACCTGCGTTCCACCGTCCCATAAGGAGCAATAAAGGATAACATTTCAGCACACAGACTGGGGAGTGTATTCTTTCAGCTCTTACATGTGAATTCCGCTGTTGGCATTCGGTTTAAATCCTGGACATTTTAATATTGGGTTCTTTTTATTAGTTTAGACTGAATTTTCTTCATCACAAAAATATTACAAGCAGATTCTTTCAGATACTCTTTAAAATGGCATTCATTGAGACACACAAAATATGCAGCAGAAAATAACAAGTACCAGAACATCTGTTCTATATCCATGATTCGCTATGGAACATGGGAAAAGTCTCCTAAATACCTCTAATTTAATGGCTTGTTCTTTCAAAACTTTTACAGAAGACATATGTTATCTTTGCATTTAAGATAAACTCATTTCTTGTTCTTACTATTGTCATCCCTCTAGCTGATAATGTTTACCTTAAGTATGTGAGCTAGACCGCTATTCTCTCAACACTTTGATATCTCACTTATCAATGCACTGATAATTATTACACAGGCAGTGGCTCCAGTCCAAACTACATTCCTGATTTCCAGGCAAGTGTAGTGATCAATGTTAATTACCAACCTGACTTTTAGGAGGCAGACTACTGGGCCCACCTGAGATATTCTGTAGATCAAGGTTGACCTCTAGTTGTGCCTATGAAAACTTTTAATTGATTATATTAATTGATATGAGAAGAACCAAAGCCTTACAGGTGGCATCATTCCCTAAGCAAGTGATCCCAAATTGTATAAAGATGGAAAGTGAAGAAGCAAGCAAGCAAGGATATATTATTACTTCATTGCTCTCTGTTCTTGCTGGGGGTGTAGTGGGTTGCTTCAAGCTTCCGCAGATGCAGCTTCAACATGTTGGACTGTAACCTGGAATTGTGGACCAATTAAACCAATTTCCATCTAAGTGACTTAGGTCAGGTATTTGAAATGAAACTAAAACAAATCTATTCCATATCTCTGCAATCAAACCTTGACAACTGAAATCATTAATAGGGTCATATTATTAAAAATGAAAGATTAATAGTTCATTGCCTTTTAAATTATTTTTCTGGGCAAATCATCCCTGATGTGTTCAATTTGGTTGTCTATTTTCAGCTCTTAACTGTGATCTCTGTTGCTGTAAATAACACTTCCTGGCTTCTATGCAGCTCATTCTGACTTTGGTTCTGTTCCTGGTAGCATCCTCACCTTTTAGGTCTCAATTGAAATGCCACTTTCCTCACGATGTCTTTGTGCCCACTCATAGTAATGAGAGCTGATTCTTCCTATATTTTCCTTCTCCTTTCATTCAAAACATTATTGCAACTCTTTTTCAATTGCATACAGTTCCTAGTTCCTTGAGCGTCACTATATTTCCTAATCAAATTTATGCTCTACATAAACTAAGCTTAAAACACATTTTCTGTGATTAATTAATTACAATGAGAATATGTTCTATTTGTTTTATTAATGCAGATGTCAATAAATAAATTCTCTTTACTCATAGAAATTTAATACTGTGAATTAATTGTTCAGTGTGTGTAGCAAGTATTGAGGTACAAGAAGAAAACTGAATATTATACAAAATATGCTTATTACATCAATTGCATTGATGACTCTTGTTGAATGCTCTCCTTTGCATAGAGTAAAACAAATGCCAGAGGCTTTATCACTTATATTACCATTGAGTCTATTTGGTGTTGTCCCTGGAGTCAGTAGGACTGGTAGTGAAATTGTAGGCAATGGTGGTAGTCAGGATAGCAATGCTGAGGGTGTTTTTGCTGGAGTGATAGTGATAATGTACTGGCAGATGTAAGCCAACCAATGCTGTTAGACTTTATCATGAGTGATGATGATAATCAAGTAGTCACTAGTAGCAATGATGATAAGGAAAATTGGCTACCTAGGGAGTTAGGAAAGTGATGCAGTCCTGATTTGTCTGCAAATTTCCTGTTATTTGAGAAATTATTTAATCTTTCTGATTATATGTAATAGAGGTATAATGCTGACTTTAACAAATGGTTCCAAAAGTATCTTGTTTTTGCTTTGCAAAGCGTCCATTTTTCTGTCTGCAGTTGCAGTATATAAACTCATTTGAATTCTTTTTCTTATTTCTTTGCAGCTCCTGATAATAGTTTTTAATACTGTGTTCTCACTTGTTTGAGAGAGAGACAGAGATAGAGACAGAGACAGACATACAGAGAGAACAGGTGCAAACATACCACTGAAAGACAACTTGTCAGAAATCAGTTCCCTCCCCCCACTGTGTGGAATTTGGGGATCACATTCAAGTAACCAGATTTGCATACAGGTCCCTTTAGCTACTAAGCCATGTAGTCATGTTTCTCCTTGACTTTCTAGTTAAGGAAGCTACTTTATTTCTTGGTGTGCTTGTATGTGTGTATACATGTGTATTGTGTATTTTTCTGAACAAATCTACCTTTCATCTCTGTGGTTGAAGTAATTCTGAATCCCATACTGGAAAGACAAGGGGACACTGTTTTAGTATTCACAATGAATGAAAAGAAGGAGAACATCTGCTGCTGCTTCTCTGATATTGCATTAGTTACTCTTATGTGTTACTGTGAGAGAACACCAAAGTCAAGCAATTTAAGGGAGAAAGAGTGATCTATTCAGTTTATGGTTCCAGAAGAGAGATATAGTTTTTCATGGAGGACATGGCATGGCTGGTGGCAGAAGTTAGAGGAGGCCTAGGTCAGGAGGCTGAGAGCTGCAATATTCCTGCCACTAAAGCCAGCCTCTCCAGGAGTTAGGGTGGGACTAATCCAACTCAAGGCCAACCCCCTGTGACCACTTTTCTCCATCAAGGCTTCACTTGTCAAAGGTGCCATGACTTTCCCAAACACTTGAGACTGTGGGGGACACATTTCAAACCATGACAGAATTAGATGTACAATAGTGAAGCTTCTAGCTAGTAATAGTTACTTAAAATTATACAGAATCGTTGAATGGTTAACGCAAAGCAGATTTGATTGAGCAAACAGTTTAAACAGAAAGATGAGTATTAATGATATTCAGCAATTTCTTATATCTAAAATGAGGCCTCCTGAAAAAAAATTGATTTGCCTTAAATTGCCTACCTTTGAATCAACTAACTAATCTTTCAAAGGAATTAAAAGAAAGGCCTTTTTCCACCGCCTTATTGCTATGGTCATGTGAGTACAATATTATTATTGTAGTTTCAACAGAGTCACTAAAGGAAAACACCCATTTCTATGGAAGGTAGGCTGAACAGTATTGAATGAGAGGTATTTCTCTAGAGATTGTAAGACATAAATAGGAAGCTTAATGGCTTATTTTTAAACATGAAAGTATCAGGATAAAAAACAATTGTTTTAAGAACATTTAATGTTTGATTTGGGGACATTATTTGAAAAATAATGTCCCCAAATCAAACATTAAATAGTCTTAAAACAGGGTACGATTAAAGATATCATTGCTCTGTCCTCAGAAAGCAGACGTCTGTATCAGAGGTCTGGCAAGGCAGCACTTTCAATCAGTGGTTTATCAATTTGCCCTTTGACTTTGATTCTTTTCCAAACAGCTGGTCTTGTTTTCACAGGGGATTTTTGAAGATCATGGACTTTGAATTGAGAATGAAGGTTCTAAATCCTCTCCTCTCCACGTTGGTTTATCCTCTTGATGAATATAAGCATAAGTAATTCATACACAGAAACAAGGACTTATGCCCAGCACACATAAAAGTATATAGAGATCTCATAGCTTTCATGTGCTCTTTCAAGCACGGCACCAGTTGGTGTACTGCCATGACATCCACCCCAATAGCACATGCTGGACTTGGCAGGAAAAGAATATTTCTCACATTCTTTACCTTCAGCCTTCATTTCTGCATCTTTCTTCTTTCTATTTCTTCTCAAGAAACCTCTTTGTTCTGTTCATCTACATTCATCCACTTGTCTTAATAACTGAATTTATGAAATTATTTTTTATCTATATTCCTTTGGATGTTTACAATTCTAAGGAGGAATTTGCATCAAAATCTTTCAAAGTTCACATAAACTCCCAGAACTTTGCAAAGCCTGTTGTTGCTCCTGGAAGAACATCCGGCATCAATTGATCCATTAATGTATCCTAATCCTGTGAGTGTAGCCCACTTTATACTAGCTTTTGGGAGCAGAAAGGGATCAAAGTCGAAACTCATTTGATTTCTAACTTATTCATCTAGCAATGCAAATGTTTGTCAGAACTATTTAATATGAGAATATTTTCACTGCTTTGGTAAATCTCCTGAAAAGAATCCTCTGAAGAAAGGGAAATGAGTGATTTACCAAAAAAATGGGTACAACTGAAAAAAAGATTAAAACGATTTCCTAACTTTGAATCCATGTTTTATGAGTGGTTCTATGTAGTGGATATATAACTTGTATATTCTCATAATTTAGGTACTTTTAAGTACAAAATTTTGACCACAAAATTTTATGGTGAATAAATTATAAAGTTAGATGTCATGATAAAAGCCACCTAATTCTTCTAATACCTTAGTTCATTTTCACTTGGTCTTATTCTGAAATAAATTTTTGGTTGTCTACAAATCTGATAAGTCATTACTAAGGACATTCAGAAATTTGAGACTAGATAAGTAGTTTTGTCTTGGAACTTCAGTAGAAAATGACAATTAGTCACAATTAATAATATCTGATGCTAAATAATATGATCATTTTTACTTTTCTCTCACTTTTCTTACAAGCACTATCACTTCTTTTCTGAAAACCAGCACAGATTATCTCCTTTTCAACAAGTTTCCAGTTTTTCCAGAGCTCAGGTACTGAAATCTCTTGGTCTTTAATGTATGTCCCTAAGATAAACCAATTGTGTTTGCGAGGAGAATCTATGACTTTTCCTTCAAGCCTATGTATAGAAATCATGTTGTTTTTAAATTATAATAACGATATTCCAAGTCTGACAATAAGAAATTTTTCTATTCCTAAAATCTAATGGCATCTTGTGAGGAAGATGTATTCTTCTGTAAGATACTTATGACAACAAACTAATTGTTATAAAGAACTAGCTTCCAAGAGAGTTTCAAACCCAGAATCACACAAAAGCCCCTGATAGACCAAATGGGACACAAAAGCAAACAAAAGTATCCGGAAATGGGAAAAAGACTCAACAGGAAAGTGGGGACTGCCCAGGAAGAGGGGACAGAGATAAGAAAATGTGTGTGGGGGGTGATCAGAATAGATTATACACAGGTAGGACTTGTCTAAGAGCAAAATTCATCATCAGAGAAAAATGAAAAGAATTAAAAAATCAAATATTTGAACAGTCAAATGGTTCATTTCAAAGTTCATATTCTTTTTCTAAATCTAGAATTAATTCATATTGATCCTTTTACTTTCCCATAATTTAGGTACTTTTAAGTACAAAATTTTGACCACAAAATTTTATGGTGAATAAATTATAAAGTTAGATGTCATGATAAAAGCCACCTAATTCTTCTGATACCTTAGCTTCATTTTCACTTGGTCTTATTCTGAAATAAATTTTTGGTTGTCTACAAATCTGATAAGTCATTACTAAGGACATTCAGAAATTTGAGACTAGATAAGTAGTTTTGTCTTGGAACTTCAGTAGAAAATGACAAAGTATTCATAGCCCAGAAAAAAATACCTAGACATTTAATGCTTGCTCTAAAAATTAAAGTATTCAGAATTGGAGTATGAACTTCCATCATGATTGTTAAGTAGGACACTTAGCCTAATTTATAAATTTAATTGTATGAGGTATGAAAAAAAAAACAAGACTCCAGAATTTTAAGTCTTTTTATACCTAATGTACTCTTGGTAAGGAATCCTGCCCTCCTACCTCAGGAAAGCAAAAGCTCAACCAACATGAAGAAGAAATAAACAATGGGTTCTAGAGCCCTAATGAGGATACAAAGTTTGTGCTATCATTAAGAGAGATTATGAGGCTTTCACTGGTAAATGACAGGAAAATATGTTTTAGAAGGCAATTAAATGAGACGTTTACAAGACTTTAATAACTGAGAAATAGAAACATGTAGAAAGCCAGACTGAAGTTTTGAAAGTTAATAACTTTATTTTGTCATGAGACAGTACTCATAAGCAACTTAAGATACAAGGGAGAGATTTACTTGCCATAAGGTTCCAGAGGAGATATGGTGGGACATAATCACATGGCTGGAGACAGAAGTAGGAGGTCTGTTCAGATCACTGCAGATATCAGGAGGCAAAGAGAGGGACACCAAATTCAAAGGAAGCATGGTTTCACTATCAAACCTCCCATCATGCCCCTGTGGTATGTCTTATTTCAGCAAGCAGCCAGCTCCTAATGGTGCCATGACCTTCTCAAGCATTATCACCAGCTAAGGATAAAAACACCTGAGCCTATGAGGATAAACTGACATTCAAACATGACAATATAATAAATAAGTGGGATGCATGACCAACAGAGAAGCATCAACCTCCTCAAAGTAAAGTTGTGCATTATATGTGTGTATATATATATATATGTGTGTAAGACATATTATCATCGTCTACACAAAGAATGAAACCCTATCCATTCACTGGGACTTTTCAGAATTAAATAGTGTCATATTTAACGATCCAAGGTAACCCACAAAGACTACTTTCACATAGCATAGTATCTGGCCTAAAATAAAGACATCGTATCCCTGTCCTGGATTTAAGAATATCATTAGCATTTAAGGCAAGATTCAGAAAACTTCAATATAAGGATACTCATCATACTGAATTGTGTGATGTAAATTCTACATGAGTCAATATATTTTAAACCATGACACTTTTTATAACACTTTTTTAAATTTGTAAATCAATACTTTTTTCTTTTAATTCATACTGGACTTCCATGGTTCTAGCTACTGTACATTAAGATTTGGCCAGGGAGCCTTGTATGTCCCTAAGAACCACGATACTTTTGATAAAGACCTTTTGCTGATGTTGTGCATGTATGGAGGACTGGTGAATTTTCTAAACATATTTTACAAGGTTGAAAAAGGAATCCTGGACTTTCAAAGGATAAATATGGCTAAATAAATATGAAATATAAGAAATTTTAAAAGCTCATCTGGAATTTAAAAATCTTAGCTGGCTATAGACATTAGTTAAGCTTATACAACAAACAAGTAGTATATGAAACTCAGAGCTTTGCTCTAAACAACCCCTTTTTAATGGGTTACATAAAAAACAGTTGTGTCCAATTAATATTTGTAACTTATGGACATGAAATTTTGCGTTTATAGAAGTATAACATAGTATTTACAAATACTATGTTTTGTTATTAAAATTTTTTTTCAAAGAAATAGTTCAGGACCTGAAATACTAAATATTTATTCTTGAAGGTTTATTGTTGAATTCTTCAAGAATAATCTTCAAAGGTCAAAATGAGTTGCCTCAAGCAAAGTCCATCTACAGTCTTTCCTCCACCCAATCATACTTTTTTTTTAACCTTCTCAGTCTCAGTTCCAGAAGTGGTCAGGTAACATTGAGCATGGTGACCCAGTCTCAAGCACAGGCTATCTTAAATCAATTATGTACATAGATATATTCCAAAAGTAAGATATAAGGAAATGGCCACATGTGGTATGAGTTTTGTTTTGTCAACCAAGCCTATGAAAAGATGTAAGTAAAATATATTGAGTGCTAAACATGTGCCAGGCACATTTCTGAAGCTTTACATAGACTTCTTTAGTTTCAGTACAGTAGGATAGGTGTTATTGCTATCTCCATTTTCATTTAGGAATCTAAATGTAGAGACAGTAAAGGACTTGCTTTCTATCACATGGTGCATTAATGATAGCACTGTGCTTTGATGGGCAAAAGAAATTATGCAAATTATCTCCTTTCTGATTCCATAGACTTTATCTACAGTGAAAAGAGAATAATCAAAAACTAAATGTCATTGAGAAATTTAATGTTTACATATAGCTAAGGATAAGGAATGGTAAAATGGACCTCAGAGATAAAATATTTACTCTTAAAAGGGGAAGAGGAGGGGCTGGAGAGTTGGCTCAGGGGTTAAGCCTCTGCCTTGCAGGCGGAAGGCCCTGAGCTCGGATCCTAAACCCCACGTATAGACGCTGGGCGGAAGTGGGGGGCGGCCTGCGCTTCTGGTCCTGGTAGGATGGAGCCTGTGAATCCCGTGGCAGAGTAAACAAGGAGGAGGTTGAGGCGTCCATGATAGTTCCCGAATTTATCTGTGGTTCTACACACACACATACATACACACACATACATACACACTCACACACACATACACGCACAAATGAATAAATAATAAATAATAAAAAATTTTAAAAAAGGGGAAGAGGAAGTAGCCCAGTACTTTAAAGTACTTGTTATATAAGCAAAAGGAACAAGCAAAAGTTCAGATACCCAGATCTCTTACAAAATGTCAAATATGTGTGGCAGTGCTCCTACAATTCTGCCTATAGAAAACAGAGACTATGGATCCCTAGAACAAGTTGGATATCAAGATGAACTATAATGATAAGCTCTGTGTTTGATTAGGGGTACTTTTTCAAAAAGAATAATATGGAAGAATAATAGATCATGATTCTCAAATCAATCTTGGGCTTCCACATGAACACACACACACACACACACACACACACACACACACAATATATGTGTATCACCAAACACAGGAGAACATGAATACACACATGTGCATGCCACATTTACATATACATGAAACTGGTAAAAGAAAAAACAAATAAAAGGCTTATGTAATGGTTAATGTTGATAAATTAGACACATATTCTCTGACACTGAGCACAAAGCAAGAATGTCCTTTCACCATTTCTAGTCAAAATAACACTAGAAAATCCAATCAAGTGTATGTACTGAGACAAAAAAAATTCAAATAAAAATTATATTCAATGAGAAAGGAGAAATAAAATCCTTTATTTGCAAGTAACATGTCAGTTTTTGCAAAAAATAAAATTCCAAAGAATTAGCCAAATAAAGTCCTTGAAGCTAATAAATGAGTAAAAGAAATTTTTAGGGTTCAAGGTTAACATCATGTTGTAGTTTGCCTGAATTGTTGCTGATAAAAATCAAGACATAACAGTTTAAAAGAACAAGTGATTTATTATCTCTTATGATTGTCTGGTTACAGTTCTTAGTCCAGTTTGACAGGAGAAACCTCACCAGCAGCAAAAACAGAGAAAACTGGTCTCACTATATCCCCAAAATGGCTGAGAGAGGGACAATTCTCACTTGCCAGACCAGCATGTCTGACCAAGTATATAAGAGAAAGCTAACCTTCTCAGGCAGTTCCCTCCACCTTATTTACCTTCCCAGGCAAACAGGCTTGATTTTTCCCATCAACTAGACAATCTCTTGCAAATTTGTTCTGGGTTTAGCTCAACTAATTCTCTTCAAATGTGCCCAGAGCTTGAACCCTCAACCATCAAGTTCACACCTGTATTTAACTATGAAACATAAAAATTTCAGTTAATATCTACATATCTTCAACAACTGAAATCGGAGTTTAAGAAGTTATATTTGCAATGGTGCCAAAAGTGAAATATTTAGGCATTAGCATAAGATTACTGTCCAGATACCTACTGAAAATCTGATAAGAATTGTGAAAAAAAATCATAGTATATGGGGAAGATAGTCTGTTTTAAGAATCACAAGAACCAGTGTTAATAAAATATCAGTTCTTCACAATTCAATCCACAGATTCAGCATGATTTAGACTAAACCAAGCAAGCTATTTTGCATATATCAACAAGCTTATTGTAAAGTCTATATGAAAAGGCAGGTGACCTACCATGGTTGAAATGTGAGTTACTCCCTAAAGCTCGTGTAATATTTTGCAAGGTTGTGGAGCCTTACGTGGTGGAACCATGACAGAAAGAGATCTGTCACAATAACTGGATCTTGAGATTTGGTAGCCCAGCCCTGCTTCCTCTGAGTTTGTTCTTGTTCTCTCTACATGTTTGAAGGTGACAAGGACCTGAACCAGCCTCATGCTTCTGCCTCCAGTCATGATTTCTGCAGTATGATACCTCATATAATGGGCTATATTTCTTCTAAAATATTAAGCCAAATAAAACTTTTTGTCCTGTGAGTCGAGCATGAGTGTTGTCTCCAGTAAAAAGTAACATCAAAAGAACCATAATATCCTACATAATGTCAAAAGATAGATATGAATACAGACATTAACTGACCAAGACTTACTATAAATCTTTGGCAATCAAGACAAAAATGTAAGCATACAGATCAATAGATCAATAGAATAGAAACTACAGCCCCCCGCAAATATACCGGATTAAATTTTGACAAAAAGTCAAAGCAGTTCAATGAACAAAATATAATTGTTTCAATAAATTATGATGAAAAGAATTATGAGCATATGGAAAAAGAATAGTTTTGTTTGTTTTGTTTTTGTTGCTGAGTTTACACCGGGGGTCTCTGGCAAAATTTACATCACAATTAAGAGTAAACATAAATCTAAAATGGATAAATCCTCCAGAAAAAAAAATCAGCGGCGCGCAGTGGGGGCAGAGCCCACCCCGCAAGTTGGCGCCGCTACATCTCGTGCGTTCCTTCTCCCGGCTGCTGGCCCCCGCGTGGCTCCCGAGCGCCGCGTCCGCACGGACAAAGTTCTACGTCCAGGAGCCACCCAACGCCAAACCCAACTGGTTGAAAGTTGGACTAACCTTGACCACCACAGCTGTGCTGTGGTTCATTCTCATCAAACAACACAATGAAGATGTTTTAGAGTATAAAAGAAGAAATGTACTGGAATAAAGTTGGGAAGACTTAAAGAGTTTGCTCCATAGAATGATCACAGCAGTTTCCCTGGATACACCAGTCTGTTGAGTCCTGAATGTGAGAGAAATGTCATGCAGATCTGAACCAAGTCAGGGTTTGTTTTGCAACATTATATCAAAGAAATAAAAATATCGTGTTCTTCAAATGTAAAAAGAAAAATCAGCAAAATATCAAGGTGACTTTGGGCTAGGTAAGGCAATTTTAACTTGCAATATCAAAACCATGATCAGTGAAAGAAAAAAAATTGAATTATTAACAAGCTGAATTGTGTTAATATTAATAACTTCTCTCTTTTTTAATAATTTCTCTCTTTAAAGACATAGTTTAAAGAAAAAAGAAGAACTAAGGACTGTGCAAAACACATATCTGACAGAAGACTCTTATCCAAATTATACAACCTTTCAACTCCAACAATCAGGAAAATGGAAACTCAATTTAAAAAGGGCCAAAAAGCACATATCCAAAGAGACAGTTTATCATAGAAGGTAAAAGATGGCAAATAAGACAACGAAGACAGTGAGGTAACTCTGCCCATCTATCATAATACACAAAACTCACAACACTAGCAATGATTGATGATGGCCAGGATAGAGAAACAGGCAATCTCACTAGTGTTAGTGAAAATGCAAAATAGCACAGGCATGGATGATATCTTGGTGTTTTTCTACAAAACTGTATGTAGTCTTGACATATAACCCACAATCACTGTCTTAGGTATCTGGTCAACTAATGCAAAATACAAGAAGTCTACACATGAATATTTATAGTCCCCTTATTAATAACTGAAAACCTGGAAGATGCCAAAATGTCATTCATTAGGAAGTGAATGACAAATAAAAATAAATAAGTTCTCAAGCCATGGAAACAGAATTGAATATTAAAGGCATATCACAATGTGAAACAGATGAATCTGAAGTGATCTCAATTAGATGACAGTCTGAAAAGGTCAAAATTATAGCTTGTGGGATCTAGAAGAAGATAACAAGGCTGAGTAGGTGAAGTGAAGGGACGGCTTAGGTCAGTCAAACTATTCTGCATGATATTTTAATTTTGCATACAAAATCTTCTGTTTTGGTCAAAACTCAGAGAATTTTAAAACCCAGAGAACAAATCTAAATATATATCTAACCTAGGAAAAATTTCATTTAGGAGTCAGGGGAAGCCAGAATGGAATGCAAAATATGTCAAAATAATCTACCCGTAAAATAAATACATGAGGCAGACTCACCAAGGATGGTGAAGAAAAGATAATATTGTAAGTAACTTTGTAAAAAGGAAAAAAAAAAAAAACCTAGTGTCTGTATGACTCAAGGCAAAGGAACTGCATAATCACTGAGCTCCACAATAGTGTCTCCCATGGGTCGGTTGGTAAGAAATTCTGATACTACTATATATGCAAACCTGAACAGAACAATTGGGTAAATGGTTGGTGGGTGTGGTTACTGCAGCCAGACTTTTCACTGCTGTCCTGGGAGTTCACAGTTGAGCATGGGAAGAAGCAAATTGACACATCTGGTAATGGTTGAGAACTGGAAATATCAGTATGAATTCATGTTTAACTTAATGCACACATGTATAGTTACATATAGAAATACCCTTGCTCAGGGAGGCACAATTATCATTGCTCCAGTTTCCAAAGTCAATGTCTATAGTTGAGCAAGATCCCACTTTGTGCTAACATTGACAGATGTGAGCTGGCAGTGCAGTAACTTAACCTGCCCCCATTTTCCAGTAACTACTCAAGACCCAATACACATGTAATCTCACCATCCTCATCAGCTGTTGGAATATGTGGATCATACCACACAATGGGAAATAATAGAACCAGAGACTTCAGTTTTGACATGAGCTGTGATTTTGGCTTGTCTCTTTGGTGACTGTATGTTAGAAATTCAATTTAAAAAGTATCAAGCATGGTAGTTTACTATCAAATATATATATATATATAATTTTATATATATATATATAATTAATACTAAGACTTCTGTTCTGATATAGTGTCTATTTTCTCCCATTCCACTGTTGTTTGGGCAAGTTTACATTATCTATCAGGCATGTGCTCCTCGACAATAAGGAGGACTTAGAACCCATTCAGAGAATAATTGATTAACCTGAGTGCATTACATACCCAAGATGCATCCTGTTGCAATGGAAGATTGAAGATGAGGAAAACCACAAGTGGCCAGAGTGCAGCATATAGGTGACCATGGAATGCCTAGCCCTCATCAGGTAATCGAAACCACTCCAAGACTCAGGGAACCTAAAAGAAAGGGATCAGTAAGATTGTAAGAACCTAAAGGTGGGGATTGATACTGCCTACCATGACACTCCCGTCATGGGCTACATCCAGGAGCCCATTGCAATGAGATCTACTATCATCAGATCTCATAAAGACTGACAAATTAATATTCACCCATGGAAAAGGGAGGATCTCAGGAGGAAAAAAACTACTCTCAGAGAGAATCATTGGGACAAGTACCAGACAAGTGAAGGGGAGGATCTCCTCCTGTAGACATGTCCATTGGAGGGCTATTTACACTACCATAAATACGCTGACTCATGCTAGCACAGGCATTTAAAAAAGAGGCTTCAGTCCATTCTTGCAGAGGGACATGAGCAGGGGGCAGGGGGAAACACAGCTGAATTGGTGAGTGTAAAGGAGGGCAGGAGAGGAAAAGAAGGAATTGGAGGGCAAGGACATGAACTTATTTTGTTTGTATATGAAAACTTAATAAAGACTTTTAAAAAGTGCTGAGTATGTCTACATTCAGAATTTTTTCAATAAATTTTACTGTTTACTGTAAGAAATAAATATCCTTAGCTGAGAATCATTTGCACCTAAGTAAACATTGAGGTACCCAGACAGTAGATATTAATACTAATAAAATGAACAGGAATCCTAAGAGAAATGACCAATCTAAAACTGGGTCAAAAATATGTATCATGAGCCTGGAACATCTCCTAGAACCAAAAAGTAAAGAAGTGCTAAAAAATGTATTCAATGCTGGATGAATGATGTCAAAGCCCATAGGAAACATCTAAACCACTAATGCCAGTCAATTGGAAAGATGGATATTTGAGCAGGAAAGTAAAGTAACATTGAGTTATAACCTGTTAAGTATATATCTATGAGTTCAGGCTTTCATGAATGAATAGGAAAGGAAAAATTCTCCCATATAGTAAAACTCCAAGCAATTGTTATAGTAGCTGCACATCTCAGTAGCACTCATATGTACATTGCTTTCCAGAGAAAACTATGGAAAGTTGAGAGGGGTGATGTGAAAAGAAAGTTTTGCAAAGGAGAAATCTAGTAAAGACTACATCGATGAATTGCATCAGTAGTCATAATCATTGATCAGATGATCTTTCAGATGAGATGATAGGAACAGAATTTTATCTCTGTGGTCTCTATCTCTAAAAAAAATCCATAACTTCAGCTCAATCATAAGAAAATATTAGACAAACTCTGAGGGAACCTTCTATAACATATGACATAAATGCTTTTTAAACTGTGAAGGTCATACAAAACAAAGAAAGTCATAGAATCAACTTCAGGAAAGAAGAGCCAAAAAGGGACAGGATTGCAGAAGTTGCAAAGTGAAGGTAATCCTGAGACAACATCAAAAACATGACCTCTGGTAACAACTGAGAACCTCCAAAGAGAATATAAACTTCAGCTACAGTAACTCATCAATATTGGTGCATTAAATGTATTATTATTATCAGTGATTCTGATTGTAACATCGCAACAATAGGCAGTTTGAGTGGAAAAATTACTTCACTATCTTCATGTTCTTTTTCTTTTTTCTTTTTTGTAAATCTAAAGCTGTTCAATAGAATAAATTTTTTTAAGAAAAGATGTAGTTGGAGAATGCCAACAGAAGAAATTGAATTTGAATCCCAGGTTCCATGTAAAAATGCCATGGGGAAATGGCAGGGGCTGGCACTTCCAGCCCTGATGGGTGGAGCCTGGGAAATCCAGGAGACAAAAGCAATCCAGATGATTCCCAGGATGACTGGTCTCCCACAGGGACATACAGAGTTCTCTCTCCCTCTCCCTCCTTCTCTCTCTCTCTCCTTCTCTCTTTCTCCTTCTCTCTTTCTTTCTCTTTCTTTCTCTTTCTTTCTCTTTTTTACTCACACACACATAAAGTTTTTTTTTAAAAAAGAGCCACTTCATAATTATAGAAACTGCAGTCATATTTAATACCCAAAGTGAAATACTTAATCCAGCTATCTCAATAGTTATCTGACCTTGCAACAGAATAATTTTTATGTTCATAATATTTCATTTTTTCCTACCTAAAGTAGGTTTTATCATCAAATATGTTTTTAACTTGGAATCATCATAGGAAGAGTTCATTTTTGCAATATGCTCACAAAATTGAGATCTAGTCTAGAATTAAAAGGAACAAATCATAGGAGAGTAAGGTTTGAAAGTTTAAATAAAGGATAAATAATAAAATTGCAGGAGATAATCAGTTCACAAACATTAAAGAGGAAAACATCAGCAATCAGGATTTGATTTTAAAAGTAATTCCAATGAATTTATTAATTGAAATTATGAAAGTGTTTATGTAAGCTGAAAGAATATCCTATAAATTTGAAACTTTTTAATGTAAAAATTCATTTGTTTCATCGGGAATATATATAATCCACAATTACAAAGCATTAATTTTTTATCACAATAAAGTTTGGCTTCATTTTTTAAGAACACACTAATATCAGATCAATGGTGATAAGTCAGATCAGAAGTCACCATTTTGTTCATTATCATCAAGGAATTGTGAAGACATGAGTAGATATCATTTTCAAAAGACAAAGGAAAGTAGATAACAGTAATCTGATAAAGGTGGAGGCAGGTGCTTTTATAATTCATTGGCTATATTTGTGACAGCCTTTGAAGACAGATATGACAAGCATGATTATGACTTTCCTTTGAGGTCTGAGTTCAATGGCAGATTAGTAACCTGATAGCTTTTCTATATTTATCATCACAACAGAGAGCCATGTCCAAATCAGTGAACACAAAGCATGGCTTCTTTTCATGTTATTGCAACACCCTATGATAGGTTGAGGCCATCAGACTAGATTGGCTGTGGTTTGCAAGTACTCAGAGGATACTGCTGTGAGTCATTGCTACCTCTGCAGGACTGATGGACAATTAACAGGAAAAATATCTTCTGAATGTACAGGGTATGATTCACAATGTCTGTCCTCAGATTAAATTATTACTTCTTTAAGGGTGAGAGCACCTTATTTTGTCTGCTCACTTGAGGAAATGGACAGCAGAGCATCAAGCTCAGTTCTTCATTTTCTGCTTAGGTTGAAAGGGAGTGCACATGCCCAGGAAGCTTTCAAGGTATGTCTGGGTGCTCTAATCCCACTCCTAGGAAGCACACTTTGCATGTGTGGGATAAGAGAACATCCATCCTGTTTCATCCTGGAAACAGGAAATAAGCATAAAGACACGAGCTACTTAAAGAACATTTGCTAGTGTTTCTGTCTTAACATAGAAGGTCTCTTCTTTTTTTGAAGAAAAAGGTATTTCTTCACCTTTTCCTTTCTAATTTGCAGCCCCGAAATTGTGGTTGAGGACCATATATCTTGCCCATTTCTGGTACAGAACACTAGCTCTCCTCAGTAGACAGCAGAGCAGAGCTGGACATAAAGACAACAGCAGGTTTCTCTACCATACCCAACCGATAGTCTTTCTGAGTTTTGGGTTTGAGATATTCTGAATCAAATCAAAATCAGAAATCTTTGAAATGGAGAGTCAGGTCTAGATTATTTCTTGAATGTCTTGTTGACATATAGACAGGAAAACACACTAAACACTTTATGTTTTTCATTTCTACATTTTCCCCTTTCAATTCTTGAGTAATTTTGTTGGGCATATTCACATTTTGTAAAACAGAGGTCAGTGTTTTCCTAGCTTTGAAACAAAATTAAATTAAAATTTAAAATGTCTGGGGTATTCCTGAGGGAATGGAGTGATTGTGTGAGCAAGAAGAGAGAGGTAAGATTCTCAGAAAGGGAAAGAGGGTCAGAATATCCAAGTTTCTACAGAGCCTTGATCCATGTAGCAAGACTTCAAAGAGACATGAATGGACTAAGTAAGGCTAATTATACATAGAATCTTGGTGCCTGGGCTTGCCAAAGATTCACCCAGAGGAAACACTCAGACCACAGAAACAGACTTCTTACCGGTGATCAGCAGGGTTTCCCTGTAGTTCCACTCATACAAACTTGATAGATACCCCATTCCCCTCACTCCCTCCACCCCTCCCTGGTTCCCCTCATTCCCTTCCCCCTTTTCCCCTTTCTTTCCCTCCCTCCCTCCCTTTCTCCCAGTCCCCCCCCCCCAATTCCTGGAGCGTCCTTTACTGTGCATGTCAAACTTTCCTCTGGGTTCTCCTCTTCTGATGAGATGTAAAAAATCAGTAGCATTGCTCTTTTTTGTGTTCCCCTTTAGTATAGGAACACTATAAATAATAATTTTTAAGTTACTTTTAATTCTAATATAAGTATACATGGCCAAGGAAAAACCTCAGTTGGTAGTGTTTTCTGGGAAAACAGGAGGAACTGACTTCAATCCCTGGGACCTATATGAAAAAGCAGTGCTTTGTGGCACATACTTAGCACTACAATCTTAGTATGGGAAGGTAGAGTAGGGAGGATTCTTGAAGCTCATCAGACAGTGAGTTTGGCCCAATCATACAATACAAGGTCAGTGAGAAAAACCTGTCTTTAAAAGCAAGATAGATAACACTTGAAGAAAAAACCCAAGGTTGACCTTGAGCCACCACATATATACCCCACACCAAACACACACACACACACACAAATAAATAAATAAATAACCCACACCAACACCATTCAATGCCAAAGCTAGCTTATTGATATCCACCTACTTATTTACCCTGCTTATTCCCATCCAAGGTAATCACCATTTCAGTAGTTCATTTGTCTCTTGCTATCTCTGTTTATCTATCTTTGTCTCTATCTCTATGATTTTATTAGCTAAGTTTACAGTTTTAAAGGCCTATCTCATTCTTTATTGTTTTTATACTTTGAAAAGATCATTATGCTATGTATGAACTTTCGAGGTCAATTTTTATGCCTAATAATATGTTACTATGTTGTGCCTTTATTACTGGGTGGGAATGTACACTATTCATTTGACAGCTATACAATATTCTATTGTATGACTATACCATCATTATTCATTCCCTCCAAAGGATATTTGGTCTGCTTCCAGCTGTTGCTATTGTAAATAGTGTTGATATGAATTTGTTGTATATGTTCCCTGTTGGACATTAGGTACTGCACCCTTCTTTCCCGACCCTCTCCTCCCCAGTCTGGGCTCTGTAAAACTTTCAGAAGAGCATGTCTAACACATGCACCTTGGCTGGAATTCAGGGGCATCCCTCAGGGCCCACAGAGCACCTCCTCTGCAGACACCATATGGAAAAGCGATATGACCCTATGACGGGAAAAGGGAAAAAAATCCTCAAGTGGAGAAAAAACAATGGTTGCCATGAGCAAAAATAAATGCTGGCACCCACCCTAACAAAGACTATGTGATGGTATGAGCCATGAGATTGAGGAAAAGCAAAATAAGTTAGCAAATAAGAGGTCCAATAATTGAGTTACCTAGGGAGCTGGGAGAGTGGAGACTGGAGAAAGTTTAGAGACTAGGAAGTCTCCAGGATGGGTTCAGGACTGGAGAATCTATAGTCATGAGCAGCTTTGGCAAGCATGGCACATCATGCCCAATGCCAGGCTTTGGCTGGCTTAGGGATGACCAATCCCTGGCTTTGCCTGGCTTAGGGAAAGTGACAAGATGTTCCTTTTTCACAATAGCCTTATAACTACCCTAGATACATCTTAATCATCTATGTGAATATGAACCTATCAAGACCATCCATATAGTATTTCAGATAATCCCAGGAATGTGAGAACAGGAGAAAAGAGAAATCTAAGCCAACTTGACATGTATGTGTGCATCTAATTTCAAAGTGAACTGACTCTAGGTAACTGTTGCTACTTAGTCTCAGGCACAATCCTGAGACTACCAATAGCTTTTTAACACTTCAATTTCCTCAATTTCTCTGGTATTACATTCTATCATGAGGCATGAGCCACAGCTGGCACTTAAGGTGATTCATAACTTCTAATTATCCTAGTAATGGAGACTCAAAGTTACTACCTAATTTGAAAGAACTACTCAATTATTTGTAATTCTTTTTCACTGTTCCTTCTGACAAATGTTCTCTTATCTCACCCATCAAGTTCTAAATATCTGTCCAGTTACTTCCAGACTCACTTCTCTTTGTATCATTTATATGAGTTATCTTTTTATTAGCTGCTCATTCCCTTCTTCCCTGCCTGTATCTTCCCATCATCAACCATGAACATACAAAGCAGAACATCACACTACAAATACAGTTCTAATTTAACACCAATCATTAGAATGAGGGTTCCAGAAAGTGAGACATAGTAGATGATTGAGAAATGGGGTGTGATAAATGACCCAGCCTGCTCAGCTCAGCCTATGTGAGCATTCACCTTCCAGTGCTGAGGAGAATGTGGGCCAATGTTTTATTTCTGCAATCTTTCAGTACCAAGGGACTTGATGGACAGATATGAACTAGCTAGACATTGCCTGGGAAGACATCATGTCAAACTTCAACTGTGGTTCAGAGGGAAATTTGACATACACACTAAATGATGTTCCAGGGATGGGGAGTGGGAGGGGGCACTGGGAGAAAGGGAGGGAGGGAGGAAAGGAAGGACAAAAGGAGGGAGGGAGCAAGGGGATCGGGGAGGAGTAGAGAGAGGGAGGGGACCAGGATACCTATTAAGTTTGTATGAGTGGAAAAAATTAAAAAAAAAAAAAAAAAAAAAACTTCAACTGTGGTTAACCAATGGCCAGCTAATAAAGGAGAGCAAAATTCTGCCCCTTCCCTCAGAAAATCAAATGCTGTAATCAAATAAACGCCTGATGGGCCAATCCAAGGCTAGAATTTGAGATTTCATCCTTCAGACACTTTTCTCTGCCTTATCCTCTTTTCCTCTCTGCTTCAGGCTCAGCTTCTAGTGAATAGGTATTATAGTTCTTGCTGAATTAGGGTTCACTGCATTTCTCTAACTTTTCTCAGGGAAACTGGTATCTAAGATTAAGTCTCAATTATGGTAAAGTTCCTATTTTACCATTAAATTTGATTAACTAATAATGACAAACAAAGATCTTCAATAAATAAAGGCAACCCATGTGTTTTTGACAGTATGCCCATGGGTTGCATGAAAAGTTGAACAGGATCAAACTTATTTTCAAATTTCTTTTTTTCTTTTTGACAGTTTCATTTATACATATAAGAAGCATTAGTTGTTGTTTTTTTTAAATTTTTTTATTATTATTATTTATTCAACTGTGCGAATATGCGTGTGTATGTGTGTGCGTGTGTCTGTGTGTGTCTGTGTATGTGTAGAACCACGGACGAATTCGCGAACCACCATGGACGCCTCCACCTCCTTCTGCCCCGGGATTCACAGGCTCCGCCCTACCAGGACCAGAAGCGCAGGGCGCCCCCGCTTCTGCCTGGCGTCTATACGTGGGATCTGGGATCCGAACTCAGGACCTTCCGCCTGCAAGGCGGAGGCTTAACCCCTGAGCCACCTCTCCAGCCCAGCATTAGTTGTTTTTAACCTCCTGTCTCACCATTCTACACCTGCTGAAGGCCTTCCCCCTAAGCTGCCTCTCTATTTTCCTATAATCCTGTGTATATGCGTCACTGAGTTAATAAGGGTTGCCTGAATTAGCACATTCAGCAATTTATTTACTAGAGAAAGGACAACTTATTAGTGGCTACACCAATGAAGAACATGGCTCCAGCATTAATCATCAACAGTTCTACAGGGAGGAATGGAACCTCATGAGCTCTCTCCAATGTCCTGATGGTATGCACAGGGCCCAGTCTTGAGCAGGTAACCACAGCTGCTGCGAGTTTACGAGTGCAATGACTGTATCATGTCCTGGACCAAACCTCATTTTTTTAACTTTATTGCTACAAAAAAAATATAGGAGCAAACTTCACAATATTGTATGGGAAACAAAATTCCCAAACCATGAACAGAAATGCAACATTATTGTACATTTCACATGCAAAGGGAGAAATTCAAAGGAACTCCACTCTGTCCAAAACTCCAACTAAATCCACAGTTCCTGGCTATGATAGTCATGCCACCACACAAATCTCCCAACACAATAAGCAGGATTCATCATCCACCTATGCACAATATCATTCTCTACCAAAAGGACCAAATTTCTGGCATTTAGAAAGTCTGAGAGTAATTTGTGTTCACTTAGAGAAAATGTGAATTTCAAATTTGCATTCTCTCAGGTTACAGAGAGCAGGCTTATCGTGATTAAAAGATGTGCTTGCTGCTGGGTACCTACATCCACTCAAGATAAAACTTTACCTCTGACTTGATAAAGAGAAATCTAGAAAGGTCTTCCCCTCAAACTTCTGATATTCTTCTTACATGATTCTTGGGCAAAGTTTGAGTAATGGTGTCTGTTTCCTCTTTAGTAGACAGTTTTCTTCTTTCTTTCAAATAACCCACATTGTCCCAGCAAGATAGATCAAATTTGCCGCAGAGCCATTTCCTTCTGTCCAAAAACAAAAAGGGACAAGTTGTAAAAGGAAACACAGACAATCTGAAACTGCTCCATCGTGCATAAAACTGAAAAACAACTAAACCTTAATCCTTGTTCCCAGATGCCATGGCTCTAAAGTAAAATTTTACCATCATACAAAAAGTGGAAATAAAAGTTTGCTATAAATTAGATTCATTTAAAACAAGCTCTTCCTTTGGGCCACTACCTTCTTCCTCCTTTCTACACTACCAGCACTAAAAGAAAACTTGCTGACAGCCAGATGGGGGCATAGAGGAGAGAGGCCTAGGGGACCAAGCAGAGGAAATGGCTCCAGGAGAAAGGTATTCTCACCTCCCTGGGTCTGGGTTGCCTTAAATCAGCAGCAATAAAGCTCAAATATCAGAAAGCAGGAAGGACTTCTTTGCCTTGAGGAAAATGTAGGTTATTTCCAATGACTGGGAATTAATGTTTACTATGCTACTGTGCTCTGAAAAGGCTGTCATTTCAGAGAAAGCAGCAGCCACAGGAAGTGGACCACACAGAGTGCTCCAAGAGAAGGATATAGATTTAGTCCCTGCCAAGATATAGAAGAAATGCCTAGAAAAGTTCAATTTGATTTAGAGGGGATTTATTCAGGGTTTTTTGTTTCCTTCTTTTTTTTTCTATTGGAAACTATTTAACTTTGCGTGGCTGAGTGGAAAACAAAGAAAAACAACATATGTGGCTTTATTTTCCCAGGATATGAAGTGCTTTTAGCACACAGAAATTCCAGCAAATTTAATCAGGTGACCCATCTTGAAACTAGGAATTCCTATATAAATTAGTCAAAATATCTTTGATATACCCTTGATAGCTATCTTTTTAAATTATGTGAGCTCCCGCCTCAGGTTGTTGCTAAGGTCCCAAAGTTAGTAAAAGAGGAAATATCAAGCAACCTGTATGCTTATAAAGCATTTCCCTTTTTTTTTAAATTTTGGTATTTCGTATCTTTCTTGTTTATATAGATCCTAGGCAGAAAACAAGTTTGTACATGTGACAAACATAAAGACAAATCAGTCATAACTGAAACTCAATGTATGTTGAATACACTTGGCCACATAGAAGAATTATTGTATGTAAATCAATAGAGAGGAATAAAAATTAGATAATTAGATATGTGCAGCCAGACAGGAAAGCAAGCATCATTAAAGCTTCTCTGTTTTTCTTAAAAAAAACAAACTCTTTCTCTTAATGGTTCTCAGGCAACTGTAATTATTGAGAGCTAAACCTCTGTTCTCATTTCTTCTGTCAAATTAAGCCCTAAAATTAAGTCGCAAATGATTTGATTGATGGTGTTATTTTTCTTCCATTTGGATATTACATACAAACATTTCTTAATGAATCAATAATCCACAGTTCAAATCCACACTCCAATTCCACACCCCAATTCAGAAGGGATTATTTTTATACACATGTGTCCATGCATGCATGAAAGCTTCTGTGTGTGTATATGTGTGTGTGTGTCTGGGATATGGCCATCACCATATCCTTCATGCATTTTTATTTGGGATCTGGGGATGCAAACTCAGGTCCTTTTGCTTGGAAGGCAAAAGTTTTGAGCCCTTAGCTGGCTCAAGAGATGTTAGAGAACATCTCTTTCTTACTACCTTCAGTGTATTCTCTGTATATAGATTTATCCAAGTTGATTCTCCAAATCTACCAAGTGAATTCATGTGTGAAAAGATCCCATCAGCTGGTACTTATCTCCCTGGTGATTTGTCAGTCATAACAAGCCTGTGAGATGAGATGATTTTAGAGGCTTCTTTCCAGGTCACACACGTCAGCAGCAGTTTGCCTATTACCATTTCCAGGAACAGTGCAACCCACTGCCCCAGAGAGCATGAGTGCGAGGCAACCCAAATAATATGGCTTCCTGGTTGGATCCCTGACTGCTCCTGTTCCAGTCTCTCTCTCCTTTCCTCAAATATCTAGGATAGAATCTCCACTCTCTGCCTCCCTTCGCCAGGGCCTCCCATTCTTCGCTTTTAGTTTGTCTCATTTCCTCTACTCTGCAGAAAGCAGAGCCTATCTGAGGGAAAAAAATCAGTAATGCATATTTTGCAAAGAAAGACCAAATTTTTTAAAAAAGACATTTTTACAATACCTATTATTGGCTTCAGTATAGGAAATGGGTGCTCATTTCCTGCCGGTGGGAATATATATTGGAAGGACATTTTTGATGGCATTGGAGCAAAAGCAAAGCAAACTATGGCTGTAGCTATTCTTTGACTCAGCAGTAATCTC
This sequence comes from Typhlomys cinereus, assembly GCA_023101885.1. Lineage (NCBI taxonomy): Eukaryota > Metazoa > Chordata > Mammalia > Rodentia > Platacanthomyidae > Typhlomys > Typhlomys cinereus. Next base: position 1,881,126 of record JALPQD010000127.1, read on the forward strand.
ACTTCCAGGAATTGATGCTGAATAAACATTTGAAAAAAAGGGGTTGAAGAGTAACAATAACAACAAAAATCACAATAACATTGTGATAGGAAGAAAACAGGAAGTCACCTAAAGATCTGTCATCAGAGAACTGAGTAAATAAGAGATGGAAAAATTTATGTATTAACATATATGCAGTGATTCCAAATGATGAAGTAGATCTATATCTGATAATAGAAAGCATATTTCCAATATTTAGCAAATATGTACAATTATTTGAATTCCATATATGCAAATTTTTCCATTTGTGTATATAAAAATGACGAAAAGAATACATGCATATATGTGTATCTCTCTTTCTTCCTCTCTCTATGTGTATATATGTAAATCATATATATGGCATTTGTTGCATGTATTTAGGAAAGATGTTCTAAACATCGTATCCATAGCTCATTTTCCATCTCTGTACATTATAAAGAAACTTAATAAACTTACCTTTTACAGGGCTGAACATTCAAAACCCATCAGTGCAATCCATTCCATCTCTGATAAAGGGCCCCTCGATAAACTACATTATAGCATATAGCCTCATGGTGGGATCACATGTGGGAGGGAGAGATACCATGGCAAACCATAAAATTAAATAAGGACTAAATATCAGACCACCTCTGCCTAGATGTTACTTCTAAAAGATTCAGCTCCCTTTTTCTTGTATGACTACAAGAACTAGACCACTCTTCCAATAAATGAAAGTGCCTAAGACACACTTACCATACTCAAACCATCCATTAAGTTTGACTATAATATTTGGAACCAAGCTGACATAAGAATTTCAAGATATTTAAGCTAAGTCATACTTTATGTGAAGCACTCTACACCATTTGCATCATGAACCATGCCATATTGTCACTTTTTAACACTAACGATCTTTATTTTGGAATTTTTGTCCGGCATATTTTATGGTCACTTAGCCTACTGACATTTATATCAGTGGGTATTGCATTATAAGCCCTCATTAGTCCCCTGAACTTTGAAGGACTGGTGTGGATTAAATGTTCTGCAGTAAGACCGAGAAGTCCACAGTCACATATTCACTAAACTTTGTTGTGATATGTATCTTTGTGTTAAATACCTACATTATGAAATGAAGCTTCTCTGTTGGGCAGTGGGACCTGTTCTAAAGTGTACTGGTAAGTATTTAGGTAGTCACTTGACATCATGTGCATATATTTAAACAATGTTATTTTGCTCCCTCCTTGGGCTTATGGCCTCTCCATCTATAGGGTCTTAGCTTGATTTATAGTACTAGACATATGTTCCCTGCTAGAAAGCAGGAATTAAATCCATTCCTTCAGCAGCTGGTTACTTCCCATGAATGGTAATTAATTCATTAGTGCATCAATGAGGATTTCTTACCATGATAATGATTTTTTTAGCTCACACTGTTCCAGTTCAACAGCTAGAGATGTTGAATTTTTCCTTGAGGCATAACACAATGTCATCTTGAACTTTGTAAACAGTTTAATCCCATAAGAATGTTCTGTAGCACTTTGAAGCATTTCATCCTGGAGGACAGCTCTGAAAGTAAACAACTCCTTGTTTCAGAACTAACTAAAATGGGGAGGGCTTTCCTCAAGGTAAAGACAATGGTAAATAACTGCTGTGAGCAGGGAACTCCCTGGCCAACCAGCTACTTTGGAGGAGACTGTGAGGATAAGAGCTCCAGTATTGTAGCTTGAACGTGTCTCATTAATGTTGGCTAGTGGGCTATCCAATGATATAACTGTGTTTAAGTTATCCCTACTCCTATTAATAACCCTCACCCATACTGTGGAAAGTAAGCCCAATAAATGCAGTGATTCTCCAAGATAAACTTTGCTGTAATTGTACATTAACTTGTCAACTTACTTTTCAACTTATCTGGGATGGATGGACATTTGTGTGGTGTCTCCTCAGGAAAAATATTCATACAAGAACCCACACGATGGAAGGAAAAAACCAATTGCTGAAAACTGTCCTCTAACTTCAAACTTCAACATGTACTTCATGCATGTCCCCCCTCTCTCTTTCTCTCTCTCTCTCTGTCTTTCTTTCTCTGATAATTCAAACTTTAAAAAAAAGATTGCTAGGCTGAGTGCTAAGTGCCCTTCAATTCTATGAGTATAACAACAGGTATTTACAGAGTAATTTGGTGTGCAGTCTTCCTACCTATAGGTTTATAGGCTGTTCTTCCCTAGTGATCTATTTCTTTCCTTTTTATTGTAACAGGAATGTGTTCCATTCTGACAAGTGAGTCTTAAGTCCAATCAGAAACTTGTTGGTTGTCTCCTTGATACTCATGCCACTATTACACTGGTGGTTGCCTGTTGTCACGGTAATTTTTATTACAACTTGTAGATCTCATAAATTGATGAAACCTTTGATCATTTTTCTTCCCCAACAGCTTCTACAGTATCCCATGGTACTGTGTAAACTATCCAATAAGGAAGAAGCTCTCAAACCAGTTCAAGTTGAGGTATTTTGCCCATGTTCTCTGATCCATATGTGCTGCATCTTCAGTAATAGGGTCTTACTTCCAGTTTTTTGAAGAGCAACTAAAAACAATGACAAAAGCCTAGAATGTTTGGAGGCCTTTGAGACCTCTCCGACCAACATTTTCTTTGGAAGTGTTACATTCTTGTGATTTCTAATATAGCTTTAATTGGCACTACGTTCTAAGTGGATATGTTTAAGCCATTTTTTTTGTTTTGCCCTGTTTTCCTCTCTCTGCACTCCTCTACATAAGGATTGCCTGTTCTTGTTCCTTTCTTTCTTTAAAAGAAATGAGAAATGTGGGGTTTTTTTTTACATATTACTAGCATTGGAACTTCCCATGGGGTTACCTCCCACAATCTCAGGGTTTTTCTATAAAGTCCTCCTGTCCCTCCTATAGCCCATCCTTCATGTCCTCCAAGGTATTTTTACCCATTATTCCCTCCCCACACTACTTGCCATAGTATCCTAAATTTTCTGCAACAGAGGTAGAGATCTCAACGCCCTAAAAGGATGAAGCCTCGGGCAGTGGAAAAGGACAAAAATGGCCAGAATACAGAATACCAAGCAACCCTGAATCAGTATTATCAGATTAACCTAATCTCTCCCCATCCTAAGGCTCAGGATGGAAGAGGGAGCAATAAGATTGTAAGAGCCTGAAGATGGGATAGTCCATCTTTGAATAAGATAGTCCATTCAAGGCAGGGCTACTGCATCCAGGAACTCACTGCAGTGACACTTGTCCTTACCAAGCAAGCATAAAAAATGACATATCAACACACTACCACAGACTAGTTAGTCTCAGGAGAGACAATTGTGTGCAGTGGAAACCTTGGGGACTAAAGCTGGATGACTGAAGGGAAATGCCCCTATCAGTGGGGCAGCCCAAGGAGGGGCCACCTGGTATGTTACAGAGCCACCCCTCAAGAGTAGACAAGCCAGAGGAGACCCTGGGGCACAAAGAAGCAGACAGGCAGGGGGGTAGGAGGGAGTGGGATGGATTGATGAAAGGAGGGATTGATGGGAAGAAGGAAAGAAAGAGTGAAAAAGGGATAAGTACTCAATATGCTTATAAAACTAGGAAAAAATGAAAAATATTAAAAATTAAAAACAAAGCGAAATAAAAATGAATCAATAATACAATAAAAGACTGTTAGACATGTATCTTTCCAACAGATACTGTGTGTAAAGTGTGAATCAAATGCTCTAATTGTTACAGGTAGTTCTAGTGCAAGCATAACAAACTTTTCTTTCTGTTTTGCTTCTTCCATTAATAAAGCATGTACTCTTATGGACAAGACAGCTAATTATTATATTATGAAAGAAATATATGTCTACTAGTATCCATAAATGCCATAAAAAGGAATTTCACAGAGCTATGAAAGAATATAATTCATTTAGAATACCCAACATTCCTGGTAACATTGTCCTTGTAATTCTTCTGAAAAAAAGTTTAATTTGTAGACTTTTACCTCAAATAATGTTCAGTAACAAGTAATAAGCAGAAAATCATGGTCTATCAGACACAGTCTTTATTTAATACCTAGTTTATTGTCATATTTTTTTCAATAAAACCAATGAGTATAGAAATGTTTGCTAAAATTTTGTGTAGTCAGATGTTACACATACCTCTTCTGGAAATATCCTTAAATGGTCTGGGAAGGAATGTTTGAGACCTGTGTATAGATAGACAGAACCTTGTTTCTTTATAGTAAGAAATTGGTTATAATAAGTATTTTTGAATATTTTGTGGGTGAGGAGATGTGTGTGCATGTGTGTGTGTGTGTGTGTGTGTGTGTGTGTGTGTGTGTGTAGATGAAGGAACCAGTGTTGAGGTTATACACCTGCACGACCACATCAGCATGTTAAGGATTTTATGTGCATTCTGGAAATACCAACTCAGGTCCTAATATTTTATTATTTTTTATTATTTATTCAATTGTGCGCATGTATGTGTGTGTGCGTGTATGTATGTGTGTGCGTGTATGCATGTATGTGTGTGTAGAACCACGGACGAATTCAGGAACCACCATGGACCGCCTCCTCCTTGTTTACTCTGCCCCGGGATTCACAGGCTCCGCCCTACCAGGACCAGAAACGCAGGCTGCCCCTGCTTCCGCCCGGCGTCTATACGTGGGGTCTAGGATCCGAACTCAGGACCTTCCGCCTTCAAGGCAGAGGCTTAACCTCTGAGCCACCTCTCCAGCCCCATCAGGTCCTAATATTTGAACAACACTTTATCATCTTAGCCCACTTAAATGCTTTAATGTTTTTATATTACTGAATGGCATGAAAGAAAAACATTATGTTGTAGTCAGCCTGCATGGTTGCTGATAAATGACCATCACACAGCTTAAGGGAACAAGGAGTTTACTTTCTTACGACAGTCCAGTTACAATTCTTAGTCCACCTTGATGGGAAAGTATGCACCAACACCAGGGCCGAGGGAACTGGCCATACCATCACTGCATAACGGCTGAGAGATGGACAATCCTTACTTGCCAGACCAGCATGAGAACCAAGTATACAGAAGGATGCCCACTCTCTCAACCAGCTCTCTGTGATTTGTCCAGGGCCTAATCCCACCCACCATGGGCTGGGCCTTCCCCAGAAGCTAGACAATCTCCTTCAGGTTTGCTTTGGGCTTAACTCAATCATTAACTCTCTACAACTGTGCCCAGAGCTCAAACCCTCAACAGTCAAGTTGACACCTGTGCTTAACTACGACACATTATTTTCAATTTTTCATTTTTATTGTTTTTCTGTTCTATCTTATTTTTAATTTAATGTTTAATGTTTTAGAATTTCATACATATAGTGAATTTATTATACTGTCACACCTTAATCTCCAATCCCATCCTCCTACTTTTCTATTGCAGCTCTTCTTCTCACCTACCAGTTAGTTTTCATGTCTATTTTCATTTCTTCTCACATGTATTCTTCACTGAGTTTCATTTAAATTGCTTTGATAGTATGTGACTGAATGATTGCTGTAGCATGAAACATAAATCAGTAGGCATATCATTGAGGAAAGCATCTTACCTCTCCCTACCTCCTCATATCCAGTACTAGTCCTCACTGGTCTCTCAGGGAGGTATGTAGCCTCCTGGCATCTTTCCTCCTCAATTGTGAATTGTCAAAGGACAAATCTTATGGTCTTGTGGAGGTACTTAAAGCTGCAGTGAATTCATGAATACAACAGCCCTGTCATATCCAGAAGATATATGTTGCTGCACCCCTATGTCCCTTCAGGCTCTTGTATTTTTTACCTCCCCCTCTCTGTGATGTTCCCTGAGCAATGGTTAGAGGAGAAGAGTAACAATTTTTCTACACTTAAATTATTATGTACTTTACAACCCCAAATGCTGGACAGGATGTGGGGAAAAGGGAACCCTCATATATTGCTGGTGGAATGCAGGCTTGAACCACCACTCTGGAGATCAGTGTGGCGGTTTCTAAAAAAGTTAAGGATTGAAATGTTATATGACTCTGCTATAGCACTACTGGGAATAATCCCTCCAAATGCATTATTTTACTGTAGTGACACGAGTACATCCATGTTCATTGAAGCACTATTTACAACAGCAAAGTCATGGAATCAACTTAATCCCCAAGAGTTGGTGAGTGAATAATGAAAATGTGGTACATATATACAATGGAATACTACTTAGCCATCAAAAATGAATTAATGAAATTTGCTGGTAAATAGATGGAACTGAAAGAAGTTATACTAAGCAAAGTATCCCAGGCACAGAAAGTTAAACACTATGTGTTCTTATCTCTAAGTGGATCCTAGTTCCAAACTCTCTTAATGACACACTTAAGGGAAAATCTCTATAACACCAACTATAAAGACAGAGGATTATAAGTAGGAGGGAAGAGGAAAGAAGACCTCAAGGGAAAGGAGACAAAGGAGCCCAGTTCAATAGAGAAATTAAGCTACAATTAGCCTGTAAGTAGCGGTCTTCTGACACTGCTTACTCTCCCTTTTCTTTTTTTAATTTTTTTATTATTTATTCAAATGTGCGTGTATGCATGCGTGCGCATGTGTATATGTATATGTATGTGTGTGTGTGTAGAACCACGGGCAAATTTGGGAACCACCATGGACGCCTCCACCTCCTCCTTGTTTACTCTGCCCCGGGATTCACAGGCTCCGCCCCACCAGGACCAGAAGCCTGAGCTTCTCTGAATACTTGAAACCTAATCAGACATAGGGTAGAACTCATAGAGAAAAAAAGGTAATTCCTCTATGCTGTATGTGCAAGGAGGATACTACATAGCAAATGGCATGCAAAAGTGAACTTTATTATTTTTCTCCACAGCTTCCACAGTCAACCTTTTTGCTGTCATGTTTTTGGCCTCTGCGTCTCAATTTTCCATTCCTTCTCATCTGTCAGCCATCAAGTCAGGGAGACTTTGCTTCTTGGCTCAGGTGATAACAAGAGTGTCTTTTCATGGCTCGTCCACATCACTTCTTTTCCCTTTTCATTCGTCTGATGATACTTTTGGATTATACTTCAAACATGATGCTCTGGGAATGAATCCCTGCTGCCTCCAAGAAAAAATATGCAGAAGGCTAGGCACGGCTCTCTGCATTCTGTCTTTCACTTATCTCTCTTGCTTCATCTTACATTATTCCTTAAGTTCCAGATTCATCTGTGTGTAACAACCAGTAAACTCCCAATTCACTTGGGGAATGAATGCATGTTTTCTTTTTGAACTATATCCATTTTTCCTCCCATGTGTTCAGATTTCATCTAAATCCTCTCTTTCTTACAGTCTTAACATTGTAAGATTGGGTGGATCTCTCTGAGAACTGATGGCCTTTATCTCTTCTGGAAAATAGTGCTCCAGTAGCTAAAAGATAAAAGATAGGAGTCATACACACTCCAATTCTTTAGCCTGGCATTAATACAATATGGATTTAGATGTGAAGACACAACCAACCAAAATCTGAAATCTATTATGAGCTCAGAGTTACAGTAACATCTCTGAGGACCTCAAATGTCTTTTTTATGAGTGTATGATTCACTCTTCTCTGACTAAAAGTATTGGCCAAAAAATATAGAGAAGAAAAATGGTTCAAATTTGCTTACATAAGCATGTAAATTATCTGCCTGGATTTGTGGGCAGTTTTGCCTTCAAAGAAAAGTACAGTGAGTTCAAAAGGATCTTTAGATGTATGAAGAAATGTAAAAATTATTTTTTGCCTCCATCCTCAAAGAAATATTATGGCCAATTTTTGCATACAATAGATTGGAAAGGCAGGTAGCTAGGATTGTATATTTTAAAGTTGTACATTTGTTTGGCTTTATGCAAACCATTCAGCTCCCAGGCCTAGGAGACTTTGAACCATCTTGACCTCTCCTCCCCCAGTTATTCTGATATTTGAATGAGGACAGAAATGCCATGCCTCTTATTCTAACTTTTGCTCAATACCACATAAAATGATTCTTCTTTTTATAGGGACAATGAAAATGATAACCTTTGGTTTCATTGAACCCTTTTACCAAGGCTACATACCAAGAGTATGGGCATGATGCCCATACAGAAGATGAATATTACTCCCCATCCTTTGTAGCCTACAAAATCTTTCCACATTTTCTCACAGGACATATGACCAATTGGGTCATTTCTCTTTTGAGAAAGCACATGCATTCTCTCTAAAAGCTTTATTGAATGATTTATAATTATTGAATAATATAATTTAAGGTCTTCCATAACACACTTCTTGCCTACCTGCTTGTTTTTGTCTCTTGGTGATACCCTTTCTCAGCATGAATTTCATGACACTACTTCTCCTTTTACTGTTCCATCAAGAATTTCTCTGCCCTGATATTTTTGACCTGTTAAGGTTCTAATCATCTTTCAAATTTCAACTGAATGTCATTGACTTTCCTCAACTTTACCATTAATTAATTACTACTTTTCTATTCCCTGATATTTTTAAATTCTTTCCTCATAGAATCATGACAAACCACTACTATTTTTCCTATTAGTATCTATATGATGAGCATCTTCTGACTGATACTGTGGCTGTAAAAATTCACAGGTCACGCTGCTGACATTTTAAGACATATATATCATTTTCTTTAAGTTTTATGTCACAATATTCATACTACTGTTAGTATGAATCATATAAAATTATTATGCCATAAGTACTCTAAAACAATTCATTTATCCTTTCATTTTCTGTCCCAAGACATTAGTGGAACCTTACTTCATTATATGTGTCTCTTTATACTTCATCATCTAAATGACATGATTCTGTCTCTTACATTCTGAAATTCAGTGAGTCTTAATTGACAACAGTTTATGAAGAACAATTTGAATTCACAAAGATGAATGAACACTATTCACCATTCATAATGTTCATCCATGATCCAGGAGGGTAAATGAAATCATAGAAGCCCATCCAAGAGTCACTGGGAAGAGAAAGTTATGTTTGCTTTCTGGTTTTGAAGATCAAGTCATAGAAAACAAAGTAACAAAAGAAGATTTTAGAGCAAGTAGTGTTTGAATCAAGATATTTTCCAGGTAGACAGTAGACTAACCAGTGCTTCCTGTAGAAGTAACATCAGATAAAGCTTCAGAGTTAGTAAAGATGTAGACTATAGTTCTATGTGCTTGGAGCTTCAAGGAGCAAAGGCAATCATGAATAGGACACAGGGCTACAGATGCAGGTGGGGGCCATATCACAAAGGACCTGGACCATCATACCAGGAAATATAATTTAATTTTTTTAAAGAATTAATAACTGCAATGGTTTTAAACAGGAAAGCTGTATGATAAGATAAGCTTTTTTACAGGACACTGTGACCAAATGAAGAGACACCAATTAGAAGGTAATGACAGTAACCTCGGAAAGAATTAAAGAATGCCAAAACCTAGAGATAAAGAAGAAGAAAAGTAAGAAGCAAATGTCACTGACTTCAAGGCAGAAAAAAAGGTTCTGGAGATGGCTGTGTATATCTTCATTACTGTTCCCTCTGTCCGGATCAGTACTATTTGGAAAGCATTTTGCATTCCCTTAAGTTTTCTCTTGAGTATCTGAAAGGAGAGTTAGAGTATGTCCTAGCTCTCTATCTTGTATGTCTGAAGCTGGCAGATAAAGATCCTCAGTTTAGATCTGGGCAATATGAATCGAGGAATCTTCATGTACCTTTGATGTGGCCATGTTCATTTACCAATGCCTTACTTTTAAAGCTGGAGTCAAATAGAAGGTAGAGATGATAAGTAGGAGAAAGAAGAAATGAAGCTACAAAAATGCCCTCATTTACCTATTTTTATTATAACACTAAAGTTTTTAGGGAAAAAGTGTTAGAACTACCAGAACAAACATCTAATATTCAGAAATAAAAGAAGTTGCCTTTTCATAGTCTTGGACAGATTTCTTTATTTCTCCCAAATGGAAGCCTTTCCAACCAGTTGAAGTAAAATGGGGAAACTGATACTTCTTAAATGTTAAGGCTTTATATAAATTGCATTTTAATTCCTACAATATGCCTCCATAAATTGGTATCATTATCTCAATTTTACAGATGTGAAACCCCAAAGCTCAGAGAAGTTAACAGAATTTCTCACGGACCCCAGCTGGAAGTGGTAGAGGTTAGGCATAAATCTACAGCTGTCTGGTTCTAAAACCCAGGCTTCTTCCATTACATGATGCTAGATGTCAACTACTCAGGGAATATTTTGGCTGTGGAACTTAGATACAGGAAAACAGCTAATTATGGGAAAACTGAAGGGTTTCCCTGTTCTTAAACAGCAACCTCTACAGAAGAACCTTGGCAAAGTGCTCAAACCCAGTTTCACAAATGACCACAGTTATTCCAACTAACTAATCCTTCTTAGAACCTACTAAATGGAAAACTACCCAATTAAATCACAACTAAATCAGTAAGGAAAAAATAGTCTCCTTTCATATGCACATGGCATTTCACATATACAAGTTGGGAGGTAATCCACACATTTTTCTTCAATTTTAGAGAGTCAGTCTGATAACTTTTAGCTCTCCTATACTGTACTAGAAGCTCTCTCTGTTAATAGAATGAGGGTGACTATAGAAACCAAAGGATTTCTCTTGGAACCGACATTTAAGAACTCAAAATGCAACTCAAATCAAGCACAAGTGGTTCTTAATTAGTAGATCACTATATCCTATGCCTACCACAGAATTTTCTGTTGATACTTATCTTATCTGGTAAAGCATGGTAATACCTTATCCTTGGAAACTCCAACGCAGCCTTTACATGACCCTAGGAAAACACAAGTGGTAAAAGAACTGCTTGGAAAGAAGTTTGCATTCCCTTAATAGCACTAACCACACTGTACAACATATGTCAAAATTTAAAAGAGAACAGAAACTTTTGCTTTGTGCAATGTATACAGTTCCTGAGCTTTGATGTTTCTGTGTCTGCCACTTTATTTGTACAAAATTGTCTGGTTGAAAAAAATCTTTTATATCTTATGACTGACCTGTCAAACATTATTTTAACTTATATAATAGCTGACTCCATGCAGTAAACCTTGAAAGACCTCCTGTTTGAAAACAATCTGCCTTTATGCTACACATATTTAGCATAGTTTTTTTTTAATTGAGGGAACATGTCACTGAGAGAAATTTTATATATTGGTTTGAATGTCAGAATGAGCATAGACACATTAGATCCTGTCATCTATTATGTTGTACACAGTGCCTGTGTCCCAGAGCTTTAAAGTGGAAAGTTAGCCCATCTGAATACTCAGAGAAGGTCAACACCACAGGCATTACCTCCATACTCCAGCTTGTTCTCTTAACACTAGTTTTCTGTTTGTTTTCACAATTCAAAACAATCACCTAATTCCTGAATTCTCTTTAGAATAAATTGAACATGATTTTTGGACATCATCTCGTTTGATGTAATTAATTATCAATCTTCCTCATCCTTCAAAACCCTCCACATTTTTTTCATTGTTTGGCAAGCGCTGACTTGATTTCCCTTCCTTCCCCTCACTGCCCTGGCCAGTGGCGTGGGCTCTCAAAGAAGATTGTTTGAAGTGTTTCCCAGTAGCCTCACTGAGGAGGAGGTCACAATGCGCAGACATTCTGTGTGACTTAGTGGGTTTGAAAAACGTGGACATCAGAGGGAAGGAAGTGGGGATCTGCATAAAAGAGGTTTTCTTCATGATTAAAAATGAAAGGAATTGTTTTGGAGGAAGTGATCCATGCTCCATTCATGGTGGCAGGGTGATACTGAAAGGTAGCAGGAGATGCTATAAATGGATTCGTACAAGTGTCTAAAAGCCCTGGCATTATCATCAATGGCACTTTTGCCATTTATATCCTGCAATTGTGAGTCATTGTTTGTAAGAACACTGGAGTATTAGCATTGCATTATTTGCTGTTATGAGGATTACTCTCATTGATGAGCAAGCTTTACTGGTGTTTCAAAGTCAGTCTTTCTTTGCTTTGGAAATACCCAAGAGCATCTGCTGTGATCATGACAATGAGGGGACTGTTTCAACAACTCTAAGAATTGAACAAAGTACACTGACATTTGAGAAACTTTTCCTTTGGAACTTTATTTTGAGGATTCTGAATAAAACATCTGAAATACATTCTCCTGTCTTTAAGTAATTCCATATAGGGAACTCAGTGGCTACATTTCCATTTTCTACTACAGAGATTCTTAACATTTCTAGGTACTAATTCTCTTATACTCTGCACTATTTCAAATTTGAGAACATACAATCACCTAAAGAGAGAAACCCAATGAAGTTGAAATCAGTGCCTGTGCTTGGGTCAGTAGTGAAGGTATCTCCTTTCCATTGAGCAAAACCTTTCTAAAACAGTACTTACTATTGCACATTATTTAAGTTTGAAATTTTCATTTTGCATTTATGTCTTTATCACTAATGTATCTGTTAGTTGAATACAATCACAAGAAGAACATATGTTGAGAAGAAAACAGCATGTAGACTTAAATCTGCTCTGTTGCTCTCCCTACATTGTTAGGCCATAAACAACAGCTTAGCAGTCTCTAGGGTCTAGACTCTGCTACCCAGCATGATTCACAAAGTAAGTGCAGGTGAATGGCAAAGGAGCTTTTACTCAATGTGCTTGCATGAGGAAGAAACCACATGGTTTCAGTAACTCCCAGATCTATCTGTCTTCAAGGAATAACAGGAACTTTGGGATTTTGTAGGAAAGATACAAAGACAAGGGATGAAGGTTTGTGTAACTCATAGAATAGATCACCATGACCAGACCAGTTGCCTGTTTGATTATTTATCTCAGCTCTGTTTTCTGAAAAGTAGTTCCAGAGAAATCATTATCACTATTGTCACTTAAGAAGAACAATTTGGTTCCCATAAGATGATTGTTCCAGTGAGCAGCCTGAGTTTCATCCTGGGATATTTGCTTCCACTCTTTCAATAATGAATCACTACACTCATTATCTAGTTATATCTATATTTTTGATGGGTGCTAAAAATGTATTTTAAAGTAGTACTTACTGTACTACTCACCTCATAGGTGACCAAATCTTCACAATTCTGATTGTTTCAGGACAGTTGCTTTCTTGCAATAAAGATGTTTATATACAAGTCCTGTCCCACCAGAATCCAAGATGACTCCTGAATAGAGTGACTCAGTTGAAAAAAAAATAAGCTAAAGAGGAAAGAGAGAAATAGTGAGAGAAATAGAAACTTGAGTCAATTAGATCATGACTATGTCTTCATTTTCATCACATTTTCCTGCCTCCGGACCGCCCTGTTTTGAAATGAGAGGATGAAAACTAAATGTTTAAAATTCCCTTAACCTAGATTCAACATTCAAACAAACAAATAATTTACTTATGAGATTAAAAAAAGCTAATCTCACAGAGAAGAGTAAAGCTAGGCATGTGTATCTGTTGCTGAAAAGCCTCAAGGTTAGATACTGAGTGGTTCATTCTTTCATAATTTCATTAATTTAATAATTTATTTATATATTCTTTAGTCAATTTCTTTGAACATCAGTCTCTATATTCTGAGTTACAAACATTATTAATACTTTCAAAGAACTCTTTCAATAATGAATCATTAGTCTCATTATGTAATTATATCTATGTTTTTGATGGGTGTTGAAAATGTATTTTATAGTAGTACTTACTGTACTTTCTACCTATTAATGGAGATTTTGACATTAAAATATGTCAGCTACTTAAGTAATGTGAGTTTGTAATTATTTGACAAACTCATCACAACTCTAAAATTTTTCATTTTGGACTTAAGAAGTAGTGACTATAATAATCATTTTAACATGGTAGTTATAACAAAGATTTGTACTGCCTCTTGCCCTCTTTATCAAATATGCAAGTCTTCAGTTATACATACAGTACGTATTTAGCAAATTACCAAGGGTGCTTTTCTCTAATCTCTCTTTAAATGTCTGCCTATATAGCTTTGACTACAAAAAATTGTGCCTGAAAAATTACAAAATGATTTATTTTTGCTCTATTCCTATAAACTCACTATTTGATAATATTAAATATCAATTGCTTTTAACATAGGTGACTTAAACTACATTTTTTATTTTACTGTTTGGAATACTTTTCCACAAGAGATTGTTTACAATGTACCAGAAACTTGATTCGCTGTTGCTCTTTTTGATGTTATTAGTATTCAATTTAAATCACTTGTGATTCTATGTGCTGATAAAGTACTATCTGAAAAAGAAGTAAGCGATCATATTTATGACAGCATTGGAAAGAATAAAAAGATAAGAAATAAATTTAAACAAAAAGTGAATTATATTTATATGAGAAGTTATAAAAAACTGATGAAAGTAATTGAAGGAGACACAAATGACTGGAGTAGTAGCTTGAATTCATGGATCAAAAGAATTAATATTATCAAATGTCAGTATCCAAAGTTATCCATAGATTAAGCACAATCTTATCAAAACTCAAAGTTCATTCTTCATAGAAATGGAAAAAGCAATCCCATAAAGTTTGTGTGGAACAAAAACAGAAAAATAAACAACCATGATAATCTTGAGAAAGGAAAAAAAAACCACATTTTCTGATTTGGAACTATAGCAAATCTATAGTCATTAATAGGATGTGGCACTAATATATGGAGAAAGGAATTACCTTTCCATTGTGTAAGAAGGGATGGGATTTTTATCAAAATATAATAATGTTACCTTAAGATTTAGCCATGCTACATCTAGGCTAAGGGGAAAAAAATCAAGCTCTCTCAGAGACACATGCATTGTCATGTTTGTCATAACTGTATTAATGTCATGAAGAAACAGAAACAACCTAAGTGCCTGTTCAAGAATATATGAGTAAGAAAAGTTATGGATGTATACATGTAACATGTCCATATACTACATACATGGATACACATATGATGGAAAATTATTCAGCCATAAAAAAGTCACTTTTCAATATAGCATGAATAAAAATGAGGATATCACACTAAGTGAAACAAGTCAGAAACAAAAAATACTATATCATCCCATCTATAAACAAAATTTCAAGAAAAGACATAGGAAGACTAGGTGGAAGATTGGTTCCCAAGGTCTGGAGTAGAAGAAATAGGCAGATATTGGTCAAAGTCTACAAACTTCCACTTATAATGTGTTTAACTCCTGGATACCTAATTTATAGCATGAGGAATACAGCTAGAGAGGCTTTATTGTATATTTTGAGACTTGCACTGAAAGTGGACCTTAAATGTTCCCAACACACATGTAAATTAGAATAACTATAAGGTGATACTGAATCACACCTCCTAATGAAAACCATAACTGCAATCTCAAACATGCCTGGTGCTCCAGCCAATCAGTGACTGCTTCAAATGGTGACAAGAGCCCAATGAATCAAAATTCCTTGAGCCAGATAATTCAAGAACAACTAGAATACCAGAAGAGAGCACAATAGCTGGTAAGAAAGTCACAAGTGACAAGCAAAAGGAGACTGAAGTCCATTACACAAATGATCAGAAGCGAAGGTTAAAAGAAAAAAATTAGATTAACGAAGAAGTGAATAAAAACTGGCTAACACCAGAATTAGGATGCTACACAGTGACTACGGAATTCAAGGTAGCTTAAGTTTATAAGGACTAAGTGTCTCTCAAGACTGTTGACCTAGAAAGCTATCCTGAGCACTATATGCATCAATATTTATATGTAGGCACAGAAATGTGAATAGATACAATGGATAAAGATTTTTCAGTCTTAGACTTAGGCATTTGTGAGATAGATTTAATTACAGCATATATCCAAATTGTTTAAATTTTAAGATCTTAATTAAAACAGAATGCACAAAGAACTCATAATGCTTAAGGACAAAATGGCATGTATTTCACAATAAGCTAAAGCTCACATCTCATTTCTGGAGTTTTAACATGACTAGCAACTGAGTAATAATAATAAGCTGTGTGGAGGCTGTTCTAATGCTAGGCTGCCTGCTTCAAACTTCACTGCTGCAGCTTCTTCAAACCTTGGATATGGAAGGGAAAGATATTTTTATGAGAGTCAGAAAATGGAAAGGAGGAAACTCCAGCCAAAGTGGTGTCACATTGAAAACAGAACCAAGGCATCTTGATTTTCTCCAGTTTTCCCTTCAAGCAAATCAAAGCTGCCTTGCTTACTTTAAGTGGCCAAACTGCTTGTGATCTGCTTCATTTAAAAGCCAGAACATTTAGGTTGGCCATGGTAACACGTTTTCATTAGCAGAAGATTTAGAGCACAAAAAGACCATGACCGCATATGGAATGAGAGCTAGGAACAGTAGAAATGCTCAAGAAAGAACAGTGAAGGAATATTATGGAAAGGAAGAGAAATTTTGCAAAAGCCAAATGCTTTGTCTGGGCAGACCACCTTTCCTGCTTTCAAGAAATAATGTATATATTCATGATAAAGAACCAAGAATTTTAAAAAAAGTTTTGACGTTATAGGAATTTAATGCTTTTATTGACATCTAAGCCATTTTGCCAATGGTCAGCATCATCTGCTAGAATCAGTCCTGGGAAATTTCCACCTGACTCATTAAGCAAGAGAGACTTCAGCATAAAATATGGGTTAACAGCTGGTGTCTTGTAGGTCCAAATTCAAAAGTAGCATAAATAAGACAAATATGGAGAGTCTCTGATCAAACAGGACAATAACAATCTATGACTTTATTGCATCCCCTTCAAAGACATCAAAGTCTCTGCTAAATAATGTCATGAGCCATTCCATGGACGTGAGACAGATAAGGAAAATGCCATTCTCCTTACTGCATGGACATAAAATCTGCAAGGATGAAAGGCGAAGTGGCCTGAACCCAGGCTTTCCTTCAGTAACAAAGCAGCATATAAATTTAACAGAATGCATCCACCACAAAAGATGTGCTTCACTAAAGCAAAAACTATTTATTTTTTTAGTTACTTTGATAATTTTCACACATACACAACACACATAAAAATTGTTTCACTGGTTTTCCAGCATTCTCATAGATTCCTTCTCTAATCCAAATTCCAGATTGCTTAACAGGGTTTCCAAAACATGTTCTGGTCCATTATTTTAATGAAACTCTTTACTGAATCCACACAGTCTACACTGGATGAACTGAAATATCATCTCATTCACATTCCTTCATTTATGTCACACCTCACACATTTATTTATTCTTTTGATGATATCTTTCACTATCACATTCTATAACTAACTAGATTGTGATGCTAAATACTACTTGCAAAAGGTAGATTTCAATGCTTTCATAACTATCCTTATTCATTGTCATTATTGGAAATGCTGCATTCTTATTGTGACATTTAGTTTTAATTGCCAATTTAACAGTTGAGAACTGAGCTTTTAAACACACGTATGAAGAATTATTTCATTAAGACAAGCCTTGAGCAAACCTGTGAGAGATTATCTAATTGATGTGGGATGATACTGCCACAGTGGGTGGTGGGACCATTACCTGGGAAGGTGGAAAAGACAGAGAGACTTGATTCACTTTGGCAGACTAGAAACCTGAAAAAGATGTCTCTGTTTCAACCTTCCTTGTGGATATTTTGAACAGCTCCTTGGCTGATGTTGCTATAAACCGTCTTGCCATCATAATAGACTATAATTTAGAACCCTGAGCATAAAATAAACCCCTTGTTCCCTAAATTGTTCAAGTGAAAAGTAACTGAAACACCTGTTTATCTGATGATTAACAAATTGATAAAAATTTATGGCTAGAGCTAGAGCTCACAAGTACAGCACTTATCTACCATGAATAAAACCATGCAATAATTTAACAAATAAAACCAGGCCTTGTGCTACAACTTTCTGCTCCCTCCAGATGTTGGCCTCTAGAAGATCTGAAAAGTTCAGCTACAATGACATCTTTGGAATACTTGGTTTTCAACCTACAAGCTCTCCTGGAACACCTCAGCCAAGATGAGTTAAGATACTTTGAAACCCTCCTAAGGATAAACAATCTGCCTAAGTCACTGCAGTAGGTCTACCAGTCGAATATGCTATTGGCCAGTGCAGTGCCCCTGGCAAGCATCCTTGCATGCTGTTGCTTCCCTGAGTGGGTACAATTAATGACCATTCAGGTTGTACTGGCTATTTTATCTATTGCTGTGAGAGAACACCCAAAGTTAAGCAGATTAATGGAAAAAATGGAGATTTATTCAGTTTACCATTCCAGGAGAGAGATACAGTCCTTCATGGCAGAGGCAGGCATGGCTAGTGGCCAAACCTGGAGGTGGGTTAAGTCATTGTAAACATCTTGGAGACTTAGAGCTGACAAGACTCTTGCTGAAAAAACAGACTTCTTCAGGAGGTAAATTGGGACTAATACATTTCAAAGCCTACCCCCTGTGACTGTCTTTCTCTCTCAAGGCTTTACTCCTAAAGGTGCCATGACCTTTTGCATCAATGTGAGACTGTGAGGGACAAATTTCAAACCATGACATTTTACCCTTGGCCCCCAAAGGCTCATTGCCATTTCATTATGTAAACCATACCCAGTTCAATTTTAAAACTTTCTAAAGACCAAATCAGTAATCCCAACAAAAGTCCAAAGTCCAAAGCCTCCTGTAAAGTCCCAATATATAAAGGCACAGAATAAATATTCTCATTCCAAAAGGAAAGAATGGGGGCATACACGGAAAGATCAGTCTGTAACAATACCGAAAACCAGCAGGACAAACTTTAAATCCTGCAGCTGTAAGTAGAGCAGTTGAGCCTCTAGTTGAAATCACCTTAACTCAAAAGGACTTCGGTTCCATCTCTCCCGTGCACCTGCTCATAGAATATATCATTCTTTTGGGTTAACATATGTTCTCTTTGGTAGATGTCCCACACTGTCTCTGGTATCTCTAGCATCTTTATTTCTCAATGGCAAATAAAGCTTTAATTTCACAGCACAAATTGTTCTTGGACCTCTAAATTGTAGGGTTTCTGTCATATGCTGCCTGGATTTCATCATTCTTTGAAACCTTGGAGGAGGCATCCTTCCTCCCTCTTGCATATTTGATGTCTCTGAAACCAGGAACATATGGATGACGTTGCCAAGTTTTGTTATTACCTTGGGTTAGAGATTGGACCCCTCAAAGTTGCTTCAGCTTTTCTGTGCTGACTGAAGAAAAATTTTCTTTATCTCCTGGGCCATTGCTTTAGGGAAGAAATAGACCCTTGCTTTGGAATTCCATTCTTTAGCTGATTCCTTCCAAAAGGATTTGCTTTCTTATGGGTGAGAACATTCTCTGAGAATCTTGCCTTTAGGGTTGGGCCTCTCTTCTGATTCAAATTAAGAGCAGATTTTGATTTGTCAATGAAGTTTCTCTGTTTAACATCAGACATTTTCATCTCTGCTTCTTCCTGGTTCAATTCTTTAAGTTTGTCATTGCATTTTTTCAAGAAGAGAACTAAAATGTAACCATATCACATTGTCAAGACTATATTGCTTTGAAATTTCCTCCACCAAGCACTGGAATTTAATTTAAGGCAAGCTTTCAGGACAAGGGCAAAAATTCATTAATTTTTTTGTCAACACATGGCTCCATTTGTCATTCATCCACTTCCAAACACAGTCTTTGTTCCCCTCTGGATTATATCATAATCAGAGCTTTCACTGCCTGCCTTTTTCACAGCACTGCTATCTTCCAAACTCTCACAACATAAGCCCATTTAGCCCAATCTCCAAGATACAAAGAATTTCTTAGCACAAAGTGCAAAATTCTCCATATTTTTCCCAGCCAACAATTCCAAAGATACATTAGCCATACAGCACTGGCAATTCTGATGGATATCAATTTCTCTCAGTTTCATAAACAGCTTCACTTTGGGGCATCAGATTTTCTAAGTCTCATACAGCAACACCCCACTTCTCTGATTCAATTTCTCTCAATTTTAAAACACTTGACATTGTGGTATCAGGTGCTCTTAATCTCACAGTAATAACTGTACCAACATCTGCACTGGTTATTCTTTTTTTTTATTAATACATTTTTATTATTATTTCAGCTCATACAACCTTTGCCGAACCCTTTCCCGTGTTCCCCTTAGGTATAGGAACACTGCTGTGGCTGCCAATTCTTTGTCTCCAAGGATCTTGGTGCCTTTAGCAGATGCTAGACTTTGTGAGGTCAACAGTGTGTTGGACAATGCACAGGGCATGCAAAGTCCAATTATGATTGCTTCAGCCCTAACTAGTATAGAGTATCTTACATATCATTGCTCCTCCCATCCTTATGCTCTTACACTCTTACCGCCCACTCTTCCGCAAATTTCCCTGAGCTTCAAGATGGGGAGAGACTAAGCTGGCCTAGTTCTAGGTGGTTGATATAGAGTCTCTGAAGTTCTGGATTGTGGTTTGTTGATTTTCTTTTGCAGTTTGCTGCTCCTGCAATGCCCTTCACTCCATCCTGGTGGGCATTGTATGTTACCCCCTGGCCAGAGACAAAAAGTTGTTAGAGTCTTGTGATAAAAGCACATTCAAAGGTAGATGTAATAAAAGTGGGAAACCACAGTGAGGGAGGAGTCTATCACCCATTTGCAAAATTGTTACTTTTTATCTGCCAGACTATATGCCCTCCTCTTCTGGTGAGATCACTCCCCCTCAGTAGTAAATGATCAGGAACAAAAGTCTGTGAACTTAATCAGATGTCTCATTACTTATTTGGGTCCTTGGTGGAGGCCTATTTTCCCTGCTGTAACATGGTCCCTTCTCTCCTTCTTTCTGGTGTGGCCCTCCTACCCCATCCCTCCTGTTCATAATCCTTGGAATTCCTGTCTCTAGGTGGGCTGGGTGGGTTTGGTACTAGGAGCCACCTATTAGGGAGTACATATGGCGCTTAATTTTCTGGGTCTGGGATACTTCACTTAATACAATTGTTTCTAATGACATCCATTTCCCGGCAAATTCCAGTAATTCATCATTTTTGATGGCTGAGTAGTACTCCATTGTATAGATGTACCACAGTTTCCTTATCCACTCGTCAACTGTTGGACATTTGGGCTGATTCCATGTCTTTGCTATTGTAAACATGCACTGGTTATTCTTATCTGTGGCTATGTTGCTGTGTTGTAGATGCAGAAAACCAGCTACAATGATATCTTTGGTTGCTATGTTGTCAAGCAACTTAATGAGAAAAAGGGAGATTTATTCAGCTTACAATTCCAGAGGGGAGATATAGTCTTTCATAGCAGAAGTGGCATGTCTGGTAGCCAAAGCTAGAGGCAGGCTAAGGCTGAAAGCTGCCAAGACTTCTGCTGTAAAAACAGACTTCTTCAGGAGGTAGAGTGTAACCAATATATTTCAAGGCCTATCTCAACGTGATTGTCTTCCTCCTTTAAGGCTTCATTTCCTAAAGGTGCTATGAGCTTCCCAAACACGAGATTGTGGGGGACACATTTCAAACCATAACACAGATCTTCCAGAATATGAACTGCTTTGATCTATCTGAGAGAAGAGAGTGAAGAAAGAGATCAAAAATCTAAAAAGATCAGTTATGATGATATCTTTGGTTCATCTGGTTTTCAATCTGCAGCTCTCCTAAGCCAGGATGAGTCCACAACATCCTGAGAATGTAGTCTGCCTGAGTCACTGCAGGAGGTGTCCCAGTTGGAAATACCATTGACCAATGTGGGGGAACCAGACAAACATCCTCACACTTGCTGCCCCAGAAAGTGGGTACAATCAGTGACCATTCAGATCTTTCAGAATATAAATCACTTAAATCTGTCTGATAATGTGCAGGAAGAGATCATAGATGCATAAAACTCAGCTACGATGATATCTTTGGTTTACCTAGGTTTCAACCTGTAGGCTGTCCTGGAACAGCTCACCCAAGATAAGTTCAGCAACTTCAAGACCCTCCTGAAGATAAATAATCTGCCTAAAGTCACTGCAAGAGGTATCCCAGGAAAACACCTGCAAGCATCTTACATGTGTAGTGCCATAGACAGTGGGTATAGTCAGTTACCATTCAGATCTTCCAGAATATGAACCATTTGATTCGTCTGAGTCCATGCAGGAAGAGATCAGAGATTTGTAAAGCTTAGCTACAACATTTCAGAACACCTGGGTTTCAACCTGCAGGCTCTCCTGAAACAGCTCGGCCTGGATGAGTCCAGCAAATTCAGGAATCACCTATGAGTATAAACAATCTGCCTGAGTTGCTTAAGAAAATCTCCCAGTTGGAAGTGCTATTATCCAATGCAGAGCACCTGGAAAACATCCTCAATACCTGCTACTCCCATGAGTGGGTACAGTCAGTGACCATTCAGATCTCCCAGAATATGAACTGCTTTGCTCTGTCTGAGAGAGTGCAGAAAGAGGTCAAAGCAAACTGGCACCCATTCACCTGTGAAGTCAGAAAAAGGAGAAACAATCTCCAAGGTTTTAGATAGAAAAGTCAGGCATGATGGCTCATATCTGTAATACCAACACTTGGGTGACTGTGGCAGGAAGATCTTTGTTCAAGTTTGAGTTCACATTTGCTGGATATGTAGTAAGACATAAACTCAAGAAAAAAATGTAACATTGAGCTTTGTGAAGGCTTCCAATCTAGAACACAGTGCTACAAATTCATTATGTCATGGGCCACCTGTTTGGTTTCTTCTGTCCTTAAGCTTACTGTTAAGATCCATCTTCCTAAGACTAGCTCCTCTTGTGTTCCTTCTCTAGGTGATAACTGCTTAGTGAGACTTTTCATGAACCTTACTCTTTAATTTGTGATAAATGATACTTAGTTATTATGAGCCCTCTGTTTATATTCAAAACCCCCTCCCCAAAATAACAGGCCTTGTGATACAACCCTTTAATCATAGTTACATGGAAGGCTGAGAGACATGAATTAATCACAAGCTCAAGGTCAATTTTGGCAACTTAATGAAGCCCTATTCAAAAATGAAAAATAAAAATAAGGTTAGGAATAAATACAGCTCAATGGTATAGCACTGGCCTAGCATACATAAGGTCCTATGTTGTGTGGTAAATACCACACACATTTTATTTCACAGAAAGATGAAGCATACATCATATAGTATACCAATGATTTTCTGAATAATCAAGAAAGATGAATCATTAATTACATTTCTGAAAATTAATCCTTTACATCAATTTGTTCATACAAATGAAGGACTTACATGTTATAATTGATTTTATGTATTTTTACTCAATATGCTTGAAACTGAATCCAAGACCTCATAAATGTTAGGCAAGCTCTCTACACTCAGACCAAAATTCACTATATTTTCAGCATTAAGATACGTTATTTGAGAGTATGTATATGCTTTTGCACAAGAAGTTGGAAGATTATGAAGACCTGTTTTGTCTTTGCTCATTATCTGAAGGTGTAGGGTACAGAACAGATTCTAAGATTATATAGGCTGATTCCTTATTTAAGCAGGTACCTTTATTATCATTCCATATTGTCTGTTAAGAAATATTATATATCTTTCTAAAATTGATAATATTCTAAATGAAATATCTTTATCAAACATCTACCCAACTGAAGCACTTAACTGAGGTTCTTAACTCCAAACAATGCTGACAGATGACTAATATAAAGCTAGGACTTCTATCTTGCTAACAAATTCAGAGAATGAAAAGACTAACTTTCTTTATTATACTTGTTCCAAACTAAAAGTCCCCAAAGTCACTCTAAGAGAACTTGACATTTGTACATGAATTGTCTTTATCCTGTAGATGATATTTAGATAACCATCAGAGCAGACTGAAGTAATTCTTTTTCTGGTGGCTGCTACCTGGTTAATAACTCTTTCAAAAAGAGCTTACAACAGGGATTAAAGGGGAGAAGGTTTCAGGCAGTAGGATTCTTAGAGGCAAGGGATTAAACAGTTATAATAGAGTTTTCATGTTAAAGAGGAGCCCAAAGAGGGGTTCCAGGCTATGCCACTGAGTCCTGAACTCTCACTAGGGTGGAGGACTCAGAGGGAGGTTAGGTGCTCACATAAAGGGATGCTCCAGGGGATGGAAGGAAGGAAGGTGGAGGTACCAGGAGAGGGGGAGGAAAAGAAGGGGATGAAAGGAAGAGGGGAGAGTGCAATGGGGATGATAAGGAAGGAGGGGAGAGGGAGAGGACTGGGGCACCTATTGAGCTTGTATGATTAGGAAAAAATAAAAAATAAAATGTGGAGAGAAAAAAATAGCTTGCAACAATGAATAGAGTAAATAACTTTGCAAGACTAGTCAATATTGATTACTCTATACATTTAAATTACACTTAAACAAATATCAGAGCATGCATTATACAGCTCAAAATAAATTAACTAAGATGTATCACCTGATAATCAAATGTATTTGAGACAACTGAGAAAAATTATTTCTATTAGGCAGAGTGAAAGAAATTACTAAGAATCTCTAATACTGAGGACAAGCTTTATTTGTCAATATAATCATCTAAAAATATTGCATTTTTGAATTCAGCATTCCAGGTTATTTCTGAACTAAATTACCTATTCTCCTGTTTTATGGGTTACCTTCTTCAATAAATAGAATGCAATGTGAGGTCTACACTCTTGACCTGCAACAACTGGTAGCTAACAAGTTAAAAAAAGAATGCTATTCAGAACACTGGCATATAAGCTTTGTGCCAAATGAAATGCTACTTTGCTCAGCCATGCTTCAGTTCAATTCAAGGAAAGAATAAAATGATATGTATATGTATAGGAAATTTACATCTTAGAGATGTGTTAGGAAAAGAAGTACATCTCAAGACGGCCAACCTCAGGCAAAAGAGTGATGCCTTAGTTTATCCACTTTTCCAGAGACAGTCATACACAGAGAGATAGACTATGCTATCTAGCTGTCAATTTTTTTATTTGCCTTAGCATTAATCTTAGGCAATACAGTAATGTAAATTATTGTTCTTTTAGACTTTACTCCTACATACATGGGTTTAGATTCTTCCATGAAAGGTTCAAACAACCACAAAACTGTTTATTTTCACTAAGCTCATAGCATATCCCTAACATGAATGAACCCATCTGATGAGAAAAAAGAGGCATAAGTGCTCTAAAGAAAAAGCACTTTGTTACATTTAAGAAGTATTTTATGTATAAAATATGTGTAAGGAACATAAGCAGGTACATTTGGAACCAAAGGGCATATGACATTGGCATCAGTTATACTTTTCCTAAATAAAACAAACATTTATGATAAATATATAAATAAAAATATGAAAATAAAAAATATAAATAAAACATCATTTATACTTTTTCTAAATAAAACAAAATATTTCTCAGCTCTCACATCTTCATGCTTATTTAGTTTGAAAACAAGTTTACCTGCCTCTGTAGTCTTGATCACCTTAATTTCATGGGTTTTCTCCTGCCATATCTACAAAATAGGTTGACGTTTATTTCCCTTGACACAATTACTCTGGAGCAATTCACATGTATTCCATATTTCAGGGACATTTGGTGATCATTAAATGTCTACAGTGGAAAATGGGAAAAGAGTAGCATTCCAATTTTTAGGCACAATGACTCAGAGCTCTCTGTAATTCTTTTAGAATCAAGAACTGTTTGCTTCACTAGCAAAATAACTTTCTCAGCCCTAGAAAAACAAAAAGACAAATCTTCAACAAAAGAGTAACAAATCAGATTATATTCAAGATATTCCATCTCAAAAGCCATTCACCCACAAAGTCCATGACAGATTACTTATTAATAAGGTACAGATATGTATTTCTTGGAACAATAGTTTATACAGAAATATCACACCACATTGGCACATGATTATTTTACAAAAGACAATCATCACAGATGTGACAGAATCTTACTGTCTAAGACCATTCATGTCAAAGTTAGTCTAGAATAACACATTTTTGTTCAAGTTGATTCAAGAAAAACCAGTAATCAGTCTTGACCTGTTACTATCTTGGTTCTACTGCTGATCATCTGTAAAAAAAGTGGAGACATAGTGACACTATCGATTCAAGGAAGCTCTAGCACGGGCTCCCTAATCCAGGCGGTCTGGCTAAAACAAGTCAGAACAATTTCTGACATGCTCAGACAAGTCCCAATAGAGGAACCATACAGGCAGAGGGATGAACAACCAATGGGAAGCAACCATCTAACCTGGACACCTAGTAAACAGCTAAATGATTGGTGACTGCTCTCCAGAGCAGAGAGGTGGCCACACCTATATAAGCACAAATGCTTCCAGAATAAATCTGAGTCTGCAGCCAGCTCGGCCTCTGCCTGCTGCTTCTCACCTGGGGTCACCGCCTTGCCCATTGGCCTTGAGACCACGAGGTCCCTACTGGTCCCCCCCCCACTAGCCCAGTGGGGATTTGGCAACATCGACAGAACTCAAAGAAGAAGGAATTGAGATAAATGTACTTTTATGCAACCATTAAAGAATTTTAAAAGAAACAAAGCTTTCCATGTTTTCATATTTTTCACATTTCAGTGATCTGTTTGTTTAGTGTATGTCCAATATTAAAAATACAATGTTTTGTATGTTTATGGTGTGACTACATGAGACAAACTGTCAGGTTTCTATGGGAAAACTGGTATTACTAAAAAGTATCATTTAAAGTATCATATTATTAATCAAGTGAGTTATCTTTCAAAATGTAATTAATTATAGAGCTAGAGAGATGGCTCAAGGGTTAAGACTTTGTCTCACAAACAGCAAGTCCTGAGTTTGGATTCCAGGTCCCACATAAAAATACCAGGCAAAAACAGGGGCCCCTGCACTTCCTCTACAGGGACACACAGTGTCTTCTGATACACACACACACACACACACAAATAAATAAATAAATGAATAAATAAATAAAATGTAATTGATTATATCAACACCATGTAATACCATAATTAATTTGCTGAATTACTTAAGTGTACATTTGTAACTAATTCCTCTTGGCAGATTCACCAAGAAAATTTCTTTCTTAAAACCAGATGTTCTATCAGTGCATTTGCTTAAAATTTTTTTTCTATAGCCGTAGTGGGTGGTTGGTAACTTATGCTTTGAAACTGTTCCAGTCTTAATCATCTGAATCACATGGTATGGCAAAGAACTTTAGGGACATAATAATTCATTTGTTCATATGCTATAATAGGCTCTCACTCATTATTCAATAACCTCTTGGACCTGCCTTCTATTGGCCCACCTAAAAGAGGAGATTGGGTGGCCATCTATTCAAGAAGTAGTGTTGATTTCTGGTTTAGTTTTCACAAGAGGTTGTTGACCCTACTATTCAACTGGCTGATTTTTTAAATCAAGAGCCTGTCCTTAATCAGAAAGAAAGAACTGTTTCTTGCCAGAGAACATATTTCCACATTGGTTGATAGCTAACTTCTATCAGAAGCCATGTGAAAGGAATTTCAACCCTGGAGATTGTTTTGAAAAAATAAAAGCACGTCTTTATCCAGGAAGCCATGTTTTAACCCCTAAGTCATACTTACTATCAAAAAGCTGCCTGTTTAGATCATATTTTCCTAGCTTCTGACAAGACATTTACTTTGTTGTACTTGGCCCTTGACTTTTATTAATGAATGCTCCAAAGGGGCTTTTAAAATCTTTTTAAAAAACGGACTACTGCAATTACTTAATAATGTCTTTAAAAATGTCATCCACTAGTAACAGAAGTCCTCTAAACAAAGACCTACTCAAGGAGTGAGCCTCTGGGTCTGACCTCACAAACACCCAGGCATCTTCTCCTTCCTGGTGACATGATTCCTCTGCACTGACCAGAGAGCCTTTTTGCTTTAACTACAAAGAAGCTCAGAGTTCATAATACTCACAACGAATATGTAATTACATAACTCTTTTCAAATATGCATTTCTTCTTAATTTTCCCTGAAATACCTTTGCTCTTCTATAGTTTTCACGTCCTTGGGTTTTTTATTTATGCATATATTCATGCAAAATCTTTGAATTTTGTGGGCGGCATTAGAAGACACTAAAAACTGTTCACTTAAAAAGATGAGCTATACCTAAACAGAAGAACAAAAATCAATAAAAGGATAAAAGTTATGCATCTGGAGGGTGAAAATAAACCCTCTAATAGTAAATAACAGAAGTAGCAATTAGTAGATTTAGGAGTAAAAATATATTGCATTTAACATGCAGTAAGACTGAAAGAAAGGCTGACCAAGAGAAGAAAAGGAAGACTTATTAGAATATAGAAAATGAAAAAAAACATAAAACAGAAGGCCCAGTCTGCAGGCAGGATGAGAATAATTTGAATGGCACAGCCATTTAAGCTATATATCAACTATGGAGGCAGCTGTCTCTATGGCTGATTGATGCAGTAGCCTGCACCAAACCAAATCTCAGTCTGGATAAACCAAACTTAAGTGACTATATGTTGAGCATGCTATGTTAGAAACAGACCAACACATCTGTGTCTTTCAACAATGTCATATTTGATTAATAACAATGCATTCATTCACAGAGTACAAGACTGAAGTTTGTGCAGCAACTTGTCAAGTATTTTCACTTTCGTTGGTAGTCCTGAAATTTATTCCAATATTAATTATTGATATTAACTTTAGAATAGCACATTACAGATCACACAGTACCTCTCTCCATATAGTTATATAGCCATACATTTTTATTTGTATGTGTGTATATGTAGATTGCAGAATGACTAAGAAAGGTTAAAGAGAACTCCTTTTAGTATATATGAAATAAAACAGGAAAGAACACCAAAAAAGAAGGGGAACAAAAGAGGCCACAGTAAAGTCCAAAGACCTTCAGAGAAACTTAAATAAAAGGCAGAAAAGAAGCTTGCAGTGACAGAGAAGAGTGTCCACTGGAGTCAGCTAACATGGCTGGAGGTCTGCTGGATATACACCTGGGGAGTCAGGCTGCTCTCCAGGTCATAGGCTTAAGCAGAACTGCAGAGTTGAGTCCAGCTTCAAATGGTTTAAGGACTGGAGAGATGACTCAGTGGTAAGAGGTTCCTGTAAGCAAACCTGGAGACCTAAGTTTGGTTCCCAGAATATACATGACAGGAGGAGAGAACTGGCTTCAGTAACTGGATTCACACACATGCTATGGCACATATGTAGAAGTGTTCTCTCTCTCTCTCTCTCTCTCTCTCTTTCTCTCTCTCTCTCTCTTTCTCTCCCAAATAATTCTAATAAAAAGAAGTAAAGTGAAGAAGCAGAACCATGAAGTTATAGAGGCAAAGGCCAAGACCAGAGCCAAGTAAACAGATAGCAGGACAGCAGGGCAGAAAGGACAAAAGGGCAGATAGGCAAATAACAGTCTGCATAGGCTTCATCAACAGCCAGGATTGAGCAGTATAGTGTTTCAAGGTGATCCAATGTCCCTGGGACAGAATCTGGTGTTGGTCCCTAGATAAAAACACTGGATAGTCAGATGACAGAGAAATAATTGCCCACACAAAGCATCCTGCTTTAATGGGATCTAGGTGAAGGAGTTACATGCTTTGCAGTCTGGAGTTATTTGTAAGTTCTCAGGTTGGATTTTTAACATCCATGTGCTCTCCCAGTTCCAGGCTACATTGGTAAATTTAAA
This sequence comes from Typhlomys cinereus, assembly GCA_023101885.1. Classification (NCBI taxonomy): domain Eukaryota; kingdom Metazoa; phylum Chordata; class Mammalia; order Rodentia; family Platacanthomyidae; genus Typhlomys; species Typhlomys cinereus. The sequence continues at coordinate 1,910,623 of JALPQD010000127.1, forward strand.
GGTGTGCATCCTTTACACTTTTAGGAATGAGCTATTTATCATTCTGTAACTCAGGGGTCATCACTACTATATGCAATATGGGGTGATTTCAGGCAGAACAAAACCTCATCTAAACACTGAATCCTCATGACAACATATACAATGACTGATGTGTCTAGTCACAAGAGTTTTGGTTTGTATTACCTGTCTTAAGATTCAACATCTTGGGGCTGGAGAGGTGGCTCAGGGGTTAAGCCTCTGCCTTGCAGGCGGAAGGTCCTGAGTTCAGATCCTAGACCCCACGTATAGATGCCGGGCGGAAGCGGGGGGGGGGCTGCATTTCTGGTCCTGGTAGGGCAGAGCCTGTGAATCCCGGGGCAGAGTAAACAGGAGGAGGTGGAGGCATCCATGGTGGTTCCCGAATTCGCTCGTGGTTCTACACACACATACACACACATGCATATGCGTGCAATTGAATAAATAATAAATAATAAAAAATTTTTACAAAGATTCAACATCTTATTTAATATCTTCAAATCCATGAATTCAGTCAGGATACCAACAAACTCAAATCCAGGGACTCAGAATGTTTGAAGCCCTCCCCTATCAGTGTTGGACCAAGAAAGATGAAGTGAGTCTGATGGAGGAGTTCTAAGGGAAAGATGGTGAGGAATCTCTTATGATCCTTGCTTGGGGTTTCTCAAGCAGTAATTTTGCATTTCTCTTGTCTATCTTCATATCTTACTTTTACTCTGTCCATCAGGAAGTTCTTGACCTATTGAATACTGGTTTCAAGGTGTGCTCTCTCAGGTCAAGAGCTTCAGTGTTGATCTATTCATGTAAAAGTATGATCCAGGGGATGGGAGGCAGAAAGGGGAGGCACTGGAAGAGGGGGAGGAAGAGAGAGGAATAAAAGGAAGGGGGAAAAGGGGAAGAGTGTAACGGGGGATGTCTGGGGAGGGGAGTGGGAGGGAGAGGATGAGGGTACCTATTGAGCTTATATGATTAGGAAAAAAATCAAATGTGGGAAAAAATAGCTTCAGTGTTGTCAAAATTAGATACATGCATCAACATGATGTTTGAGGATTTGAGCTCTGGGCACATTTGTAGAAAATTGATAGTTGAGTTAAGCTCAGAGCAAGAGATTGTCTAACTAATGGGGAAGGTTTAACCCATAGTGGGTGGGACTAGGCCCTGGACAGGTGAATAACATGGTTAATGAAATTGGCATTCTTCTACATACTTAGCCAGATATGCTGTTTGGCAAACAAGGAGGATTCTCTCTCTTTCTCTCTCTTTATGTCTCTTTCTCTCTCTGTCTCTCTCTCTCTCTCTCTCTCTCTCTCTCTCTCTCTCTCTCTCTCTCTCTCTCTCTCTCAGTTATTATGTAAATATAGTATGGCCAATTCCCCCAGCCTTTGTTGATTGTGAGGACTCTCTTGTCAAACTTAACAAAGAGCTATAACCAGACAATTGTTCCCTTAAGCTGTTTTGTCATGATTTTATCAGGAACAATGCAAATAACTGCAATAAGTGTTAACCAGAAAAAGCACAAATACATATTCCATACTCTGTCTCAGACCTATGAATTCTGTGTCGAGTCACTTGCAGGTGCTTATAATAGATGAGAAGAACACTGGAGTGTGAACACCAGGCATCTGCACATCCACAAGGGTATTAAAAGCAAGTGATCATACATTTGAATATGGGAATGGAAAAAAAATAAATGATGTCTCTTTATTCTACTTTACACATTTATTGAATTTATGTGTATGTGATATGTGAGTATATGTGTCTGTATGCATGTGCATATCCATGTGTGTGTGCACAGGTGCACACTTTGCATGGCAAGAGTGGAGATGAGAGGATGACCTTGGGTGTTAGTCCTTGCCTCTCAGCTCATTGTGAGATGAGGGACTTTATTTTGTTGTTCATGGTATATACCAGGCTAGCTTCTGAGGATTCCTGTGGCTCCACATCCCATCTGGCCACAAAATACTGGGATTATAATCCCACACTACCATGTCTATCTCTTACATGCGTTCAAGTCCTTATGCTCACATGACAAGCACTTTACACACTGAGCCACCTCACATCCCGAGTCCAAAGACATCATCTCATGTCCTCACACCAAAAGCTCAAGTGTATGAGTGTGGGACTCATGTCTGGAATTTGTTTTAAATATAGTATGTGTCCACTGCATCTAGGCAGGATTTCATTCTTAGTTTGAACTGAAAAGATTAAGTTCTGAAATCAAGTTTACTGGGCATAATTGTTACTAAGCCTTTACATGCTCTATGCCTTCTCACTTCGTTATTCTCAAATGTACATTATGACTTACCCCCGGTTCCTAAGTCGTTCTGCAAATGATCAACTTTCCTCATAGCTTTAGCTCCATACAGGGATCAACAACACCAGAGCAATTTAGTCACCCCTGAGGTAAAACTCTGCAGCTGTTTAAACAGTGCTGTGAACCATTACAACAGGACAACGTGGAACAGGAAGCAAAGAGGGATCCTATTTCTAATTGTATCTCTGATGGGATTTGAAATGGGTGGTATTTGATTTCTTAAACTACAGTTCATTTGCTTATCATGAACTTCTCAGCTACACATTTTCTTTCTCTCTCTCTCTCTCTTGAAGTCCTGTCACTCTCAGTCACTCTCAAGAACACTGCCATTTCTGCTATTGCTCCTGAATTATGAATATCAATATTGCATCATATGTGATCTTCTCTGAAACAGACATTTTCAGCTTTGAAATTTTCCATGCTGTTGTAGCCAAAGATGATAATCTTCTTCATTATCCCTGGAGATGCCTTAGAGGAAAACAATAAAGATGATCTCAAAAGGATGTTTTAAAACATTTGATTGTATGGCCCAAGGTAGGAAAGATTAGTGAGTATATAATTGTCAATATAGGGGCTGGAGAGGTGGCTCAGGGGTTAAGCCTCTGCCTTGTAAACAGGAAGAGGTGGAGGCGTCCATGGTGGTTCCCGAAATCGTCCGTGGTTCTACACACACGCACACACACACATACATATACACACGCACACACGCACAATTGAATAAAATAAAAAAAGTTTAAAAAAATAATTGTCAATATAATTGCAAGAGTGACAAATAAAAGTTAGGAATAGGTGACTATTACAGATTTCATTAAGCTAATAAGCCCATGTTAGCAGGACAACTGATAAAGAGGGAATGTACTCACTTCATGAATAGAAGAAGGCTTACAAATAAAAAATAAATAAATAAATAAATAAATAAGAAGGCTTACAGGCTGAAATCTAGTACATGAAGGATTTAATGAGAAAAAATACTTATTCACGGAAGGCCAAGAAAAATTAAAGAATTGATTATCACTGTTACTCATTTGTGTTTATTGAAGACCTTGCTGTCAATGGAGACTCGTTGTTCCATTATTAGGCATATGTTGCATGAATTAATTAAATTTATGGTTCAGATATTAGAGATAATTATATCATCTAAACTTTGAAAATACTAGTGGTAAAAGTAGACAGAGTGGGAAGTGTTGAGTTGCTATCTGCCGGGACTCTTGCCTCTGCTCACAATGAACTGTCCTCAAACATAGTGTGTGCTCAGGCAGTTATGTGAATTGCAGTAAAATATGCAATTACATACCTCTCTGCAAGCAAAAATACGAAGAAGCTACAGAGTTCTCATCTACAGAGTTCAAGACTTTTTTGTTCTTTGGAAGCCTTACATATATAACTAATCCCTCCTCTTGTCTGCACACTGCTGAGGATTGAATTACAAAAGTCATTCATGAAAATATAAACAAAGCAGTCTCATATGTCTTTGTTAATATTATTTTATAATATACCCTCACATGTTATTTTCTGTTATACTTTTTTTTCTTTGAAGACTTCAAGGTCTCTAAATGTTGTAAAAACTGACGTTTGTCTGATGAATCAAATTATTTTTAAAATTTGATAACAAGTTTAATTATGAACTATAATTTATCAGAATCTTGACTTTGAAGAGCTAAATTTATATGAAAGAAGGAAGGCATGTGGAGGCAAGGAAAAGGAAGAAAGAAAAGAGGAAGGAAGGAAGGAAATACAAACTGCTAAAGTAAGACATTTTTGAAATATTTTATGCTGGAAGTGATATCAAGTAGAGATCTACTTATCTTATTTAATCTTACTTGGTTAAGAAGATAATTTAAAAACTTGATGAATAGGTTTACATAATTTCATAAAGTGAAAAATGATAAAATACTGTTTTGTTAAGAAGTTGGACCACTACAAGCATATTAAACAATATATCTATAATGAATTCAATTACCTTAAGAAACAAAAGGAAAAGGAAAAAAGAAAAGACATGATCAGTTTACCTAAGGTCCATCCTTATTAGCAATACGGGTGACCACTGTGATTAGCTCTGAGATTTTATTTTATGTTTACCTCAGGATCAGTTAACTTTCCATTGGACTGATAAGCCCTAAAGTCACCAGATACACCTCATGATCAGTTGCAAAATGTTTTGTTATCTGTTAGATGTATATTATTCAAAATAATACCAAATAAGTGATACAGAGAAGTGTTTCTTCATGGGGAAATGGCCCTGGAAGGGTTTACAAAATAGATACTTGATGAATTGCTTATACTCTATAAAGTGATAAAATGAGATAAAATAAGAAGTTATAGCACATCCTGCTTTCCTGAAGATTTAATTGACATTAGTGGTGAGAGAGAAAGTCAAATCTTTCCTGTGCAGAGGGTTTTAGATAAGGGAACTGTACTACAACTTGTGAATAAAGGGAACCACTGAAGGCCTGTAGAAAGGAATTTGGAGACCTATGAAAAGTAGTTTAAAATTGAGCAAAAAGGGACAATTTCAAAAACAAAAGAGTCAACAAGGACTTCATAGTCATCAGAGAGAGAGGCTAGCGAGAATATCATTGGATATTGTGGTAAAGGAAAGGATGAGAGCAAATGTTGCTAAAAGAAAATGCAGTTGGTGCTGCTACCAACAGAGCACAAGGGTCTAAGAAGTTAAAATTCCAAATTTGAGTTTACAAGTAGGCTCAGCAAATGAACTTGCTGCCAAATCTCATGACCTGAACTCAATCCCTAGAACCCAAATGGTGGAAGTAGAGAACCAGTTCCTAAAGTTGTCCTCTGACCTCGCACATCTGCTATGTCACATGTGTACTCCCCACATACACAATAAATAAATGAATGGGACTACTGAGATACCACTGAGAGAGAAAAGCAATTTAAGAAGGCACATGATCATCATGGAAATGTTATACAGAAAAAAGAAATCTATTGGGAAAAGAATAAATATGACAAGTTAGTATAAAATTACTGCAGAAATTCTGAATAAGCAGTTCATAGTAATTGGTAGAACAGTGACACTAGAAGCTGAGGAATGGGCTCAAAATTTTGATAGATTGTATACATATAGCAATGTAGACCAAAGGAGAGAAACCTAACTGATAGAAAAAAAAAGATATCTGGTAAAGAAAGTAGAATCAGGAGAATATTATCAACCAATTCAGGAAAATAGAAAGTTCATTATATATGTCAAAAGTGGGATTTTTCAGAAAGAGAATTGCTAATAGATATTAGATAATTCAAAGAGAAGAAAGGAGTTGTTGAAGCTACACAGATATGTGGCTTGCAGCCATAGTCTTAGGGCTGAGAAGATAAAGGAGAAATGGCGCTGACACCAGAACACAGTATTTAAATGAAAAAGCCCGTCAAGTGTATGCTCAGTCCTCTGGAGAAAATATTATGAAGTCATGTTGTAGTTGTTTTTTGTCCTTTGGGTATAACATGATCACCTAAGAGTAGGAAATATCTTGTTCAGTAGCCTTGGAAATTCAATACGCAGAGTAAAACAATGGTATTAGGACTTGTTCCTGGGCTTCCCAGCCATTCCTCTCTCCCCTAGAAATAAATGATCTTGAGAAATTCTGTTACACAGAAAATGAGGTTAACTGAAAAGAGACTCCATGATGTAGTTTCTATGCATTGGTACTTTGAAGTTATGAACCTATTTTGGGGTCACCTCTGTAAGTAATTCCACACCCATACTCTATAAGCAAGACCAATAAACTCATTATTTTTGTTGAGTTGGATTTTTTTGGAATTGCATTGTTAAGTTGGGCCTTTTGGAACTGTATTTTGTCTGTCATTGACATCCTATCTAGATTGGATAAATGTTTGTTCATGTCTCCCTAGGAAAAGTTAAGCAAGTAAGTCCATTCTCATGTATTAGATCCTAAGAGATTGGTAGAGGAAATAGAACTCATCAGAAGTGTATGACCAGTGATGAGAGAACAGAGAAGGATCATATTCAGGTCCCCACAGTGGTTAATACTGAAAGTGAACAAAGACTCTGGTGCCAACTCCCTGCTGTTGCTATGTTGATGCTGTCAGCAACTGTATGAAAAAAAAAAATACCTCTCCCCTAGTTTAACCTCTCTCTAGTGCCCCCTGCTGGCAGAACCCAATTGGAAGTCAGTACATAAGTGATTTAAGGCATGTGGAGCCTAATAGAACAGAACAGAACAGAACAGAACAGAACAGAACAGAACAGAACAGAACAGAACAGAACAGAACAGAATAGAATAGAATAGAGTAGAATAGCTTACACTAATCATTATACCCATAAATCAGAAAAGCATTCAGCACTCAACCAAGAAGTATCCCTGTGCAATGGAAGATGTGTAATGCAGAGAGCCACAATTGGCCAGAGTATAAATTAAGAGTGTGAACCTCATGGCCTTAATCAGGACATCTAAACCACCCTCATTCTAAGTCTCAGGGAACCTTGTTGAAGAGAGGGGCAGTAAGAAGGTAAGAGTCACAGGACAGGGAAAATAATGTCAAACAGTAAACAGCCTCTATTCATATAAGAGTTGCCGTTCCCAAGAACTCAGTGCTATGATGTCTACATCTACTAGACCCCCATAACAGCTGGTCTGCCAACATTCTTCCACGGGAAATGGAAGACCACCTTAGATATGACTCTTCCTGAGTAGTTGTATGAGACTATTGCTGGACAGAAGAGAAGAGAAGCCTTTTTATGATTTACATGCTAGTAAGCTACTCACACCTTTGTGCATGGCCAGACACTAGCTAGAGCAGGCATGCTAGATGGGATCCAGTGGATCATCATGCAGGATGATATGGGAAAGAGAGAAAAACTGGCTAGAGGGGAGAATGTATAGGGTGGGATGGGATGGAGTGGGGGTAGGTAGGTGATAAAAATACATAAAAATTATTAATGTAATTAAAAATAAGTAAAAAAGCTAAAAAAGAAAAGAGCTTCTGAAAGTCGAGAGACAACAGTTGAAAAGACAACATATAACAATAAACTTATGATGAAACTAAAGGAAAAATGAGGTTTACATAAGAAAGAGAAGGGAACTGCCAAAAAATGCAGAGAATACAACAAATGCAGGTTTAGAAAATGGAGGCAGCAAAGACTTTGGAGTCTGGTGATTGATAAACTGCCTTTAAGCAGGTAAATATTGGAACAAGTCATCATTAGCAACTCTGCAAACTGTTTCCAACATCATTGATCAATTTCTTATTGTAAGTTTCCCATTACTTTAAAAACTTTTTCATAATATAAGGAAGAATAACTAGTAATCCTAAATATTTAGCACAAAACAGAAATGCTATGCATGTCAAATTAAAATATTAACGATGAGGCTTAAAATATTGAAAATTCTGCCACGATAGTGGTCATCCAGGAAATGTATTTTGGCATTAATTATTCAGGGGTTTTTTAACCCACTCATTTTTTAAATTCTTTTTGAGTTTCCTGAGAGTTTGCAAAGTGTGAGCCAGCCCATGAGAAATAATGATTTAATATCATGTTAGGATGCCAATGGCATGGCCTTGTAGAAGCTCAGCAGGAAACAGTGGCATAAAGCAAATTCTCTCCCTCCCTCCTGCAGAGACTAGAATTCCATCACACCATCTCTGCCCTTTCCTTTCCCCCTACAGAGCTTAAAAATCTGCCTACAGTGTACATTCCTCAGTCCTCTGAAGTATTATAGTAATATTAATAAATTCTTTCTATGACATTTGGATAAAATCCAGTGATGCTTATAAAAACTTAGCTGTCTCTCAGGCCTTAAATTGGTTAAGAACCCTACGATGAAAGAAAAAGAAAGGTAATAATAGTATGTGCAATGATTTCATTATATATATCACAAAACCAGTTATGCTAAATACTGGGGGTTCGGGACAGAGCAGAGTTAGCACTATCCGTTATTAATGGAGTGGTGGGCAGAAGTTAAAAAGTGGGAAGGTGTCCTGACTTCATGTAAAGTAAAGAAGTGGTAAAGGACAAGCAAGCACAAAAATGAAAACTTTTCTGCTCTGCCATGGGTCTTTCCCTTCTGTGCTGCACATTGATTAGGTAAGGAGGTGCTTTAATGCTAGGAAGAGCTATTTTCAGAAGCCTGGGCTCATGTGCTTCATACATACATACACACATACTTATGCACACATGCACATACATGTGTACATGAATGCACATATATACATGTACACACATACAAACATACATGCATCCACCCACACATGTATACATGTAAATGCAGACACATACATACATCTGTGTAAGACATACAAACACAGACACACACAAGGTTCCAAGGGATTACTAGACAAATTACAGTTCAATACAGAAAAGGAAACATTTCCATGGTCAGCAGAGTCTTGTCCTATTTAATCTGCTTTGATTCTGTGTCCCCTTATAATATGAAATATACATATTTATATAAAGTATATGTTTATGTGAAATATAATTGTGAATATCAAGATCAGTGGAAGCCACTGGAGAGGTTCTCATATCTTAGAACAAGTAGTTCAACAAAAGGTTGAGGTTTCTGTAACACATAGTGGAGACTTTAAGCTCATTTTCAAAGTGCTATACTACACATGTTGCTACATATAGGTCTTCTAACAACTTCATGCATTACACAGTTCATTAGTCCCTCAAATATGCACTCAGGGAGATGTGTTTAACATAGAGACACTGATATCCTTCGAACACTCTGGAGTACCTTTGTGGTAGCTCCGGTGACTCAATCTTGCAGCATATGTGAAAAGTCTTCCAGATTTCCCTCTTCTTGCTATTCTCCTATTTTGGATGTTATATACTATTACACATAGCATATCATGTGTATATGTGTACTGAGCTGGAATGCAAGAGAATTTGAAGGCAGGTTAATCATATAGCTGAAACTCAAACATTTCTCTGAGTGTGAGGGGAAAAAAACTTCAAAATAGTCAAGCGGCATTTCTTTAAAAAATTATGGGTGAAGTAATTATGTCAAGTGGTCCCAACACTTGAACTTTGCCATTGGCTTTCTGCACAGTGCATCATCTTATGCATTAAACATATATTGTATGATGTACATTACACATAATTCAGATTACATATTATATAAAGACAATTTTTCAAACACATGTATGTGCAATTATGTTTAATATAAGATAAATTTAGTTTAATGGTCATTGTTTACATAGTTACTCTTAAATTATTATATATTCCTCCAACTAAAAGATAGAAGGGGGACTTGAGGAAAATGTGAAGAGTTTTTATTCCTGTTCTCCAAAATGTTGTATAGTGAAGGTACTAAATGAAAATGGACAGAAGGGGTGACATTTTTAAAAACATACCTCCATAAGCCCCTAAAACTGTAAAAATAACCCTTCCTTAAATTGCTTCTTGTCAGGCACTTGGATATAGCAACAAGAAAAAGAACGATTACACTATTACACTAAAATATATTTTATTTAAAATGCTGAATGGGCTTTTATAACATCATTCACTTTTGGAGGAGCTTGTTTTCATGCTCCGGTTTTCTTTTCTCATTCAAAGGAGTACTAGTTTGATGGCTTCATGTTATAGATCGCAAATGTTCTGTCAATAAATTTTCATTTTGAAACTATGCTTTCATTGAATTTAATGACCAACAAAATATATATCAAGGATTAAGACTATGTTCAGAAATAGCTCTAAGGAATTACTGTTCCAAATTAAATAACAAAGAAGAAGAATAAAAGAGTCTGGGAAATATCACTAAGACCATCTATATTCATTATTTGGTTTGATTTACAAGTCCTTCTATAGTTGCAGTTTTTACTTCCAACATTATTTTTCACATTGTACCCTGCAGGATCTTGCTGCTCAATGAATGCATCTGTACACCATTAATTAATCAGTGGACAAGAAATAGATCTACTGATGATTTCTGAAAACTGTTTGAATATTCAAAGTTAAGAAATTTAATGTGCTTGTTTATGTACCAACAGATTCTCCCTTGTCTAGACTGAGAAGCATTTCAGACTCACTGTCTGAATTAGATTCTGTGCTTCATCAAGACCTACCAGTAATATCTGTGAACTTTAAAGAAAATATCTTATATCAGTTCAAAATCAGAATGCTGCACAGAAAGTGACCAGCCTGCTTGATAATAAAATTATTTTACAAGTTCTTCTTATTCTATTCAATACAGAAAAAAATAATTTGACCTTGAAATGTAATGAATTGAATGTCAGATTGATATCTCCTTTCCAACGACTCTGATGATAATGTATCAATGTCAACTTGATTATAATCAATGAAGTATTCTAGTTGTTCAAAGATTTTTAATCTCTTAACATTTTCAAAGGGCATAGTAATACTTAATCTTGTTTAAATTGCATAAAAAATTATGCAATTTAAAACTGAAAAAATTATTTTAGCAGATATTTTTGTATTCCCGCAGATATTTTTGTATTCCTAAAGAAAGTGCCCTCCATCACCCATTTTCGTTAAGGTAATTGATACTTTTGAAAGAGATTTGTTCTACTTTATATTGAGACAAAGATGTTTTGTTTGTTTTTGATAATTGTTCCTAATTTATCTTTCATAAATATAGGTTCAACATTCTGTCAATTTTTTCATTGAACATAGAAAATAGTAAGTAGCATTGTAATTCCTGGATAATAATTCTTAAATGACTGGTGTTAAAATTTGGCTTCTGGAACTTAAAAAAAACTAAACACCAAGGAGATAATAACCCAATTATAAAATGGGCCTCATAACTCAAAAGAAACTTTTCCAGGAATGAAATAGAAATGTCTAACAAATATCTTTAAAATGTTCCACATCCCTAGCCATCAGGTAAATGCACATCAAAACTACCCTGCAATATCATCTCTCTGGATGGCAAAAATCCACAATACAAACACCAAATGTTAGAGAGGATGTGGAAAGAACTGTCATACATTGCTGGTGGGAATGCAGGCTTATACAACTACTCCAGTGATCAGTATGACAATTTCTAAAAAAGTTAAGGATCGAAATGCCATATGACCCTGCTATACTATAATGGTAATAATCCCCCATAATGAAGCAATTTACTACAATGACATGAACACCACCATGTTCATTGCAGCACTGTGTACAGTAGCAAAGTCATGGAATCAACCCAAATGCCCAACAGTTGATGAATGGATAATGAAAATGTGGTACATTTATACAATGGAATACTACTCAGCCATCAAAAAGATGAATTAATAAAATTTGCTGGGAAATGGATGGAATTATAAAAAATTATATTGAGCGAAATATCGCAGATACAAAAGTTGGACACCATATGTGCTCCTTAATAAGTGGATCCTAGTTCCAAACACACTTAATGACATATTAAAAGATAAAGCTCTGTAATATCCACTATAATTACAAAGAATTATAAACAGGAGGGAAGGGAACAAGGACCTCAAAAGAAAGATGAGGAGCATGCTTAAGTAGAGAAAATAGGCCATGGTCATGTATTGCATGTAAGTAGCGAGACATCTGGTGCAGCTCAATCTCACTTTCCTTCCTAGTCACTTGGGACTGAACAGGTTTGATCTCACCAATCAGGGAGGGTATAGGGACTGACAAATAGGCGGTAACCATCTAGCTGTGTTCTACTCCTAATCTTCCATTTAACTTTGAGTCTCATCTCATATTAAGATCTTCGTTTAAACAATCTTTTATCTTTAGTTAAGCCATGACCTTCCATACCAATTAGGATGCAGCCAAGAGCGGTGCAGGAAAAGCAAAACTGAAAACAAAAATAAACTATAATTCAGAACACCAAAAACCCTACATTAATCACCTGGAACCAGACCAGTCAAATCTCTCTCTATCCTAAAGCTCAGGGAACCTTATGGAAGAGGTGGCAGGAAGATTGTAAGAGCCTAAAGATGGGGAGGACCAATGATATGCAATATACTCCACACGAGTTAGAGCTGCAGCAACCAGGATTGAACTTTGCCTGACCTACATAAAGGCTGATATGTCAATGACCCCCCCCCAAAGTCTAACATGGATCACATGGGAGAAGTCTTCATGCAGTAGGATCCGTAGAGGCAAGGGATTAAACAGTTATAATAGAGTCCCCATGCTAACTGGGAGCCCAAGAAGGAGCCTAGAGCTATGCCACTGAGTTCTGAACTCTGGCTATGGTGGAGGATTCACAGGGAGGTTCAGAGGCCACATAAAGGATGCTCCAGAGGATGGGAGGGATAAAGGAGGAGACACCTAGAGAGGGGGAGGAAGGGAGGGAAGTAAAAGGAAGGGGGGAAGGGTGATACATGCAATGGGGGACAATAGGGGTGGGGAGGAGAGAGAGAGAGGACAAGGACAGGGTACCTACTGAGCTTGTATGATTAAGAAAAAAATAAAACATGGAAGAAAAAAACTGAAAAATAAAATAATTTTATAAAAGAAAATACGAAAGTGGGAAACTGAGAATAAAACAAGTAGTATTAAATATAAATTTTAAAACACTGTGATAATATTAATGCATTTCCTATGTTATATTGATTAAGAACAACCAAGAAAAAAATTTGGCTTCTAATCAAGATTCAGAACGCACAGAAAAACACTTATCCAGAGCTTTGAGAGCCCAGAGGGGTTTTTGTTTGTTTCCTTGATTCCTGCTTCAGGAGTTATTGCTTGCCTCTTGTTGTGAAAGCATTATAATAGTACATTACTCTGTCTTGATTGCAATTTGTGACTTGTCATTATTTTCCACAAAAAGTAGAAGAGACGTTTAAAATATGAAACAGCATTTACATCATAAACTTTAGGCTTTCACATGCATGCACATACATACCTGCACCCATACATACACATATGTTCAGTGAAAAAATTCCCATGCATACACACATGCATACACATACACACACACACACACACACACACACGCGCACACACACACGCACACACACACACATACATACTCACACCCCACAAAGCGGCAAAAAAAAGTTTTAATGTTGGAAAAGAATAGACCAAAATAGTTAAAGTGTTGAAAAAAACCAATCTGTAATTATGTATCCAGGAGACTTTATAAAGTGCAAATTTGAAGAAAAAAAAATGAATGGACTTGGGAAATGGCTCTGAGGAGAAGATGTTTGTCCTGGAAGTGTAAGGACCAGAGTCTGAATTCCTAGAATTCTCATAAAAGTCAGGCAAGGCTCTCTTCAACTTGAAATTCCATCACTCAGGAAGAAGACACAGGCCTTCTGCCTGGGACGGGACCAGGGCAGACTCCCTGCCCCTCAGGAGGTGACCTTTGATACCAATCAGGATGCAGCTAAGGGCCGAGAAGAAATAGCAAAAGTGAAAACAAAAACAAACCATAATTCAGAGCATCAAAGACCCTACATTAATCACCTGGAACCAGACCAGCCAAATTTCTCCCCATCCTCAGGGAGCCTTGCAGAAGAGTGGACAGCAAGATTGTAAGAGCCTAAAGATGGGGAGGACCAACGATATGCAAGATACTCCTCACAAGTTAGGGCTGCAGTAACCATAATCGGACTTTGCATGACCTGCGCAATGACCAACATATCATTGACCCCCAAAGTCTAGCATGGATCACAGGCAGTGGGGTCCTTAGAGGCAACTGATTAACAGTCATGGTGGTGTTCCCATGCTGGCAGGGAGCCTAGGAAAGGGCTGTCGGTTATGCCACTGAGTCCTTACACTTCACTAGGGTGGAGAACTCAGAGGGAGGCTTAGCATTCACACAAGGGTTTGCCCCAGGGGGTGGGGAGGATAAAGGAAGCACTGAGAGAAGGGGAGAGAGAGAGGTGAGGGAAGGGGGAATACAGAAGAGTACAGGAGAAAGGGGGTTGGAGGGAGGGGGAAGATCCGGGTACCTATTGAACTTGTATAATTGAGGAAAAAAAATTTAAAAAAGAGGCAGACAGAGGGAGCAAGCTGGTCAGTCAGGCTAGAATCTTGGCACGCTCTAGTTTTAATTGAAAGATTCTTCTTCAATAAAGTAGAGAATGATAGAGAAAGATACCTAATATCAAATAGCTTCCACATGATCAGTGCATATGTGCATGAGCCTCTCTTCCCTATACACACATGCACACACACACAAGGGCCTAAATATATGCAAACACACACACATATATGCACACATGCACACACACATACACACATGCATTTTATACATATATGTGCACATGCAAAAGTTATTCTTCAGGCAGAAAAATATATATAAACTCAGAGCTGCATAAAAAGAACAGAATATGAGAAAGAATGTGATTATAAACTAAAATATTTTGTTTTTATCTTTTTCCAACAAGTATTTTTAAATAATGAGAGTCACTGTATATCGTATGATTATAGCACAGTCGTAAGTAAATAGAAGGCAGTCAGACTGTTGGAATGACAACATCCATAAAACATGACAGAATGTTTTAAAAATAGACTGGGCTTGTGGAAAACTTACACTGCAAAGTTAAGAGCAACCACTAAAAGAATTTTGAAAGGAAATATAAGTGATGTTAAGAGAAAAGAGAAAATGAAATCATATAAAAATGCATAATTAAAACAAGAGAAGTCAGAAAGGAAGTAAGAATGAAATGAGAAACAAGTGCAATGAATGGAAAACAGCTCCAAATATGCCAGATATTAATCTGTCTCAGTGCTCACTTCTAAACACAGCAGTTCAGAAACAGCAAAAGTGGATAAAACAAAACCAGAACTTACTATATATTATCTCCAAAACATTTAAATAGAAAATCAATGATAGTTAAATGACCAAAGTGTAAACCTGGGGATGTAGGTCAGTGGTAGAATGTTAGATCTCCAGCAGTAATGTGGGGTGAGGGAAGGTAGCATGGTAGAGAAAAATAAAAAGTAAATGGTAGGCCAGAAAGATGGCTCCATAGTCGAAGTTCTTGCATAACAAGTCCATGTAAAATACTGTTGAGACTGGTGGCCTGCCTACAATTTCAGCCTCAGTAGACAGTGACCTACAGTCCCAATAACAGATTGGCTAGGCAGACTGCCCCATCAGTAAGCTCTGGGTTAGAAACAATATTTCTAAAAGAATGAAGTGGGAGAGGACAGTTCTCCATATGGGCTGCACATACAAGTACACACTTGCAAGTGCATACACAGTAAGAACACATATACACATACCTCCCTTCATACATCTTCTTAAATAACAAGGAAATAATTAATGCCTCATGAATTCAACATTGGTAGAGAGTGTGTGTGTGTGTGTGTGTGTGTGTGTGTGTGTGCTAATAACAAAATGGAGGAGATCTTCAGTGAGGTGACAGGTGAACACAAACTGCATGGGATCCTGAGGCAGAAAAGATAGGGAAAATTAAGAAAATTTGAATATACTCTAGCTCCTTAATATGCAATAGTATTGTCTCATTAATATTAACACATAGTACACTACAAAGGCAGAGATTTTAATAACAGAGGAAAGTACTTGAGGGAATACATAAGAACTCAATGTGCTAAATAATCTCATTTTACCTGTGAAAATTCAGAATGTAGCCCATGACAATTTAGAATTTACAGTCATGCTGCTTCAGTTATTATGGAGTTATATACATATGCCATCAGTAAGAATTTGCATCTTTATTGAGTTAAATCACAATTTATATATACATTTTATATATATACATTTCATATAAACATTAAATCAATGTATATTAAATAATATAAATTAAATAAAATTTTATATAGTGGTGATTTAATATTTCTCAGAGGATTGCAAATTTAATCAAAGTATAAACATGAAAGAATGAAATCTATTCATTTGTGGTGGGGAGGTTGAAAGAAAAAGAATCCCAAAATTATCAAATGTCTTCCTTACAAAATACTTTTTTTATTTCTTCCACTCATACAAAGTTGATAAATACTACATTCTCCTCCCTCCCTCCACTCCTTCCTGGATCCCCTTGCTCCCTTCCCCTTTTTCCCCTCCCCCCCCCCGCTTTCTCCCAGTGCCCCTCCTTTCCCCTGTTCCTGGTACAAAATATTTTTCTAACATTTCAGGATTCTCGCAATATTATATAAAAGGAAAAACAATCTTATTTACCAGCTTCTCTCAATTAATTGTGATGTGTACTTCTGAAAACCAGAGATATGAGATGGGCTAAGACATTCTTTTGCTGAATGAACATGTACAACATACTATCATTAGGCATTGAATACTTGCACAGTTTAGATACTGATATCTCCACACTTACTCCTTTTTGCCTTCTTCTTGTCAATATTTCCAGGGCTAAAGAGATGATTTGTTGTTGCTGCTGTTGTTGTTCTTGTGGCTACTGCATATTTTATGGATGGGAAAGAGGTAGATTTTGTTTATTGGCTAGGGAAATTAATGCAGTAGTTGAGCATGAGACCTGCATATAGTTCTCTAAACACTATAAAATTTGCTTCTATTTCTCAAATAGATCAGGAGACGGGATTGAGAAAATGACAAAAATGACTTCAATCATAATCTGTGGTGTCTTAGATCAATGTGCATGATTTGAAGATGAAATATTCATTTAACATGATTAAACAAATATTTGTCACTAGGAAACTGAAAGCATAAGAGAGACAGGTCTGAGAAGTTGAATTTCCTAACTTCTGCAGGCTTCCTAGAGCCTAGCACTTGATGAAGCTTGATATCTCCTGTTATTCCTTCCACCAGCTGTGCTATGACATCGCTGCTCATATGAGATGTTCCTTCAGTTGAAGACAAAAGCATTTCTTGATAGTAGATGTGTTTCCTGAACAAAGATGAACAGTTCTGAGCCCTATGGCTAGAATCATGTGATGTTATTTATTTAGAAGAGAAGCAGGATTTCAGAAGGCTCGCATCTAATTAATTTTATAAACAGAGTAAAATATGAATATAAATGACATGTCTTACCTGTGCAAGAGATTGTTCCCTTATGTGCAGCAGCAAATCAAAAGTCTGAATTTATGCTTTCCTTATAAGTTGGTAGGTTCATGTTTCAGAGTTTTTTTAAACTAATAGTGACTCATCCCATTGAAATGCTTTACAACAGGATATTTATACATAAAATATAGTAAATGCTAATTGCTTGCAGCCTCTCATGTTCTAGCATGCTAATTCTTGTCTGTTGAACTCATTAGACAATGTATGAAGGTTTGAATTAGATTGTCTAACAAATGAAATATTTAATTACCTGTCTCATCTTAACAATATCATACCTTTGCCCTGTTATAAATATTGAGTCTATAGAGTGTCTATGACCACAGAGAAATTAATGAAAGGTTTAATTTTTAACTTGGCTAAAAGAATTTTACTGCAACTAAAACAGCTTTAGCAATTTCAAAATATTTGTCTGAGATCATATAGAATTCAGAATCATATACATTGTGTATAAAACTTCAAACAGAAAGGCAACCAAGATAAATTTAAAGTGACCTAGAACCACTGTTAAAAACATAACAAATCAACCTAAATGTCCAACAGTTGACAAGTGGATAAGGAAAATGTTGTACATTTATACAATGGAATACGACTCAGCCATCAAAAATGATGAATTAATGAAATTTGCTGGGAAATGGATGGAATTAGAAACAATTATATTGAGTGAAGTATCCCAGACACAGAAAATTAAGTCCCTAACCCACTTAGAGACACCCAAGGATAAATCTCTGTAATACCTACAGTAATTGAAAAGATTATAAACAGGAAAGAAGGGGAAGGAGGGCCCCACCAGAAACAAGGAGAGAGGGGATCATGCTACAGCAGAGAAAATAGGCCACCATCAAGGACTGCAAGTAAGAAATGAGACATCTGGTTAAGCTCACAGACTGTCCTTCCTGGTCACTTGCAACTGATGATCTTACCAAAAAGGAAGGGCATACAGTCTGGCAGATAGAAGGTAACCATTTTGCAATGGGAGACTGACCCACCCCTCACCGCAGTCTCCTACTCTTATTCCATCTACCTTTGAATCTATCCTTATAATAAGACTCTATTTTAACAGCATTTTGTCTCTGACTAGGGGGTGACATCCAATATCCATCAGGATGGAGCCAAGGGCATTTCAGGAGCAGTAAAACTAAAAAAAAAAAAATCAACAAACCATAATTCAGAACATCAGAGACTCTATATCAACCACCTGGAATCAGGCCTGCCTAATCTCTCCCCATCCTGAAGCTCAGGGAAATTTGCAGAAGAGGGGGCGGTAAGATTGTAAGAGCACAAGGATGGGAGGAGTCATGATATGCAAGATACTCCACACAAGTTAGGGCTGAAGCAATTATATAGGACTCTTCATGATCTGCGCAATGACCAACATATCATTGACCGCTCAAAGTCTCAAGGACTCAAGGCACTAGAATCCTTAGAAGCAAAGGATTAACAGTCAAAAAAGTGTTCCTATACTTAAGGGGAACACAAGAAAGAATTCTAGGAAATGCCACTGAGTCCTTACACCTCATCAGAGAGGAGGACCCAGAGGAAAGTTTGATATACACATTAAAGGATACTTCAGAGATGGGGGGAGAGGGCACTGGGAGAAAAGGAGGGAGGGGGAAAAGGAAGGTGAAAAGGAGGGAGAAAGTAGAGAAGTCCAGGGAGGGGTGGAGGGAGGGAGGGGACAGAGGTACTTATTACGTTTGTATGAGCAGAAAAATAAATTTAAAAAATTACAAAAAGATAACATAGGAATACACAGATTTTTATGGAATAGGAAGATAGGTGTTTTGAAAACTATATACATTAAACGTGCATCTTGCTATATGGTATATATAAACACTCACTATACATGCCGAATTTTTTTGTAAAATCACACACAAAAAAAGAAACAAAGGAAAGGAAGAAATAAAACTGGTAGAAAGAATTGACTTAGTTACTTTTCCTGCAACTGCGATAAAGTACCCTGACAAAAGCCAGTTGAGGAAAATAAGGTTTAGTCGACTCACAGCTTGAGGGTACAGTCCATCATGGCAAAGAAGCAAGGTGGCTTGCATTTAAAGCACATTGTGCTCATAGTTAGGAAACAACGAATTGAATGAATGAATTTAAGTCAAATGTTGATGCTACACATACTGGGCTTATCCTTCTACTTCAATTACAAAATTAAGAAATTCTTCACAGGCATGTCCAAGGGATTCTAGATCCCATCATGTTGGCAATTTTGATCATAATCATAAGAACCAAAATTCTCATTGTATTTTCATACTCTAGTGCCTAAGACCAAATAAATGGCTATAGACAGCAGCATAGTCTTTCACTCAAGCACCAAAGCTCTCCTGATGCAAGATGTGCAACCACAAGTTCCATCTCTTCACTACTTGATAAACAACAGGAGCAACGTGTACTAGCCCCTAAGAATCAGACAGTGTATATGCATATCATTTCAGCTTGGTTACAACCCATCATTTCCAGCAAGTTAGATAAGCTTACTAAAAACAGAAAAAGGAAATAATATTTCTTAGTTTGTAAAAGTCCACTACAATACTACCATTGTTGCATAGATTTCGCCAAAGTAATATAATTCACTCCATCATTTCCATTCCAAGATTCTAAGTCTGTATTAGAGCTGATCATCATGTGGGGAGGCAAGAATTTTAATCATAGGCACTCTTCATTCACATTGCCAGAAAGTGTTAATAACCATTGTGTTCACAAGTTTCAACTGTAAACTTAATGAATATTGAAAACATTAAAGAGAAAACTGGTATTATATGAAAGAAGTCTCACATAATGCTGAATTCTGAGATATTGTGGGTATCAGGATAAAGGGCTAGATGGAAAATTCATTCTTAACTTCTTTTCCACATTCACTAAAGCAGAATTTTGAGTAACTGCTAAATCTCAGCAATTTATCTCACTATAAAATAGACATGATAATATTTATTACATATAATGAGCATAAATGAGATATTAGGCATGATAATATTATATTAAATCTGACAATGATGTAATTATTAAGATAGTAGTCTATATACATTTGCTCTTCTTAGGATCAATGAATTAGCACAATAAAAGAATCATTTCTTCTATGACACAATAGCTAGTCAAATAAAATACTTTTAAATAATAACCATGCATGTAAATTTATCTATAGGAAATTGCTATTGTTTGAATATAAATTATTTCCAGAAAAATTCACCACCATAGCCACAATCTTGCCTTCTCCTCTATTCTGCCACCAGTTTTTCATGAGGGGAGAATCTCTGTTCTACCACACGTTTGCATCATGTTTGATCTCATTCATAATCATAACATTGGATCTCACCAACCACAGACTGAAGTCTCTAAAATATTAAGCCCAAATAAATCTTTCTTCTCTTATATTGTTTATGTCAGGCATTTTTTTGTTCCAACAATGAAAAGTCTAACACAGAAAAGTATCAAGAGCCACTGCGAAAGTAAACAACCCAATATATTAGACAGCATTTGCTAAACTATACAGCAAAATTTTATTCCTTGCTTACAGGATATGTATGCAGTGAGTTGTCTGTTTCCCTGACACATGCTGTTTTCTTTATTACGAAGTCCAGACAGAAAGAGCAATCCCATCTGGCAAACATTCTTCTCCAGGAAGAGGAACAAGAACAATAGCACCATGGTAATGGCTCTGAGTCTTTCTGCCTAAACATAGAATGTATGCATTCTGTTTACATTCTGTTTGCCAAAGAAAGCCACAGCCAGCACTGATGTCATGGATGGGGGGAATAGTTATCCCGAAGGAAGACAGAAGGGAGGCGTCTCTGTGGGCATTATACCTTTAAAACAATACAGTCTGTTACACAATAGATATACTATAAATAGGTAGTTATGCCCAAGGTCAGGTCTGAGCATTTCCTACATATTTTTATGAATGACCTTTGAAAGAAAGAAACTTGAAATCTGTATATCAAGGCCCAAGCCAAAGCAAATAAAAGATATTGATAGTTTTCTTTAGTCTTCCAAATTTGAATATTGGTGGTCGCTGGAATGAACATTCAAACCCAAAGAAAAAATAGAAGAACATTTGATAATTTCAACAGGAAAAAAGTCAATTCAGCCTCAGGTCTATATTTAGCTTCATCACCTTCCTAGCTATAAAATCAGGAAATTCCCATGCCAACTGGAGATTTTGTATGTATTACATATGTACCATGCATATATACCAAGGACGAATTGTGGAGAGAAATTCCAATAGGCATCTCAAGGAAAGAGATGCACTGATCTAGCTTAATTTTTTATCTATGAGGATCACTAGATGCTAGGGACTCACCAGGGGTCTTACTAATATGCAGCATCCAACCTCTTGAAAAGGATCTTTATCAAAGCTCTGCTTAAGCAGTGATTTTTTTTTGCCTTATGACACTTTCATAAATTAAAATATGTAGACACTCTGGAATATACAATACAGAATAATAATTTCTCTCAGTATGGTGAGATGGTGAAAGAACAAAAATGTGAACTACCTTATTTCTGTAAATACACAAACAAGCTCTTTTTGTATATGTTTATATGTATGTATGTGTGTATGTGTGTGCAATGTGCAAGTATATGTATGTATATGAGTTTATAGGTATGTATGAATATCTACATTAATATATATACATACATATATGTGTACATTTGTGTTATGAAAATTTATGTATGTGTATCAGTTTATATGTATGTATGTTTGTATGTATATCGCCATGTACATATGTGACATACAAGTGTATGTGGGTGCATCAGTTTCAGTGTATATATGTATGTATTAATGTATGAATGCATGTATATATGTGTGATGTTCAAGTGCATGTGTGTGTAGAGCATAAATGTGGAAGTCCCCTTACCTCTTCACATTGTTTCAGACCAGATGCCTCCCCTGGCTGCTGTGAAAGCCAGGCTACTGACCTGTGACCACTGGGAAATTCCTAGATCTCCAACTCTATCTTGTATAATGTATAATTTCTAGATCTCCAACTCCATCTTGTATAATGTATAATTCCTAGATCTCCAACTCTATCTTGTATAATGACACCTACATGGGGATTGCAGGCTCTTATCTCATGTCTTGCTTTTACCTGGGATCTGGGAGTCTGAACCTAGTCCTCATGTTTCTGTGGCAAGCGCTTTACCTGCTGAGTCACCTCCCCAGCTCTTACCTGCTAAAGAATTTAGCATAATTTGGAAGAGAACAGATAATTCTATTGAGATCTAGTATCCTCTGAATATTTTATGTAATGAAGTCTTCAGTTAACTATAAGAAAAAATCCTGGAAGAAAAATAAAAAGCCACATAGGAAAGCATCAGAGTTAAAGCAACACACCTGCAATGCACTAAAAACTGTACCACTGCTAAGGGAACAGTATGGCACATCTAATGTATTAAAGCCAAATGCAAACAAGCAAACTAACTGAAGATACGTCACAAAACTCAGTATTAAAAAAGAAACTGGAAAGCTGGAATATATTCACATTTAAAAACTCCCTGACATAAGATAACAAGTTTATTGATCACAATCAGAGCAAATAAAGTCAGAAAATCTTTTGATAAGATGCTGTATGTGGCTTAGTTTTAAGTGTTTTAGCTCTAAGTAGGAAAAATGGCATTGAACAAGGCAGAGTATAAAGAAGAGTTCCTTACTGAAAATCTTAAATTTTATATTTCAGAGCCTTCTAATGGTTCCCTTCTAAGAAAAGGTTTTTTCTTGGAGTAATTTTCTTTTGGCTGGAACTTTGATGACAGTTAAAGAAAAGAATATTTCTTCTATATATTTTGGTATGTTTTTGCCTTTTAGCAGAATTTATAAATAGAATTAGCATGATTACAGCTCACTTATTGTATTTTAAATATACTCTGTATTGGGTCCTGCGAGTAGCGTCCAGACAACATAATCTAGCATGTAAAAGCATATGGCAAGCCTATGTTGGATATAGAAATATATATTTATATACATATTATATTGCAAATTAAGTCAAGAAGATAAAGTGACTAGAAGCACACATTTTATGGCATAGCAGTGGTTTCATTTTGTGTTTCATTTTGAAGAACAATAATATTTAGACAACTGATACACATTTTTATTAGAAGTGACTCTCCCTATAAAATATAAACAGAAATCTACATTTTTTGCATTGAGGCTTTTTAAATTTAAAAAGTTTATTTCAAAGAAGCAAAGTGTGCTGAAGTAAAACCCAACACCTTATATAACACATGAAACAGTATTACTTAAGTGTGACTTCTGAGAAGAAAGGGCCTTTTGCCTTGATGGAATATCATATCACACCAACCTTATTTGCGAAGTTGAACAAAACCGAAATTATTTGGGATGGCACTCTATTTCTGAAACTAGAACTGAAAATAATGTCAATAATTTCTCACTTTCCACTTTTATTGTTATTATCCAACCCAGAATTTACCAATTAAGTGGGATAATCATCTTGCCTCTGGAGTTTCTTGTCTTTGTCTCCTGAATGCTGGGATTGCTGACTTCCACCATACCTTCATATCTTTGACGTAAGTTCTGAGGTACTAATCCAAATCCACAAGTTCGTTGGGCAGATAGTTTTATCTACTGAACCATCTCCTTGGCTCCATGATAATTTTTCGCAATTCATCTTCTTCCTTCCTGGAAGTAGAACGAGGTAAATGGAAATATGGAATTGTTTAGATGTACTGCTATGATTAGGATTTTAAGAATAATGCAGGAAAGGTGTGAAGCACCGACTGTGACAATCCTCAGATGTGTTGATTCTCACCCAGCACACAGCAATGAAGAGAAGTGAAGCATGAATATCTTCATCTCTCTGTGAACCTGCTTCCTTCCACAAAAGTTATTGCAACTCCACTTAACAGGCAAGGAAACCAAGCCCCCAAATCATTCAAATCTGGAAGATTCAAGATTCAAATTTCCTGTGCTTTTCCTATGTGTCCTGTTTTCTCATTTCACCATGATTTTCTTTATGGCGATGAAAACACAATTATGAAAAAAGTTGTACTTGGTCAATGTTAAAATTGAGAGTCTTCTTTCATAGTCACTGTTGAAATTAAAAATTTATGTTTGTTTTGTTTTGTTTTGAAGACATCAAAATCTGTTAATAATGCCTTTCTGTTTAATCTCATTCTAAATTCCTCACCTTCTAGAAGGGGTGAGGGAAGAAAAGTCTATCAGAGTCCTTCTTACCAAAATCATGGATAGCTCAAAAGGTGCTGCCAGCATGAGACAGAAGTTCATTTTGTTTATATATAAAAAATTCTTAAAAAAGAAAAAGTATTGAAAGAATGGGGTCAGGAAGATTGTCCTCAGGCCTCCCCTGTGTCCTTGTATCTTCTAGCTTGTACATGGCAGCAGATTCAAGGAATAGTCTTCAAAAGCAACAGCAGCAGCTACCACAGATGTCTGCTCATGGCGACATACCTCTAGTCCATATCTTCTTCAGTAACTCCACCTTTGATACTGATTCATGACTGACATAGAATCACACCCAGGGAGCAATACTGAACCCTAGTCACCGTGGTGGGGACAAGGTGCTAGCTGAACTTAAGAAGTGATAGTGAGCAGTGACTTCTATAGACCTTTGTCTCCCCTGGGTAGGACATGTGCTACTTGTCAGTCTCTGGCTGTTTCACATTGTACATGTAGGAACAGAGAAGTCACCTCTGTAAGACTCAACACTTCACAGTAAGAAGAAGCATCCTTGCTGAATGCATGATGTGGGCTTCCAGATACTTACTTAAGCACTTGATACATTTGGAATCAGACTAGATGCGGATGCCATTTCCCAAAGATTCCTACCACCCCATAATTTGCCACTCTTTCCAGTTTCCATACCTTTGTGTAATAGCCCCCTTCGATTTTGACTGTTTTGATTAATCTAATATGGCACAAGTACTAATTCATACCATATAGCAGACTCTGTTTAATTGTCTTGGAAAATTCACACTGGGAGATATTTTGACTGTCAACCCAATACCTTTCTTGTTCCTCAGAAAAGGAGGAAGGAGAAGCAGATTTCATCCATAATGGAGTGGGTTGGTGGCTGGGCTTATTATTACCGGGAGACACAGACTGGAACATTGTATCCACTTACAAGGACAGTGACTTGGCTCTCCTCTCTCTATTGTTGCTGGTATTTCACTTTCAGTACTCTTCACTCCTCTCTATTAGCCCCATCAATACTAGCTAATATCATCTAAGAACATCAGACCCATTGTGTCACTTACTCTTAAATCGTTCTTCAAAGGGCTCTACTATACATCCGAATAAGATCTAAGTTCTTTCATCTACCATTCATCTCTATTTCCAGCCTAGTTCACTAGATTCCAAAATGAATTTCCTGATGTGAAGTTACAGCAGTCTTCTAATACTGTTAACTATGTCATAGAATTACCATCTCTATAGGCTTGCTTACAAGTTTCTCCTGATAGAAAATTTCTATTCACATTTAACTGTCTAAGCTATACATACCTTTAATATTAAATTTGATTATGACCTCCGATGTAATTTTTCTGGTCTCTCTTTCTACTGTCCTTATTATATAAACTTTAATTATATTTCTGTCCATATCTATATGTAATTCTCTAAACAAATTGTAACTATCTCAAGGAAATGTACTCTTTGATTTTTTCAATACAAAGGGAAATACCTGTTGAGTTGGTATGTTTATTTTGTTCTTTTATGTTCTTCAGATAAAGTACTTTAAGGGAAAATAAATTGTTCCAACCCATATTGAAACAATCACACTGACTTCCAGTGAGCTTAAATGAATGAAACTATAGTTGTCTCTCATATTTATATATCAAGAAATGTCTATGGAGAAATTATCCATAATCTTTCTAGTATGAAAATCTCCTTTTAATTAAGCATGCTATGAATTCCCTTGATGCTCATAATTGCAGTTTTGACACAATACATACCAAAAACCACTCTGCATCCCATGGTATCTTTAAATAAATTTACATAATCACCGACAGCAGTATGTTCATAACTTTAAAACCTGCTTCATAAATTGCTGCAGCATATGCTGCTTATTTGTTTTGTCTAAAGTTAATTACGAGGTAAATATAGATTTTTTAAACATTTTTCATTACCCTCTGTTCTTAACTTTTTCTATTCTTCATTGTATTTTAACATGCCTTTAATGAGTTTTTCTTTAAGAAGCTTGTTTATTTTTCTTAATATCACTGTAGAAAAGTTCATTTGTCTTGACAACGATCTAGGTATCATCATGCAGCTCATAGTAAATCCATGTGATTTCATGTACATGATAACATATTAAAATCATACAATAGTATAGAAAATTATTTTGATAACGAACTTAAGCATGCATAAATCTATACATGTGAAAATTATGACAAAATAAAATGCCATATTTTACTTTTATTTTTCTTGATGTATGGTCAATTTCTGTCCCTCCTTGTTGTGCTGCTACTCTGCTACAATATTCCTGGCCTAATTTCTTTACTTTTTAATTTATATTTTCAAAATGTTTGTGCACACATTAGAGTTCTGCAAAATGTAACGTAAGGTAACGTAAGGTAAACATAAGAATTTGAAAATGTGAAATTTAAAATGCTCTGAGTGCTTAACCTGATTCCACAAGTAAACACTTCCATGACTGGTCTCATGGAATCTGTGAGAGTCAAAGGACAGGCACACTGAAGATATTTTGTATGCATGGTATCAAGGAAGCATAAATGACTACATGTGTACAAACATATGAGGTACAGATAAATTAACTGAGTATACAAATTAATTGAGCCCAACCCCAAGATGGCACCTGATGAATATACAATATCTCAAAGACTTGCTTCCCCTAAAAGATATCAAATCACAAGCATTTCTGGTCTTCAACATATTGAAAAAGAGATATTCAAGCTACACACTTAATTTCTTAAAGTTCAGAGATATTACACTAACTTTTGCTTTGTGGATCTACCAGACATCCATAATCTTACTATATGCTCTTCATTCATTGAGCCTAAATCACCATCAAAGAAAAAGTGCTTACGTAATAGTCTGTTGATCTACAATACAATACTTATAGAGGCTATACTACATACAATGAATCAGGTATCGCACTTCTATTGTCCAAGTTTGGAACATGTCTGTATTTCACCTCATCATTGACTTGATCATTTCAAAGGTTTGATCATATTCTCTCTGAACTTTCATGTCTTTAGCCTAATGCACGCACATCTTTGATTGATGTTTATATAGAATGCTCTTGATAATTTTTCTTAATGTTGTCTGGGATTCTATCAGTTTTTTTTGTTTGTTTGTTTGTTTCGTGGGTTTTTTTTTTTTTTTGTCTGAGAAATGTTGGTCAGGGGAGGATAGATGATTCCAAGTCTTAAACAATGCAGGAAGATGATGCCTTTTGATTTGCTTCCAAAGTTTTTGGTGAGGCAGAGCACTAGTGTCCTGAAACAGGTGGACATGACCTCCTAGATCACTTTCTTGGGTAGAAGAACACCTTGAAGCCAGCACTTCAGTAATATTTAAGCAGGTCTGTCGTATCTATGTATATATACATTATAGTATATCTGTTAGTTTTCTACCTTCACATAAGTGAGAATCCATCCTTCAACTGCAGCTGGAGTAATAACTTCAGTGGAGACTTTATTACTGGAATATTTTATAAGAACATCAGTGGTCTTTAAAGGTCGTATTTCTAAAGGCTCCACCACCACTTGCTAGCTACTGCTCCTTGGTTCTCACATTTGTTTCTTGTCTGTCAGTAGCAACCTGACTCACAATAAAAAAACACTTTTCCCAAAGGCCTGATAACTCTTAAGAAGCTTATACTTATTTTTTGTCTTTTATCTAATAGCTTATTTTTTCAATGTATATAATAGCTATGTAACCATATGTTACACATTCTAGTAATGTGATAGATGCAGGTATCAACTTGACAATTGAAGTCTTGAGCTCTGGACATAGTTGGGAAGAATTAGTTTTTGAATTAAGCTTCTGAGAGTGCAGGAGATTGATGGGGAACACCCAGCCCATGGCAGGTAGGACTTTTCCTTGGGCAGGTAGATAATATGGAGAGAGGTGTTTCAAGTAGTTGGCATTCTTTGGTATACTTGCTAGACAAGCCGGCTTGGTGATGAGGAGTTTCCTTTCCTCAGCAACAGATATGGTGTGGCCACTCCCTTCAGCCCCTAGTGTAAGTATGAACTCTCCTGACAAACTCAACAAGGAACAGAAAACAAGAAATGTAAGACTAAAATTCCGTTGTTCCCCCCTTAAATCATTTGATCTTAAATTTATCAGCAACATGTATAGTATGCCCTGGTTCCTATGAAAGCTCTTTCCTACATTTTTCTACATAAAAACATTAAAATCAAAGGCTTTCTGTGGAGAAATTGTGACTGACTTCTTCAATTGCTCTTTAGAAAGCCTTTTTCCTAAGCAACACTATTCTGCAACTCATGATTCTGAAAAGAATTAAAGAACAATGAAATATTATTCCTTCTTTGTCGCCTTTAAAGCTTCTCTTTCTTTGTTTCAGTGGGTTGATTCGTCGTAATTGCTCTTCTTTTGCTTTGAATCAACACTCTAACACAAATAACTTAGGGGAGAAAAGAGAAATTTACTTGGCTTATGGTTCCAGAGAAGATATGATAAACTTTATGGCAAGAATCACATAGCAGAAGCCATGGCTGATGATGGAAGCAGGAGGCTGCTTCAGATCACCTCAGCCATCTTCTGGACGACAAAGAGAACAAGAGCAAACAGAAAAGAAGAGGGCAGGGCTACATGTAAGCATTAAATGAAATAATCTGCACAAAAATATTTTGTCACACAGGTCTGATGATCTGATTCAATATCCCAGAGAGTTCCATTTTGATGAGGTTCTCTTCTGACTTCCACATACATGCCATCACACACACACACACACACACACACACACACACACACACTCTACATAGTGATGCTCAACAAATTTTAGTAGTGAATGAAGAACATAATGCATCAAGGTACAGTTCAAAAGTCATTTGCAATCTGTTAAATAAAATAAGCCAGGATCGGCACCCCAACATTGACCCTTTGAGGCAATGTTCAAAATAAGTGAATTCAAAGCACTGATTATATAATATTATGCAAAAATAAAAATATATTTATCATAAAGAAAACTTCACAAAATGGTTTAGTTAAAATGTCTAATGGGTGGTGGTAGGTGGATATACCTCCATGTCTGAAAACCAGAGAAGCATTTTAGGGTGCTTGGGAATACAAGAACTTCATTAAATTAATGCAAACAAAGCAAACACTGTCCTCCACTTTTGCACACTGTACTTGTACACTGATACTCACTATTAACATTTTTAAAGAAAAGCAAGTAAGGATCTCTAAAACCTTCAAAGAGGAATTAAAGTTCCACCACAATTGACTTACACTCAGGAAAGAAGCAATGCTAATAGTATTCTAGCATATAATCATTAGGAAATTTCAAATATCCACAGCACAGTCTTCATATAATTCACAGTCTTCAGTAAACCTAATATCCACTTAGACTCAAATGCACCTATTAACTCTGGACTTCAAAATCCAAAAGCCACTTCATGGGATTAACTCTGTTAGTGGTCAACCCTGCCCTCTAGTGGCAAAGATGATAATCACAGCTATGTCGTTTTTCAGTGCCCCCAAGGAAAGGGAGAAACACTTCTCAATGTTAGCAGCTCTAATTAATTGGCAAACGAAATCCTACTTACACCTTTTTAGATTTATTTTTAAGAATGAGCACTTTTCTCATTTTGCTATTGGAAATCCAAAATGGATGTTCTTCGAGCTTAATGGGAAAATTTAAGAAACAAGCAAATGTCTCTGACCTCTTCTATGTATAAGCCTTAGACAGAAGGCTTTCTTGGTATTGAGATCAGACGTCAATGCAGAGAGGATTGGCTATCCCAGATACCAAGAACAAATGAAGGCAGAGGATTCAGTCTTCAACATGGCATATACACTACTCCTAAAGACTCAGGGACCTCTACAGAATAGTGGATGGAAAGAACACAAAAGCCAGAAATGGGCTAGAAGGAGCCCGGCACATATACAAACCATGCTTATTCTGTCTCTGTGTGTTTTATGAGAAGGCTTGAAGGCATTGATAAATGAGCTTTAAAACAGGGCTAGAAGCTCCTTTATTTAGGAAAACAATTAGACTTTATGTAGGAAGGAAATAAAGAAACAAAAGACAGTCTCTATTCCCAGGTATATTGTGAATAAGAACAGGAAAGACAGGATCCAAGTTGAATTTACTTTTCTGGTGTTCTTAGAGGGATCAAATATGTGCAAATAACCAATGTCTGTAGATGAACATATTAGGAAAGAAAAATGCAATCGAAGTGATGAAGGAAAAGTGTCCATTAGGTGAGCCCAATTTTTTTCAAGGGAAAAGGAAAGCAAATGATTTCAATAATCAGTTATCTACTTCAATAATTGTATGTGTGTGTGTGTGGTGTGTGTGTGTGTATGTGTGTGTGTGTGTAAGTATGTTCAGGTGAGTATATGTGCATGCATGTGGATTCCAGAAGGAAACTTTTGGTGTCATTTTTCAGGAGTTACCCACCTTTAATTTTTGAGACTGTCACTTACATAACTTGCCAAGTGGCCTAGGCTAGCAGGACAATGAGTCCCATATAATCACCTGTCTCTGCCCCTCTAATACAGAAATTACATGCACCATACACGGGATGGGCCAACATACCTGACTTTTCTTTTCTACTGATGAATTTTGCTCTTTGACAATTTCATACATGTACATAAAACATTCTGTTTACCTCCCCATGTAGTACCCTCTCCCATGTACCATGCCTCTCATCTTTTAAATCTCTTTCCCTAATTTTCATGCCCCTTTGCTTTGTTTTCAGTCCACTGTGTTCTATAGGGCTCCCGATGTGTGACTCTGGCATTGAGGTCTTCCCTTGGAGCTTTGTAGACTCCCCTATGGTCACACACCTGGGTGTTTTTGCCCTCTCCTCTTGAATCTGGCAGTCATTCATTGTTCACTAGTACTCTGGTGGCCCTTGAGTTTTTCCTCAGCTCATAGCTGACCATTGGCCATGTAGCTCCCCTTTAGGCTGAGTGCCCATAACCAGCATTGTTGTGGGTTCAGGATTGCCATGACTGTGCTGTTTAAGGGGGGTTGGCACTTCATAACCTTCTAGTCAGCTTCTGCCTTCTTTCTGCCCACTCTTTTGTAGAGATCCCTGAGTCTTTAGGAGCAATGTCATATTGAGGACTGAATCCTCTGCCTTCATTCATTTTTGGCATCTGGAGTAACCATGCCTCTCTGTATTCACTTCTGATCAAAATACTGAGTGAATCTTATGCTTATGGTTGACAGAACTCCCTGTTCTTGAGGGGCAAGTGATAGATGTCCCACCTAGATCCAAGTGCTCCTGGTTTTTGTTTTTATATGGACTCTGGAGATGAAACTAGGTTCTCTGTACTTGTATGATAGCAAGCACTTTAACTACTGAGCCATCTCTCCAGTCCTACTGCAAACACTTTTTAAGAGAAGGAAATGATGCAGAACTATCAGTTGACTCTCCTTAGGTTCTGAATCAGTCAGGAGACTACAGCAGATGTCCCATCAGACCATGGATGGAGAGAACAAGTTATCTGTTCTACTTAACTATGGAAGAAATCTAGACCGAAGCCACTTCTATATCTACACTCAAAGCAAAGCCTGTTGAGTAACAGTGTTTGTTTATTCCTGCATAATGCAAATAGTACAGAGAATGGGATGCTGCATAGTGTGTTCTTGCTTTTATTTCTTTCTGTGTAGCTTAAAATTGCTTCGTAACCAAGAACAAAATTGTAGCTTCAGGAGCTCCCCTCTTTTATTTTTTTTATTTTTTATTTTGTGCCGTTATCTTTTTTTTAACATTTTTATTATTATTTCCGCTCATACAAACTTAGTAGGTACACCTGTTCCCTCCCTCCCTCCTCCTCCCCCCGACCCCCCTGCTCCCCCTCCCCTCACCTTTCCCTCTCCATCCCCCAGTGCCTCCCCCCCCAAACCCCGGAGAATCCTTTAATGTGCATGCCAGACTCTCCTCTGGGCCCTCCTCTCCGATGACATACAAGGACCCAGTGGCATTTCCCTGAATCCTTTCCTATGTTCCCCTTAAGCATAGGAACACTACTGTGGCTGTCAATCCCTTGCCTCCAAGGATCTTGGTGCCTTTAGCAGATGCTAGACTTTGTGGGGTCAATAGTGTGTTGGACATTGCTTAGAGCATGCAAAGTCCAATTGTGATTGCTTCGGCCCTAACTTGTGTGGAGTATCTTAATAACAATCTCCTCTATCCAGCTTGGCTTATGCTACCCCTTATCTGATTTCAGTTTCTTCAGCTTCCCAGGGAATGCTCTATCAGCAGATGGACACTACTGAATACTGCAAAGCAGGCTACCTTTAAGCTGAAAGAATTTAATAAGAGTGAAAGACACTAAAATTAGTTTCATGTCTTTTAATTCCTTTGCACATCAAAAAATGACTCCATGTAAACCTTAATCAAGATGAAGTATTCTCTCTTGCCTTTTTTGTTTGAAGATATGATCAGTCAAATTCAAATGGTTTCTGCCAGAGTCTTGCTGTGTCCCCCTCATTAGCACCATTTGCCCCTGTTTTCACCCCAGCAGCAAAGCCAGATGGACTGTTTAACACTGTGTTCTGGGAAAGTCTGATTGTGAGGGGGGAACAGAAAGGTGGGGGAAAATCTCTTTCCTTCCACATTTCCATCTAGAGGTTTCAAAGTGTTTGGCTGTGTTCCAAATAAGCATCCCTCTTTTCATTGTAGTTGATTCATATTTCTTCGACTCCTGGGGAGAGAACAATGATCTGCTAAAATTGTCATTTTTCAGCGAAATTACAATTTGTTAATCTCCTAAGACCATCTGACAGGTTTCAAGGCTATTTGACAATGCTAAATATGAATAAATATTGTTCAAATAAAGTCAAGGAAAATTTATTTGTGGTACAGAATGGTAGAGAATGGGGTTATTGCTCACGCAACACTACTACTTCACTCATTAAGCATAAATGAAATGCATTATTTGCAATGAGTTGTATTGTTAAATTTAAGGGTGATTTTTATGATTGGCTACATATTTATTATAAATAATCAAAAGGTCCCATCCAGAAGGACAAATGTTCTTCAGAAGTTAGAAAAGTACAAAGACATGATTTCAGCATAAATAAATTACAAAATTTATGATGAATTATGTAACTCTAGCAAAGCATTTTGGATGAACAAATAGAAGTGTATATATCAGTTATTGTTGGATAGAGACTCATATGTAGGTTACAGTAAAGGTCTTATTAAAGCACCTTTTCCCCAATGTTAAGATAGGATGAGAGAGAGTTGGAAAACTCATTCACCAAATAACTACCCAAGCACTGCTCAATGAACTAAATTCCAACAATACTGAACAATGTTCTCCTAACTGGTTCCCAAACCACACCACATTAGTGCAAAGCTGAAGCCTTTCAAGTACTCTGAGAATGGCAATTGACTTAAGTGGTGTATGTGATTCACTTGCTAAATAGCTGTGTATCTTTGAATAATTCCTGTGGCCTTGCGGCGGCTCTAAAGAGTGACAGTGTTTTTTTTTTTTTTATTTATACAGTTATAATTTTGGATGGAGGGTTCCACAAGTCATGAAAATTAAAACATGGTCTTTATTTTCCTTGGGACCAAGTATCCCTTTGTGGTTAGGAAGGAAATGTCCTGTATCCTAACCAATCTGCACAGGGTTCACTTATTAGAATGTTGTCTAGAATGATCTTGAGAGCAGGTAAGGCCTCAAAGAGTGACTGATGATATTTGATCCCTGTGATTTTTTTCTCTTAGTCTTTCAAGCGTATGATCTGGCCTGGCCAGAGTCATATGTACTAACTTGTCTGACTTTCATTACATTTTCTTCGTAAGTGCCTTCTGAAGCTTTACTCTTACCTACTAACTTCGTTATAACATCTCTATGCTATATTTTAAATGTTTTGTGAAAAGTAGCTTAAGTATCTGTTAATATACTGTCTTCAAAAAAATAAAGAGGGATGCATCTCACTAAAATGACCGCATTACAAATTAATGCTTTGATGGTGAGGATGTTGATTAGCATGCTTTTATAGACACCCTGCTACATAGCATAAGGTCATAGATTTGGCACCAGAATTAGGATTTCTTGAATAGCCACGGTGTCTCATTGAAGACCGTCTCACCTCATCTCTTACAGCTTACCTTAAAGGATTTTCCTTCACTCTCAAATCACTCATCTTCAACCAAGCAGGGAATGAGATCTCAAAGCTGTATCCATGATCACATCTATTTGAAAATTTGGCCCAAGACAAATTTTTCACTTCTTCTTCTTTTATCACACTCACAGACAGGCACTAACTTTGTTTCTCCTCAAAGCCTACAACAGTGATTTGCAAAAGATACACAAGAAAGTACTCTGAAAATTAAATTTTGTTAAATAGTGAATAAGTAATCACTTAGAATTATTTCTTTATACATTTATCCATAATTTAATGCTATTATTCTGCATGTTACAACTTGTATTGGACTTATTGAAATAGTCTTGTCCAGCCTCTGTAGTCAGTCAACAGTCCCCTGGAGATGGCTAGTTCATAGAAGCTTTGGATGGAATGATTCATTTCTGCTCCACAGTATCTCCCCTCCTTTTTTCACCACAGTCTGGGTATGTTCTGATATGGTGGTAGTATTCTAAGAGAGAGCACAATTACTAAGGTATAACAATTTCCATAAGAGTTACTTGGATAAAGTAATGATACCAGCCTAGATTCTAAAGTTGAGGAAACAGAACTCACTTTTTAATGGAAGAAACTATAAAACTTGGTTGTAAAAACTGTACTTTCAGACACTAATGAAGATTTAAGTGAATTTGAAGTAATTCTAGTGCCAATTTTTTCACTTACAAACATCTTTCATCACCTAACCAAGGAGGTAAAAGACCTTTACAATGAAAACCTTAAAACCCTAAAGAAAGAAATTGCAGAAGACACCAGAAGGTGGAAAGACCTCCCATGTTCCTGGATTGTCAGAATCAACATCGTAAAAATGACCATCCTGCCAAAGGCAATATACAAATTCAGTGCTATACCAATTAAAATCCCAAAGCAATTCTTTAAAGAAGTTGACCAAACAATCTCAAAATTCATATGGAGGCACAAAAGACCCAGGATAGCAAAGACAATCCTGAGTAACAAAAACACTGCTAGAGATATTACCATACCGAACCTTAGTCTATATTACAAATCCATAGTTGTAAAAACAGCCTGGTACTGGCTCCAAAATAGACACACAGATCAATGGATAAGGCTTGAAGACCCAGATACAAGCCCACAAAATTACAGCCATTTGGTCTTTGACAAAGGGGCCCAAAGAATCCAATGGAAAAAGAACAGCATCTTCAACAAATGGTGCTGGCAAAACTGGATCTCCACATGCAGAAGATTAAAGCTGGACCCATACTTGTCACCATGTACAAGACTTAATTCCAAATAGATCAAGGACCTTGATATCAGGCCAGAGACTATATAAACCATAGTTGAAAGGATAGGGAACTCCCTCGAGCTGATTGGGCTAGGCCAACATTTCCTAAACAGACATCCAATGGCACAGTCACTACTACCAACTCTCAACAGCTGGTATCTTGTGAAATTAAAGAGCTTCTGTTCAGATAAAGAGATTGTAACACGAGCTCAAAGGTAACCCACAGAATGGGAGAAAATCTTCACTAACCACATATCTGATAGAGCTCTACTGTCCAGAGTGCACAAAGAACTTAGAAAACTAAACACCAAGGAAACCAATGGCCCAATTAAAAATGGGCCCTGGAACTTAAAAGAAACTTTTAGCAGGGATGAAATTAAAATGTCTAACAAATATCTTAAAAAATGCTCCACTTCCTTAGCCATTAGGGAAATGCAAATCAAAACTTCCCTGAGATATCATCTCACCCGGTCAGGATGGCAAAAATCCACAATACAAACAACAACAAATGCTGGAGAGTTTGTGGAGAGAGGGGAACTCTCTTACATTGCTGGTGGGAGTGCAGGCTCATACAGCCACTGTGGCGAACCATCTGGAGATTATTAAAGAAATTAAAGATTGAAATGCCATATGACTCTGCGATTCCACTTTTGGGTATAACCCCCCATACAGCAGAGGTTCACCTCGATAGCACAAGCACGACCATGTTCATAGCAGCACTGTTTACAATAGCAAAGACATGGAATCAACCCGAATGTCCAACAGTTGACGAGTGGATAAGGAAACTGTGGTATATCTATACAATGGAGTACTACTCAGCCAACAAAAATGATGAATTACTGAAATTTGCCGGGAAATGGATGTCATTAGAAACAATTATATTAAGTGAAGACCCAGAAAATTAAGCACCATATGTACTCCCTAATAGGTGGCTCCTAATACCAAACCCACCCAGCCCATCTTGAGA
The DNA here is from genome assembly GCA_023101885.1 of Typhlomys cinereus. Taxonomy (NCBI): domain Eukaryota; kingdom Metazoa; phylum Chordata; class Mammalia; order Rodentia; family Platacanthomyidae; genus Typhlomys; species Typhlomys cinereus. The sequence goes on from JALPQD010000127.1 coordinate 1,947,356, forward strand.
CACTCATAGGTAAATCTATGTATTACCTACAATAATTGCAAGGATTATGAACAGGAGGGATGGGGTTGGAGGGCCACACCAGAAACAAGGAGAGAAGTGACCATGTTACAGTAGAGAAAATAGACCTCCATCAAGGACTGCAAGAAAGTAATGTGACACCTAGTGAAGTTCACAGACATTCATTCCTGATCATTTACAACTAAGGGGGTATGAACTCACCAGAAGGAGAGGGCATATAGTCCGGCAGATTAAAAAGTAACCGTTTTGCAAATGGGTGATTGACCCCTCCCATTGTCAAATGCCATATGACCCTGCGATTCCACTTTTGGGTGTAAGTATTACATCTACCCTTGAATGTGCTCTTATAATAAGACTCACTCCAGTTTAACAGCTTTTTGTCTCTGGCCAGGGGGTGACATACAGTGCCCATCACGATGGAGTGAAGGGCATTACAGGAGCAACAAAACTGCAAAAGAAAATCAACAAACCACTATCCAGAACTTCAAAGACTCTATATCAACCACCTAGAACTAGGCCAGACTAATCTCTCCCCATCCTGAAGCTCAGGGACATTTGCGGAAGAGGGGGCGGTAAGCGTGTAAGAGCAAAAAGATGGGAGGAGCAATGATTTGCAAGATACTCCACACAAGTTAGGGCGGAAGCAATCATAATTGGACATTGCATGCCCAGCGCAATGTCCAACACACTATTGACCTCACAAAGTCTAGCATCTGCTAAAGGCACCAAGATCCTTGGAGGCAAGGGATTGACAGCCACAGTAGTGTTCCTATGCTTAAGGGAAACACAGGAAAGGGTTCAGGGAAATGCCACTGGGTCCTTGTACGTTATCGGAGAGGAGGGCCCAGAGGAGAGTCAGGCATGCACAAGAAAGGACTCTGGGAATTGGGGCGGGAGGCACAGGGGGATGGGGAGGGAGGGGTGAGGGGAGGGGGAGCAAGGGGTTCGGCGGGAGGAAGAGGGAGGGAGAAACTGGTGTACCTATTAAGTTTGTATGAGCTGAAATAATAATAAAAATGTATTATAAAAAAATCTTTCATCAATGAAATATCAATCCAATTCCTTAAGCAAGTGATTTTAATCCAGAATTTTTATAAGGTGCATAACTTTCTATTTTTCTGCATGTCCTTTAGCAAGTCTCTTTTACCTCAAGTGAATATAATTTTATTTCTTTTTAAAGAGAGTAGCTTTTTGACTTTAACTTTACAAGTTCTTCTTTTTTCCAAATATTTTATTGAGCAAAAGCCATATCAAAAGTATTGTACTAAGTGATGAATATAATACCAACATGGCTCTCTTCAGAACCCAATGCATGAAGCCTGAGGGAAGTAGTGAAAGTACATTGTGCCTGTGCTTTGGTAGTGTACTAACAGTCACATGGAGATGGTATATCCCAAATCAGTGGTAAGCACAAGTTTTGTCAGCAAGTAATTCACATAGAGGAAAAATTTGATACTGACTTGTGGTATATAAGTAAATGCTGGTTGGCAATTGTTGCAGGTATATTCCTCCCAACAAACAGCCACCATTTTGTCCAAGACTAGTAAGATCACCTGTTGACCTCTGGTGTTCCCTTAAAAACAGAGGGACTGTGAGGAGCTAAAACACACGTGCTTATATGCATGTGCCTTCCCATTTGCCAACACATGTGCTGCTCATATGCCCATGCACTTACCACCCACATGCCCTCACAGGTGAGGATGGGAGGAGGCACCAGGTTATGTAAACAGGAAGATTAGTTGAGGGAGTTCCATCTAGCCTTGGGGAAGCTGTTAATAATGCTGTGATGAGTTGCCTTTGAGTCATCCCTATTGCTGTAAATAAACAAATAAACTTCATGGTTTATCTTTACTTTGCTCTGTTGTGGAACTCCTGTCTGGGATAGATAGACAGGTGATGTCTCCCCAGGAAAAGTATTCAACTTTTGTGATAGCGTGGAGTGTTCTGAAACTAGGAAGTACCTGGGAGACCAAACCACATAAGATAATCAGTATGAGGGAATGAGAAAGAGTAACAATAATTCATGCACAGGGGCAGGAGAAATCATAATGAAGGACTGTGAACATCCTCCTATGTACTTCATGTTATTGCACTCCAGCTGATAAAGAGCCTTTGAATTACTGAGCAAGAAATCTTTAGAAAACTATAATCTAGAAGATACAAAACCAAAGTAAATGTGCATCTCTGCCTTTAAAAAAAGACTTCAACTAAGCAAAAGGCAGGATAATTAATTACACAAATTTTAAAATGACTGATTTTTATGAATAATTCTATTTCTACCCAAATGATAACAAAAGGAAACAAGACACCAAAAGAAGGGTTTAAGTTAACTGGCTTAAGTTAACTGGAACAAAGATGGAAGCTACTGCTCCTTTTTCCTAAAATAAAATGAAAATTAAGTCCCTTTTCTCCAAAAGTTGTTCTTCCTCAAGATCTAGTCCAATGACAGGAAAATAGTTGATGAGCCAATTGGCTAGACTTTTCTCTCCGCCTATATTCTCTAATGCTATGAATAGTTTTACTATTGTTGTCAGAGGTTCATAAGTTCAATGAATGAACTTTTCTGAGGTAAAAAGCAGCAAAGTCTTGTCCAGGTCCTATGCTTGGGTTTTGAATTGATATTGATTTTGCTACTTATTATTTATTTATTTGTTTGTTGTTTGTTTGTCTGATACATTGTAGAAAAGTACAGAGCAATAGTCAGGTTACAAAAGGAAGATAGAAAGAAAAAAAATACAGGATCTACAGACATACCTCCTTTAAATCTCATCTGGGCCATGTGAAAATTCTTCAATATTCCATGCCAACTTCTTGAGCACATATCCATTGCCCATGTTACCCTCTCTATCTGAAAGTCTCTCCTATCCTACATAACATCCCTTTCCCTCAAATATTGCAATTTTGATAGTGTATTTCTAATCTCAAACCATCTGAAGATCTGTTTTGTTTTGTGTCTCTTAAAACAACATCCTCTCCCCTCATAGTAATTTTCTATTTGCACAACTGTGTCATTACTCACTTGTGATCTTCCTCTCTCATAGACAAAAAGTTTCCTGTGGACAGAGGTGAATTGGCACCGGTGCTTATCTCCACAGGGTTTACACCACAGTCAGTGTTCTGCATTTGTTGGGTGATCAATGAGGGAATGAGGGAGTGTTAGTGTGAATTCTTAAGTAATTAATGAAGGATTTATTTCAAAAGGAGAAATGTTTCAGTATTTCTTTAAAAAAAAATTCTGAATGGTGCCCTTTAAATATGTTAATGCTGTGAAATCAGGTACTCCCTGTTTACAGAACAAAAATATGGTTTGGAAAGATTCTTCCACGATTTTCCCCAATCTGCTTCCAGATTGAGGTCGACAGATCGTTCAGATGGGAGACAGGGTAGTTCCGTCTCAGGGATCACTTAGACTCAGGCTCCAGCTTCTCCCTGAATCAGTGCCAGGTGGGATGGTGGCTTTTGCGATGCACATGGCTTTCCTATGAGGTCATTACTGATGGAAACTATCAACACCTCTGCCCCTCGGGGAGGGTAAGAAGTCAGCTTCATTCAAATAAGCATTCCTCAGGCTCCTGCTTCGGAAACACTCCCCTGCTTCTTCCTACTGCAGATGTTTTAGTTTGAAGGACAGGATAAAGGATGACACTGAGGAGTGAACATCAGAACAGACCCAATGCAGCTGCGTGGAGAAGCTGGGCAAGAGTTTCCATGTGTCCTCTTCATCACCACCACCCCCCCACACACACACAATTAACTCAGTCAAGCAATAGCATGCTGTTCCGGGAGAAGCCAGCCTATTCTGGGTGGGCATCCAGAAGTGACTACTTATCCCATCTTCAACAGAATGAGAAGTGCTGGACAGTGAAATGCTTCCTTAGCCTGTGAATGTCATGGCCTCAAACTGTTGTATGACAGAGAACACACTCCCAGCAATGTAAACCAGTCTAAACAACAATGGATGGGGAGAAAACAGACAGTAGACAGGATCCGATGCTTCAATACTAACCACAAACACCTAATAGTAAATCATCTAGACACCTCGCATTTTATCTTTGCATAAGAAAAGATCTCAACACCCAAACAAGATACAGTCTAGTTCAATGGAAGATCAGTGAAACAGACAAAAACAACCAAACAGAGTGCACAGTACTGCTGACTCTAAAATGCTCAGCTGGAATCAGGCCAAGCAAATCTCTTCCCATCCTAAATATCAGGGAATCTTTCTCTTTTTTGCATAAAATTGTTATTTGATGTGTCCAGGCATTTTTTTAAAGTGTCATTTTTTTGTTTTCTCCCACATTTTATTTTTTCCTAGTCATACAATCTCAAAAGGTACCCTCATCCTCTCCCACCCACCTTCCCTTTCCAGTCATCCATTGTACTCTCCCCCTTTTTCCCTTTCCTTTTACCTATTCCCTCTCTCACCCTCTCTCAGTGCCTCCGACTTCTTCCCTCCCATCCCTTGGAGCATCCCTTTATGTGAGCTCCGAACCTCCCTCTGAGTCCTCCACCCTAGTGAGTTTTCAGGATTCAGTGGCACAGCCCAGAGCCCCTTCTTGGGTTCCCCATTAGCATAGGAACTCTATTATGACTTTTAACCACTTGTCTCTAAGGATCCTATTGCCTGAAGCCTTCTCCCCTGTGATCGGTGCCAGATTTTGACATGTCATTGACATGTTAGTCATTGTGCAGATCAAGCAAAGTCCAATCCTGGCTGCTGCAGCCCTAACTTGTATGGAGTATCTTGCATATCAATAGTCATCCCCATTTTTGGGCTCTTACAATCTTGCTGCCCTCTCTTCCCTCTGCTGACTGCTGCCCAGGACATTCCACTCAAGACAGGGCTATTACATCAGGAACTTACTGCAATGAGACTTATCCCCACCAGACCTGCACAATGGCTGATAAATCAACATGCCTCTATAGACAAGTGAGGGACTCAGGATAAATAATTATGTGCAAATGGAATCTTAGGGGCTAGAGCTAGCAGGCTAAAGAAAATGCTCCTATCAGTGGGTCTACCTCAGGAAGGGGCACATAATCTGCAGCAGAAGCCTGAGCCCATACTAATGCAGACAACCCAAAGAGAACCTTGGGGACCATGAAAGCAAAAGGATAAAAGGGAGAGGGATGGATTGGTGAAGGGAGGGGAATGTGGAAGAGGAAGGGGGAGAGAGGCAGAGGGAAAGAAGGGTAACAGGGACAACCATTCATATTTGTAAAACTAGAAAAATAAAAAATATTTTTTAAAAAACATATATCATTCTATAGCATTCTAGATACTAATGCTGCTGTTCCCCACAATCTATGGTTGTCAAAGTTTTGAATTCTTTCAAGGTTTTCCCCAATCTGCTTTCAGACTGAAGCTGATAGATAGCTCAGATTAGAGACAGAGTATATCAAATCATACAGAACACAGAGGTGACAAGAGGAAAAATCCATGATAAAAAAAGAAAGAATGTGGCCTGGGAAATAGTACCAAACAATGTCTTTGGTAATCCACCTGCTTTGATTTCCTCAATGGAACACCATTGTGAGGCGCCTAAATGTGGGTTGTGATTATAAATGACACACATCTTCCTTTATCACATGTTTATTGCATATCTACAATGCACTGGGAATCACTCACTGAGGACATCTCCTAATCACAGGGAGTTTATAAGCAGACAGATCTGTTTGTTCAACTATAAGCTGAGAGGGTGGATGTCTGAACTATGGCTTCAAAGTGTAAAAACAAAATGATGAAGAAATTCTAAGAATATGAACACAATTGGAGTGTTTATGAGAAGCAAAAAGCTCAAGTAACTGTAAGTGATTTTCACAGAACTGAAAAAGGAAAACTGGCATTTCAGAAGATGAAGGGTCTTAGAAACCTTTGGAGGAAGCCTTTGATGTGCTAGCAAGTGGGGATCTGGTTAATGTTTCCATAGCAGACATGGAAGACATGTTATAGAAACAGTGCAGGGGAAGAAACACCTCACCTCTCCTCAAACTACACTTGCTCAAGGGAGAACATAGTCCAGGTGAAGTCGAAACACATCGTAGACATTTCTGCTGGGCCAGTACACATGAGATTCCATTTCCTGAGACTTTATAATGAACATTTAAAGTAACACGAAAGTACAGCAATGGCCTATAATGAAAGATCAAAAACAGAAGGACTGGAGAGTAGAAGAGACACAAGGAGACAGAGGTAGAAACAACTGCCATTCGAGAGGAAAATCCACATGTAACAAGCCTGCTGTGCAAAAGCTCATTTAGGAAGAACAATTCAGACTTTCACTTCGAACTTTATCAGAAGCCACCAGCCCTACAGTATCTCTGGCGCCTACTGAATTTTCACCAGGCTCCTAACAGAAAACATCTGTCCACTTACTTAAAAGTAAATCAATTGATTAAATCAGTGTTTCCTTGCTTTCTCCATTAGAAGCAGAGCTATTTCTTTTCTGCTTCTCTCCTGGCTCCTTTAATAACTTACTTGTGCTGTAAGTTAAAGTCTGGGACAAAGGTGCATCTCCTTCTGGGCCTGCATCAAGAAATTTATCACAGGTCAAGTAAAAATCATGTCGGAAATCCAGGGATGTAAACAATTTGGTAATATTTTATATGTAAATTGAAAGCTTACCTAACCACATAGGATGATCTCAAGCTGCAAATGCTTGTATGCATGTACATCTGTGTGTGCAGAATTGTCACTGCCTGGAGCAAACCTTCTTGATAAATGCTTTGAACTTTTTAGCTTGAAATCTGACCTTCATATTTAATATGTATCATAATTTTAATAAGTGGAATTCTACAAATATGAGTATATTAGGTTTGGTTTCAACAAAAGGCATTTAATTTAAAAATGGAATCTTTAAGATGAGTGATACTGGGAGCCATGTTGTCATATGCATATTACATCTATGTATACAAATATATACATATATATGTATATATGTATTGTAACCAGTACGTGTGCCCTCTTATATCTATTAACAACAACAAGAAATTTAGGAAGTGGGACATTAAGGAGCAAGTATAAAAATAGCATTATGAAGCAAGGAAGCAGTCATTCATGGAACAAATTCATCCAGCATTTACAGTGTGCCAAAGCCCGATCCAAAAAAATAAACATCCAGTCATAATATCCTGAAATAAATGCTCTGTTAAGAGATGTATAAAGTGATGAAAGATAATCCAGGCCCAAGGGAAAGATGCTGCCTTAGAGAATGAAGAGCAGACGTGGGACAGACCCTGCAGAGGAGACCAAGAAGGGTGAAGTCCACTGTTCAAAGACTCCTCAGGCATATATCTATGATCTTGGCAGGTCATGTTGCTGCTCTGTTTCTTAGATTCTTCATCAATTACAAGGGAATTCATATTACAGCAAGTCATGTGTTTAAAAGTACATGTTGAAAAGTCAACTTTGCAAGCAGAGCAAATGGCACAGGTGGTGACAGAGATGTGGAACTAGGTTAACACTCAGGTGAGAGGAGTGAGGGAAGCAGGAAGAAAAAAACGCAAAGTGAAGGCATTCAAAGAACTGGGAGAGAAGTTCCATAAGCATTTTAGTTCTTCCCTTCCTTATCTTATGTTTATCAACAGCACTGCAAAGGAGAATGAAATAATACCATAGGAGGTTTTCAAAGTGAGTGGAACTTATCAAGGTTCAGAGAAGCAAGATGCTAAGACAGAAATAGATAGGAAAAGTAAGCAGAGAACTCCAAGGAAACAGGTGGGTCACCTTGCTTCCTATAGTTGTTGTGTGTCTCAATTCGTACACAGAGCAGATAATAATATTGTAACCAACTGCCAGCATCTAAAAACATAGCTCACAAGAACAAGGTTTCATTCAACATCATTTGTAGAAACAAAGATATAACTGGTGAAACAAAAAGGGAACATATGTATAAATTTTCAGGGTTTGTCCTTCAACTCTAAGACAGATCAATCATAAATGAGCATGTGCCTCTCAAGAGATTCCAAGGAACTATCTGCCACCCAAAAGGTCTTGGTCTGGGAACATCTTTTGGGTGGTTCCACAGTAAAATAATAAAAAACAAAAACAACTTTGACAAGTGCCAAGATAAGTTCCAACAAAGGGAGAAATGCGAAGATCATAAAAGCCATGGAAAACATATGAAAGAGGCCAACTGCTGTACCTATGCTTGATTTCAGCCAAGTCTTAGTAGTATTGGTGCTAAAGGGGGTAACACTTTGGCTGCAATATCTGCCCAGAAATAATATAAAACACAACTCAGAGACATGCTGGCTTCATTTACTAAAAGATTCTGGAACTAAAATAACAAAGAATATAATTATGTCCCTCATTGGAATCCTTCCAAACTAATGTGTGGTAAGTACACTACCATCTTGACCACTGTCAGGCCACGGTTCATCCTGCAGGACCTGGGCTGACAATGACATAACCACAGCTAGACATCAAATAGCATGTGACAGACAGAAAGCAAATGAAAGTGAATGAAGGGATCTGGGTTTCCACATCAGTGTCCAAGGTGGAAAATCTAGACTAAGAATGAGATAGAGTATCATAATCTGACAAAGAAATACAGAGAGCTCAGGGCCTGGGATGCCATCAAAGCCAAACGCAGTAGGAGAGACATTGCAGATACATAATTCATACACGGAACTGGAAACAACCAAAAAGCCAGTCAGCGCTTCTGAAAAACAGCCAAATCACGAAATCTTGAGCCCTTCAGAAAGCTCTTAATGAAGAATCATCCAAAAGCCACTCCTAAGCAGATGTTGCAATCGTGATTTATTAGGTCAGCATGCACGAAGAAGCTATCACGTGGTCAGTGTGGGCTTGGCTCAGATGTGCTCCTGTTTTGTGGGAACCGAAGGTCAGGTGTGGGAGATAAAGACACATTCCTCAGCCTAACTAATTCAGGTAAGGAATTTGACCACAGGACATCTTAAGGCAGGGTACACATCTCAATGAGGAAAAACAGAAGTTGGAAACTAAACCATGTAAAGGGGAGGGCATGTAGCTGAATGGTTTAAACAAAATGTTGCCTGACAGCGGGAAGTGGGTTTTCACTAGAATATTCAGTGTTGACACAGCAGCTGTCCTCTATTTCAAAGCAGTGAGACACTACAGAAAATTACCAGGTGAAAAAGGAACTTGGAAAAAGAACTTAGAACCATCAGCTCCCTTGGAAATGTAGAACTCTGTGACTGGGTTGAGATAGTTATACAAATCAGATTTACTAAGAAATGCAGAGTTCCAAATCTAGTTACAGAGAAGTAAGTCATCTTAACATGACTTGCATACATATTTTCTAGGTATGCTTGTCAGCACTTGGAGAGGGGATGCAATCTAACTCTGTTCCAAATGTGATTTTTGAGGGAGGGAGGGAGGAAGGGAGGAAGGGAGAGAGGGAGGGAAGGAGGGAGGGAGGGAGAAAGGGAGGGAGGGAGGGAGAGAGGGACGAAGGAAAGACAGGAAGGAAGGAAGGAAGGAAGGAAGGAAGGAAGGAAGGAAGGAAGGAAGGAAGGAAGGAAGGAAGGAAGGAAGGAAGGAAGGAAGGAAGGAAGGAAGGAAGGAAGGAAGGAAGGATGACCATCGGATCCTAAAGGCAAGTTTTGATGAAAAATAGATATGAGATGAAGGCAGTTCCTCCAGGAACTAAATGAAGGATTATTTTCCTATGTAGTTTTACAAGTTAAACAGAGGTAAAAACGTATCTCTAGAAAGATTGGCAACATGGAAGATGTGTTGGATGTAGTCCCAGCAAACACAAGTGATTGAGGTTTCTTGGTCTACCTGAGAGGATGATAGGATGCATGATGTATTCTTAGGAAAATAATAGGGGATGAGTAGGTGACGAAAGTTCAGAGTCCAGCCTAGGCACAGAGTGTGGGAAAGGAGGAAATAAAAAGCAGCATGATACTTCCAGGAAGTCATCTTATTTTAAAGCTCAGTCAAATGCCTTGGTGCAGAAAGGAAAACAATTTTAAAATTTACACAAATGGCCAAGAGAAAAGATTTGAGAACGGAAAACAGGAATTTCTTATACATAAACCCCTTGAAATATACATATGCATCTGCTCTAAAGATGAATATATTACTGAGCTTGCTCCCATAAATGAAATAGCAAAAAGAAAGTCAAAGGTTCTTAAGATGGAAATTTAGAACAAATTTAAATGATGATTACTTTTTTTAAATTTTTTTATTATTATTTATTCAACTGTGCGCATGTGCGTTGTGTATGTGCGCGCGCGCGTGTGTCTGTGTGTGTGTGCCTATGTGTGTGTAGAACCATGGACGACTTCGCGAACCACCATGGATGCCTCCACCTCCTTCTGCCCTGGATTCACAGGCTCTGCCCTACCAGGACCAGAAGCGCAGGCCGCCCCCGCCTCCGCCTGGCGTCTACGTGGGATCTGGGATCCGAACTTAGGACCTTCCGCCTGCAAAGCAGAGGTTTAACCCCTGAGCCACCTCTCCAGCTCCAATGATGATTACTTTTTAATCATCACAAGCACCTAGAATAGCATTAGAATTTGGAGTGTTTGTTTCTGGAGAGTCAGGAAATTACTCATTGGTCTTATGGGAATAGACATGTGTGTGTGCACAGGAACAACTGTCCAGTGATCAGACATAAATAGTAAAAAGATAAAAGACTCTTCAGCAGTAGACTTGCATCCTTGCTGTATTTAGGACAGAGATAGAACTAGCTCATTAAGGACTTTTACCCAAGGTTAAAATCCCAGAATTTTATAATTTCTTCAGACTTATCTAGGTTATCTAGTGTGGATATCTTAAATTTGTGCTACAAGGGGTAGGGAAAATAGCTCAGAAAGGACTAGAGTTCAGATTCCAACATCCAGGTACAATGCCAGCTGGGTTTGATGACCCTTCTGTAATTTTGACCTCAGAAGGCAGGTAACTGTAAATCCCAAGAGCAAGTCGAATAGCCATACTAGCCCTATTAGCAAGCTCTAAGTTTGGGAGATAGTGTCTTAAAATGAATATTTATAAGAACAATCAGGTATGATCTCTGGGTTTATACACACACATACACACACACACATTCATGAAAATGAAGAAAAAATGTTTCATGAGGGATTCAGGAACTCAAGACTATGTTTAAATGACCTACAAAAAAGTAAATGTCTGAAATACAAACAAATGTAAAGAAAGCTTTAAATTACCTGACAAATAGGTTTATTGTTTTTAACTCTTTTTATAATTTAAGATACTGTTTGAAAGTTAATTTCATTTTTAAAAAAGAGAGAGTTCTGCTACTCAGTAAATAGAAAATTCATCCATGTAACCCAACCATTTCGATTGAGAACTTAAAAGACTTAGACCCTGAATCTGACAAAGAATGATTCTCGAAAGTATACAAAGAACTCAAAAAACTAAACACCAAGACAGCAAACATTTTAGTAAAAAAAAAAAAAATGGGCCCTGCAACTGAACAGGGATTTATTCAAAAGTACATTGAAATGTCAAACAAACACCTTAAAATATGCTAAACTTCCCTGATTATCAGAGAAATGCAAATTAAAACCATCCTGCAATATCATTTTACTCTAGTCAGAATGGCTATGATCAAGAACACAAACAATAGAGAATGCTGGCAAGGCTGTGGAGAAAAAGAAACACTTATTCATTGCTGGTGGGAGTGTAAACTGGTACAGTCTCTATGGAGATCAGTGCAGAGGCTCCTCAGAAAGTTAAAAATGGAACTGCCGTATGACACAACTATACCACTCTTTGGAATATTCCCAAAAGACTCTACGTCTTATTTTATTACAAAGACACATGTTCATCTATGTTCATTGCAGTTCTATTCACAAAAGCAAAAACTGGAACCAGCCAACATACACATTGACAGAGGAATGGATAATGAAAATGTGGTACATACACACAGTAGAATATTATTCAACCATCAGAAAGGATGCAAGTATGGAATTTGCTAGAAAATAGATTGAACTGGAAAATTTAATATTGAGTGAGGTATCTCAGATACAGAAAGTTAGCACTACATGTGCTCTCTTACATATGGATGTTAAAACTGATATCCCTGACACTGTAAGAGCCAGAAAAATTCAAAAAATACCAATGAGTAGGAAGGTGAAAAGGAATAGTTACAGTGAAACCTTTAAAGGGGATAGTTAGAAGATCACACAAGAGGGAGGGAGGGAATAATTGGGAAAAATGTGTGTAGCAGGTAATGAGGGGATCAGAGATAGATGGGGCAGAGGAACTTATAGAAAAACCTTAAGATTGCAAGAAGTAACACCAAAGGAACTTCCTATGCTAGTGATGTGTCAAAAAATATCTTTTAAAGAAAGGAACAAGAATGGGCAGTCCCTATGCAGAGGAGCATAGAGTGAGGAAAATAGGGGAAAAAAAGCCCTGTGCTGATCCAGTTAGAAACCAGTGACAAAAATTATACTAGAAAAAGGTCTTAAAGGCTCACAAACATTATAGGCTTTTGCTCTTGGTTGCTCTCTAAAAACTGTCAGTAAGACCCTATTACTGAAAACACAACACGTATGGATCACATAACATGCGCAAAATACATCAACTGGAACTGGTCTGAGGACTTCCTCTTTGTTGGATAGCTTACACAGTGCCAAGGAATACTGTAGAAGCTACTAGAGGAGAGAAATAATCATAGGCCTCATAAATGCATGAGATCTGTAGGTTGCAATAAAAACTACCATGGCAACAGGTAACCACCAATATAATAGTGGCCTGAGTATTAAGGAAACAACCAACAACTGAACTCAAGACTTTTTTTGTCAGAATGGAACACATTCCTGTTACTGTAAACTAGAACAAGAACCTAAAAAAGGGAAGGAAATAGATCAGCAGGGAAAAGAGCCAATGAGCCTATAAGTAGGAAGACAGTACATTAAACTGCTCTATAAGCAGTTGTTATTATACCTATAGCTTGGAAGAACATTTAACATTCAGCTTAGAAATCTTCTACAATAGAGGTAGAGGATCTCAACACCCTAACAGGCTGTAGCCTAGGGCAATAGGAAGAGCAGTGAAGTGGACAGCAATGGCCAATCACACTGTAAAGCACCAGAGACTCAGTAAGGCTCACCCAGAATCAGGCCAACCTAATCTCTCCCCATTCTAAAACTTTGGGAACCTTGCAGAAGAGGGGCTAATAAGATCATAGTAACCTAAAGATAGGGAGTTTCACCATTGGACAAGATATTCCAGTCAAGGCAGAACTGCTGCATCTAGGAACTCACTGCAGTTGAGACTTGTCCTTCTCAGACCTGCATAATGACAAACATAGCAACATGTCCCCATAGACCACCTAGGAACTCAAGAAAGATAAGAATATACAGTGGAAACCTTGGGTAATAAGTGGGATGAGTGAAAGGAAATCCCCCTATCAGTGAGATGGCCCAAAGAGAGGCAACTTGACATGCCATAGAGGCCTGAACCCCACAGAGTAGACAAACGAAAGGGAACCTGAGAGTTCATAGATGCATATAGGCAGGAAGGTGGGAGGGAGTGAGAAGGATTGAGGAAAGGAAAGAAGAGAATGGGAGGGAGGAGGGATGAAGGGAAGCAGGGATGAGTACTCAATTTGCTTGTAAAAGTAGAAAAATGAAAAATTAATAAAAAAGACTTAGATCCCTCAACATAAAATTAACACAGAATTACTTGACTATAGTTACAACCACATCTTAGTTTAAACTCTGACAGGAAAGCTGAACACAAAGATATGAGTTCCATTCTCTCTATGGAAAGAGATTCACAGAAATGTGAGAGCATTGGAAATCTGATGCAGGAAAGGAAGAAAGAAAATCCAGCAGAGGACCATAAGCAGGACACCATGTTGGCAACTGGAACTTGGTTTTGCTGCTTCTCTGTAAGAAGTCAAGTGGATCATTTCTGTAAATTATCCCATCATGTACCTAGAAATCAGTGCTGCAACCCATTTTTCACATGGCTACTCACATGAATCTCAAGCATACATAAGTAAATGAAAACATACTGCCATGGTTTGAAATGTGAGTGTTCCCCACAGCCTCACGTGTTTGAATCTCATGTGTTTTTGAAGGTCCTGGGAAGGCAGTCAAGGGGTGGATCTTGAGGTTGGCTAGCCCTGCCTTTGTGGAGTCAGGGTTGCTAGCGGGACCCTTAATTCCCCTGTACTTCTGAGCAGCAAAGTTCCCAGGACTCCAGTGAATGTCTTCAATGGAAAGCAGAGAACCATATAGGCTTATGCAAGATTCAGCATGTGAGAATCTATCACAGATGCTGAGAGATCAGGCAAGTATGGGAGTTACATCTGATATCACGTTGAACCCAGGCATCCTAACTTCTGAGGCATTGTTGCTAATATCTCATTTAAGAAATGAATTTGAGGCTGGGGAGATGGCTCAGGGGTTAAAGCCTTTGCCTATCATGCAAGTTCAGATCCCCAAATTACACATACAAATGCTGTTGGATATGACAATAGTTTGTAGTTCTGGCACTCAGAGGAGCCTAGAGTAAACCAATAAGGAGGTAAAGCAATTGAGGGTGATTCCTGTTTTCACGTTGGGCCTCCATTGGCACATGCACACTCAAAAGCCCTCACACACACACACACACACACACACACACACACACACACACACACGAGAAATGTGTTTGTGCACGGGAGCTCTACTTTCCTAATCAGAATCTTTTTTACTGATGAAATATTTACAGATTCATCTTGTTCAAAGCCTACCAGTTCTTTTCAACAAGCCACAAAAGAAGTGAGATTTCGCATTCACTTAAGTTGCAGATAAATTCTCCTCTATTTCAACCAGTTATTAGTTCCTCTGAAAGAAAGATCTAAAATGCTGTCAAATGTGACAAAATTAGGAGATAACAAGGACCCAGACAGCACTTTTCTTCTGGAGGGGGATTATTGTACTGCAACAGGGCCCATGCCAAAGAGTTCTGAAGATCCCTCAGGAGGAAATGGAGCTCAGTTTCCACTATGAGCTGTACGTGGGTTCATCCTACAAGTCAGAGCAAAAAAAATGTCAATGAGAACACTCCAGGAAACCACAGTTATTAGGGATGACAAAGTAAAGGAGAAGAGAGAGCAATGCAGTGAGAAGTCCCCTAATATTGGGAATGACGCATGCAGCTGTCATTTCTTCCCCTCGCTTTATTAAAGATGATGATTCTTTTACCATCATTGGTGCTGATGCCAAAATACAAGCACATAGCTATTTTCCAATCCAGACCCCACTAACAATTTCATATATTCCTTTGCAGTGTTTTGGGATAATTTTTTACAATTTCATGAAACTTCTTGGAAATGGCTTATATTTTCCCAAGTAAATGTTTTGTAATAATCATTTAGGAATGATTTGAGTGGCCATAATATTTTTATGAGTAGTGCAAATTGAAACATGATTATTTTAGAGAAGGTTGACAGAGTCTTCTTCAAAAATCTATATCATCTTAAAAATTACACAAAAATTAAGTAATCATGCTTCTGCTGTTCTTTTCTCCCTTTCTGTGAACTTATACATAAATATCTGGGTTTCCAATGTACCTGTACAGCAAAACCCATCACAAAAGTTTCTATAAGGGCCTGGAGAAAGAGTTCAGGGATTAAACCTTTGCCTCACGAGCAGAAGGACTTGAGTTTGGGTCCTGCATCCATGT
Source organism: Typhlomys cinereus (assembly GCA_023101885.1). NCBI lineage: Eukaryota > Metazoa > Chordata > Mammalia > Rodentia > Platacanthomyidae > Typhlomys > Typhlomys cinereus. The sequence goes on from JALPQD010000127.1 coordinate 1,963,014, forward strand.
AAAAATGTTGGGCAGAAATGGCAGTGGCCTGCACTTCCCCTCTGAGGTTGGAAAACCCCAGAGCAAAAACAAAAAAGTAGAACAACCCAAGATGATTCCTGAAGCCATTTTTGGGTCTCCATGGACACACATACACAAGTGCCCTCTACTACACACACACACACACACACACACACACACACACACACACACACACACGTCACCATAAGGAGGATTGGTTATAGAAGGGACATTTTGATAAATTCAAAGGACTCACTAATATTATTTGTACTTGGCATTGATAAACTTATTTAAATGTTAGTAGGAAGAATATTAGAGTCTATAATAGACACAAAAAATGGGTAAGAAATAATCCTCTTTCCAAATTAACTTTCAGCATGCTAAAACCCCAAGGACTACAATGTAAGTTATAGTATATGTTATCACCAAAGTAGTATAAATGGTAGGTGAGTTTGGATACAGAAATTTGTAAAGAAAATTGTAAAGAAAAAATAATTATATACAATTTTAGATAACTTGGAACGATATTCTGAATTCTCTACAGTTGTTGATATCCAAATTTCATTTGTTCTCGGTAAGATGACCTGAGATCTAGCACTATTCATATTCTTGACTTTCTTTTCCCCTATGCATCCATCTCTCTTATAACTAGGCTTCAAAATTTTTTAAAGTTCTTAAGAACAGGTTTGGGGTTGATTTAGTCCTTCTCAGATTCACAAATATTCTCTTGTCTTCTTAATCATGTCATTGAACATGCATCTGAGTTCACTATATTTTCAGGCTAAAACAACACAGACTATGTTCTAACAGACTGAAGTCAAACCCAGAGAAGGGACAGAAAATTTGTTAGATGTGCCACATGCCTAAGGAAATTTTACTTTTGTATTCTTATCCAGAGAGAAAAGAAAATCTTAAAGAAATATTCCAATAGGTAAAATAAAAGGAATTTCAAAATTGCCTTATCATAAAGAGAAAAGAAATAAAATCTGATAATTCTATTATGGCGTCAGGTAGTATACTGAAGGGCCTTGTTCTACAAGGTGGTAACAATTTGATAGACCAGAACTGATGCAATTGGGGGCACCTGAACTGACTGAATGGATGACTTGGACCCTAAAGGAGTCACTGAGAACAAGAGAATCAGTCATGTACGATTATTCAAATTTATTACTAGTCCAGGTTACTTTAAAATAAAACAAAACGCTGGAACTAATTTATAACATGTTAAAGCACTTTTTATACTGAGACATTTGGCACAACAGAAACAAATTTTTCAAATAAATAAACATTAATATATGATTCCAATGTTTTCTTCTTTACTAACTTGTCTTCATTCCCATTGTTCCAACATCTTAAATCTTTTTAAGACAAATTACCTTTTTCATAATGGGTAGTAAGAACCAAACAGTCCCTCTCTGATATTTACCAATAAGCAACTTAACCATAAGTTATCCTTAAATAACATTGCATGGCCATTAAAAGAGTGAACTAATGACACCCAAGAGTTAAGAATGGAAATTGGTACTCAATGCCTATGGCCTATGACTTAACCAGCAAATCTCACAAACCTGTGGCTGTATATACTCAAGCTTCTTATAACCATCAGTGCTCTAGGACTCCCCATGTTTTGTCTCTATCCCTTTACTCTTCAGTAGTGTCATGAGTTTATTCCTGTCTTTTATTATTCCTGTCTTTTACTTCTCTTACAAATCAGTCATAGCCCAAGGTACCCTGCAACTCCCTGTGCTTTGCTTATATGCCCCTTCAGAGAAGAACAGGAAAGTCTGAACTGCCTCTCACATCCACATTCACCAACCATGGCCCACTTATGTGCAGCTGAATCCAGAGGTGGAAGTAACTTCATTTCTGTTCAGCTTAAAAAAGGGGAAACCCAAACTATGTTCAGACCTACAGCATGATCTCATAGGGTCATCAGCCTTTTCCCTTCTAGCTTGCTTTTTAATACTCAGGGGATGGAGTAAATAGCATGTTTCCTTCTCCATCTTTTGAATACATGTTGTGAAGATTTCAGTTGATTTTCTATCTTTGATATAAAAGGCAAAAATGAAGGAGGAAAGGAGGACCAAAGACATCTGTGGCTAATTTTAATGATTTCTTATTCTGCAAGTGATACATACGATCCAAATGTGCTGCCAATGGTCACCTCAGCCTCCTCCTGATGACAATATTGCCAGTGCATTCAGTGAATGTTTTAGAGTTTGGTGCTTTTCAGAACTAAAGAAACACTGATGATTAACAGCTGTGTATATCACCATTGATGGTATACATTAGCATCGCTACAGAACTTCCATAAAACGACTTAACACCTCATATACCACAGACCTATTATAAATTACAAGAACAAAGCATATACTTGCACACATACATGCACACATACACACAGTATTTGGGTGCATAGAGGCAAAGTTATAAATTTAACTGCAATCATTTTTGGCCACAAGTCAAAAGAGGTCTGAGAAAGCCAACCAAAACAAAAAGCACTCAGACGGATCCCATCCTCCTCCAAAATTAGAATTCATAAAACAATCAGGCATCCCTACTCAGTCCTGCATGTTACTTCCCTAGTACCTTATCCGGACTGGGCTGCAATACAAGAGGGAGGAAGAAGTTGGGGAAAACAAGTTGATGAAAACAAAAATGACTTAATACAATTAGAAATGTCACTAACCATTGAAGTAGGGGATGGGATTGCCACGACATGAATCTTCCTGGATTGAAGAATCCTGTCTCCTATAAAAAAAAAAAATAACCCTTTTCAGTTGCTTATACAATGGGGACAGAAATACCTCCAACATTATCACACAGCTGCCTCGTCTGCCGTCAGCACATCCTGCAAACATTGTCATTGAGTCTCTGAAATTTCTAGAAACAAGAAGGAGAGCTATGCGGACAGCATCTGTAGTTTTGTTCTTCATTTTCACCATCTCAGGACATTGCTAGTATATTGTCAGAGTTACAGGAAAAAAGAAAAAGAAGAGCATCAGCAATCCATTCAAGGAGGTTTGACACCCAAACAGTTGCCATCTTCTCAGAAGATACATGAGCAGCCACGAATTGCTGTGCTAAACAACCTAATCTATGCCTTTGGCTCAGAGTGGATATCAGGTCATGCTCTGCATTGGGCTACCCAGCTGTTACTGCAACCCTGGTGCAGAATCCCAAAAGGACCTTCTCTCCACAGCCTCCTGATTAGTCAAGCAGAGTATCTCTGCTCTGACTGTTTGATAATTATGTTTCAAACCTCTGTGTCTATATGATCCCATCTGCTGCTCATAGTTAAATTGCCATGAGCTCGGAATAGAAAACTTTTTACTCTTTGCTGAATAGGCAGACAAACCTCTGGAAGAGAAGCTCTGTTTAAAAGAGTTTGCCTGGGATTTTATTCTGACTAATATCATGGAACATGGATAAGGGACATTTTTCTTTCTCTGTAAAAGTTCACGAGATAATCTAAGCTCGTTACTGAACGAGCTTCTAAATGGAGGCTGGATTATCTGAACTCTAAGGATCAAAGGAAAATAATCTTCCAATGGTCAGTAGTCTCCTTCCAAGTCACCAGTTTCCTGACATCCACTCAATGGGCCAAATAAACAGGACTAAAATAAGCAAATCTCAAGAAGAAATTAGCTTCAAAAACAGGTGAGAAACGAGGCATGTACACGTCAGGACTAGTGTATTTGATCAGCCTGAGAATACCAGCTGTGAGAGATGATTATAGAAGTAGCAGCACAATTTATTGCATTAGGGAGACTTCTTTCCAAAGTCTGCAATGGACAATTTAGTCTAAACCACTGTGTGAAGTGTGGATAATAAAAACAGGAAACCTAGGACTTCCAGTGGAACTAATCTCAGTAAAACAGTCATAGCCTTAGGAAACAAATAAAATGCAAAGCCTCTTTACCGTGTTATTTATTCCATATTAGTATCTTCAGGATAAAAGGAAAAAATGAAGGGGGAAAGGAGGACTCAAGCACAGAACAACCACATAGGTCAACATCTTAAACAGACTTTTTTTGTTTACATGCTTGTGTGTTCCCTAAAAGCTTCACACAGAATCTTTGCTTATCTTGGGCTTTCATTGCTCCCTGACCAAAATATACCCACAATTATTTTGCTATTATATCATTTTTACACAAACAACATAAAATTGTAACATTTGTTGGTTGGTTGGTTGGTTGGTTGGTTGGTTGGTTGGTTGGTTGGTTTGCTGAGACAGGTTCTCCAGCCCAGACTAGCCATAGACGCACTATGAATGGTCTTGAACTTTTAATCCTCCTGAGTTGATAATGCAGGCATGCACTATCCCACCCTCTCCTTTGGTGCTAGAATCTCACTATAATGAGACTGGTCATTATCAGACCTTCACAGTGGTTGACAAAGCAACACGCCCCCATAGACTAGCAAGGACCACAAGAGAAATAACTGCAAACAGTAGAAAGCTTAGGGGCTAGGGCTAGCCAGGTGAAGGGTAGTGCCCCTATCAGTGGTTCTGCCCAAAGAAGGATCAACTTGGTCCCCCAAAGACACCTGAACCCCCACCACATGATCCAGAGGCAATCAAAGAAGATGGACAGGAGGGTAGGAGGAAGTGGGATAGAGTGATGAAAAAAGGGGAGAGAGAGACAGAAATAGACAAAAAGAGAATAAGGGAGAGGAAGCAGGGATTATTACTCATTATTCTTGTAAAACTAGGGAAAACTCAAATCAAATAAAAATGTTTGTTGTTTCTTACATGGAATAATATCCTAACAAAAATATATTGTAACCTTACTTTTAATGAAAGTAGAAAGTCATTTGGGTCTGATAAATGACAGTGAATAGAGACAGAAATGGCTGGGGGAGGATGCTACTACTGTCATACTTAAAATTTGTCTGACTAGGCTAGGGCTTCTCCTGTGATGTCTCTTCAGAAAGAATTTTATTCAAGTCTAATCAATAAAGTGTTCTTATGTGCACTATCACATAGATAGTACATGGCACAAAGCTAAGGTGAATTGAATTTAAAGAAAAGTAGCATTAATTATTATCATATCCAACACATGACTGCTTTACTGCTTCCCAACTTTCAGATAAACCTTGCACTGTTTAATTAGACTATAACTGTTTTATACCCAGTTCTAAATTAAAGCCAAGTGGCAGAAATCTTGCAGTGGTTTCCCCCATTCATTATGAGCCCACTTAAAATTCAATTAAATAGAAACAGGAAAACACTGTGGCAAAGACTACCATTTTTCAGCATGACCTTTTCAACTTACTTTGCATTGATCATGTATAACTATGCCTAAAATTCACTGAATTTGATCTATTCAAATACTCAGATGACTGAAGAACTAAACTTTCAACTTCTCTACTTTATTTTGCTTCATGTTTAATCTGTATTTATGGTATAAGGTATAGATTAAGAAATCCTGGATATACCTGTGTACAAGCATAGTTGATTTAATCAAGTGACAAATTAGACCATCCAAATGGGAAATAAATATTTTCCATCATTTTGCAGTGCTAGTGGAGTTGGCAACATTTGAGGGCATCCAGGGCCTTGTATCTCTAGTTTTTCTTTCCCTAGTGGTTGACTTCTTTCTAGCAGACGACTTTGCAATACCAAACTGGTTCAGAAAGTGATGTGAGTCCTCCCAAGCTTTCATATTGACCATGATAGCTTGGGGAGACTGGAAATGCAACTTGGACAATTCCTGAATGAAATCATCTCAGTTTCCATCTCTACAAACATTCATTCAGGAATTCAGGTGACAATATCTGGCCGCAGTATTCGTCTACAAGCAGCATTGTCACCCTGCCCTTCAGTCCATCCAAGGGAATGACTTAAAGAGTAGTTGTAGATAGTCATGTGTGGGCATGGGCAATGAGGGGGGCTGAAGTGAGTCACAAGCAAATGAACCATCTGGTCGACATATGCTGAGCAAATCACTGGACCTCGGTGTTCTTCCAGATGATTTTCCTAAGAGGGAGAAGGTCTGAATGAGTCAGAACAAAGATTAGTATTAGCGTAAGACAATAGATAATTGCCTGTCTCCCTTATGTTTTGAAAAATCAATTCTCTTGTACCTAGCAACTCTGAACATGCAGCTCAAAGGCTTCCCATTGCTAATTTAAATTTTCTCCTAGTGTGGTTCTTATCTCTTGCCTCATCAAGTTTAAATAAGGAGACTGCTGTTCAAAATTCAATTTTACTAACAGCATTCACAGAGTAGATGCATTTTCTTTACCATAAGCACTGGATTTTCATTTCCTCTTCTCATAATCAGTGGAGTTTTCAGCAGTTCAGCAGGCATGTTCCACCTTCTTGGCTCTGCTAGGAAAGGAGATCTGCACTCATCCCAGAAAAATGCAAATGAGACCCAGCCCTGGCTGCTCCCTCAAGGTGCCAGGATATCCGCCTTCCTAACTTTCATCAAGAACTTGGCTCTCTCAGATAAAAGAGAGTTAAAGTGTATTAATCACAGAGCAAAAATCCAGGAAAGAGTCAGAAAAGAGGAAGTGAAAAGTGATGAGTGAATAATGTTGACTGTAATAAAGAGATCCCTCTGACTTCAAAAGAACTCTAAAAAAGATAAAGAAAAATTAAGTTTATTTTCTGAAGTCAATTGCTAATCCAGAGGCTTTTCAGAGAGGACACAGGGAAGTAGAAGGTACAGAGATGCAAATCTCTGTTCTAGTAGCTTCAAAAGGAAAAACAGTATTCCCCTAGAAGAAAATAGAGACCTAGAATAACAGTGAAGTGAGTGGCAGGGCTAGGAGCAAAAGAAAATGAAGTCAACAGAAAAGTCAAAGATGCTTGCTGGCAATGGGAGACTGACAACACCCCTCCCCCCACACTGCAGTCTCCTATTCCTATTCCATCTACTTTTGAATATACTGTCATAGTAAGATTCCATTTAAACATCCTTTATCTCTGGCTAGGAGGTGACCTCCAATACCAATCAGGATGGAGCCAAGGGCAGTGCAGGAACAGCAAAACTGAAAATAACAACAAACCATAATTTAGAACATCAGAGACCCTATGTTAATCAGCTGGAACCAGACCAGCCAAATCTCTCCATCCTAAAGCTCAGGGAAATTTGCAGAAGAGGGGGCGGTAAGATTGTAAGAGCTTAAAGATGGGGAGGAGCAATGATATGCAAGATACTCCATATAAGTTAGGACCTCAGTAACCATAATCAGACTTTGCATGACCTGAGCAATGACTGACATGTCAATAACCCCCCCCCCAAATCTAACATGGATCACAGGCACTAGGATCCTTAGAGGCAAGGGATTAACAGTCATAATAGTGTTCCTATGCTAAAAGGGAGCCCAAGAAAGAGCTCTGGGCAATGTTACTGAGTCCTTACATCTCACTAGAGTAGAGGACGCAGAAAGAAGTTTGACATTCACACTAAAGGATGCTCCAGGGACTGGAAGGGGGAAGGGGAGGCACTGGGCATGAAAGGAAGGGGAAAAGGGGGGAAGGTGCAAGGGGGACTGAGGAGGGGTAGAGGGAGGAAGGGGACCAGGGTACCTATTAAGTTTGTATGATTGGGAAAAAATATAATAAAAATTTTTTAAAAAGATGCTTGCTGGCAGAAAGTAGGCTTTAAGACAAATTCTAGGGTGCCCCAAAGCATCGTTGATATAATGGAGTGGGGACGGTGAGATCAGACTGGAGGAGGTACCTTCTACAGCTTCCATTACTCTTCATTTTCATGCATATGACTCTTTATTAGAGTCATTTAAAACATGACTACCCAAAAAACCATGTGTTCTGTAATGATAGATAAGATGATGAAATTATTTAATGTAATGGTTCTATAAAAATGCCTGGACTGATGTCTGCTGACTAAATATATGCAAAATAACTTTGTTTTAGTCCATGACTGGTTGTCTGTCCCCAGATGTAGCCCCCTCTTCTTCTATCACCAGATCAAGTTATGCCCTGGAGTCTCTTACTCTGAATGATTGAGCCCCTGGATTAAGGTCAAAACCATTCAGTGACTGCGGATCACCTAGTACCCACTGACCCGTTCAGCTTAGCATTGAGATATACCATATACCATATTCCCTTATTCTTACAGACCTTATTCTTCCATTTATACCTGCTCATCAAATAAACTTTTCATGATGATTATGATGATGCTGATGATAATGATAATGACCTTGATATCTGGTTACTTTTCTCAGCACTTTACTAACTCTTTAATCCTTACAATAGTAGTGTGAAATAGGTCGTATTATAATGCTCAGGTAAAGATAATGAGAATTGAGACACAAAAGAGTTACACAAAGTGCTCAGTTCACACTACTAGGCAGAAGCAGGCACTTCTTAGACTTAAAAGTCATGTATCATGAAAACAAGGTTCCTGCTCATGAAAATAGTACAGCTCTCTTCAGAGTGCCTTCATGAATACCTAGAACATTTGAGATCATCAAGGGTTTTTTATCTCCAGCATTCGCACTTCCTGTGCTCCATCTTCTCTTTTCTGCCTAGACATCCATCTAGGGTAATACTGTGCTACTCTGGAATGTGGGCTGAATTTTGAATAAATGACATCATCTGACTTTTTTATCACCCTGTAGAAGTCTTGAGCCAAAAACATTAGGAATCCATATGCTACTTTTGAGATGAAAGATTAATATTGTATACAAATAGAATGAAAGATTATTAAGATAATTAGCATGGAAGGAAAATGCTCGTATAAATAAAACAAACCCCCAAAACTGAAGATTTACTTTAATCCAGTGATATGAACAGAAGACTCTTACAGAGTTTTTTTCAGTATCATAGCATGTAGCAACAAAAGTTCATGGAAGAATTGTGGTCTGCATGTTGAGTCATGAAATCCTAAGCTTCCTTCAGATCACTTGAAGACTTTCTCTTCTGAGATATCGCCAGTGATTGTCTCTATTTTCTCCATAGTCCTTCTTTCTGGATAGTCGCAGCATGAGTCTAACTTGCTCAATTAAAATCTAATAAGGCACTAGATGAAAATTATAATCTAGTTCATTAATACAACCAAAAATGTTATACCAGGGGAACCCAAGAAAGGCCTCTGGGCAATGCCAATGAGTTCTTACACCTTACTAGAATGGAGGACTCAGAGGGAAGTTTGGCATTCACACAAAAGGATGCTCCAGGGAATGGAAGGGGGAAAGAGGAGACACTGGGAAAAAGAAATGGAAAAGGGGGGAGGGTACAAGGGGGAATGGTGACGGGTGGATGGAGGGAGGGGAACAGTATACCTATTAAGCTTGTATGATTGGGGAAAAATAAATAAATATAATAAAAAATGTTATACCAGCTAAACAAAATCACAAAGACCATAGACTAAATCATTCAGAATAAGACACTCTGGGCCACAGCTTGATGTGGTGTTGGAAAAGAAGGAGGCCTCACTGAGGGCAGAAAACCTGTCCTTACATAATCAAAGGAGTAAATCTGAAATGACAATAAAACCACTGGTACTTTTTTAGCTTCTCAGTTCTCAGCATAGCCAAAGCAACATAAATATGCACTCGAATTGCTGATGAATGTTTAGGCAGTTTTATATCTAAATTCTAAGTGACATTTTGTTTACATACAAAGCAACAGAGTTAGAAAGAAAATTGGTCTCTAATATACTAAACTTATTTCACTAGCTAGAAAAGTTGATACCTACTAAATAAATACCAGAAGCACAGGCAAGCAGCATACTGTCTTGGCAGCAGCAAAATACAAGCAAGCAAACACTTCACCCAGCCCCCTACACAGGATGTCTCTGCATGTTCACATATTTAGAAGTAATACTCCGCTTAATGGCCCACATTTCGAGTCTTTTCTGGAATTGTTTATAGTCACAGATCCACTTTTACAAAGGTGTTAAAAAATAAGAGGTAGTCTATCCAATTCTTGCTTTCTCTTTGTAACAAACTGATAGACAGTGATAAAAGTATATGCAACATGAGATGGGAAAGGAGAGAGACAGAAAAGTAGACTCCATAAGATCAAATAAAAAGTTCAAAGTAGCAAATACTGCACTACAACACTTTATCATCCTAAATTTTACCCTTGGGCATTGGCATGATGGAATGTTGTCATTACCTATGAGAGATCAACTGCAATGAATCCAGAGTACTCCTTTCAAATGTGACCCAAGACTCCAATTCAAGGATGCACAAGTGATGCTTTTGACCACTGTACAAAAGTAAGCAGTTTGTGCTCTGGTAGCACTGTTGGATGCTCAAATAAGCTACGCCTCCTCACTCTTAAACTCATCAGTCTTCTCAGCAGGAGAGATCTCTACTTTTCTCCTGGTTTATAGGCATGATCTTATCCTTCAGCTTACCAGCAGTGTCTTTGTAGTGTGATTTCTCAGTCAGTTTACAGAGAACCTTCCTTCTGACCAGATGCCTAAACTTCAAACTTCTATTTCTAGTCACCCATTTATTAGATACTCATTTTACCCTTTAAATGAGATCTCTAGTCAAACATAACCAAAACGTGAATTTTAATTTCTATGTCTTAACCCCTATAGCCTGTTTCTTTGCCAAGTATGTACATATATCAGTAACTGTCAAAACATTCACCAAGGTGATAAAGACTAAAACCTATGAACTATGTTCCTTGTTCACTGCTCACAGTTCATCCTCTTTCCTGCTAGCTTTTCCCCTCTAAATATAGCCTAATGATTGTCTCATTTCTCTATCTGAACTGTTACAAACCTTGTTCAAGACATTAATATCCCTTACTTGCATTACTACAGAAACCTCCTAAATTAGATCTCAGTTAACATGTTATATGAAGCCAAACCACAGTTATAAGTTTTGTGGCCAAAATGAAGAATTAGTGAACAATGTAAATTATTATATTTCCTTGAAAAAATATTTGCACATCTAATAATGAAATAAACTTTGAAGAAAATAGTGATTAAGTATGAAAGCTATCATTTATAACAATTACTCTTCATCTTAGTAAACTTTACAAGCATTTCATTGTCAAAGTGATAATTTTTACTAGTTGCTACTCAATCTACCAATATCCAAAGTAACTGCAATCACTCCCTACTTGAAATAGTTCCAAAGGTCACTATGTGGTCTCCATTCTTATACTTGCATTAAACTGTGCTTCATAATCTACTACAAAAAAGTCTCAAAGATCAGAATGTGTGACTCCTGAATTTAAAGTTCAGCATGCCCAACTACGCTCTGTCTTCTGTCAAAGAATAAACCCTACACATACCAAATATTAGGGCCCATGAAGATTCTTTGCCGGTCAGTTCTTCTCACTGCCTCTTTTGATCTGAGATGAAGTTACATAGTTAAGTCTGGCTAGCAAACATGAGCAGGGCTGATGAACATGCAACTACTAAGCAATCTCTAACATGCATAGTCACTCATTCAAATGACTGTCTGAAATACAGATATGTTGCTGATGAGACATTAAGTGTAAGGAAGTTTTCATATCTACTTCAAAAAAATTCTTACAGAGATTCTGTCATCTTGAGCACTTTCACACGTATTTTAGTCAAAACTTGCTTCTCACTGATGTGACTCAGGATTATAGCCTGAAAGGCAACAACACAAGAGATTGAAATATGTGAAAATTATGAATTTTTCAGGTGTAGAATGTGAAGAAATTTATATTTTCTGACAGGTATGTAATAGATCTTGGCATTTATCTTTTTATAAACTTTCTGAAACAACTGGCAACAAACTCAAAGAGTTTATACACAAATATACACTATATTGAGTTGATCCTTTAAGTCCTTCTATATGTTGTGGTACTGAGTGTGGGTCAAAGGAATTTCATTTGAATTATAAGCAAACTTTCCAGGTTATATTCTCTGCATTTGAGGAATCTGATCAATCATTCAGAAAGACAAGAGGTTTCTTTCTATGGTTAAAGTAAGAATCATGACTTTCCTACCTTCTCACAGGAAAATGTTCTGGGTGTCTGTGACTTCCAGCTGTTTCTTCACTGGAGATTCTTCAAGCCTGACCATTATTGCAGAAAATCTGAGGCAAGCCCATTGTTTTGACTTTTACATAATATATTTTGGACTCTTCTCAGCAGACTTAAGTATAAAGGAGTCCATCTGCTAAACCCAAAATATGTGTTTTTCATAAAATGCAGATGCAGTAACAGACTCTTAGTATTAAAGACAACATTTGTACAACCCATTAAGCATTTTCCAAACCCTTCCTTTTGTGAAGACAATAACTGAGTGCATCATCTTCTGTCCTGTATTATAAGTCCTACTAGTTTAAACTTCAACATTTCTGTATCAAGCATTCTTTCTCTACTGTGCTCAAAATCACACAGAGCACTCTGATAATAAGACTTAGCTTTATGAACCCTTTGATTTCCAGCATGAATATAAAGGAAATAAAGAAGATAGTGTCTGAAGCCTCAGTACTCTCCTCCTAATAAATAAAGCAGCATTTCAATTCATTGAGTTTCATTATATGAGACAGGAAGCAAACCTTTCCTAGCAACTTAGCACAACAATGTCTCCAAAAGGAAACTATATATGAACTTTGTGAAAACAGGAGTTTGTACATACCAAACTAAGTCATACAGAACCTATTAGTCTACTCTGCATTGGTGTTATTTATTGAAATTATATGACATTTATGGGTGTGTGAATTACACATACCTTTAACTATTTGCTTTCTTATGTGATTTTTCAGTATTCCTAGGAAAAATATTACAAGTAAGAAAGATGCTTTGATTTCTACATTCCCTATATTTCAAAATCACATAGGTATGTCTTGACCCACATTTGGTATTTTCCTTTTCAAACTTAGTAACTGTTTCTTTTCAACAAAAGAGAAAGACATTTGAATATGTGAAAAGATTTGTAGTGGCAGGCACATCAATTCCAGCATTGGAGTGATGACAGAGTGTCTGCTGGCATTCACGAAAGGCTTGTCTCAAAGGTCTTGCACATCCATTGTCTCTGGCCTTTAGTCTGAAGGGTCACATCAGTGTACACACCACGGACTGCTACTTAGAGCAGGGTTTTAGGAGGCTTTGCTCTCAATGAAGGACAATACAGAATAAACCCACTAAATTAAACTGAATTGTTGATTCTATGGCTTAATTTATTGGGAGTGAAGAAGGAATACATTCAGTGAAATTCCTAGCAATCCTCTGCAGTTTACCGGGAATTTTCTTAACATGAATTCCCAATGTATATCCTATATATACAGGAAATCTTTGTAGGTTTTTCAAGGGCTTGGATTGAAACTTTCATGTAAATTAATGGAGTTATGGTGTGAATAAAAGAATACTTAAACAAGGAATTTTCCCCTGCTAATTAATAAACTGCTTGACCGAGAAAGTAGATCTTAGCTGCCTTGGCTCTCTTTATCCTAGTCTAAAAACCAAGGAAATAAGGGCCAATTATTAGTAAGATCTTCCATAGTTTATGGTTATGCTCTCATTGTTTCAAGGGATATGAAAGATTAAAAGAAGGCTCTTCTTTTCGTGATGTTAGACTTAAGCATAGTTAGAATGCACCAAATAGCTTTACATCATTTCAATTAGATTTCATTCCAATGTCCCCTGACACGTTGCATCCATCTGTCATATGGAGATATGTATTAGGGAAAAAATCTCACTGGGTTCCATATTTCCTGGGAGAGCTGTAGCCTCTCTCAGAAACCTGATAGGAAGAACCGCCAGCAAACCTTGCTGTGTGCATCTGCATTAGTTCTTCTGTTCACCCAGGCAATCTTTAAAAGAAGATATGTCAAGGTCTCCCTTGAAGAGGCCAATGAAATCCATTTTCCTGCTAGCTTTTGGCCAGGAAGACAATGCAAAATATTCACTGAGGTTGTGTAGAATAAAAGACACTTTGCTTTAATTGGTAGAGAGATTTCCAATAGATGAAAGATTCAATGTTTTTTTTTTCCAATACCTTCTCTTGAGGCAGGAATGATGACACAAACATCTGTTGTCCCAGCACGTGGAAGGTCTTGGCCATCCTCAAATATTTAACAAGCTGGAGGTCACCTGGATTATATTATCCTGCCTCAAAACAAGAAAAATAAAAGAAAAATTTCCTCATGTATTTTAGCAGCTATTTTGATAAGCCAGTGTGAAAAATCTTTTTTTTATTCTTCGTGCTCTCTCGTATTTAAAACCATTTACTTAATCATTCTTACTACTTATGATACAGAATAGATATATTTATGTAGATACTATTATATACATACTAACTTAAACTCTTGCACTATTCTAAAAAACTTAAATAATTAAACAATTTTTAGAATGGCAAGTGGTATTTAGAATGGCAAGTAGATTAATGAGTTACATTAAAGGAAATATTAAAACTAAATAATAAATAAAAGCTTAAATTATAATTATTTGTTATTATTAACTTGATGATGTAGGGAAATTGTACATTAGAATAACAAGCTGAAAAATAAAATACATGATGCTGATAATGGGACCTAATAATATTTGCTGTTCTATTAAACACAGCATGATTCCAGAAAAATATCGTAAATTTCTAACAGAGTCTGTCTTTGGTTACCATAACTCCTGTACGTACATTCTAAATTGCTATTTAAATAAAATTAATTATTCAAACAATATCAAACAATAATAAAGGTAATTGCAATGGTTGATCTTTAGAATTACAAAGCTATGGGCATGTTAGTGAGGGTATTTCCAGGGTATTTTAATTAAGGAAAGCCAACCCATTCATCCTCAATATAGTCAACACCACTTCATGTGCTGGACTCAATAAAAAGAAGAAAGTGAACAAAGTATCATCATTCATCTCTTCCTGCTTCCTGACCATGGCACAATGTGAACTGCTGCCTCATATTCCTAATACCCTGTCTTCCCCACCATAATGGATTCTAGCCTCAAATCATGAGAAGAATAAACCATTCTTCTCAAAAAATTGCTTTCTATCAAATACCTGGCCATAGCGATGAGCTAGTACAGTAGCACTGAATGGATTTCATTCCATAGTAAGATAAATATTGTGTGCTTTTAATCAAATCTCATTAACAGAACCTCTCAGTAAGAAAAGATGAAAGCAGTATAGCCTTGTGGGTTAAGTGCAAACAAGCTAAATCCCAAAGTTCAGATCCTAGATCTATCATCCATTAGGTCTTTTACGTTGGTTTCCTTACCTCTAAAGCAGAGATGGACTGAGGAGATAACTTAACACTTACAGTACTTGACAAGTAAAGCAGTATAGTTCACATCTCTTCAAACCCCACATAAAAATTTTTGAAAAGGTTGACAGTCTGCCTGGAATTCCAGCCTTGGAAAGCAGAGCCTGGGAATCCCCAGAGCAAGCTGGCTAGCCAGACTAGTTCTATTGACAAGCTCTGGGTTCAATCAGAGACTCTAGAGACTCGGTCTCACAACAATAAAGTAGAAAAGAATTGAGGATGATTCCTGACATAACTCTTAGACCTCTACATACGCACTCATGAGCACACATACCCACACAAACACATGCCAACATGCACACACATTATACACATAAAAAAGAAAATAGCAATTCTGCCCACCATATTAATTTGATATTGAATTTAATGAGTTCATACATTTAAAATGCTTCAAACACACACAGGTAACCCTCAACAAATATTAACCACTATCATATCTTCATACTGAAGCTCTAGTATAGCACCAGTTTCAATTCCTAGATATGTAAGGTGTTTTAAGGATGAGATGTGATAAGAACACCTATGTGAAATATTTGGGTTTTTATTTGCAGAAACAGTGGATCACTTCCAAGGTAAATCACAAAAACTGATTTCAACAACACATTGAATGAAAGTCACTCACGTGTCTTATGCCTGCAGGCTTTATAAGCTAATGAATTTTAAGAAAATTAAATTTATTCCTGCCTTAACACATACATTTCAGAATGACCTTGAGTGTTGAGATTTAAATTAGCATCTATGAAAGGATTCTAGCTGGATCCACCATCAGCTCCTCTGGTCTTGTATTCTTCACTTCTTGGTCCTTTATGGCCTCCAGAAACATGGTCTGCCACCAGAATCTTCACAGTCCCAGACAGTGGTGTTTGATTATTGGGTAGAGAATTTAGGCTTCAAGATACTCAGAGAATAATCTAGAAGGGACTATGGACAGATGCTCTGAATTGATACCAACTCTTGTTCTCACAGGTTTTTTTTTCCCCCCAGGTAATTAGTGTTGGAGGAAACTTGGGCAGCGGTACAGGGTCCTTGCCTTGACCTTAGAATAGATATTACTTCTTCAAAAGCTAGAAATATTTCCCAACATCTGAGTTTAAGTTGTGAAAAATTACTAGAAAATGGAAAATACCAGTAACAAGAAGGTAAATGTTTGAGGGATTCAAAGCAGACATTCTGGTAAAATTCAATTCTTTCATCAATAAAACCAAAAAGCAGAGGGTTTCTCTTGGTCTGGTCAAAGTTGCCACATTACACAGTCTCATAAGCAAAGGAAGCCGTGCAAGATATGGTCTATCCCCTTTTCTCCATCCTCTGCATTTGGACCACTAACTCTTTATCTCCTTCATTTTCCCTAGAGCATTCCTCCTACCTCAGTCTTTCCCAAAGACTTTCCATCTGGAAGGTTCGCACTGCATGCTTTGATAAATTCCCACAGACCCTCCTGACCTTTCCCTAGAGAAACTCTCCTAAAGCTCCAAATTGTACAGGTCCAGTATGTTCAGTTATTCCCTCACTCTAAATACCTTGGTAATGCATACATTTCCAGTTCTTTTCAATTTTTTGAACTCTTTGTTCGAATCATTACTCAAATCATGCTTGTATCAGAAATAATTTACTTCTTTTTAGATTTGTTCATCTAGCCTTCTCTCCTCTAAATCTTCCTTTCTTCTTTTTCCCCTTGTAATTTATATATATATGTATATATATATAATATGTGTATATATATTATATATGCATATATAGCAAGTTCAGCATAATGAATGGCACATGACTAGTATTTTGGGAAGAAAAGAAAGAAGCATTGAGAAGTGGAAGGCATTTGGACTATGTGCAGAGACTTTGTCTCCAAAATAAATAAATAAATAGATAAATATTAATAATCTTGCAGTATTTCTCAGCATTTGGGCATTGCTGATTGCAATGCTGTACTGTTGTTTAATATGTTCTTCTCTTCCCTGGATTCCTCTTGAATTGGTGGTTGGGTCCAGCAGCCTGAAAACATATAAACTTTATTCCGGCATATCAGAGGCAGTGAAAGTGGCATGTGATCACTTCAATGCCAATAATGTGCAGATCCTTGAAGGTTTTCACTTTGCTTTCTGCTCTGTGCATGTGTGTTATTTTCTGTTGATAATTATCATTGAGATTTGTTCATGTAGAAATTAGCAAAATTACAATACTCTAGTTCTTTCATTTCTTCTGTATTTATTAACTCAAATTATTAACTCAAATAGTTTTCTGACAAATTTTCCTTTGCAACTGGGCTTCTGATATTTGTATTAAAGCTAATGGATAGCTAATAGCTAATATTTGTATTAAAGTCCAATACTTAAATTATGTTTAAAGTAATATAAGTCCTATCCATGTTTCTTCTATCCTGCTTATTTGTACCTTAATATTTAAAACACATAGAAAAGAAAGGCTAACTGGAATTTTTTATTTACCAGCTTTTAAGGTTATAAACTTAGCTCCCTTGGAGCTTCCAAAAGAAATTAATGCTTTGTGGTGCTATTATTAATTCAGAGATTTAACTAAATATAGTATGTTTCTCTCCATCTCAGTCATTATTCTTATACTTATTCAAGTGGTCCCATGTTTGACCACCAATATGTACATATTTACAGAGACATCTGCATTTATTCCTCTTTAAAATTTCATATTTTCACTAGTTTTTCCAGTTTACTTTCTCCTGCATTTTCCAGTTCCATTTTTATAGCAGAAATACTAATCCTTCTATAGCACTTTGCAAACTCCTTTCTCAAGCTTGTGGTGTGTTTAAGTTCCTGTGCACAAACTTTCATGCAGTCTAAATTTTCTATCTTTTTCTCTATTGTTTCTAGATTTTAAGAGTTTCCTATTACAAAACCTGAAAGAATTCACAAATGATTTCTTTCAAGAAATGCAGGATTTTACGTTTATATTTAATCTCTGATTCTTCTGAATGTTTTATGAAAAGTGTAAACAGGAAACTGTTGTTTTCCATGTGATTACATCCAAAATTTTTCTTTTTTTTTATTTATTCAATTGTGCGTGTGTGTGTATGTGTGTGTGTGTGTGTGTGTGTGTGTGTGTGTGTGTGTGTGTAGAACCACGGACGAATTCAGGAACCACCATGGACGCCTCCACCTCCTTCTGCCCCGGAATTCATAGGCTCTACCCTACCAGGACCAGAAACGCAGGCCGCCCCCGCTTCCGCCCGGCGTCTATACGTATGTCTAGCATCCGAACTCGGGACCTTCTGCCTGCGAGGCAGAGGCTTAACCTCTGAGCCACCTCTCCAGCCCCCCAAAATTTTTCTTAAGAAAATTCACCATTCTTCCCTCCATTAAGATGTGACTGCTCAGAACCGTATATTAAATACCTGTATGCAATTGTGCTAAGTGCCAGATTTTCCATTTTATTTCATAAATCAGTCTTTCTACTTGTATAACCCTAAACTACCTTAATTGCAAAGCCTTTACCATCTCTTTTAATTTCAAATGTGGTTACTGTGTCTTGTGGGGCACATGCCTTCCTCTTCTGTTACCATTTTCATGTCAATTCTCATTTGTTTTGCTTGTAAATGAATTTTATAATCAGTTTTCTCCATTTTTATATTCAAAGAATTTGGAATAATTTACTGATTTCTACCTTTGACTGTGTTGATTACTTTTATGTATTCTTTTGATATAATTGCTTTTTCTTTCCCTAGAGTTTTGAGTTGGATATTCATATCATTTGTTGTCACTTTTTATCTAGCTCTATAATGCCATGAATACTTCCTTGATAACTAATGCAATTGCAGACCCAGAGATTCTGTCCTGTTTTCATGACTGTTTGTTAACAATTCTGAAATCTTGAGACATTTCTGTTTTAATAACATCTTTTTATTTATTTTTAATAAAATTGACTTCCGCCTCTCATTACTCTCTCCAGTCTACTCGTAGTCACTCCCAACAGTTAATGGTTGTGTAAGGTAAGCGCTTTTTAAATTTTGACAATATATGCTGAGTTTCATTCTAATGTGTACCTATGAGACTGCTTTACTGCATTTCTTTTATTTAAAGATACATACTAGAATATACTTCAAAGTTATTTAACCTTTTTATATTGACAGAAATATAAATATGATAATCATTTCTCTTTTTTTAAAAAAAAAAAAAGCAATTATAATAATGTCTACAGGTTCGTCCAGAGGCCTCCCTTAACTATATAATTCCTCATATGTGTGACCAGAGGCCCACCTCCTAGGTGTCAGGCTAATTCATAACACTGACACAGTGCTACATACCTGTAATCCCCACCTTGAAGAGAACAAGGCAGAGATGATCCGAAGCCAGCTTTGGCTGGAAAGCAAATCTGAAGGCAACGTAGAGGAGTATGCAGCTACGCATTTGTGTACAGTGCTCCATTGAAGTGAGACTCCAAAAGAAAATCAACAATGGAAAACACTAAAGAAAAAAATCAAGGCATTCCCAGATGAAGACTGAGAAAATCCATTATTAGCAAATGCTTCCTACCGAAATACTAAAAAATATACTTCAGACTGAAATAAAGGTAACTTGGACCATAACTCAAACTCACATGACAAAATAAAGAGAATTGGGCCTGTGACCTAGTCTGATGACCTGAATTCAATCACAGGAACCCACCTACTGGTGGATGGAAAGAATGAACTCCACAAAATTGTTTTCTGACCCACACACGTGCACTATAAAATGCATGGGCCTACATATACACATACACACACGCTATATACATACAACTATAACATGCATGGCCCTACATGTACACACAACATATACATGCAACAATAATATATTATTAGTAAATTAATTACACAGACAGAAATAAAAAGTACAAACAAGCAAACGATAAAGAAAGGTAAGTTGTAAAGTGGTGACATAAATGCCCATGAATGATTATTCGGATTCATGAAAGTATGTGTGAGTGTGCGTGTGTGTGTGTATGTATGTGTGTGTGTGTGTGTGTCTGTCTGTCTGTCTGTCTGTCTAAGTACATATAACAAGATCAGCTTTGCTAGGAAAAATTGAAAAGCAAGCAGATAGAATCTTCTTCCTCCATGGAGGACTTTGTTTTACTGGGTATTTTAATATTGCCACAGCACCCTATTACACAGGGCAATCTGGGCCATCACACTGCTCAGTCTCTGACAAATGAGTGAATTTGCACTGCCATCAAGTGTCTTCTTGAGGTGAAAAACAAAAGTCACTACTTTTAGCAGAGGAGTAAGGAGATTTTTCATGTGTAGCTCTTTGCTAATCCTTTTTTATTTTTCTGCTTTAGTATTCTCTTAGCAATCCGATTTAACTTCGCCTTGTTTATGGGAGGCTTTCAGCAGCTCTTTCATAAGCAGTTCCAAGCAATTCCTTCCAAGTGAAGATGAAAGCTCATAGTGATATTAAGCACACATACTAATACAAAACTCTTCACCCACTCCACGCTTCAGCCTAGCATCCAAACCTAGCGAGTAAGTCATCTTGTGCTAATTCGCTCACAGAGGAGTGAGCATGAACTTTGGCTCTCTGTCTCAGAATCTGTTCTTGCATTTCCATCTCAGATCCATTGGTATCTCATACAGAGCAGCAGCTGAAATGTAATCACATCTCAAGCTTGTTGGGGAATTCAGGAGCTCACCAAGCAGGAAGAAACTGAATAGCACTGCAGAGGAAGAGGGGAGCATGCAGAAGAGCTAATGCCAGGCAGCGTAGATCATTCAAATGTGCCAGGATTGAGGGCCACACCAGTGCAAGCAGCTGGGGGAGAGCTAGAACCCCATGGAGTGTGAAAGAGACCACAGCCCAGGGCCAGCAGCCAGCATGGAGCTGCAGAGGAGTGGAGATATCGAGCTCACTTTTTCAGCTGCCCAAGTGGGATCAGATCAAAGAGGCCGATGGAATCATTTCATTGAGCATAAAAGTACCCTTCAGAACCAAAGCCAGGGCTGCCCAGCGGGCGCCAAAGACATGCTAAGCAGGCCTCCCGTGGGCAATCCACAGGCAATCCATCCTCAGGGGTGAATTGAGAGGTGGATTTCAGTTCCAGCTCTGCAAGACAGCATTGAAACAGCCACAACTGACCACACTAAAGTGTGAAGTCAGTTGCGTCCCTCACCAGCTCCAACCACAGAACCCTGTCCACCAGACAACGACAGATAAGGGAGAAATGAAAATGAGCATCTGTGATTTTTCCATCATGTTAAGTGTGAAATGTCCTTGGTTTAAGGCCAGTCAAGGAGATTTTGTTTCTAAAACCATAACAACCTCTAGCTGAGGGTTGCTATGTGGATGTGCTTTAGCGTTTGGCTCTGATTGCTTGGGAAACACATATAAAATGTAGAATAGATAAAATGTTTATTTAGTATGTAGTCTCTAGGATAAGAGTGGACCTTGAAGTTTCCAAGTATAATTATTAGGATGAACACGCTATGATAAGAGAAACCAGGAAAATTTAGCTGATGATGTGTCAACATAAGCATTTTATGCCACCCTGTAGCACTGATAGTATTTTCCTGGAAGTTTAGATAAGTTTAGAGACTTATTATTTAAGCACATGTTTGATGTGTGCTATTTTGCTTTTTATAACGTTTATAAGCACTGCTTTGAACATTAAAAAAAAGCTTAGCTCTGTAAATACATATGTTCTTACATCAAAATTTTTCTGATAGCTCTAAAATTATCTACATGAAAAAAGAGACTAAAGCAAGTATGACACTCTGTAAATCTAACAATAAATGTAAAATATTCAACTGCTTCTGGCACCAAAACCAAGAAAAATGAAGGAATGTCCCTCAAATATCTTATCATACTCAAGAATCTACAGTGGATATTTATCATATTAGGATGCATACAGCACATGAAAAATAATTACATTTAATGATTATAAACATTTTGCAGTTAATTTCAGCTATCAACTTGAAGCTTGAGATGTAGTCTTTTGGGCATAACAATGAGGATTATTTACTTAAGGCAGATAGATCTCTGGGAAAGCCTATTAGAGATTGTTTTAATTCAGTGATTATTGTGGGAAGACCCAGTGCATACTGGGCAGAACCATTAGTTGGACAGGGAGATAAGATGGAGACAGCTGGTTGTCATTTCTGCAAGATGGCATATTGAAGGCAAGCATGCAACACTGGTCCTTGCCTGCTCACTGCAGGTGTTGGTAAGTTCACTCGGCTCCTGCTTATATGACCTCTCCTGCCATGATGAACCATAGCCTGGATTTGTGAGCCAAAAAAATTCCCTTACCCTCCAAACTACTTTGATCAGGTATAGGTTACAATGATGAAATTATGAAACTGAGACATACTCACGAAATAATAAAATATTAGTCTCTGAATCCATCAGTCAGTTTAAATCCTGTGTAAGCATCAAACTCACTTTGACAACAGTGAATCAACTTCGTTTCCATATGGAGAAGCGAAGAAGGGAACAGAGTCTATATGAGTGGGCCAAGTTCATACAGCTGTGTTATGTACAGTGTGGATTTGATCAGGAGCATGACGAGTGGGTCTCTCCTTAGTTGATAAAGGTACTTTAGAAAGATTTTCCTTTCCTTCATTATCTATATTTAAATATGCTGGTGACTTTGAATCCCAGAACTACATGTTGTTATTAGATGACCTTTCTACTGTGTCACTACATTCTGCCGTTGTTTGTGTCGCAGTTCGCCAGCATAGTTGTTGATAAATTACCATCAAATGGTTTAAGGGATTTATTTTCTTATGATTACTGGTTACAGTTCATAGTCTAGCTTGACAGGAGAGCACGCACCAACCCCAGGGCTGAGGGAACTGGCCACATCATCACCACATAATGGCTGAGAGAGGGACAATCTTTACTTGCCAGACTAGAATGTCTGCCCAAGTATACAAAAAGATGCCAACTTCCTCAACTGACTCTCAGTCTTTTATTTATCTGTTCAGGGCCTAATCCCACCCACCATAGGCTGGGCGTTCCCCATCAGCTAGACAATCTCTTGCAGGTTTGCTCTGGGCCTAACTCAACCACTACAAATATGCCCAGAGCTCAAACCCTCAATTGTCAAGTTGACACTTGTGCCTAACTATGACAGTTTGTTTATAAAAAATCTTACTCTTTAATTGTTTGTATAATGCCTTACAAATTTTCTCCTTCCTTCCTTCCTTCCTTCCTTCCTTCCTTCCTTCCTTCCTTCCTTCCTTCCTTCCTTCCTTTCTTCCTGTTGAGATTGGATCTTTCCATGTAGCTCAGGCTAGACCTTATACCATTTTCCCAATTCTCCAATTTCCAGACGGTTGCTAGTGTTACAGGTTTACATCAATTTACATTGATTTGCTACCATAGGAATTATTTGATTCAGTTTTCTTTTCTCACTCATTTTGCTCTCAATGAGTAATTTTTATTAATGGTAGTCAAAATCTGGGAATATAACAACTATATAATAATCACTTGGCTTTTTGTCTATTTTTTGGTTGTTGTTTGGATCTCTCTCTCTCTCTCAATAATCCCAAAAAACATATAACTGTTTGTTTATGGGTTTTTTTTTTGTATAATGTCAGGGATCAAACCCAAGACTTACACATTCTGGGGACTTGCTGTGCTCAAAGCTGCATCTCTAGTCCTACATATGACATTATTGCAAACCTAAAAGAGAGGATTGTACTCTATGGTTCATTGATGTCATGCTCAGGGACAGCACCCAGTGAATGACTCTGGAGTTGTTCTTATGTGGCATATTTTCTTCAGATTCAATTAAAATTACAATAAAAATGAATATCTTTTTGTTCCCTTCCCTATGTTTTTCTTATTATCAAGATCAAAATTGAAAGAATGATAAAATGCAAAATCCCCAAATTTCACATAATATTTGAGATTTAGATAGAAATAACTTCTACTGTTCTCTGGTTTTTAAGCATTTGATGTATAATCAAGCAGATACAAAACATTTGATAGCAAACCACTTCAAGTTTATTTCAAAGACCAAGTTCATAAGATCAAATTCTGTAGAAACATCTCATCACATGTAATTCCAAAATATATCCTAGCTCTTCTATAACAGAGGAAAATAGTTTAAGTGGGAACTTTTTAAAATTTATTTCTATTTCTTTAGAGTTTCATTCATGAAGCACATTAAATTATGTCATTCTCATCCTTTATTACCCAATCCCATAACAATATTTTTCTCACTATGATCCTTCTTTCCCTATCAGTCTCTTTTCATATCTTTTTACATGTGTGACTAGTTTCATCAGGGTTACATGTATTAGCAAATGCTTGAGTACTTGCTGGAACGTGGGTTATTTATTAGTGTGTATAACACTGAGAAAAGCAGCTCCCTTCCCCCATCCAATATTATCCCTCAATAGGTATGGAACCACTAGAGAACTTTCCCTTTCTCTGGTGAAGTGTTGAGAAGCAGTCTTGTGCGAGCACATGGAGTTGCTTAAATGGAAACTTTTCTGACCTCAGTGAATGCACAAGACATTGTTAAGGCTCTTCCTTGTATGTGATTAAAACTTCGTGAGAACTGCTGAATCAGGACTTGGTTACAATAGGTAGGAATAAAAAACTTAGTCCCCACATACCAAAGCCCTACAGAGATATTTCATTCGGATAAATACAAAAGGAGAGCTTAATGGTTTGTCTGATATAATATGCAAAACAAGATGATATGTACTCTTATTTAATGTGACTACTTATAAATCTCTTTAATAATGGTGTGATTTTTCCCAAATAATAAGTTCTATAACAAATTATATAAAAAGGTTAAATATTTTTCCATTGTAAGTTTTTAAACATAAACTCCAAATTAGAATCATATTAGACATAAAGAATACATTTTATTAGGCATGATGAAACCTAATTCTTCTCAAATACAACAATAAAAGTATTGCTGGACACGATAGCATCTGTCTATTGTCCTGAAGTAAAAACAATAGGGTAGACACAAGCTCAAGGCCAGCCCAAGGTACATAGTGAAACCCTGTCTGAGAACAAATAAGCAAGTAAACCAAAGCAAATATGAAGGTGCTTCAACTACATTTTGTATAAATGGAAAAGAAAATGAATGGACTATTTTAGGAGATCGTTTTAGAAAGAATGATCTAGGGTGAAATAAAGATAGCATGAACTTCAGGACCAATAGCATACTCTGATAAATTTAACATCAAGGGAAACATGCCAAGATTTCTAAAAAAAATGAAATATGATATAGAAAAGATGAATTAAATAACAGATGAATTAGTTTTTAGAAATATCTCTCCTTGAGATTCAGAACTTCTTGCAAGATAGTACCCTATCTTCAGTGGAGCAAGAGAAACATCAAATATCACTCAATTTAGTCATACCTGAGGTTCTCAGTGAGCTGTGAAAATAACTACTAGGCGATTTATAAGGCCATGTGTGGAAACTAAGACGATACTTAGATGAATGAATCATATATCTCACACCTCCTTTTCTTTGTCCAAATTAATGTTTGGTTTTAAATAATGGAGTTTTCATACATGCACATTATCATACTCCTGCTCAACTCATTCCATTACCTTCCTCTGTCTCCCTCCCTACAAAAGCCTCTTCAAATGCCCACATGTACTTTTCTCTCTGTTTCTGATGTATAAAGTTATGATTGTAAGTCTGGGGAGATGACTTAGGAGTTAATCGTTTGCCTTTTGAGCAGAAGGACCTGAGTTTGGATCTCAGATCCTACATAAAAATGTTGGGCAGAAATACTGGTGGCCTGTACTTCCAGCCCTGGAAGGCAGAACCTGGCAAAATTGAGAGCAAAGTAAACATGCAAATAAAGAGGAAGAGCAATCCAAGATGATTCCCAAAGTCACCCTTAGTCTTCCAGAGACACACATAATGCCCACTGATACAACAGACAAGCACAGACACACACACACACACACACACACACACACACACACACACACACAAATAGAAGTTTTAAAAATTTGCAATTGTGAATAAGAAAATATAAAGGATGTATTTTCAATGTACAAAAATTATTGTCATATATTTAGAGTACAGCTTAAAAATAGAATTTCCTAATACAGTAGAATCTTTGGAGTCTTAAAAGAAGAACGTGGCAGGAAAAATTTCAGGGTGGAGGGAGATAAAAATACATGTAAAAAATTGTTAAAGATAAAAATTCATCAGTGAAGGAAAGTGAAAGAAATATTAATTAATAAAAGTGGTAAATAATGGTTCATCTTTTCTTTACTTTTTCCTTCTCCATTTCCTTCAAGCACGTTTATATCCACAGGGTAAACACTATGCAGACAAGAAATTGCCTATCTTTGTTGACTGTTTGTACTCCCAGAACATAAACTGACATCTACTAAGTGTACAGAAAAGCTCGTGACTGAATCCACATTGGTTGAGTATTTTAAATCACCCAGCACTGGGTATGGAAGAGTTTTTAAATAATCCACATATAGAAACGAGATAGAGGGAGGCTATTAAAATGACAGTCCTATTGTCTTCCTTTTTGGCTAAGCTGGGACTTAACATAATAAATTTTCCTGTGTGTGTTTCAAAAATAGCTGTTCAGACTCATCACAATTTATTACTTTTTTTCATGCTGAGATAAAGACTTATTGTGAAACACATTTGCTTTTTGGTGCTTTGGAGCCCTATGGCTCCTGGGTGCCAATTATGCTCTGGCAGGAAACTGCAGGTCTCCTCAGAGCAGCTGGTGTCAGCATCACATGAAATATGCTCCTGAAATGGATCATTCTGCTGCCCAGGGAACATGCAGTAGAGGCTTTGCTGAAATAAAGAAAGAACAAAGCTATGACATCCAAAAATAAAATCAAAGGGGATCAACTTGGGGTTATTTATATACGCTGTGACTGGACGTAGTATTCTAAACACTTCACAGCTGTTCAGAATTTGAGAAGAAGAAATCAAATATATCACTCACATCTTCTTGGCTGGTGGGTACTTGGGCCAGGTATATCTGTCTTCCATCTACCCCTAGCAGCCTCAATGTTGACCTGCCTCTCAGTTTGAAGCTGTGGTTCAGTGAGTTGGAACTGATGACCAACTAGTGAGTTGATATCCCAGCTGTGCAACTTCCTGTCTGTCAGACCCTAGGCAAGAAATTTCACTTCTTTAATTTCTAGATTTCCATCCCCCTCCCAAAAAAATAGGGGAAAATCATAGTTGTTACCTTCTAGGATTGCTGTGGCGATTCATTGAAGTAATCCATGGGAGGCTCTCTGTTAATGTATAAAGTTCTCAGTGAGTATTAACAATTATGATCATTACTATGAGGATAGAAAAATGAGCCATAATTATTGGATGGAAGTCTCTTCTCAGCTCCTGTTAGGTATGAAAGGCTGGGGCATAGATTACACTTAACCTTCCTGGAAGCAGATGCCTGTATTCCTCTCCACACGCCCTTGCCCCACCATGAGCCAGTGCGCTCAGGATTGAGTTATTCTCTTAGCTTTGACCTTTTCTTCACATTCCCTGGTATATCTTCTCTGAGAGACCCGTGATCTAATGATTCCCCCAGCAAAATCCCATCATACTTGACATCCCCTTGGGATTATTCTCTCACATCAGTCTCAGCTGATGGGGCCATTGAACGACGTGCACCGTTGACCTATTTTGTACCAATTCCCTCTAAAGTCTGAAATCTGATCCAACCTAATCCCAGAACCTTTTGATCATCAACAGTTATCTGTATTCCAACCCATTTTGTGGCACCTCTGTTCTTTTCATCTCTCAACAAGGAATCCTATAATGTCCCCTATTTATCCTTTCTTTATCTTTCTATCTGCCTTTCTTCCTTTGCACATTGTTCTCATTTCTTTCCCATCATCATTCTTTGGTACTTCCATTATTATTGATGAAATGTTATCAACAAAAACAATTGTACAGTAACTTTTAGCCTGGCGGAGGGAACAGGGCATCCCTGAAACTATAGGCAATGAAAGTCCAGAAGATTGTTGGTTGACAGTGCAGAAAAGTATGAATGTACTTGCTTTCCTGAGGGGAAAGTGCATCATTTCTATCAGTATCTCAAAAACTCTACCTTAAAAATGCCAAGGACCAAACAAAGGAGTTTTCTCAGTGGTTAAAGCCTAGTGAGCAAAAGGACCTGCATTCTGATCCACAGATCCCATTTCAAACCTCCAGGCAGGTGTGCTACCTTACTTGTAATTATAGCCCTGTTGGAGGAGTCTGGGAATTCCCAGAGCAAACTGTCTAGCCAGACAAACCCCATTGATAAGTCCTGAATTTAGAGACACAGATTCAAAATAGTAAAGTTCAAGAGAGATCTGAAATCATTCCTCAGGCCTCCACTCACATGAGCACTCATGTGCACACGTACCCATACACATACTCAAGCACATTCATGCACACACACACACATGTAATTGTGCATGTATAAGGGAATGCACACATGCACATATACACATAAAAATAAAAAAGGAAAAGTTGTATTTAAAATTTCTACTAAGTAATCAAATGGAGATGCAAACAAGTAGAAATTATTGAAGTAAATTTCCTAAAGTTGATGCAGATGTGACCTGTGGCACAAGGGAGACAGGAACCATGTTTTAAGAACTTAGAAAATGACTATTATCAGAACTGAGGAGAGATGTTATGAAAGAACAGAAGGCCAAGGAGCAGGTCTCTACAGAAGGCTGAGCATGCCTGCTCAGAGGATTAATCACCAGTCTGCACCCTTTTTTTCCCTTGTGTTGGAACATTAGTATCCAGCGTAACTTATGTTAATTTCTTTATTATTACAGATGCATTTATTCAGTATTGTGTAACTATTCCAGGAAGTTGAAGAGAGTATGACAGAGCTGCACCTACCACTGTCTCAAGGTTCAAAGACCACATGGTTATAACTAGTAACAGCTCTTGAGTCATTCGTTCATTGTAGACAGAGAAACAAAACAGAAATCATCACAAACGCTGTTGAGGAACAAAATCAGTCTAAAGCAAGAAATCTTCTGTCAACATAGTCTTCCAGACAGACAGAAAAATCTTCTAATGAAAAAAAGAAAAGGAACAAAAAAGTGGAATCTAGACCTGTGGTGCACGCCTACACTCCCAACATTTGGGAGGCTCCCACACAAGGATCTTGGAGCTCAGGGCAAGCCTAAGCTGTGGAGAAAGATCTGCAAAACTAGCAAAAATTTAACAGGGGCAAATGTGGCTTGACTATTCAGTTCATTGGGGAGAGACACTCTTTCCTTAAAATCTAAATGAAGAAATAGTAACCATTTTGTTCAGTGACATCAAGCTTTGCTAAGTGTGAGAAACATGCTGTAACTTCTGGCTCAGTCTTATTGGCCCCAGGCCACCAATCTGGGTATCTCTGAATGTCAGCTTGTAGCTAGAGCTCTGAGTAGAGCTACTGGATCAGACACTCTCTATTTGCCTTACAGTTTCCTCAGACACTTTGCATTCCTCCCTGTATTTTGGAAGAGAACGCAACTTCCTAGTAAGATCTGCTGTGTCCCTAATAACTAAAGTTTTACTTGTTAAAGCAATAGAAATAGTATTCTGACATTTCTCATATCAGCAAACATTCTCTACATATGTTCGATGAATAAATCTGAAAAGAAACCTTTCATGTAATTATGGAGAATATAATGCATATGAAGTTAGACGTGCTTAAAATTTTGTGTTGCAATGTATTCCAGTATATGATGTTACCTGAGATTAGAAGTGTTGGGGAGTGAGTGGCAGAATCTAGCTCTTCTTCTCAAAAGTATGCATGATGGGGCTTCCAGTGTAGTAAAATGAGTAGAGCACTTTTTTAGCATGCATAAGGTCCTGGGTTCAATTCCCCAACATTGCAAAATGAAAAAAATATGAGCTATACGTGATAGTAGAGAAAGTGTTATGGGCATAATTCTGTTCCAAGAGTATCAAGATTTGTTAACTCCAGTTTGTAAGATTTCCATATTAGTCTGTGAAATATGTGGAAGGTGCAAATAAAAGAAGAGAGAGAGAAGGGAGAGAGAGCCTTAAGTTCCTTAATATTATTCTATAGCTTTGATAATTTTAAAAGTACATTGTTTAAAAAAAAAACACTGTAGAACATACCTTGGCTGGTTTTCACTGGCCTAAATAAATGAGATTTCCATGGAGTTATGGAACTAAAACATCAAGACTTTTATTTTTGACATGATATCTTTGGATGGCTAAGTACTTACCATATTCTTTAAATAACTAAAGGGGAATTTTTTTAGTCAGAGCATTACATGGATAACTCCTAAAGATAACCCAAAGCCTGCAGGCATATCAAGTAAAGAATGAACCAAGCTCATAACCTTGCCTTTCACCTAAGGCCCATGGAGGGCACAGGGAAACAGAGAGTGCCTGGAATAACTCCGGGAAATCGAGTGAGGGAAACATAATGACGAAGCCAAATAATGCTAAGCATAGTGCCTCCGAGCCGGAATGCAGACACTCATTAGCTGTTCCTGGCAAGCCTTCATCTCCATGACTCTACAGTACCCATAGCGGAGGAATGTGAAAGGTCCAAAAATGTTCCCACAGTAATCTCTGCCCAGAATACAGCTATTTTTAAAGGAGGAACTTATCCAGCCCTGTTCACTATTCCATGAGACACACAGATTCCTAAAGCGTAAGACTGGATGTAACTCCCAAAGCCAGGTAGAACAGAGAATATAACAAGCTGAGCCGTGTTAACCTTGCCCCCTCCCAAGTGTCATAAAGAACATCAGCATGTTCTAGAATGAAAAAGTTCGAAAGAACAATATCAAGGTATGTTATCTTAGTATGGCAGAGGCATCTGTCATAAGGAAAGGATGCCATAGAAGGAGGTGGGCCATCTCAGGGGCAAGTAGATGAGGGGACAGGATCCCAGCATGGATTCAGCTTCATTAGACTGTCTGTTTAGTTGGTCTGTGAGGAATATTGAAATCGT
The DNA here is from genome assembly GCA_023101885.1 of Typhlomys cinereus. Lineage (NCBI taxonomy): Eukaryota > Metazoa > Chordata > Mammalia > Rodentia > Platacanthomyidae > Typhlomys > Typhlomys cinereus. The sequence goes on from JALPQD010000127.1 coordinate 1,994,106, forward strand.
CGACTCAGAAGGGCATCATTGTGTCATTGAGTGGCAGCCCAGTGTTCAGTGGACAGACACTTTGCATTCCTGCCTGACAACCAGCTGGAAGGTTCCAACGGTCTGCTCAACTGAAACGGGGAACCGCTGACACTTCTTTGATTCCTTTTGCCAACTCGGCGGCAGAGGATGGTGACAACATTGTGATGAGGAACAGTACTCTGAAAACAAACTTGTTTTAAAAACTGAAGAATGGAAATGAGAGGGCAGAAAGTCAGCAGGAGCTTCCACATCCAGACTGGGAAGACAGTGTGGGGTTTTCTCCAATTGCATAAACAGAACTTAATCAGAAAGCACATCACTCTCTGCTACTTGTGTTACCGAATGTGCAGAGTCTAGACAATACCTCTGTAAGCTTTACTCCATCAGTAATGTAACATGTAAAATCCTGTGCTGAGCCTGAAGTAGACACTCAGGGAATGGTCCAATAAGTAACAAATCCTTACATTTTGATCCTCTACGAGACTTTGCAAGAGACAAACTAATTCACATTTGCATTCTTTTCCTTCTCTTTCTGCTTCCCTTGAAGGAAACACCAACCAATAAATAAGTGAAATCAAACATTTTAAGACTTAGAAATAAGAAAAACAGCAAAATTGAAGTTTCAAAATAAAGTCTTTATGGTTTTTAATATCACTGGTGTTATTCTATTAAAATTCAGAAGATGATGTCTACTGTGTGAGGAATGAAATTGTGTACTGCAAGATTTATGCCCCAAATAAGGAGATAATATATGGCTAGAATAAAATATTAGTTTCATATCTCACAAACTTATAAATTTAACTCTGTCTTGTGTTTCCTTTTTTCAGTTTGGTTTGATTTGGCCTTGATCTGATCTGGAGTGCTTTGATTTAATTGGAACTTATTTTATGAAGTGACTTCTTTAGCCCTGATCAGCATCACACAAAATAAAAAAATCAATTGTATAATTTTATATTAAAGTGAAGTCTTAATTCAAATATACTTGAAAACTATATTCTTTTATAGTACATATTTTTCTCTAAGAGAAAAGAGTATTGACTGTTTTAGGAAACATTCCACTAAGCAACCATTTAGGATAATTATTAATTATTATCTACAAAAGACATTTAATATCATCTATGTTCATGATTTTAAATCTTTATGTGTGCATGTATATGTGTGCATGCATGGTGTGTATCTTCCCCATCCGTGAACAGATAACATCTTGATCCTGACCCTTTTGACTTTTTTATTTTTTAAGAATGAAAGTGGAGAAAAACACATTCATGGACTGATTGAATTCTAAGTAGAAGTATACAGCAACAGAATGAACAATGCTCTTTCCTCTCACAGAGGAATGTCATTCTTCTACCTCAATTGGTTATTCATCATTTTCTCTGTGTGGAGTGCTCCAGCTGTAGACAGATGAAGAAATCACCCTGCCCAGTGCCAAGCACATTGTCACCACTAGACAACTCACAATTTCTTTCTGGTCCATTCATTCATCCATGCATTCAACTTTGAAGTCTTACCATTTAACCTTCTCCTTTCCCATCCCCCCCATGAGTCATCACTGTAATGTATGTAATGCTGCCTTCCTGATTAGATGAATGCCTAAAAACTCTATGGTGCATGTGTTTCTAATTTATATAAATGGAACAACTGTCTACATATAGAATATACATTTTATGGATTTTGAATTGCTTTTACTCAGAACTACTTTAAAAACCTACCTGCATAGCTGTGTGATCATTTTAGCTGATGTCTCTCATTGTTGCAAAATATTCATAATGATCATCTGCTTCATTTCACTTCCTCACACTCACAGAAATGAAGTCAAACCTGCACTAGACTTCCTGTCCACATGATAATTTTGAAATTACTATTTTCATGGGCATGAGTTTGCCAAGATACAGATTGACATTGGAAATGCATATATTGTATTTGACAAAGCAGCAAATGAATAAAGTGTTCAAGTGAATAAAACTGTTCAAGTGCTGAATATCACAATGAATAAGGTAAAATCTCTATCCTCATGCATCTTTCAGTCTGAACAATAAGAAAATTTCCTAAAGGAACATGTAAGAAAAGACTGTGGATTGAAATAGAAAATAAAGCCAACAATTCACAGTACAGAAATGGACCAGTCATAAACTTAAGATTGAGCTCGTGTACAATCACCCAGTCAGTCAGGATACATGAAGACATTGTCTGAGAGCCAAAATGCTGAAGCCCTTTAGTATTAGTGATAAAATATGCTTGAAGAATTCAACACGAGAAACCAAAAATAAACTAGATGAGACAGGAAGGAGACCAAAAAGAATGGAAGTCTCAATGAGCACTGCTGAACTATCAAATGAGAAAAGAGCCAATGTTAACATTGACTAAAATGTGGCAGTCATCTATGATGCTGAAGTCTCCTATGGTCCAGTTGTACTCAATTAGTGGGAGAATTAAAATGGACCCTAGGACAGTCTTCTTTTCAGCGTCGTTTGCTGTGAAGTGTAGATAGCAAACTGTAATGCTTACTCTTGTTTCTTGCTGTGTGATAACACTGAGGCTCAAACAACTTGATGGGAGAAAGGGAGATTTATTCAATTTACAGTTCCAGAGGAGAGATATAGTCTTTCATGACAGACATGGCATGGCTGGCTGGCAGAAGCTGGAGACAGGCTATGTCACACCCATTGGTGAAGCTGAGAGCTGCAAGACCACTAGCTGCAAAAACAGACTTCTCTAGCAGGTAGATTGGGACTAATTCACCTTAAGGCCTGCCCCTGTGAAAGCCTTCCTCCAGCAAGGCTCCACCTCCCTAATGTGCCATGACCTTCCCAAACACATGAGACTGCGGGGGACACTTTTCAAACCATGACACAAACAGAGTGATAGTTGAAAGATGCCAATTGGTGAAAGGATTGTTCTGTCTAAATTATAAACATTTCAACAGGGATCATATGGTACTGTAAACTAGGACAAGAACCTATGAATGGGAGGATATAGACCCTAGTGGGAGCAAACTATTAAGGATTAGCTATAGAAACACTATTTTAAACTATAGACTGGAAGAGCACTCAGCATTCAACTTAGAAGATCACTTCTGCAACAGAAAATGTTTATTTCAGAAAAACATAACTCCAACATGCAGAAAATAAGCGACTGTGCGTTGCTTGGCCCCAAACAGAACATCTAAATCACCCTCAGACTCCAAGGCTCAGGGAACATCACAGAAAAGAGAATGGTAAGAGACTGATGGGTAGCAGGAATGTGGTCAAACACTTTCTTCTGGACATCCATGAATTCACTTTAGTTATGTGGACTTCCACAAGACATGTATGGGATTTAACTATCAACATTTCTCCATGAAAGAGGATAAAGCTCAAGAAACCCCATGTTGAGGCTGGAGAGGTGGCTCAGGGGTTAAGCCTCTGCCTTGCAGGCGTGAAGGTCCTGAGTTCAGATCCCAGATCCCACGTATAGACGCCAGGCGGAAGCGGGGGCGGCCTGTGTTTCTGGTCCTGGTAGGGCGGAGCCTGTGAATCCCGGGGCAGAGTAAACAAGGAGGAGGTGGAGGCATCCATGGTGGTTTCTGAATTCGCCCGCGGTTCTACACACACACACACACACACACACACACACACACACACACACGCACACAAACATGCGCACACACACACATACACACACAATTGAATAAATAATAAAAAATTAAAAAAAAATAAAAAAATCTTAAAAAAAAAAAGAAACCCCATGTTTCCCTGAGATATTGTTGAGGGTTAGTGCTAATGGGCAGGGGAGGGAACATGCTTTCCTTAATGGTTTACCCACTGATATATCATCATATTCCAACAAGTGTTGAGGCACATGCTATCAAAGGCAACCCAGATGAAACTCAGTGGACCACATATGAAAAAAGATATGAAAATAGTATCGAAACAGATGGGGAAAGCAGAAGGGTTGTAATGGGAAAAGGAGAGAACATGTGATTGTACAATAAGGTTTGGAAATATCATAAATTCATCTATTCATGCATGAAACTTTAAAAAATGAAAACAAACTTTAAAACAAGGTGTAAGATGTTAATAGTATGCTTTCAGGTTGTTAGGAAGGGCCCAAGCAAGGAGAGAGATTACAATTATGAAGCAATAGAGAAGACTTTAGAGCACATTATCCTTTAGACAAGATAGGCAAATAAAATATAAACTATAAATTGAAGAGGACACATATGGTGGAAGAATTGCCAGTCCATCCACAATAGCAGTACGGAGGAGTGAATTTGAGAGCACAGATGTAGATGAAAGAGGGAAATAAAGAATGAGATAGATATGGCAGTGAGATAATGTGGAATTTGTTACTTGTTCTATTTTCTACATCAGCTGGCCTCCATCTAGCCTCCCCCCCTACTCTTTCAACTCTCCCTACCTGTATTAAATCAGCTTTTTATGCTTCTGAATGTAAGTCTGGTACACTGAGTATGTGTCATGACTATTCCTTCCATTTCTTTGCCTTCTCTACCTAGTCTGTCATCTGAAAATCTTGAAGTTACCTTTAGTATAGGTGTCAGTTTAAATTTCCATATCTCATCCAATAACCAAGTCACATAAAAGCAAAAACAAACAATATTTTATTGTATTAAAAGGTTTTCCATTAGCCTGTGCCTTCAATGTTACATCAAATAATCGTTTATCAGTTCCAAATACTACCATACCTGCAATGAATTAGGCACTGCTGTAAGTTGGTCACTGCTGTGCACCAAAGACTTTCCTATCCTGAGGATGACATTCCAGTAGCTTTTCTATTCTTTAATAATTTGGCACACTACTTGGATCATGTATAGACTTTCACCTCCCTTTAAACTTAGCAATACTCATAATTTTAGTCTCACATTGTCCCCTATGGACAAGTTATAGCCTAATGTAATATTCAGGTGTGTGTGTGTCTGTCTGTCTGTCTGTCTGTCTCTCTGGGGTTTCCCAGGCTCCAACTTCCAAGGTTGGAATTACAGGCCACCACCACCATATCCACCCAACATTTTCACATGGGATGTTGGAATCCGAATTCAGATTCTTTGATTTGTGAGGCAAAGGATTTAACACCTTAGCTCTCTCTCCAACCCTTATCTTTTGTTTTCTAGGCAATAAAAAATGTAATTATGCCCTCAAAAGAATTATACCTTTGGCGATGTGGATCTGCAGCCTGAAATCCTGATTTAAAAAAGTAACAGATTCTGAGTTTCCTCCACCTCAGGTTGCTATGCATCTATAATTCTGCCATTTAACAATGGCAACTGAATATGAATTCATATCTGAATTCATATTTTTCAGTACTCATTATGCCCTGGCCAACAGTAATGCTCTGAAATGGAATTGTGAAATCTGAAGCTTGCATATAGTTATTTTCCATCTTCTGAAAACAATTTTATTGGTTTTTTTTTGCTATCAACAGATTATCTGGAACAGACGCAATTTATAATAGTGAGTCAAAACAACCAACGAGTACAACCTTCTAGCATCCTGTTTAAAACTATGGAAACTACTAAACTCTTGACATCATTTCTGGGAGGCAATTCACAATGCAATTTTGTTTGTTGTTACTTGACATGGGTTTATGAAATTAAGACAGCCATCTTCAGTTGGGTTAATACAGCTCATAATGCGGGCCATACACTGGTTCCAATTTACTCTCTGGTCAGTTAACATTGGGAGTTGGTAAAAACTATGACAAGCTTATAAACAATTTTTAATCTTATAAAATGTTTTTCATTGTCAAAATGCATTTAGAATACTTACTCTGAAAAAAAATCCATTGTTCTTTGTCTTGTCTTCAGGATTTAGCTGTAAGCTAATGTAACATATTACATTATTGACTCTTTTTGTTAAATAGCATAATGCTAGGTTTTGTCACTCTTAGATTTTTTTAATAATGGGGAAAGACCATCTACACATATCTCTGTCCTCTCTCCTTCATGGCGGATTGCTTTAATGAAACAGATAATCCACACCAAGGCATTTCAGATAGAAGAGTGGAGGTCAGGACTCCATCAACATGTATTTTTACACCATTGAAAGGGAAAACTTGTCACTCTTCTTCCATTAATCTTGCTCAGCTGGAAGTCCCTGTGGGTTTTCAATCTTTGAGAGCTTAAAACACAAAGGGAAAGAATGACAGTCTTCCTCATACCCCATGTTTTATCTACCTCCAAAAGTGTATATGGTTACTCACTGTCCACTGTGACCCTGTAGACACCATGAAGATGCCCCCTTGTTACAGCTTATTTGGAAAGAAGCAATTCTCAGCCTCCATGTTACTAAAAGACTAGATAGCCATTAGATAAATAATAACTGTCTTGCATTTTAACCTCCCAATTAGAAATTAGTTTAATCGACAAACAAGTTTCATAATTATGACTAAACTGTCACAAAGTGATTTTTCAAAGTCTATCACAAATACTTTTGTTTAAAAATGTTAGTTAACTTTGTCTTAACTATAGTATATTTCTCAAAAATAAAACAAAACAAAAAAGCTCAGTTGGACTTGCATGACGTTGTTGGCTTATTAAGAATAAAATTTAGGAACAAAATTCATCCCATTCAAGAGACTGTTATTCTGGATACCTCCTGGATCTCATTTTAGTATTATTAATATTAGTTTATATCTTAAACATTCTGAAATGTTTTTTAAATTATGAATTCCCAAGTTTTTCCTCCATAGAGATGTTGATTTCAAAATATTTTATGAAAATATAAGCTCAGCAATATCCATGTGGAGGATTGTACTGGATGAATTACAAAAGTCCACAGCCGGAGCAGCAGTGTATTCTCAGCAAAATTACCCATGACCTAACACCAGAGATCAGTTATGCCTGGATTTATACTCCTGAGATATTTTTGTATGTAAATATAATAAGTAATTATAATTTGCTATGGTCACAATTAAATCCATTCTTGTCTGAAAACAGCTACATAGTACATATTATCAAGCATAGTACATTTCTTGTTTTTCCTTTGATTACATTTTGAGCCAGGGTCTCACCATAAGTCTGGGCTAGCCATTTCACTATCCTTAATTTCAGCCTTCAAAGCTCTTCGATTACAGGCCTGTAATTACCACACCTGGATCATCTTTTTTAATGACTTGCACTAAGGAGAAATAAATGAATCAATATACCTACTTATCTAAGTAGCTTCTTTGTGTGATTTTCCTCACTCATAACACATACATAGGAGGGGCCAGTGAAATGACTAGGTAGGTAAAGGTGCTGGCTGCACAAGCCTGACATGAGTTCTTTTACCAGAAAGAACATGTAAAAGCAGATGGAGAGAACCCACTGCAAAGAGATGTCCTCTGACCTCTACCTACAGAAAGAAAGAGAGAAAGAAAGAGATTTCTTACACACACATACCAAATTAGGAAAAATGCAAGTTGCTAAGCGGAGCATGGTGAACACAACCTTAAATCCAGCATTCAGCAGGGAGGCAGAAGGACAAGTTCCAGGCTGGTAGAGCCAAATAGGAAGAGTATGTCTCAAGAAGAAAAGAAAGAAAATGACTCTATTCATTCCCCCTATGCACATACACACAACTAGCCACAAGTAACTTGTTGATCTACAAGTCTATGATTCTTTTCTGAGCCCCTAGGGGACTCAGCCTCCTTTTGGAGAATCACATACTCCCATGCTTCTCCCCATAGTATCTGACTTCTGAACTGTTTATTAGCTGATGGTCATGATAATAAAATTGGACACTGATGCTAAAATGAAATATGTCTGTGATTTCCCAGTAGAGAATTTCCCAGTCTATCTCTCCTGATGCTTTATTTCCTGCCCATCTTAGCATCAGCACCAGCATCAATTTTCTCTTGCTCTATATCCCTGTTGGGATGCAATCAGGTGTGGACACTTCTGGACCATAGAGTGATACAGCCAAACCCCTGTGATTGACTGTTCTGCCCTGACACCCCTTCCTGTCCTTTACCTCAGACTTAGGAGAATTTGGAAAATTCATTTGTATACTCTTTCACTGTTTTCCTTGTGTTTTTCAGATAGTCCCATATGAATTTCAACAATAGCATTTTTTTACTTAGTGATGGTCGAATATGGAAAAGAAATGTTTATGTTTTGGTTGAAACAGATCTAAGAAAAAGAGAAACAGAAAAATGCCCATTTTCAGAAATGGAATCTTTAACAGAAAGCTTTTGAGAACTGATAATTACATTTTTTAAAACTACTTAAAGTAATAACATTTTGAGTTCACCTGGTATATGACTAAATACACAGAAGTTTTTCAGTGCTAATTGTATATTCATTATAAAGCAGTTTGCATACAACTTTATTGGTTAAAATGCCATCCCTTTGTACAATCCCATGGCATCACTCCCACTGTATGATGTATCTTCTAGGAGGAGACAGAAGGGATTCACCATCTTTGGACTGGCATTGTTTCAATCTAAATCTGCAATACTGGTTGCAAGTTAGAAGGGATAAGATACTGTAATTAAATCAATTTACAACTCTCCATAATAATTACTAAACATCATTCTGTTATGACATTAGTAGTAGAGGATGTTGAAATCGGGATAAGGTATGTATACAGTGGAAAAATTTCTAACAAATGTCAATATACTATTACTGAAGTAGGAAGCACCACACTGTTTTTGAAGGGCTGCCTGCGACAATTTTACTTAAAGCTAAAATGTAGTCTATGAAGTGACATTTAAGATTTTCTAAGCTCAACCCAGTTTAGAATACTCATTAGAGTCCACTGGGGATGAAAACATGCATTTTCTTCCTTCAATTTGCTAAATTAGAGAAATTTATATTCCAGGCAATTTCAGAATTGGAGAAACCTAACACTGACATGTCTAGATGCTGTCATCAACAATTCACAAGGAAAATAAAACCAGAACCTTCATTGATTGAACAATGGCTATGTGTACTTCCATAAAACCTTTCTAAACAATCTTACATGATTGGAAGATGTCCTATGTAAATACAGGCTTTCTGGGAAAAATCAAATATATTTCCATTGCAATAACTGGCAGTAGAGTTTGTCATGAGATGGCTCTAAATTAAATTCAAAGTTATTCCTTGCTGTCCTAGGATCTTCATTGTTTTAAATTAGCAACCACTTCAAGAGAAAAAGAAATACTAGCTAGGATGTTCAATCTAACTCTCATTCTTTTGCTGTTGTCCAAATATTTTCCACTTCTAGTGTGTTGATTGTCAAAGGCAAATCTGATTACTCTGGCTTACAGGGTTATTCCTTCATTGTAATAATCTAGTATCCGAGATATCAACCCTATGTTAATGACAATTTTAATTTACTCAACAATGTTATGAACCATGTGGAAATAACAGAAATTATCATGGACAAGAATATGAGGAGTATGTATATATGTATGTAGCAGGCATGCAATTCTTCCTTCAGTAAAAAAGAAATATGGTAGAGACAGCTTCATTCATTATGGTTTTAGTAAAAAAAATAACATGCCACAGACCAGGATAAATGAACAACTCACATGTTTATTCATGGTGTCTGTAATGCATAAAGGTTCTGCATTAGAAAATGCAATTTAGATGAATTAGATATAACCATTGTCTCCTAGGAGTTCATGGCCTGCCTTTAGTAAAGAAGTGACTTCTGTCACCTTCATATCATCAGAGCAAATTTTCTGTAAGAAACATTTTACTGCTTTATTTGAGAAGTCATCCAAATACTGGGATAGAAATGAATTTTCTTGTCATTTTCAGACAAAATATTTATGCCAAGGAAAAAACTTCCAAGCATTTTATTCCCCAATATGTTCAATTCTCATGGATTGAAAAAAAATGGAAGAATAAGAATATCAAAAGTAGTATGGCAGTTAATTTTTAGATATCAAGATAACAGTTGAACATGAAGTCTTCAAGTACACCTATGAAGAATTATTTAGTTAAGTGAAGCTTCTGAGCAAGCCTATAGGACATTATCTAACTGATGTGAAGACCCTACCCATTGGAGAGAAGCATTCTCTGAACAGGAGAGTAAGGTGGAGGGACAGTTGGTTGGCTTTGTAGGTTGGTAAACTGGAAAGTATGCCCTTTCTCAGTCCTTGCTATGGACATGGCAAGATCCCTCGGCTCCCAATGTCAGTATCTCTCCTGCCCTAATGGACTATAACCTAAAATCATGAACATGGACAAAACTGATTTGTTTCCTTAAGCTGTGGGCATCATGTATTATTTAGATAGACATAAATATGAAACTAAGACAAGTCATGATCAATCAATGTTTATTGTAAGGTAAGAATGCTTTTCACAGAAATTAAACTCTAACGGGAAACTAGCAGGAGTTACAAATGCATTGGAGAGGCAAAGTGATGAAAGGAACTGTGAAATCGAAGATTACAGGGAGCATGGTGTTTCTGAAATCCATGAAGGGCAAAACAAGTATTTTTTTTTCTGGACTAGATATTATTACACAGAATGAGCAAAGAAATACACTAGCATGTAGAAAGCTAACGCAGGCAAAATACAGTTGACAGCTATTTGTGGTAAGGGAGAGGGATGGTTGGCAGGAGGAGAGAAATAGTTGAAAGCTGGGGAGGAGAAGTAATGTAGAACAACTGTAATGTGAAAGAAAAACTCATCATCGTGTTTGAACAAGAGACCAGTACATAAGAAGTAAGAACTCAGTAACCACAAAAGAGAGTTCCCATTAATAGAGCTAGCTAACACAGAGTGTCAGTTGTGTATTGTGTAAAGTGCATTTTCCTTATTAATGAAATTTCCTGTTAAATATAAAAGACATAAAATGCCTTGAGGAATAGTCAAGAGTTTCATATTGAGGCATGTCAATCATATTCTAAGCCAAAGGAATTTCCTCAACAAAACATTATTCATTTGTAACACTTTTCCAAAATACTGAGTACCAAATGAAATGCAGTTAAAACATTATTACTCTTTTATAATAGTTCATCTGAGTTGGGATTTGAGGCAAGACGAAGTTTATGGCTCATAGGAGAAAATCTATCTTTAGAGATGCAGTAGTTCCTCCCATAAGTCTCTCAAGATAAGATACAGTGAACTTTTAAGGGATTATGCAACTGGTTCTTAGCCAAATGCTAAGGGCTTCCACCATCCAAGACAAGAATTTCAAAATTCACATCTTGGAATGACTAGTTACTATTGTACATCTTGTGGTTCTAAAACAAAAATTTAAAAAATCAAGGCAAAGTGCTCACATGAATGTACTTACTTGGATTACTGAGTGTCACTGGCCACCAATCAAAATGAACCAAATAAATATGACTAGCATCTTCCATTGACCACATAATTTGCATAACAATGGCATAAATATCATAAACTGCTGTTGAATGAGGAAACGTGTTGACATGTGTCATAAAAATCCTTAAACCACAATGAATATCTTTAAAACATTCTTTGCTTAACCAAACTCTGAGTTATATTCATTTGATACTTAGAAACACAAAGTTCAAATATGGCAAAGAATCTAAACATAAACTTTCTTACAGCAAAGCAAATGTGAAGCTGTTAAAAATGTCATGGATTTTCTTTCCTTGTTTGAAGTTAATAAATGTTTTCTCTAAGCATTTTCAGTGTGCAAAGATTAAAAGAGAAACTTCTTATTCCATGTGATTCCAGCTAATTTGGTGAGAAGAAACAGAATTTCACTTCACTTATGTTCATCATTGTTCTGAAGAGAAGTGATAAATAGTAACTTTTCTTTCTAGGCAGGTAGGTATAGTTCTATATAGAGCAGCTACACATATAAAAATAGAAACACACCTAAATAAACATATAGATATGTTTTCTATGATGTATATACACTTGCATAAATAAATATTCCTGTATGAAAAACTACTTAAGGACTAAGAAGGCCTTTGACGATTTTCTCTATAACAATTGAAACATTTAGTCAAATATAATTCATACTTAAAATTTTTGTTTTATTTATTTGAGAGACAGAAATAGTTCAGACAGAAGTGTTTCATCAAAGTAACCCAACAAATTAATGGGAACTGAAATACCAAACTCATCCTAGTAACTAAGTAACTAGGTAAAGATGACAGAAGAAGAAAACACATCAAACACGTAAAAATGTCATCTTAGGTTTCCATTTTTGTGTGCAGATGTCGTTTATCCACTGGGCCCATCTTGCAGGCCCCTGAAATTTATTAAGAGGACAGGTTTTATCCTATATTTCTTATCATAACCAAAACTTGGAAGGCCTAATTTTTTAATCTCTCTTTTGCTTTATTTATATTATCTCTTGGTAGTAAGGAAACAACTACATTGTTTATTTTTTGAAGATGTAGCTAATATTTCAAATATGCACTCACCAGTTATCAAATATAAGCAGTAATGATTTTTATTCTTATTAAAGGCCTAATTTTCAAAGGTAATTTAGTATTTTTTGCCTAGCCAAGATTTCATAATAATAATAATGAAATGGCCAGATAAATATTGGTAATTTGGTATATTGGTAAATTGACATGTGCTGATCAAGAAGATAGCTCTAGAGGGCGGGATAGGCACCCCCTACTTAGTATCCAAACATGTCTTTTAAAGAAATTTGTGGAAGAGGGGGCAGTAAGATTGTAAGAGCACAAGGATGGGAGGAGCAATGATATGCAAGATACTCCACATAAGTTAGGGCCCTGCGCAATGTCCCACACACTATTGACCCCACAAAGTCTAGCATTTGCTAAAGGCACCAAGATCCTTGGAGACAAGGGATTGACAGCCACAGTAGTGTTCCTATGCTTAAGGGGAACACAGGAAAGGGTTCAGAGAAATGCCACTGGGTCCTTGTACGTCATCGGAGAGGAGGGCCCAGAGGAGAGTCTGGCATGCACATTAAACGATTCTCCGGGGTTTGGGGGGGGAGGCACTGGAGGATGGAGAGAGAGGGGTGAGCGGAGAGGGAGCAGGAGAGTCGGGGGGAGGAGGAGGGAGGGAGGGAACCGGTGTACCTATTAAGTTTGTATGAGCAGAAATAATAATAAAAAATGTTAGTAAAAAAAGGGTCCCTTGCCCAGGGACAGACTCCTTCCTCTGATCCCACCCTGTGAGGACAAAGGAAAATATCAAACAGACCAAGAATTAAAAGAGAAAGCTATTAAATTAAAACACTGTGTCCTAGAGCACAACTGTTCAATTCTTCACTCAGTCCCAGATATAGTCAATTCCTCTTGATAAAGGTGCTGCAGGGGCTGGAGAGGTGGCTCAGGGGTTAAGCCTCCGTCTTGCAGGCGGAAGGTCCTGAGTTCAGATCCCAGATCCCACATATAGACGCCAGGTGGAAGCGGGGGCGGCCTGCGCTTCTGGTCCTGGTAGGGCAGAGCCTGTGAATCCCGGGGCAGAGGGAGGTGGAGGCGTCCATGGTGGTTCGCGAATTCGTCTGTGGTTCTACACATACACAGAAACACACACACACACACACACATACACACACACACACACACACACACACAGACATACACGTGCACGCACATACACACGCACATGCGCACAGTTGAATAAATAATAATAATACTAAAAAAAAAAAAGGTCCGTGCTGCAGTGCCCAAAACCTATGCTGCAAAACATCTTCCTTGTCTTTCCCCAAATGGAACTACAGTCACTTGACAATGTGACATTAGCACTAGGAAATGAGAAATAATCAGATATATGGGAATTGCTACACTCTAGCTCTGAAATGAAGCAGATTCCTCAATATCCAAATATTCCTGGAGTCTACCAGCAATGGCAGGGGCTGGAGAGATGAGACAACTAATGAAGCTTCAGCCCACGTCCATTGATTAGAATCCTTATCCCCTGTAGTTATTTCCCCAATTTATATTTGTATAACATGAACCAGAACCCATGCATTAATTGGTCCTATCTATAGAAAAAGGTCTACAGTGGGAAGAAAATCTAAGCAAAATCTACTAGCTCTATCTATGTCTCTAGAAATAGAAGAGCAGAAGCAATATCACATTTCTGGAGGAATTATGGAAGTTGGTGACCTGAAGAATTTGAAAGATGTAGAGGAGTCATTCCTACCAGAACCATGTCTGATTCTCCTATTTGGCCTATGCAGCAGGTAGATGACCTCAGAAAAGCAATTACTATAAGGTGAGCAGTACAAGTCATTTTCGTATGGAAGGCAGATGTATGATGATAGCATCAACTTGATATTGAACTTTCAACATGATTTAAAGAGTTGTACATCGAGTCAGGCTGACAAAGGATAAGTTATGGTAGCTCTAAAATATCACAGACTGGAAAATGACACTGTGCAGAACAGACTTTACTGTACATGTTTACTTAAGGTGGATTAGGAAAAAGATTCCTTTGGGAAATTTGGGTGACAGAAGTGAAGTAGCAGTTGTCTTGTAGCTCACTTATAAGCTGCCACTTATCAGATGACGTCAGACAGAAACCAGGCCTCCTGCAACTTCTCTGACTTTTTTTAGATATTCACTTGGCTTCTCACACTTCTGAATCAAGAACATGTTTAACTTTGTGATGAAGGATCCCAACTCATGCAGTAAACTAGTTTTACAAAGTTCATAGGTGAGGAAAAAGCCCATTAGGGTTTTGAGCTCTGCTCATGAAGTCCAGTTCTCCTCCCTTATGTTTTCCAACTTATTCTTTCTCTAACTCGCTGCCATCTTCTTTTGCTCATTGGTTTTGTAGCTCTTCAGACAATGACAGAAAAACCTCACAAAATTGACTTAACCTGACCAGTTTCAACGGTCAAATGAGGATATGACCATATATGAAATACATTTAAGTTGCTATTATTTGGCTACTCATAGCAAACACTAATTGATACGGTAGAGAAACTTTTAGAATTACTGAGAAGAGTTAAAATAATTATTAAAAATGGGAATGCCTGGAATTGGACAAGAGTTTTTGTGTAGAAATGAAGACTCAGAAAAATCAGAACAGCTCTCTCTCTAGAATTAAAGCGAAAGAGGGCCTGGCTAGATAACTGAGTGGTTTAACACAATGGGGACTTGAGTTCAAATTTGAGAACATGCATTTAAAAAATTGGGTATGGTGGCATGTGCTTGCCATCCCTGTGCTGTGGACACAAAGACAGGAAGATCTCTGGGGCTTGCTAAATCACAGAACTCCAGGTCCCAAGGAGAGACCCCAACTCAAGAATGGTGGTTCCTGAAGAATGACATTCAAGGTTGAATTCTGCACACACACACACACACACATAAATACACACACACATGCACACACACATAAATACACACACATACATATGCACACATGCACATGCACACATACACCCATACAAATGCACACACGCACATGCACACATGCACACATGCACATATAGGTACACACACATACAAATGCACACACTCACATGTACATATTCATGCACACACATGCACACATGCACACACATACAAATGCACACACACACGCACACATGCACATATGCACATACAGGCACACATACATACATATGCACACATGCAATTGTACATATGCATGCACACACATGCACACATGCTCACACACATGCACACACATGCACACACTTAATAAAATGATAAGAAAGATGCAATTACGAAGGAAAAGTCATCATGAAGACAGGATTAGAAGTTCACCAGAAGCAAGCAAATTTCTAGAAAAGTTGAACTTCCTGTAACAGGGACAAAATGTTACATGTAGGAGCATAGTAGAGGCAGATGGGAAGGAAAAATGGTGGCAAGTTTCTTGCAATAAATAGCTGCATATTATAAAAATATACAGAAATGATTCAAATGATGATGGAAGCAGTGAATTTATACCATTTAAGGTTGCCTACATCCTTTCCTTTCTATTATCAGAAAACAAGCAGTTGAAGGCAGTATTGATTCAGAATCAGAACTGCAGTAGAATATCAGAGATCATATGCCCAAGCTCTTAGGAAGCCACGTTAAAATCCTGAACTATGGAAATCCCAAAAGATCCAGGTTCTATTAAGCAGAATTCGCCCACTGAACAAAGAGATGAGCTGTAGCTCAGCAGCAATTATCCATATTCTGCCATAAAGTTATCAGTGAGAAAAATACTGACCTCAAAGCATGACACTGTGGCAGTGCCCAGCACTGATGAGCTGAAGTGTGGATAATGGCGATGAGCAGTTATGTTAAGACAGTTGAGATGACAGTCCTAAGAAAAACCACTTTAGTTTGACCAGATAATCTAGATGTGGCCTCTGCCTCCTTCCTGTGAAAACTGATCAGGAAAGTGCATGATGCAGCCTCTAATTCTATTCTCCCGACACATGTTTGGAAACAATTTCAGGTGCGTACCTCTCACTCTAAGCCTCTGTAAGCCTGATATCCTCAGTAAATGCTCTCCACTGTCCCGTTGACTTAGGGAAAACCCATTAGCTTTCCTTATGTCTAATCCAAATCTTCTGCTTTTTGTCTGGAAACTCTTCCACAACCTGTCATTGCATTTCAGTCAAAGAGACGTGCACTAAAGTTTGGCAAAAATCTCTGGAAACATTTTTTCCTCTAGCTTTCATCTATTTATTTATATATGCATGCAATTTTATCACATTTCTTCACATATGTATTGGAACTTACAATGATTCCATTATTATAATAAATGCTCACATTAAAATACATTGGCTGGATGATGGGTTAGTGGTTAAAGCACTTGCTAAGCAAGCAAAAGGACAGGATCTCAGATGCAATGTAAAATATCCTGTGGTATGGTAGACCATCTGTAATTCCAGTCCCAGAAGGCAGAGCCTAGGAATCCCCAAAGCAAGTTTATTTGCCAGACTAGCCCTAGACACTAGTTCTGTGTTTAGATATATAACCTCAGAAGAATAAGGCTGAAGAGTTATTGAGAATGATGCTCAGTATTAACCTCTGCTTTTCACACACACATGCACTCATATGCACATGCATGCTCACACACATGTGTCCACACAAATGAAAATAAACATACACACATCCACTGCTCCCCACACACATGAAAATGGAAAGCAATGAAAGAAAGAAAAAGGAAAGAAAGAAGGAAGGAAGGAAGGACGAAGGAAGGAAGGAAGGAAGGAAGGAAGGAAGGAAGGAAGGAAGGAAGGAAGGAAGGAAGGAAGGAAGGAAGGAAGGAAGGAAGGAAATATGCTTACCCATAAGCATATTTCACATAGGTAAGCGTTTGAGCTCATCCTAGAATTGAGTGTCACACTACTACCTCTTCCTTTCAACTATCCCTCTTGAAAATTTTCCATTAAAAAAATTTCAATCAAAGTAACCTTGCAATCATAGAATAAATCTCCAAGAGCTTCATGCTTCAGAGATGCAGTCACTCAGTCTTGTCGTAGATGACACGCTAAACCTTCAGTGAGTTGTGAAGTCCTAAGACCATGGAGTATCCTGTGGTTTGGGGATTTTTTTTTCCTTAATAACACTAAGTACACAGCCTGTACTCAAGGAATAATAAATAACAATCATGAATTTCAGTTGCAAGCAGATCATTTGAGAAATAGAATATTTTCATATGAGCCTGCCAACAAATTCTCCCTCTATTCAGGAAAAATATCCTAATGCACTCCCTCCCCTCCCAATTCAGGTTAGATCAGATATACAATTAATTCTCAGGAACATGTCTGAGAGTTCATCAGGGTACGGAGAAAAACTAAAGTCAGTAGACATGTAATGCTCCTAGGTTTATGCTATGCTATACGTAACAGCAAGGGGCTAGTGTTACAAATGTGTGCAGGTACATATCCTCAATGCGGGATCAGGAGGCAATTAGATTTCCAAAACTACTTGGCCATCCTGCTCTGTTATAATCCTCAGAAAGGAGAGATACCTGTATCCAGTGGAAGCATACATTATTTTCTTTTTCACTTTTAAAATCCATTCATCTTAAGAATCCATTACTGATAACATGTTTGCCTGCATCATTTCAGGCAACAATAAGAAGCTGATTAATAGCATCTACCAAGGAGTTTGCAATTCAATGAAGCAGTAGATTTATTAAGAAATTGTAATGTATATGATGTCCTGAACACTCATAGTATCATGCAAATATAGAGATGAAGACACTAAATTTGGTCACTATCCAGGTTTGCCAAGGTATTTCTTCCACATGGAAAGTATCTGCTTTCTAACAAAGTAATTTCCATCATCCTTCAGACACACGAACTAATGTTGGAAGTGTCTCCCCTCAAAACCCAGCACCACAGCACTTTTGTTCCTTGCTTTCTTTTCTCCTTTCTTTCTTCACAGGAAAGAATGGCATCACTTCTAGCAATCAGGTTACTTAGGCAGAGTTACCTATGGGCTATGACCCTTAAAATATCTGCCACTTGCTTTCTATCATTTCTAAAACAACTGTAGCAAAGTTCTGCATCCTACATTTTAAATACCAAGATCCCTGAAAAACAAAATATTGAGCCACTTAGAAGCCTCACAAAAAATCTCAAAAATTCTGCAAAACTGAATTCATGACCATCTCAACCTATCTACCCTTCCTGCAGCCACACTTCTAGAGCTTCTGCCAGAAGGCTAAAGGTCACCATCTTATGTTGACCTACTCTACCAAAATGTTCTGTTCAAGATTGTCCACACCTGGGGCTCAGGAGTTAAGCCTCTCTGCCTTGCAGGTGGAAGGTCCTGAGTTCGGATCCTAGACCCCACGTATAGACGCTGGGAGGAAGCGGGGCAGCCTGCGTTTCTGGTCCTGGTAGGGCAGAGCCTGTGAATCCTGGGGCAGAGTAAACAAGGAAGAGGTAGAGGTGGTCCATGGTGGTTCCCGAATTTGCCCATGGTTCTACACACAAACACACACATACATACACACACACGCACACACATGCACAATTGAATAAAAACAAAAAAGATTGTCCACACCTTCTGCTGCTAAGTGGTCTATTCTCAATATTCATCTTTCTTGACTTTTCTGCAGCAACTTGCACAGTTGATCAGTCAGTCAGCCTGCTCCCAAGGCAATCCGCAGAGTGACTCCTCATAACAGAAGATGCACTGTGCTACTTTTCTTCTCAGACTCTTCAAGAATGTCCGACATCCCACTCAAAGACTAAATGACTTACAATTAATAAAAAGCTCTTCTCTCCCCATCTTTAGTCTTTGCAGGTCTTTTCCTCTTTTGGAAATGGTGCTGATTGAATCTTCCTTTTGATAGTTAATCCTGGGTGTCAACTTGACACACCTGGCATTAACTAACATCCACTGAGACCATCTGAAGAGATTATCTGGATCAATACATTTACAATACAAAGACCAGCCCTAGATCCATTTGGAACTTCCCCTCCCTAAATCTCAGGATACTGAGAAGAAGAGAAACTCTCTGAAGCTGGGCTAAAAAATATTCTTGCCTCCTACTGCCCAGTTTCTTCATTTTTTCGACCTTCCAGCTCTCCAACACAACAAGTCTTCAACGTGACTAAAGATTCTCTAAGAATCCTGCAGTCTTCAGTCATCACCCCCTGGACTACTGGACTGAGCTGCTACTGGCAGCCATCATTGGACTACCTCAGCCATATCTCATAAGCCAACTCAATAAATTCCCTTTTTATATATTCATTCTGTTGATTCTGTGACTCTAGATAACCCTGACTAATACATTCCTGCATTTAGTTCTTGCAGTTACTGAAATGCCACATCCTTGGAGAGGAATCTGAGATGAGTGACTAGTGGTCTACCTAAGTAGACCAAGAGATGCTATGATTCCTTGTATCTGTAGCTGAGGCAGGCGCTTGAAAGGTCTCAAGCATATTTCTGGATAAGGGGCATCTGGAAGAACAATGAACCAAGTTACACGACACTGGTCACTTGTCCTGCCTGTGGTCCTTGCCCATAGTGCCCTGCTATCTAGAAGGACCCATTCCCAAGACAGGAACAGAGGATAGCAATATCCTTGACTGCATGACAAGACACACCAAAACAAAACAAAAAAAATTGTTTATGTGATATGTGTTCTTATTCTTTAAGTTAAGCTTTAATTACCTACTATTATTCATATTTTCACTCTTTAATGATTGAAAATAAGTTTAATTAGTTTAATTAGAAGTATGCCTAAGCATCATTTATATTTCCAGAAAAAATGATCCTGAGAAAATTGCTATGCCAAACAGCTTTCAATCCAAATCAATATACTCTAATTGAGTCAAATGTTGCATCCCATGGATGTCTGTGCCTCTTAGCTTGGGTATTCATGTCCCCAAGGACATTTAAATGATGAAATTATAAAATATTGAGTCTTTGAGATGAAAATCACCAATAGATCCAGTAAGTGATTAATTCTTACCTGTCCTTAGATGGTTTTGTGAAGAATTATAAAGGAAAAGTTAAGATGAAATTTACAAATGACCTGATTTTGTAGAGAGTGAATCACATGTCTGAGAAGCTCAAGATGGTACATATCCCAAGTTTATCAAACTTCAGACTCTTATCATATTCTTAGAAAGCATAGAATCTAGTGATGTCTGTGTAGAGGAAAGATTTGGCACTCTGGAATATGTAACCACTTACAGTCATCATGTTTTTCATTCTCACGAGAACTTCTTAAGTTGGTAGTTTTAATTCCATTTTCCTGGAAAGACAACTAGAATTTGGAAAGGTGATGGCACTTGCCATAGTTTTCACAATAAACAAATAATAGAGCCTTAATTGAAATAATTTTGCAAGTCTGAAGCTGTACATGCTCTATTTTACCCACTCCTCTAGCTAGTGGGGCAAAGGGGAGGGAGATAATATAGAGATAATCTATAGTTTCAATAACAACATTACCTTCCTAGAGAGGAAGTTCATTGCTGGGCTTTGTGTCCCTCCAAAGTGTCATGGTACATAAGGGATAGATACCTATATCTATAGTATTAAAATATCATGGGACAAGAGGATCAATCAGGGAGAAAAGATCTGAAAAGTTTCCAGAGAAGAATAAAAATGGGGAGAAAAGAGACTGAGAACTTCTTTGAGTGCTGAAAAAACAAGCATTCAAGTCTATTTTAAATCATTTTTCAGACTTTATATCTAAACTAAAAATCAGAGTATGTGTTTCTCAGTTCCATTAAGTGGATGTTTGCAAGCACCAATGGGTATTTTAGACACTACAGGATTTATACTGATCAGATCATGGGTTTTGGAGTTAAGCACACTTATCAAGTTGACAAATCAGCTCTTTCATTAATAAGCTTTGTAATAACTTGAATTCTCTAAGGTTCATCTCACAGGAATATTGGAATAATTAACTGCAATTGCATGTGAAATGTCTAATAGGATGTAAGTGTTTGTAACATATGGAGCTTTTCCCCCATATTTGAAAACTAATTTCTTTTAACAGTACATCTCTAAATAAGGAAGAAGAATGCAAAAATTGGTTAAAATAAAGGCTGTTTTATTTTAAGGAAAGTACAAATAGTTTTGAACTTTATTAGAATTTGTTATCTCCAGGTTGTTGAGATTTACTATTGAACACTCAGAGGGTGCTCTGAGTGGGAGAGAGGGTCTAAAAACACAGCAGTGGTATTTGTTGTGATAGTTCAAAGGAGGGAAATTTTGTCATTAATTCCAGTTGAGAGAGTTTCACTACAGTCCAGGCTGGTTTTGAACTTCCTGCTTCAGTTGGGGTTACAAGTTTAAATGATCTATGACAGAATGAAAAGTGAAGTGTTGTATTTATAGGTGTCAGAACCTTCAGGAAAGACTGTATATGAAAAGTAGAATCACAGAAGATTCTAAAGGAAAGGAAAAGGGGTAACATATAAACTATCGTGTACAATGACAGAAAATTGTGATGTTGGTTAATATCCTTCAATAAAACCATTCAATTCCAATTCCAATTTCAATTCAAAGCATTTTAAATTTAATGGCATTCCCACTCCATTCAGATTGCTTGACAAAATGACTATAATAAATGTCATCTTTCTCATGGTGCACACCTAGTATCTACTTATTTATTGCATAGTAGGTGAAAAAAAGTAAAATTTGGGTAAATTTCCACTTCATTTTGTATCTTCTGTGTTTATTTTTAAAGCTGAACAATATTATACTATATGTAAGAGAAAAAACTTTTACCAATAAATTTTATATTTAATATTATTCTATAAACTAACATATTTGCTCGTTTTTGTAGGTTACCATAATCCCCTAAGATCTTTCTTTTACAATTTAAAAAGGACTATCCAATGGAAAGCATGTAACACAGATAATAAGTGACTGCAGAGTGTTTGGCCTTAAACAAGACAGGGAACATCACGGAGGAAGGGGCAGTATGAACACAAGAGCCAGAGAATAGAGAAGGCTGACACTAGATAGTATGTAAGGGGTGATATGACATGTTGGGATGGATACAGCACACATAAACTCAATGAGCCTGTGAGTATTTACACAAACTTGCACAAGATTTGGCCTGTCAACATTTCATCATAGTAAGGTGGAAAACCCATAAGGAACTACTGAGGATTAATTCTGGCTGTGAAGAGGGGGCTAGAGTCTATAGTATAATACCCTAATAGAGTATACATGCTCCAAAGCGTGCTCAGGCACATGCCAATATAGGCAAGTCCAAGGAAACTCAGTGGTTCCCACACCCAGAAAGGCATTAAAGTAGAAGGAAGACTGGTTGGGAAGAAAGTTTTCAATAGGAGGAGGAAGTGGGTTGGAATCAAGTAATATGGAGTGAAATGACTGAAATTCATTGTATTCATCTATGAAACTATTAAGCATTTTTAAAAAGAAAACAAGGATATCACAAGTAGAAAAATTATAACATGTACATACACATTGGGCATGGTAATTCACGTTTGTCTTTATAGCACTGGGAGCAAGAAGTATAATCAGGAAAATTGTGAGTTGAAGTCCATAAACGGGTTACCTAGCAAGACCCTGTCTCAAAACTAGCTAACTAGCTAAATAAATAAATAAATAATATACACATGTCTAGGACTCTGAAGAAGAAATACTTTTTTTGCCTATTCATCTAAATCTTCCTTTGAATTCATTTCAGTTATGCCTAAGTGAATAATCACACGGACATTACAAATGGAGAGACTTCATATCTTTCAGGAGAACACACTTTTTCTCAGTCTAAGTGACAACAATTTTGAAAATAAACTAAATCGAGTCATAAAGCTGTGAATCAAAAGCTGAACTGTCAGGTGAAAAGATAAAGGGAGAAATCACACAATTTATAGATACTTGTGTTTCTATTACTTAGCAATAAAAGGAATTATCTTTTTAGTGACTGGACAGTGTTGTGGTTGAATTTCCATGTCAACTTGACAGTTGCAGACTGTTTGAGGACAGCCGTGGAAAGTTAAGGGTTAAAATGGCCCCTGAACAAGCCTGTAGGTACTTGACTGATTGCTGTGGAGAACCCAGCCCATAGTGGGTGGTACTTTCCAGGGGTGGACCGGATAATAGGAGGTGCAAGGAAGAGGGACTTGTTCTTCCCTGAGTTGGTGTCGATTTGCTGTGGAGTCCACTCTGCGTACGCGTTCTTCGCCTTTAGAGCGTCGTGGCCTTCTTTGTTGCTACTGCTGCTGCCTCGGTCCTTGGCTGACTTGGAGCTTCACCTTTTCCATCACGTTGTTGCTGTTCCCACTGCCTTTGGAGCCTGGTCACTAGGCCTTGTTTGTGTTCGCTGTTCATTGCCAACGTCTGAGCCCAGCTGTTCTTCAGTGACGTCAGAACCCAGTTTCTTCAACCCTCCAGAGAAGCAACGGCTTGAGACCCTCTCGGGATCTTTAGGCTTTGTGGAACATTCCAGCCAGGAAAGTGGCTGCTTCAGGCAGCTACCTGCAAAGACACTATTTTTACTGTGAATTATTTCTTAATAAACTTGTTCATATATATATATATATGTACACACATACACACACATATACATTACATTATATTCTATAGATTCTGTTTCTTCAGAGAACCCTGACTAATACAGATCACTACTGGTTATTGTTATTTAAAAACAGTCTAGAATGCTTGCAATCACTCACTATTTTTAATATTTATTTAATTATTCAGAGAGAAATAGAGAGCCAATGAGTGTCATAGCACACCAATGGAAAACAAAGGACAACTTTTGGAAGTCAGTTTTCTCTTCCACCATGGGAGCTTCCGGGATTGAATTCATGTCACCAGGTGTGTAAGCAGGCATTGTATTTACCAAACTATCTCACAAGACCTGTTTTCATAATTTTAATCTGTTGTGCTAATCTTATCCATAGAAGAATAGAAATGAATTTTTCATGAGTGGAAATGGACTGCATTAAAAGCAGCATCCTCCAGGGTGCTCATTCAAGGTACCATATCTGTTCTCAGATGCTCTGGGTCATGGCCCATGGTCTGTTAGAGAAACAAAATCTTTTTGGTTTCAACGTGGTGACAGAAAAGAATAGCATGCCAAAAATCATTTTTCTTTCTTCTCTTTTTGGCTAAAATATGAAAAAGTTACTAGAAGTTGATAATCATGCTAAACTTAAAAAATACAAAAAATTCATTTATGAAGTGAGGTTTAAAGTATCCTTCAGTTTCATGCATGTCTGGGCTTCTGACTAGTCATAGTATTGGGTATGCTGAACAGGCTATTTTGTTTCATCAAGCTACAATTATATTGCAAAACCAATTATTCTATGTCAGTACAATTTTCCACATAAATAGTGTTGACAGCACTTGATATTGAGACTGAGGTTGAAAATATGGGCAATGTCATAGTTGGAAGTTCAACTTTCTTTCTTTTATTTAAATGAATTAACTTCTTTCCTTGTCTAATTTGGATATCTTGTTTAGAATTCAGTAGAATTCTTTGTTGCTAGAGAAGTTAAAAAGGGAGAGATGTTAGTTTGGACATCGTGTGACCAAAATATCTAATAGAAACAACTTAAGGGACTGAAGATTTGGAGCTCATGATTGTAGAAACTTTAATAAGTGAGTCTAAACATCATGGCAATGAGAGGAGGAGAAGGCTGTTCACCTCGAGGTCAACAGGAAGCAGAGACAGAAGCCCACTAGGATCAGACATGGTCATCAAATATATAACTCCAGTGAGCCACTTCAACACATGAGTCCACAAGGGCATTTTATATTTAAACCATATCATAGGCATTATAATGGAATTATTATTTACCAAGAGAATATACTTAAATGAGTTCATATCTTCACTTTCCAAGATCTCTGAACTTGCATGCACTTTTTCTATAATCTTGATTTCTCATTTCAGTTACTTATTTGGGACAAAGTATATTGCCATCCATCCACACAGAAGCAGCAAGATATATAGGCAGCTTCACAGACACCTTGGACAAGAAAACTGAGCTTTCTCAAACTATATAAAGATCATATAATTTTGAAGATATTTATAATTTCTTCAGTAAATTTATAATTTCCAATAATATTTCTCTTAATTTTTTAGTTTTAAATATCCTAATAATTTTCAGTCACATATTATAAATATAGCAATCAAAATATACTTAGCATTATTTTCTGTCATACATGTAGCATGTGAAAACAATTATAAATCTGAAAATATAATACTAGATAGAGTCTGCAGAAAACCAACTTGTATTCCTAGGAAGAAAATGCTGGATCTTTTCCTTTCAAGCACAGAAATTCCTCTGGGATATACCTAACAGGTTTGAAACTATCACTATCTGAAAAAGGGCTTAAAATTTAGTGTTTCAAAATACATTAAGCCAAATGCCTATATATCCTCTTATAAACCTCAGATGAATCATCAGGATCAAACCCTGGAAAACCTTCACTTAATAACAACTCACCTAAGCTGACCACTGGTCTGGGTTAGTTTGAAAAGGTGCTGATAGGAAGTGTGCTTTCTCTCACAGGCACAGAACGGGTAAATTAGAATAAGCCAAGGTCTGAAAGAAGAAATATAATTTGTTCTCTTCACGACATTGCTTCATATGTTATTTTACTCACAAACCTAAGAAATATTTTAACTTTCTTCTTCCTGCTTGATTTTTATAGCTAACTTGAAAGAAGTCAGTTTTAACCTTTTGATCATGGCAAATACCATCAGACAGATACACTAACATAACATTTTTAACATTGCAGAGAAATAAAATATGGACGCATTTTGAGCCACAGCAGTGGAATGGTCTGCAGCAGCAAATGAATTTTTAAAATGTAGGTAAGTTAGAATGACAGGTGAAGCTGGTTTAGAAGGTACCTGTAAATAAGCAGCATGTATTAACTGGAATGTAGAAGCTCTGGGATCATATGTGAAAGATTTACTAAGTGCAAAGCATCCCAGAGTCCATAATTCTCAAATATTCATCTTCATTCCTATTTATTGAGAAACCATGCGAGAGAGAGAGAGAGAGAGAGAGAGAGAGAGAGAGAGAGAGAAGAGAGAAGAGGAAACAAACCATCCCAATCTCCCTTGGTTAATGGGCTCTTACTGCATATTCCCACCTGAAGGTTCAAAGCTTCTTAAGAATGTGCCATAAAAATACACAGAGAACTTTACAATACAGTTTATAGACAGCACTACTTTGAAAGGAAGTGCTTGCCTGCATCTTTTCAAAATGATCAATACATCTTTTGTGCCAGATAATAAAATGTAAAGGGGGATCACATCTCCCCAATATCTCAGGCCTATGACTTCATGTCATCAAGGATTAATTTTTTGTTTTGTGAGTGAACTTTCTTAGCAAGTATGTTTCCCAGTCCCATCATGTATCAGGAACTCTCCTAAGCACTAAAGGCACAGCATAGAACAGAAAGAAAGCTACCTTATGAAGATTTCAGCTAGCTGCCATACCACACAGCAAGCAGTTAAAATCCTATCTATGGTCATGCTTAGTTTATTCAATGTAGAAACAGAGAACAGAACAGAGGAATTACATGTGATAAAGTAGGAAGGGGAGGAAAGACCATAGCATTCAATGCTTCTAAAACATTTGTTTCATTTAAGTATAATGGGGAAAATATTGGCACATTTCAAGTAGGTAGGAGTCTGAACTCTTTAAAATATAACTCTGGGATTGGGAAGATGACTCAGGGACTGGAGTCTTTGCCTTGCAAGCAAAAGGACCTGAGTTTGGATTCCTCCAGATGCTACATAAAAAATGTACGGCAGAAATGGCAGCAGCCTACAGTGTCTTCCCTGAAAGACAGAGCCTAAGAAACCTCAGAGCGAAACATTAAGGAGATAAAGAAATTCAGAATGATTCCTGACATCACAGGCACACACATCCAAGTGTCTATTTGTGTACACACACACGCACACACACACGCACACACACACACACACACACACACACACACACACACACACACAAAACCTATAATTCTAACCACTATAATAGAGATATGTTGACTGATTAACAAGGGAGAAAGAAACAACCAAGTAGATCAAAAAGTTATTTTGAGAAAGTAGCCTAGAAGACTAAAATGAATCATTGGAAATAAAGCACAAAGAATAGGATAACTCTTGGATTCTCATAGGAATGATCAGGAATTGACACCCTTTTCAGAGAGGCAATAGTGTACAAATCAAAGATGAACTAAATTGATCCACTAAGAAGCATATCTCCAATTATTCCAAGTTTCTTATGAGACTAATTCATTAAAGATAGTACAAAAAGATAGTTTAGACTCCGTTTTTTTTCATTTTCTACAAGTCTTTCAGTCTACATTCATTGGACTGCTGGAATAGAATTACACTAGCTTTTAGAATCCAGCACACTGCCATGATGATTTTTTATCTTATTTCAATTTTGTCTGATTTTTTGAGTCATCCTCAATGTGAAAAACAATGAAACATTTATGTGTTATTTTTATTAAAAATCCAGTGAAACGTCAGTTACCACCAAAAGTAACATCTACCTTTCATAAACTGTCACACCTGGGGCTTACGTAATAATACTGAAAACAAGTGAATTTTTCTAACACAGAGAAAGCTACGAAAACCTGGAATTTATCTGTCTTCTTAAAATATTCTCATACTTCAAAAATAAGATTTATGTTAATTTTATGTCACTATAAGAAAAATACCTGCAAACATCAACCCAAGACCTAAATTAAATGTTCACATAGCTCCACCTCTCACATTAACTTGAAGTGTTCTGCCCCTTGGAGGCACTGTATAATTTTCAGTTCATCCAGAATTTTAATTGCATCTTAATGTAAATCCTTTGTTTTCAGAATAAGCAACAAGAGCAAGGTAATGCAAAGCCAGGAAGAAAAATACAGCCTCCTGACCTCCAGTTGACTGGTATTTTAAAATACTTTGCTCCCCACAGCCTGAAAAAAATCTCCAAATGCACTTTTCCTTTCTCCTATTACTGCTCTTAATATAGCTACAATGAGCAATAAAATTAGAGGAATATGCCAATTTTAATAAGTTATTTGGAAGAAATTTGCTGTGTACACTCTTGTATTAGCTCTGACACAGTGCATTTTGAGGTGCTGCTTTTTCGAATCAAAGATACTGATTTTTACTTGTCAAGTTGTCTTGTTTTATACTCAACTATATAATAATACTTGCATAAAAGTATGCATTAGTGTTTTGTTTTAAACACAGTAATAATCACAGAAAACATTAAGAAACTCTGACATCTGGGATAAGATGATGAAATTTTTCTCATTTTGGCCACCTGTTTTCCAAAATTTTGATTTAACTTAAGTTGATTGGGTCATGACTGTTGACATAACAGAAGGCAAGAGACTGGGTAGTGAAGATGGCAGACAAGAAAGACTATATAGAACATGCAAAGAACTACAAAAATTCAACACTACAAAATCAAAAACACAATAAAAATTTGCCTTAGAATTCAAAAGAAACTTTTCATATTATGACATCGAAATATCTGACAAATATCTCAAAAAGTGCACAATATCCTTAGCCATCAGGAAAATGCAAATTAAAATCATTCTGAGATATCATCTTATACCAGTCAAAATGGCTAAAATTTAAAACACACACACACACACACACACATACACACAAATAATAACAAATGCTGGAGAGGATTAGGGAGAAGAGATCCCCTCCCTATACATTGTTGGTGGGAGTGCAAACTTATACAAACTCTTTTGGAAATCAGTATGGGAGTATCTCAAAAAAAAACATAGAACTACCATATGGCCCAGTTTTACCACTGTTGGAATATTCCCAAAGAGGCTACACCATATTACAAAAACACTTGCACATCCATGTATGTACATCACAGCTTAATTCACAATAGAAAAGAAACAGAACCAGCCCAGATGCCTAACACTGGATAAATAGATAAATAGACAATGGAATACTATTCAGCTGTCAAGAAAAATGAAATTTGCTGATAAATGGATGGAACTGGAAGATAGAATAATAAGTGAACCATCCCAGACACAGAAAGACAAATGTCACATGTTCTCCCTTATAGGCAGATACTGACTTTAAACTTTCAGAATAATACTTAGAAACGGAAATTCCTCTATTATCCATAAACTAGATATAAGCATAATTTGCAGGGATGAAGTCAATGGAAAGATGGGCCAGAACTTTAAAAGAGGGGGAGCAACAGAACAAATCCCTGGTACTGTAAACTAAGCTAGATACCCACAGATAGGGACAACATAGACCCTGGGAGACAAACTTCTTAGTGTTAGCTATGAATAATTGATAGTAAGCAATCATCTAAACAATTATTTATACACATAGATCAAAGAAGCACCCAGCAATCAAACAAGAAGTATTGATATGCATGCAATCGAATAATACAGAGAATCACAACTGGCCCGAGGTACAAAGTAAAAGCACCCATAGACAGCTTGACCCTAATTAGGACATCTAAACCACCTCCCATCCCAAGGTTTGAAGAACCTTGGGATAAATGGGACAGTGAGAATGTAAGAGCCAGAGGATGGGGAGAAATAATGTCAGACAGTCGCCTATGTATATGTCAGGGCAGCTGTACCCAAGAACTCAGTGCAATGCTTTCTAATTCCACTACGCCACTGCAAAAGCTGACTTAACGACACATTGCAATGAAACAGGGGGAAACCCCCTGAGACACAACACTATCCTGAGAGACTGTATACGACTGGTGCGAGACAAAAATGAGTAGGAACCACTATAGTCCATGGTTTACTCACCAGGAGACCATTCACACTCTGGCAGGTGTCTTAGACAAAACCCAGTGGTTCACAATCATAGGGAAATGTGGGAGAGGCAGTGAAATGGGCTGGAGGAGTGAGTGAGTAGGATTGGAGGTGGGGTAAGGTAATGGGTGATGAAAACACATAAACTTGTTAATATAGGGGCTGGAGAGGTGGCTCAGGGGTTAAGCCTCTGCCTTGCAGGTGGAAGGTCCTGAGTTCAGATCCTAGACCCCATGTATAGCCGCCAGGCAGAAGCGGGGACGGCCTGCGTTTCTGGTCCTGGTAGGGCGGAGCCTGTGAATCCTGGGGCAGAGTAAACAAGGAGGAGGTGGAGGCGTCCATGGTGGTTCCTGAATTCATCTGTGGTTCTACACACACACACATATACATACACATACACACATACACGCACAATTGAATAAATAATAAATAAAAAATTTTTAAAAACTTGTTAATATAAATTAAAAACAAATGAAGTTAACATAACAAAAAGGATTGTAGATGGAAATGTTTTACATTTACAGGGAAACAGTAGAAAACCAGCATAGAAAAATTAGAATGTAACAGCCCCCCTGTGAACTTGCCACCAAACCCAGAGTTTCCAGGTGTTTTCTTTTCTTTTCCTACAGAGACAAGATTGTCAGGATGTCAAGCACCTGACTGAACTCTGCACACAGCACTGTGAATTCCAGGCCTGTGTGTGTCATTCTACCCATCTGTTTTCAATTTAACATGCCTTTCTCTCCAGATAGCTTTACAAATAGCTCAGCACACTTTATGTGGTGACCAAACCAGGAAGGATGTGTCAGACCACAAGGTCTAGTTCTCCCTTCCAACACTGTCCTGACAGGCAAATCATGGCCAGCAGCTTGTGCCTGCCAAGGATTTCCAAGCAGTGAGCACATTGAATCTGAATATGCAGTTTCACCGTGGTCATCTTAAGAGACCTACAGGTAAAATCTAGGCACTCTCATGAATATGGAATTTTTATGAAAATGAACATTAACTCTGGAATGTAAGCTTTCTTACATAGAACCAAGAAAAAAACAACAGATATAATGAGAAAGGAAGGAAAAGGAAGAGGAACCAGATGGTTAACGCCCTTATGAAAAATGAATGTGACTGCAGCACAATTGACCTTTTGGTGGAAATAGAAACGTCACAGTCTTATGGAGAATGGGTGCCCAGCTTTGTCTTTTCCTGTCTCCTATTATTCCCATTCCTTTCTAAATGAGACCTTTATTACCCCAGAGGGCTGTGCTTGTCATGGAACAAATTGTGGAACACACAGCTAAAACAAACTAACATGAAGCTGCATTGGATGAATGGTGGTTGGAGTTTAAGACAGAGAGAGAGAGTTCTTTAGATGCTTGCAGGAAATGAGCAGCAAAGTTAAGAAAGGCAAATGCATACAATACTTCTACCAGACAGTTGCAAAGAATTCAGTCTTATATATAAACCAACATTGAACAGTTCACCTGTGATTAAATCTACCACATTTCCACACCCTAAATTTTAAAAGATACAGGTCTGCCAAGGTGTGCAAGTACACATGTGTTATGGATGTAAAGTCAGGATACATAAATTCCATGTGTTCAGTACATAATTTAAAATAAAACTTGGTTTCAAACTGCAAAACCATTCAAGGCTATCACAATCCAGACTAAGACATGTTGCACCTTATACCTTAAGTCAGAATTCTCAAAAATATCCCATATAAGCAAAAGTTCCTTGGAGACCAAAATAAAAAGTACTTGAAATAACTAAGAAGGAAGATGAAAATGTGAAAGAGCTTGAAGGTTTGCCTGTGGTTTATCCACCCAAAGTGCATTCATTAATGAGAAAAAAGAACACATAAACTGCTTTTAAAGGCGGAGTCATGGGGAGATGGCTTAATGGTTTTAGCACTTGCCATGCAAGCAGAAAGGGCTGGAGTTCAGATGCCCAGATCCCACATGAAATGCCAGGCGTGGTTAATTGCCTGAAATTCCAGCCCTGGAATCCAGAACCTGGAAATCCCCAGAAAAAGTTGGGGACTAGCCTATCAGCAAACCCTGGACTCAGAGATCTAGTTTCAAACCAAACAGCAATCGATATCACCTCTGACGTCCACATGCACAGGCACTCACATGCACATGTACCCCCCACACATATGTGCCGCCCATATGCAAACATGCATAACATGTGCACATACTCCCATACACATTTAGACATGAAAATGGAAAATAGAAAGCAGTTTTTGGAAGGCAAGGAAAAGTATGGAAAGAGGAAAAGCAGATTTTGCTGTAGCTCAGTAGTTCTAATTAATACAAGATTGAAGAACTTGATGAGTTATTAAATTGTATGACAACTAAAGGAAAGAGAGTATTTACATAAATTGCCATTTCTAGTTTATCAAATAAGTTCTGTGGAAGCATAAATTTAACTGAGATCAGATTCTCTGCAAAATAAATATAATCAACAACCTAACTACCTGTTAAGATGTTCGTTATACTAGAATTCTAGAGCACTTAAAATTCTTGGAACATGGTGCAAGAAATGATATGCACTATATCATACTACTTCACTCATATAGACTTAGCCATTCTTTTGCATATTAAGCCAATGAGAGATTTCCAAATATGGGTGTTTAAACAGATCTCAAAAAGGCACCCAACCTTAGCAATGTGTTAAATTTTCACATGTAACTAATTAGAGTATAGTTACAGAAGTATTCCCTGTGCATATCTTTGTTCTCTACTTCCTACAAATGAAATTAAAGAAAGATATATTGGATTTGGAAGTTTTTTGTTTTTATTTAAAATATACTTTGCAATAAACAGTGCTCAACCATAAAAGGCAAGCACAAAAGGCAGGAGGAGCTAATGACTGAAATATTACAGCCAGGAGCAGCTGTCATTAACTTGAGGCCAGCAGATTACAACCAGTGTAACTGCCTTCATCAAGAAGCACTCTGAGATTTAGCACTGGAAATGAATTCCAAGTTTGAACTATCACCTTCAAACATAAAATACATACTGCTTTTATAGCTCTCTAATTTTAATTTATATACAATTGAACTAAAAATAAACATTTTGAAAATCTATGTAAAATATTAACTTTTATATCACTTGAATTCTAAGTTATGTATACATGTACAATATGTGTATATACAAATGCACACAGTTACATATATATGCATATTTATGCATGTATATATGTACATAAGTAAACTATAAAATACTTACTTTGGAATATACAATTTATGCCAGGGGATGTCACTTAGAATTTAAAAATGATAAAATATTTGAGGACACAAGGAAAAGGAGCTAGATATTACCAGTTTTAACAGCAAGAATCTAAAGAATAAAACATATATCTGTTCATTTATATGTATTTTGTGACAAAAATCCTGAATTCTATTTTAGCATCACCACTAAATCAAGAAAATGATTTAGCATATACTTCCCAAGCATGAAATGGGAGAATTTATTTTGGTGTCAGTGAAGTAATTCAGTCATTACATTACTCCAGAATTGTCTTCAAAAAAGTAAAATGAAGAAAAGCTTATGTGCCAACCATGGTTTTTTTCCACATTTTGTTATCTTATATAATAACTTTGAAGGATTTATATAAAACATAAACTGAATAACTTCACATACCAAACAATCTCTCATTAAAGAATATTCCCTGATTAATGTAAGACCTGAAACTTTGAAACTCCTAGAGGAAATATAAAGAAATTACTCTCAGACACAGACATGGTACAGTCTGGGAAAGGAACCAAGGGAGGAAAATGAGGTTGGTAGGGATGGTAGAAAGTTGAGAGAGTGGGGAAAAGACAATCAGAATAGTGTGATCTCACCAGAAGGGGAGGGCAAATAGGCTGCCAGATAGAAAGTAACCATTTTGCAAATGGGTGATTGACCCCTCTCTCACAACGGTCTCCTACTTTTATTTCATCTACCTTTGAATATACTCTTATAACGAGACTCTAATTTATCAGGTTTTTTATCTCTGGCCAGAGGGTGACATCCAATACCCATCAGGATGGAGCCAAGGGCATTGCAGGAGCAGCAAAACCAAAAAAAAAAATCAACAAACCATAATTCAGAACATCAGAGACTTTATATCAACCACCTAGAACTGGGCCAGCCTAATCTCTCCTCATCCTGAAGCTCAGGGAAATTTGTGGAAGAGGGGGCGGTAAGATTGTGAGAGCACAAGGATGGGAAGAGTAATGATATGCAAGATACTCCACACATGTTAGGGCCGAAGCAATCATAATAGGACTTTGCATGACCTGCGCAATGTCCAACACATTATTGACCTCACACAGTCTAGCATGGACTAAAGGCACTAGGATCCTTGAAGGCTAGGGACTTACAGTCACAGTAGTATTCCTAAGCTTAAGGGGAACACAGGAAAGGGTTCTGGGCAATGTCCCTGGGTCCTTGCACCTCATCGGAGAGGAGGACCCAGAGGAGAGTTTGGCATGCACATTAAAGGATGCTGCAGGGATTGGGGAGGGGGAGGTACTGGGGAATGGGGAGAGATGGGGGAGGAGAGGGGGAAGCAGGAGGCCCGGGGGGTGAAGGGAGGGAGGGGACCGGTGTACCTGTTAAGTTTGTATGAGCAGAAATAATAATAATAAAAAAGAATACTTTATATTCATGAATGTGTCAACAAACTTTATAAGAATAATTTATATATTGAAAAGGAGACTACTTACTATCCATAAGACATAAAGTGTTCAAAAGAATAAATAATCTTCTGAATAAAGATAGAACTGCATGGACCTCAAAAGGTGTGCAATGTTTGATAAATACAAAAAGAAAATATAGGAAAATAATAAGGAAAACTACATTGAAATACCAACTCACCCTCGTCTGAATGGCTCATCATCAAGAGACAACAAATTCTGTGAGCATTTGGGAACCAAGAACACCTATGTACTGCTGGAGGGGACTTAAATTAATCTAGACAATATAGAATTCAATATGTAAATTCCTACCATAGGACCCAGCAGAGTATGTAGCAAAATGAATGTAAATCAACATACACAGAGTTATTTTCACACCTACGTTTTTCACTATGCACCATAGACAAGTTATGGAGTCAGTCTAGGTGCAAATCAACAGATAAAGAGTAAATAATGTAAGTATGTAAAATGGAATACTAAGCCATAAAAATCAAAATCATAATATTTTAGGAAAATGGGTGGCACTGGAGATCATAATGCTTTTCAAAGCAAAAAAACAAAGTTTTCTCTCAAATACAGAACCTAGACTTTTATTATGAAAGACATGAAAGTAAAAATGAGGCTATGTGAAAGAAGGAAGACCAATATGAGAAAAGCAAAAGAGAAGGACTATCAGATGTCAGCTCATGTTTCCATTGCTGAATTAATATGTGACCCAAACAACTTAGGGAAAAAAAAGGGGGCTTATTCATGTTCATAGCTCCAGATTAAAGTTCATCATCAAGACAGTAGCATTCATGCCAACAACAGAAGCCAAAGGTACTGGGCACACCATGTCCGTAAAAAGAACTGAGAGAGGACCATATTTTCCAACTTCCCAACCTAAAAAGCCAACCAATTCTTCGTCTTATGTACTGCCCAAAGAATGATCACAACTAGTATGTGCTGTGTTCCCACAACCTTGATCAGGAATGATCCTAACTAAAGATTTTTCACAGATGTGCCTAAAAATCTCAATTCTTAACTGTCAGTGATATCTCATTGGAATTTGTCAGAATAATAAGCTATGAAGTATGTCCCTTTTTCAGGTTTTTCTGTGGATATGGCTCCTGATGTTATCCATGCACTCTCTTTCCATTATAATGGATGGTAACCAGAAAATCTAAATCAAGAATTAACTTTTTGTTGCCATAAATTGTTTGGTCATATATTCATATCAGCAACAGAGGATGAGCTGAAACAGCAAAGATTATCAAACTAAATAGAAATAGAAAGAATGTCCTATATATGTTTATAAAAAGACCCATCTAAAATTCAAGGATTAAGAAAATTTGAAAAGAAAAGCAAAGGAGAAATCTCATTATATATAAAGAATGTATCCAACCTAGAAAAGTGAGGTAGACATTAAAGTTAGAAAGTACTCAAAAGTATTAATTAGGCCAAGGAAAAGAAAAAAAGAGAAGGCAAAATTTGCTTCCCTATAATGAGCTACCAGTAAATGAGCTACCAGTAATTTCTCAATGAAATGTAGGTCAATAGGCACCATAATAGTACAATGGAGGACAGACAATACAAAATGAAGCAATTAGAACTCTCATATACAAGCTGGTAGGAATGGTTATTTACAAAATAATGTATTGAAACTGAACACAAGTATTCCCTGTAGCCCAGTAAACACACACACACACACACACACACACACACACACACACCAGAGAAAGAAAGAGAAAAAATGGAGACATGTGTTCACTATAAACATTTGCAGGCCTGTCAGTGGGAACATTATCAAAACAATCCAAAACATTGAAGCAAATGAAATTATTTTTCAGTAAACTGATGAATATCCAGTGAACGATTTCTGTATATTGAGAAAAATATTGAATTCACTATGTAAAAGCAAGAGACTTTGTAATTTGTATTGCTTTCTCTATGCATGTCACATATTCTTTTTAAGTTTGCTTTTCTTTCAAAAAGGAAATAATTTATCCTAAGTGAAAATAAGAAATAGAGTTACTAGATCATATGCTACCACCTTGCCCCCTGTATTCACTGTTACATTTACATGTAATCAACTTTCATGCAAATCTTCCTTCGTCCAGTAAATACTACAAACTACTGTCTAATGGTTTGCTTCCAACACTATTGTAATCCTGTTGCTAAACTTGCTGAGATCTACATTTCCATATGTAGTCTATTGAAGCAACTATGTGGGGTGTGCGGACTAGCCATCTATACAAGTACATGACTTCACTATTTCATTCAGTTAGCCCCTTTTTCTCCACACTCAAAATCTTAAGATTTTCTTCAGCTTTTACATCTCTTTTCCTTACATATTTTTTCTATCAAAAAACTTTAATAAATATTCAGTGAAAACAGAACAAAAGCTTTGGCAATCTCTTTATATATTAAACCACAATTGATTAAATATTTATCTTTAATCTCCTAAAATGAGCAAAGAAAACTCAACATTTTATGAGTAAGTTCCTCATACTATCTAATAGGTAAAGCATTGAATTTACCCCTTCACTTATTATTAATATAAAACAGTGCATTATCTTCACTTTTCATTTTATTTTTGATTTATTCTGATTCTTTGATAGTTTCATACATGGCTACAATATATTTATGTCATTTTCACCCTTTATCACCAATCCCACCCCCTTTCATTTTTCTACTGCAAAACTTCTTTTTACAACCAGTCTCCCTCCTACTTTCTTGTATTTCTGTGACTGAGTTTCATCTGGGTCATCTGTGCTGGAAAATACCTGAGTGCTAGTTGAAGCATGGATGATAGAACAATGAGTATACCAGCGAGGAAAGTAGCTCCCCCTCCCACACTAAGCATTAACTTAGAAATATCCACAGGGAGATGTAGTGTCTCTTGACATTTGTCTCTTGTTTCCATTCCATAGCGATGGGTCAAATCTTGTGCAGTCTTGTGGAAGTAGATATAGCTGAAGTGAGTTCATAAATGGAACAGCTCTGTCATAACCAGGAGCTACTGTCTGGTCACACCTCTCCCCACTCTCATACGCTTACATTCTTACTGCCTCCTCTACCTCCATGTTCCCTGAGCCTTGGGTTGGAGAATGATTTAAGACTCCTGTTTAACTTTGTCTTTTTTTTTTTAAGTTCCAAGTGTTTTGCATCTGTTAGTCCATTTGTTACAGGCATTTATTGTTATCTCTTTCTCTAGCATATATTTAGGGTAGGAACAGGATCATAACACCTTCTCAAGAGAATAAGAGTGACCATTTATTGGCTGTTCAGTGTTTTAAAGGCCCTTTATGCATTCTGCCATTCAGTACTCTTGAAAAATGTTTGGCATTAAAAAACTGTTATCCTTGCTATGCAGACTGCAAGAATCACATGCCTCCTAAGTGCTGGGAGCAGATATTAAACAGTGGACATCCTTTAAAGTACACCAGATGCCACCATCAAGGAGAAAATACTGTGATCTTTGTCAATAGGTGTAAAACCCAAACAGATGTCAGTGGAGAGATCTAAACCTGAACGCAGGATTATCCATGCGTTCTCTTCTACACTGAAATCATTAACTAAGATATCATTTTCAATCATACATAAATTCCATAAGAAATTGGAAAATAGTTATTAAAACATTTATAGTATTTTTCTAATCTAGCCATTCCACTTGTAGAAATTTGTCCTATAGCTATACTCACATAAGTATGAAATACACATGGAAAGATTTGTATTTCAATACCTCTTAGCCCATCTATTAGAAGCCCATCTATATAAAACAAAATTATTGCCACCTCATAGTGAAAACACAGTGTATCCCTTAAAAAAATAAAGAAGGGCTAATGAGTGAGCTCAGTGAGGAAAAGCCCCAGCTCGCAAGCCTGGTGACCCAACTTCTATCCCCAGTGCCCACAGTGGAAGGAGGAGAAACTGACTTCCAAAAGTTGTCCTATGGCCTTCATTCATGAACCATCTCTCTCTCTCTCTCTCTCGTCTCATCTTTTGAATAACCAATAAATATGTTCTATAGATATGGATTGGAATATTATGCCAAACTATACTAAATGCATAGAAATAGATGGATAGATGGCAGGTATGAGTCAAAGGTATTCATTTGTACATTCAAAAAGGAATATGTGAATGCATATATAAAACCTCATGATAAATATAAAAAGTACTGTTCAGAGAAATGAAACTTGGTAATCATCTATGCATAAAGAAATAATATTCTTCACTATATCATGCCTGCTATACTTAAAATTTGCTATGAATGCATATTATCATTGAAATATAAATTAGTATTTTATGTAAAGCAAAAAATTAAATGTCTCTTACCCTGGCTCTAAGAAAACATGTGATCTAAGATTAGAATTCTAAGGAACAACTATAACTCTAAAAATCACAAATTTTCAACCTTGAATAAATGAGAAAATAAAATATGGAAGTAAGTGTTAAAAATAAAATATTGACTTGTACTACATAGAATCTTCCTTTTTATGTAGCTTAAGTAAATGATAATCTGTGCAAAGCTAGATATGCTGGATTTTATTTCTAAGTAAACATAGTGGACTTATTTCCACAACTCCTCAGATTCTTTCTCTTCCCATCCTTTCTGTCTTCGTTCATATCCAATCAATGAGAATTATAGTAAGTAGTACACTGAACCAAAAAAACCACAATGTGACAGCAAAATAAAATGACAAAACATGATCGTTTTGCATATTTCTCACTGAAGGCACATATGTAAATCAATTTCTTCAAAACTGATTTTTTTCTGCAAATTCCAACCCATCAATAATAAATGTTTGTTGATGATGATAATTAACAAACTTGTACCATGGTCAGGGACATGGCTAATTATTTTAAACATTTGCTATGCAGGCAAAAGACTGGATTTAGATTCCATGTTAAATGCCAAGTGGGTGTGGCAATCCACCTGTAATTCCAGCCTCAGAAAGTAGATAATGGAATCCTCAGAGCAAGCTGGCTAACCAGGTAACTGGCCCTATTGGTAAGTTCTGGGTTATATAGAGACCAACCTAAAAAGAAAATGGCATAAGAGAAATCAAAGATGATTCACAATATCAGTCTCCATAT
This sequence comes from Typhlomys cinereus, assembly GCA_023101885.1. Taxonomy (NCBI): domain Eukaryota; kingdom Metazoa; phylum Chordata; class Mammalia; order Rodentia; family Platacanthomyidae; genus Typhlomys; species Typhlomys cinereus. Next base: position 2,033,941 of record JALPQD010000127.1, read on the forward strand.
ACATATAAGCACATGTTCACATGCACCCACATGTAAGTATGTACCTTCACACATGCACTCCCACATATGGACATGCATGCATATTCTCATACCATCCCCCCTTCACACACACACACACACACACACACACACACACACACACACACACGTGAAAATGAAAATCAAAAAGTTTGTCTTCAATACTTAGTACCTTAAGAAACCCATTTTGACATTAAGATATTTGATTTATTTATCTATATGAAGGAGAAAACAAACCCTTCAGCTTCTAATATTCATATAAAAATACAGGTTTTGGAGGCAAGGGATTGACAGCCATAGTAGTGATCTTATGCTTAAGGGGAACAAGAGAAAGGGCTTATGGAAATGCCACTGGGTCCTTATATGTCATCGGAGAGGAGAACCCAGTGGAGAGTTAGGCGTACACAATAAAGGACTCTCTGGGAATTGGGGGGGAGGCACTGGGGGAAGGGGAGGGGGAGGAGGGGGGAGGGAGGGAACTGGTAAAAATTTTTAAAATGTATAATTAAATTTTTAATAAAAAAAATTCAGGTTTTGAAAAAAGGGTAAATTTTGGAATATTCAAGTGAGATTCTCTCCTAGACAATATGTATGGGAAACATTCTACAGGTCAGGGCCGCTGACCTGTCCCTCTCCTTGACATACAGCAATAATATTTAGAAGACAAACCTAAACCAAGAAAACATGCATAATGTCATGGTTTGAAATATGAGTTGTCCTGGGCTGCAGAGATGGCTCAGGGGTTAGGACTCTGCCTCACTGACAGGAAGTCCTGAGTTTAGATCCCAGGTACTGCGTAAAAAGGCTGGACAAAAATGATGGCGACCTGCACTTCTGACTCTGGTGAATGGGGCCTTGGAAATTCAAGAAGATTCCTGAGGTTGCCCTTTGGTCTCCTCTAGGGACAAACAGTGCCCTCTCACACACACACACACACACACACACACACACACACACACTCACAGAGAAATGTGAGTTGGCCCCCACAGGCTCATGTGTTTGAATCTTTGTTTGGGAAAGTCATGGCACCTTTAAGAGGTGGAAACTTACTGGAGAAAAGCAATCACAGAGGGTTGGTCTTGAGGTTGATTAACCCCACCCTACTTCCAGGAAATGTCTTCTCTTGCAGTTGGCAGTTTTGTAGCATCAGTCTCCATGAAGCACATGATTTAGACCTCCTCCAGTTTCTGCCAGCCAGCCATACCATTCCCTCCATAATGGATTGTATCTCCCCTCTGAAACTGTAAGCTAAATAAATCTTCCTTTCTCCCATTAATTTGCTTGACTTTCGGTATTGTCTCACAGCAACGGGAAAGAGTAAACAGTACACATAGAAATGTGTAAATATTATCTCTCCAACTCTCAATAGGACAAGCCTCTGTAATGAACAGAATGGAAAACTCTTTATATATTTCTGCCGGAAGCCTCCAATTGAATCAAATCCTCCAGATAAAGAAATTGGTTTTCTCCATGTGCAAGAGTTGTTCCACTATTAGAGATGTTTTTGTTTATTGTGGCTGAAGATGAAACTGGGACGTCTCACATGCCAGGCAAGCACTCTACCCCAGAGTTTATATCTTCAGCCTGAAGCATGGCTGTCATAAGTAGTTTTGAGGACACAGATTTCTGTAAAGCAGTAACTGCACCAGTAGTGCAGTGACAGAAGGATCCCAGATTTGAGAGCAGACATCACTCAAGAATACTGCTTTTAATACTGCTTAGCTACTTTCATTGTAAATATAGTAATGCAGCTAAGGACAAGACCTGAGGCACATCCCACTTATTTGTCTCCTTACTCCAATTTTGCTTCATGTCATAGCAGTACAGCTAATGCGCCTTATAGCTCATGTGCCTCATGTGCCTTATGACAACAGCATCCTAACATAATGGGCTGCTCTGTGAAGAAGACCTCTATACCTTGTAAGCTTCTGCCCCAGTTGCCCTGAGTCCTATGGTATGCCCAACCCCCTTAACAATGCAAAGGAATTGGGTAACACATGCTTGTGGCAACATTGCTGGTTATCTCATCAATGCCCATCTCCATTCCCTTTTGCTCTGTCACTTTGTCACAAAGGATTGGCAAGCTAGGCATGGTCATCCCTGGTAACCTTTGATGGATTAGTCCTATGACTCTCTGCAGATACCAAATCTGTAGATTCTAAAGTCTGGATGTTATGTAGATAGCGAGCTGACTCCCAGACCCTGATGGCTGGTGTTTTTGTTCCCATTGAGACTTAACTGTTCACAGATATCAACAAACCCTTTCTTTTTTTTTTTTAACAAACCCTTTCTATGGCTAGGATTACAATCTCTTTTCAGTAGAAATCTGCCTATCTCATCCTTAACTCATAGCATTGCTTTTGTGCCAAAACATTTTTAAAGAGGAACATGTGAAATATAATAGACAAAGAAAAGACATAATTTGTTAATGATAAGGTTATTCCAGACTGGAATGATAATGATGAGAATATATTAGAAAATGAATGCTTGCAAAGAAAGAAAATATTAACTTGTCCTTTTACATGTCAAAGTGGTTCCAGGTACAGACAAGAGACCACGCAATTGCATACAGAGGACTCCAAGTGGAAGTGCTTAGACCAAAAAGGAGAAAGTAAAGTAAGGTCAAACGCCAACTTGGGCAGAGAAAAAATATATATAATTGAAAATACACCCAGGAATTAGGAGAAGAGGAATCCTGGAAGATGGATTATAATGTCTGAGGAAAGAGAGAATCCCTAACTATAGATAAATCTGTTGTTTCAATCCTTGTGTTCCCTGCACAGACTCTGAAAACATCCTATATGCTTCCTTTCAGATAGATATGCATCAACATTAGGCATGCAGGAAAACTAAAACAAGAACAAGCAAAAGAAAACAAAAGGGAGACTCCAGAATGTTGGGCAGAGAAAGGGGGCTTTGTTAAAAGAAAGTCAAGGGATGGTAGAGTTAAAGATGTGAAATATCTGTGTCCCTTCAGCCAAAAGTACAAAATCAATAGAGAAATCAATATCAGATTTCAGATGAGAAGAAACCATCTTTCAGCTAACCCATGACAAGCAAAGAAAGAAAATGCTTTCTCCTGCAAACTGCTAGCGCAGAAAAGCAGGGACTTCATCTTTTGGGAATGCTTGGCTTCAAGGCATCCCAAGAAAGCACCTACAGCTTCTCCCATTTTTAAAGACAAGAATCCACCAGCACAGATAACCCATAAGCAAGTAAAGCACAGCATAACTCCAACTCCCTTTGCTCCTTGCCTGCCCTCTCCTGAGGTCACATTATAGATCCTTCCCCTGGGTGAGCCTGAAAAATCTTCAAGATGGAAACAAACGTTAACCATAAAATCCCATATTCTTACCTTGCTTTGTTCTTAGTGGATCTCACTCAGCTGTAGGAAACAAGGAAAGAATGTTTGTGACCTTATTAAGTACCTTCATGAAAAGGAATAGGGTATTTTGCATGTCAGTCACTCTTCTGATCAGTGTGCCACTGTAATTACTAATTACAGTGGAGTCCTGCAGGTTATAGCCGGTATTTCTATTTTAGAAGGAAGAAATAGAATCAAGACCATAAACAACACCTTGTCACCCTAGACTTTCATTTAGCTACCCATAAACCACTCTTCATATGATGGCTCTGTTTTTATGAACAATCCAAGAATTTCAGGAAAAAAAAAAAAACATCTCTTTGCTACAGTCAGTTCAAATTACAAGTAGCAATTTGTCACCAATGAGTAATCACACAAGTATCTTTATGTACCTGTGTAATTAATAAAATAAAGGTTCTATGCAAATTCAAAGGATGACTTGTGCATATTTACACTGAAATACTTTTAGTTTATCAATGTCCTTAATGTCTTAGATGAAGTTAATGGTGGTAAAGTTACTATTAGGTCAATATTTGAATAGTGGATTTCCCCTGCTAACCTGCCCCCCCAAGAAGCTGATCACCTGCAGGAAAACTTTTATATTTTATTTCAGGGTAATTACTATGTTTCGAAAGAGGTTAAAAGCCAATGGGAATACTTTAAGCATAATCTTCGTCCAACTCAAAAGCACTCCAATTGAAGGCCTAGCTCACAGAAATTGCCATTAGAACAAATTTACAGTTTATAGAAGTAGGAAAGAACTCAACTCACACAGTGCAGATCTGTGCCATGACTCTGAATGTGCTGCCTGACATTCACTTGATGTGAAGATACTGATGAGAAAAAAATATAGTTGAGGATGTGTATAATAGCAAACATGTAGCTGGATGGAGTAATGAGATGTCAATACTTAGTTCCTGTGTGGTAATGAAATATATTTTGTCTACAGTGTCTCTGAGATACAGAAGTAGTATGGCATGAAGTTATCATTTGAAATAGAGCAAGCAGACATGTTCTTTCTAATACATCTTTATCAAACTCAAAGATACAAATATTTTCTTCATTGCTTTGTTTTGGGTATTTTTTTAGTTTTATTTTTTATTTAGGTCTATAATTAATTTCCAATTAGCTCAGTAAGAATATGTTTGTTTTTATATAGATTTCTTTTTTTTCCAACTACCTTTACTAAAAAGTATCAGTGGGCCAAATCAACATGTACACAGGAATTAAGGGGGAATCCCTTTCTTGTGCTGTAGACTGGCTCTTGGAAGTCCTATATGTTAGAGGCTTGGTCCCCATTTCAAGGGAACTTTACATACTGGCAAATCAAATACCCTGTCTCAAATAAGTAGAAGGTGAAGCTAATACTTGAGGTTCTTCTTTGACCTCTAAATGTATGCTGCAACATATGGGCATCCATACCTCACACACCTAGATGTACACACATGCACACAAAGATAAAAAACCAAAGGCAGCACATTTGTGGAACAACAGTGAACATTATCACATGCCTCCTGCTCCATCTCATTGCTCCCCTGGTTTATTCCAAACTCTCTTGTGCCAGTTAGATACGGGTGTCAACTCGATGGTTGAGAACTGAGCCCCGAGCAAGCCTTTGGGAGATTATCGGATTGATGTGGAAAGACTCAGCCCATGGCAGGTGGGACAATTCCCTGAGCAGATGGATAAGATAGAAAGAGCTAGTTCAGGATTTCAGCAGCCTGGCAAATGAGAACCAATGCCCTTCTCTCAACACTTACTGGAGTTCTGGTATGATCAGTTCCTTAGGTTTTTGGTGTTGATATGGACTCTCTCGCCATCAAAACAGACTGAAGCCAGAAATTGTAAACCAAGAATAAACCCTTCCCCCTCTAAATTTATATCAGCAGCAGAGTAATAGCTAGAACATTTCTCAATTCAGCATCTCCATCTTTCGATGTCTGTAAATTCAGACTCACCCTACATCTGTCCTTTGTCACCATGTGCTACTTTTTCTCTTCCCCCCTGTCTTGTTTGCCAGGTGCACATCTGCTAAATGAACCCTCTCGGTTAGGTCTGGGGATTTTCCCCACAAATGGCTCTAACAGAGCCCCAGTGTCCAGGGATCTACCTCTCTGGCATTAGTTTACATAGATATTTCCTGAATTTACTGAGTGACTTGAGTCTGACTCTGAAAAGCACATTCCATTCTCAATGGCAGATCGCCTGAAGGAGGGATGGATCTCTACTATTGGGTGAAGTTGTGCTATAGTTATACACATAATTAACCAAGAAGTCTATGCTTTTGGAGAATTTCCTCTTCTGTCTAATTCCCTGCACCTGCCCATCCAATATCCTTGTCACATGCATAAAGAAAAATTGCCAGGTTGTGACCTGTACTGTTTTATATAAAAAAGAATAAAATTATTTTGAATTGCTGAAACTTCTGTTGTTTTCAAGGTTCACTTTAAGATCACTTGTGGCTGGCTTGTGTAGGTCTGTATAATCTCTTCAAGATAGTTTATAACATAATCTGATTTGTTTATGGTGCTCATATAAAACTGCTTTAAATTATATAGTAAATTTGTCGTCACAAATGTCAAAAAGAATTTAACTGATTACTCTGAAAGCTTGTTCATCAGGGCCATGAAAATTTACCTTTATCAATACCAACTAGATGGTTAATCATTTCCATAGAAAATGCAAAGTCCCTAGGTATTTTTCCTAAGGTTGACACATATGGTTCTCTTAATCATCCACACTTGAAGTGTCAAATTATAACAAGTATTTTCATCCATTTTCTATCTTCATGCCCCACCCACATTCTTGTGCCAACCATTGAATCATTAAGTCATCTGTCTACACTTGCTGTGCCATCAGTCTCTTTTGTATGCAGGACAAAAACATGGATGCCATCATAGATGTTTTCCCTTGTCACCTCAGGTATCAACATCTCTCACCTTGCATACCTTTCAAAGCTGTAAATATTTATCTTCTCTGTCTTCTGGTTTAGTTCTTACTAATTTTTCATGTGTCATTTTGTGCATACATTTTGTTCATTTATTTTAAACAAAATTTTGTGCATACATAAGTGCATTCATATATTTGTGTTCACAGGGGTAGACCCAACATGTAGACCCAAAGGTACAGATGCATGTTCATATGTGTACATGAGTTAGTAGAGGCCCAAACTTAAAATCTGGCATCTTCCCTGATGTCTTTATTTATTAAATAAAATATTAAATTTTATTTATAATATTTATAATATGTATTTATAATAATTATAATAAAATATTTATAATATTAGAAATATTAAAATTTACTTATTTATTAAAATACAATATTTCAGATAAAGCTACAGCTCACAATTCAGACTTGCCAGCTTGCCCCAAGGGCCCCTGTCTCTTCCTCCCCAGTGCTAAATGCTGCAATTAACAAGGCTGCTATGTCTGCCCAGGTATTTTACCTAACTCTGGGGATCCAAATTCTGATCCTTATGCTTGTGCTGCAGTGCTTTATCCACTGAACTATCTCTCTAGTTTGTAATCTCACTAAAGTTTTGAGCAGTCTTCTTACTGGACTTGAGTTTGCTTTTATTTCTTTACCACTTAAATTTCTATGATTCTAACATTTACCATTTATCAGTTTATTCTGATACTTATTTGAAGAATGTTTCAAGTAACAATTCCCATAAGTACCCTTTAATAAAGATCCTAATATTATTTAAACTATACATGAGAAAATATGCACATGGAGAGGTTAAAGTATGTTCCCAAGATTGCAGAGCTAGAATAAGCCTCCAGAGCACACTTTGTTAACTAGCACATACATGATTTCTATTTTTCTATTTGTAGTTATTGCACAGAGCCAATCATTACCTTTCAGCTGCAGGATAAATTGCAAAGTCATGTAAGGCCCTGAGTGATATGCCTCATTCATCTCTCTTGCTTCTCTCTCTCCTTCTTTCTTGACCACTGTCTAGTCCACGCATTATAACTGATATATATACATGATTCTCCCTCAATTTCCCTGAAGCCTTCATGTCACTATTTATATGACTTTCATTGTTCTTCCTTTTCTTATACTGGTCATGTGTTCAGATTAAGTTCAGACATCATCTCTTCCATATATTCCTGTCTCAAATTTTCCTCTTGGTCTCATTTGCATCTCTGCAACCACATCCATGTCATCCTTTCTAAAATAGCTAAAATGCTTATCTATTTTCCATGTAGCACTGAGCTACAGAAAACAACAGCTGTACCAGCTATATAATGAGTTTTCACTGAAATTAACATTCTCTCTCTCTCTTTTTCTCTCGCTCTCTATGTGTACGTGTGTGCGTGTCATTCTGTGTTTGTGTTTGTGTTTGTGTGTGTGTATGTGCGTGTGTTCAAGCACACACACATGAAGATCAGAAGAAGATACCAAGTTCTACTTCTAGAGTTTTCTACCTCATTTCTTTGAGAAAGGGTTTCTCCCTCTGCCTGAAGCTCTCCATTTAGCTAGGCCAGCAAGATCCTGGGATCTACTTGTCTCTGTTTGGCCCCAACTCCTGCCCCTGTGCTGTCATTACATACATGAACAGCCATGTCTGTAATTATATGGGTGCTGGGGGTTTGAATTCAGTTCTTCTTATTTATAATACAATATAAAAGTATTCATTATACAGATAATGGTAATGAACATTAATGTATGTATTTCATTAATTTATTAATATTAATAACTGCTATTATAAAATGAAACTATAATGCAGGTTTTAATGTCACTGATGATAGATATTCCTTATTGAATCTGTCATGCATTAGATACCTTAATAGTATTTTGCATACCTTATCAACATATTAAAATATGCAATAGTGGTGAATAAATCAGAAAAAAATGAAGTATTCCATGCTATCAACCAATTAACAAGCAAAGGACCAGTGTGACATAAGAAGCCATGTTGATAACAGCAAGATATGTACTGACATACACCAACTCTTTTTTCATATTTTATTTATTTTCTAGGTTTACAAGCATATTATTTATCCTTTTTCCCTCCTTCCCCTCTCCCTCCCTTTTTCCCTTCCTTTTCTCCCTCCCCTCCTTTCATCAATCCGTCTCATTCCCTCTTACCTTTCTGTCTCCGTTTCCTCTGGATCCTCTGCTCTAGTGGAGTTTCAAGACTCTGTGGCAGACCAAGAGACCCTTCCTTGAGCAGATCCACTCATAGGATGTCCCCCTATCACACTGCAGTAAGTTCCTGGATATAGCAGCCCTGCATTGAGTGGAATGTCTTGTCCAGGAGTGGATTGCCTCATTTTAGGCTCTCACAATCTTGATGCCCCCTCTTCCTCAAGGTTGGTCTGATTCTGGGAGAAAATAGCAGGGTCATCAGTACTCTGCATTTTGGTTGACCATTATTGTCTATTTCACTGCTCTTCCACTGCATCCTGCCTGGGTATCGAAATCCTCTCCTATCCAAAGATAAAATGAGAAGTATTTAGATGGAAGTTTACTCTTGAGTGTTTGTGGCTAATATTGGGACATCTGATCCTTTCTACTGTCACTTTTTCCCCGTCCCCTGTTGTTCTATTGGTTTATAGTTCTGGGCAGGCGTTCTCTGTCATGGAAGGTGGGGGCGGGGTCTTACGGGTTATATGCAGATGGTTGGTTACCTGAGGCTAACCCCACTCCTGACTATCTATTGTTATCTTATTTCTGTTCTTCCCTCTCCTTTAAGCCTTATCTTATATGCAAGTCTTTTAAAAAATAGTTTACCTGTGTTCTTTTGTTTTTGCCCTTTTGGGATCTTCTTGTACCCACATCCCTCCCCCAGCTTGTGTTCCTTTACATGTATGGGTGTTGTAATGGTTTCTGTTTGATTCCATTGAACCAGTTCTTTAATGCTAAGATCCACTTATAAAGGAAAACATACAGCATTTGTTTTTCTGCTTCTGGGCATTTCACTCAGTATGATTTCTTCCAGTTCCATCCATTCATTAGTTTATCTTTCCTGACAACTGAATAGTATTCCATTGTATATATGTACCACATTTTCATTAACTATTCATGCACTGTTGAACATGTAGGTTGATTCTATTTCTTTACAATTGTGAAAAGGGATGCTATGAGCACAGTTGTACATGAATCTCTGATGCAGGATGGAATCCTCTTTGGTAGTATTCCCAGGAGTGGTATGGCTGGATAATACGGAATTTCAATTTTTAACTTTTTATGTACTTCCAAATTGATCTTTCAAGGGGTTTTATGAGTTTACAATCCCACCAGCAATGTATGAGGGTCCCCTTCTCCCCACATCCATGCCAGCATTTTCTGTTGTTTGTGTTTTGGATGATAACCATTCTGATTAGAGTGAGATGACATCTTGGGGTGGTTTTAATTTGCATTTCCCTAATGACTAGAAGGCAGAAGAATTTTAAGATGTTTATTACACATTTGGATTGTATCTTCTTAGAAGTGTCTTTTCACTTCTATAGTCCATTTCTAGTGCAATTGTTTACTTCATTTGTGTTTAATTTTTAAAGTTCTTTGTGTAGTCTGGTTATTTGTCTTCTATCAGATGTGTGGTTAGAGAATATATTCTCCCATTCTGTGGGTTGTCTTTTTGCTTAATTAACAGTCTCTTTTGTGGGAAAAGATCTTTTTAATTGTATATAATCCCATTTATTTGGAATGGGATTCATTGTCTGTGCATTTGGGTTCCTATTGAGGAAATTAAGGCCAAGGCCAATCAGTTCAAAGGTATTCCCTATTTTTTCTTCTAGTAATTTTATGATAAAGGCTATGGAGAGAATAAGATGGAGAGATACTTATCAACATAATAAAGGCCATACACAACAAGTTTATGGCACAAATCATCTTAAATGGTGAAAAACTGGAAGCATTCCCACTCAGATCAGGAACTAGACAAGGCTGCCCACTCTCACACTTCTATTCAACAATATACTTGAAGTCTTAGCTAGAGAGACATAAGACAAGAGTGGGAGATAAAAGTGATACAACTTGGAAAACAAAAAATTAAGTTATCCCTATTCACAGATGATCCTGAACCTCAAGGATCCTAAAGATTCTGCAAAGAAACTCCTAGAACCAATAAGTTCAGTATGATGGCAGAATACAAAATTAATGTTCAAAAATCAGTAGTTTTCTTATACATTGAGGATAAACAAAGCGAAGACCTGGAAGAAAGAGTACAATTCACCATTGCTCATAAAAACATGAAATACCTTGAAATAAACATAACAAAGAATGCGAAATATCTACAATTAAGACTTAAAACCATAAAAAAGAGATTACAGAAGACACCAGAAGATAGAAAGATCTTGCAAGTACCAAAAGCATTATACAGATTCAATGTAATAATAATAAAAATTCCAACCCAATTCTTCTCAGAAATTAATAAAGCAATCTCAAATTTTATATAGAAATATAAAAGACCCAAGGGAGCAAAAACAATCACATAACTGACCTTAAACTATACTATAAAGCCAAAGTAAAAAACGGCATAGTACTCACTCCAAAAATAAGAAGAAGAATAAACCAATAGATTAGAATTAAAGACTCAAGGGGCTGGAGAGGTGGCTCAGGGGTTAAGCCTCTGTCTTGCAGATGGAGGGTCCTGAATTCGGATCCTAGACCTCACGTATAGATGCCGGGCAGAAGCAGGGACGGCCTGCTTTTCTGCTCCTGGTAGGGCAGAGCCTGTGAGTCCCGGGGCAGAGTAAACAATGAGAAGATGGAGGCAGTTCATGGTGGTTCCCGAATTCGCCCCTGGTTCTACACACACACACACACACACACACACACACACACATACATACATACACACATGCGCACACACGCATACACGCACAATTGCATAAATAATAAATAATAATAAATTTAGAATTGAAGACTCAAATATAAACTCACTTACCTACAGTCAACTGATATTTGACATAGGTGCAAAAAAATCCATTGTAAAAAGGACAGCATCTTCAATAAATGGTGTTTGCAAAATTGGATATCCATATTCAGAAGATAGAAATTGGACACTTATTTGTCTCCCTGCATAAAAATCAACTCCAAACAGATCAAAGACCTCAATGTTAGACCATAGACTATAAAAAACAACTAATTCTTAAAGGAAACTTCATTCTCCCATTTCTCATTTGTAGAAAGATAAAGATAACGGCTGATTTGCCTATAATCTTGCATGTAGAAAATGTGGGGGGAGGGGTTCAAGTATGAACCCAAATACCATGTCCTTCAGTATTTCTGCTCTATCTTTAGTCATATTTAAGGCAGAGCAAGGCTTTTTACATTTTCAGCAATTTCAGAGCCCAAATTTCTTCAGTACAATAACTTCCTTATGTAGAACTTCAGAACCTCGGAATACTCTAGGGAAGCAAGGGATATTTCTAAATTTTAAGCAGATGATGGTTTTAAGGTCATATATGTAAACTGCAAAAGCATTTATACTCACTTTCTGTCAGTTATGATTCAGTCACTTAGGTATACCTGACTGTAAGAAGTCTAATTTGCTTTACCCTAGAGGCTATGCACATGTGGCCACTGTGTCCCATATATATCAGACGGTGGCAGAAAGAAGATAAGACTATTTCTACATTCAGTGCTCTGACCTGTGGACAGTTGAATGATTAATAGTCTGACATACAACACTGCATGCCCAGACCCTGAATTACATATCTGTGTATTCACAACCTGAAGACCTCTCACGGAACAGGATCCACGTGCACACCATGTGCACGGCCACCTTGGGTTGACTCAGTATGCTCACAATATGGATGGCTTCCTGTGTGTTCACAAACGCGACAGTCTATTGTGGGCTAGGGTTCCCAGGTCACCCACAACATACATGGCTTCCCTTAGGCTGGGGCTCTGTGTGCCCACAATGTGGACAGTCTTCTGTGGGCTGGAGCACCATGTTCTCACACCATGAACCTAGTCTCATAAAAGATGGACAAAACTGCTATTCTTCATCTTTATCATGTGTTCTGAACCATATGGGACTGGGAATACAATCATAATTATCCATATCCTTAATGTATTTTATTATTAATATATTTTCAATTGTCCAGTTTAAAAATTAGTACATAAAGGCAGGAGGTGGACATGCTAGGGACACATCCAGGGGATAAGGGAAGGTGATGGGGTGCCTATGATCAAAATAGATTGTCTACATGTATGACAATGTAAAAGAGTAAAAATAAAAACAAAATAATTAAAAAAACAACAAAAACATGTTAAATAGAAAGTTATCAGACACAAATACCCATTATGTTTAGGAAGACTAAACATTAATAAAAATGATTTATTAAAAAAGAAGTCCAGATATTCTGAATTATGGTTTGTTGATGATTTTTTTTTCAGTTTTGATGTTCCTGCAATGCCCTTGATTCCAACCTGATGGGTATTGGATGTCACCCCCTGGCCAGAGATAAAAACCTGTTAAATTAGAGTCTTATTATAAGAGTATATTCAAAGGTAGATGGAATAGAAGTAGGAGACCGCGGTGAGAGAGGGGTCAATCACCCATTTGCAAAATGGTTACCTTCTATCTGGCAGCCTATATGCCCTCCCCTTCTAGTAAGATCATACCCCATCAGTTAGAAATGATCAGGAAGGAAAGTCTGTGAACTTAATCAGATGTCTCATTACTTACCTGCAGTCCTTGATGGTGGCCTATTTTCTCTGCTGTAACTTGGTCCCCTCTGTTTCTGGTGGAGCCCTCCTTCCCCATCCCTCCTGTTTATAATCTTAACAATTACTATAGGTATTACAGAGATTTGTGTTTGAGTGTCTCTAAGTGAGTTTGGTACTAGGATCCACCTATTAGGGAGTACATATGGCGCTTAATTTTCCGTGTCTGGGATACTTCACTCAATATAATTGTTTCTAATTCCATCCATTTCCCGAAAAATTCCATTAAATCATCATTTTTGATGGCTGAGTAGTATTCCATTGTATAAATGTACCACATTTTCCTTATCCATTCGTCAACTGTCTCTATATCAACCACCTAGAATCAGGCCTGCCTAATCTCTCCCCATCCTGAAGCTCAAGGAAATTTGTGGAAGAGGGGGTGGTAAGATTGTAAGAGCACAAAGATGGCAGGAGTCATGATATGCAAGATACTCCACACAAGTTAGGGCCAAAGCAATTATAACAGGACTCTGCATGATCTGCGCAAGGACCAACATATCGTTTACCCCTCAAATTCTAGCATGGACTAAAGGCACTAGGATCCTTAGAAGCAAGGGATTAACAGTCACAATAGTGTTCCTATACTTAAGGGGAACACAAGAAAGAGTTCTAGGAAATGCCACTGAGTCCTTACACCTCATTAGAGAGGAGGACCCAGAGGAAAGTTTGATATACTCATTAAAGGATGCTTCAGAGATAGGGGGAAGGGGGACTGGGAGAAAGGGAGGGAGGGGGGAAAGAAAGTGACAAAGCGGGGAGGGAACAGGGAGGTCCAGGGAGGAGTGGAGGGAGGGAGGGAGAGGATAGGGGTTCCTATTATGTTTATATGAGCAGAAAAAAATAAAAATAAATAAAAAAGAAGTCAAATTTGATTCTGTACTCAAGAAACAGATGCAATGAATTTGGTAAGATATATCACAAGCATTCTTATCCACAAGCTATATCCCCAACAGTAAAACTATATTATCTGTTCTTTTACTTGAATTATATGTGTGTTTTGTGTGTCTTGTGTGTCTTTACATCAAATAATTCTGTGATGGAGAAATGGTAAGCAGATTCATGCTAGCAAGACTAGGTTCAAAGAGAAAAAGATAGTAGAAGCAATCTAATCAATACCTCTAGATTATCCATTGCTGAGCACTGGCATTTGTCAGGAAAACTACTCAGTTTTGAGGAAGATGAGACACAACTAAGAGAGCTGTACATTGGGTTTGTATCTGAAAATATTATAAGCAAAGAAGAAATAGGCACTTCAATATACCTGTTGAAATTTGCTAAGGAGACACAGAAATAAAAGGACTCTACTTAGCACTGAAGTACAAATCAGAAAACAATCTAAGCAGTTACAAACTTGTTCTCATCTTAGTGCCTGCCATACAATAGGCTTTCGATTAGAAAAGAAAGGAGGAAAAAAGGGAGGGAAAGAAAGAAGAGAGGGAGGAAGGGAAGGGAGGGAGGGAGGAAGGGAGGGAGGGAGGAAGGAAAGGGAGGGAGGGAGGGAGGGAAGGGAGGGAGGGAAGGGAGGGAGGGAGGAAGAAAGGGAGGGAAGGAGGGAGGGAAGGACGGAAGAAAGGAAGGGAGGAAGGAAGGAAGGGAGGGAGGAAGGAAGGAAGGGGGGAAGGAAGGGAGGGAGGAATGGAGGGAGGGAGGGAGGAAGGAAGGGAGGAAGGAAGGAAGGGAGGAAGGGAGGAAGGAAGGAAAGGAGAGAGCACAGATGAAAAGATTTGTGGATAGATTTATGGGTGATTTGATGGATGGATATTGCAATAGACTCAGTTATCAACTTGCAGTTTCAGGCTATTAGGGTTACACTGTGAAGAATTGATGGTTAGAACAAACCCTTGAACAAGACTGTGGGTGATTGTTTAATTGATATGGAAGACCCAGCCCATATTGTGTGGTGCTTTCCAGTGGTGGACCCAATAAAAAGAAGAGCAAGGAGAAGGGACTTTCTCCTCCCTCACCTTGTATGTACTAGTTTTCTGAATGCACTGCTGCTGTGTTAACTGCCTTCTCCATTGCTGCTGCCACTGCTGCTGCTATTCTTGGCTGACTTCAGAGCTCAGCCCTTTTGGCCTTGTCACTCTTCTTACTACTGTTGGAGCCTAGTCTCTTGGACCTTGCCTCTGTTCCTCACTGAGTCAGAGTTCATCGATGACACTGGAGCCTAAGCTCTTCAGACCTCTAGCATGACTGAGGTTTGAGACTTTCCTGAGGTCCTTTAGTCCCATGAGACCTCAAGGACTAAGCAGTTACAGATGGCTACTGATAGAGAACACTAGTTTTATTTGTGAGGTAATTTAAAAAATATAGATAGATAGATAGATAGATAGATAGATAGATAGATAGATAGATAGATGATAGATCCATTTTGTTTCTTTAGAGCACCCTGACTAATACAGGTAAGTAGATGACTGAATGAATGGATTAGATGAATGGATAAAAGGAAGGATGGATAGATGGACAGATGTATGGATGGACAAATGGTTAGATTTATGATGATTTGATAGATGGTAGGTGGATGGGCTATTGGATGGATGGATATAGATAGATTGTTAGATGGGTTAATTGACAAGAGTTCAAGCAACTGAACAAAATGATTATTTTATTTATGGTTATTAAAATTACTGCTATGTTGTGAGGTTAGACAGAATAGCATATTCTGAGACTGAAAAAGGTCTTAAGAGTTAAAAGAACGATCCCCAAGTCAAAGTGCAAATCCATGAGAAACAACACCCAAGAAAGCAAATCTCCCACTGAAGGAATTAATCCCATAATAATAGACTCCAACCAGAACAAACCCATGGAGTATAGCCAAGAAATCCTGACCCAGGATAATGACTTTCAAAACATGATCATTACCATGTTCAATACTATGAAAGAGGAAATCCGGGAGGAATTAAATAATCGAATCAATCACTTTGAAGAGGAACACAACAGACACTTGGAGGAGTTGAGAAAAACAGTTCAAGAAACAAAAACTGGCATAGAGCAGTTAAAGCAGACTCAAGCAGAGTTTAAAACTGAGCTAAAAGACAAGTTATCTTCAACCTAGAACTCAACAGAAAGTCTTATCAACAGAACTAATGAGGCAGAAAATAGAATTTCAGACCTTGAAGACAAAGTAGAAGTATTAACCAGCTCAATGGAAGAGGTTGCTAAAGCCAAAAAGATACTTGAGAGAAATATTCAAGTGTTGTGGAACACCCTGAAGAAGCCTAACATGCGTATTCATGGAATACCAGAGCAAGAATCTCAAAATACCACACCTGAGGAAATCTTTCAAATTATCATCAAGGAAAACTTTCCTCATCTAAAAAAAAGAGAGGCATCCATATACAAGAAGCATTCCTCACCCCAAACACATATGACCAAAATAGAAACTCACTACGGCAAATACTAGTGAAAACACTCCACATTCAAGATAAAGAAATGGTGCAGAGAGCTTCAAGGGAAAAAAAAAACAAGTCACTTTTAAAGGTAAACCTATTAAAATAACAAATGACTTCTCAATGGAAACAGTAAAGCAAGAAGAGCTTGGAGAGACATACTTCAAATATTGAATGAGCAAAAATGTCACCCCAGGTTGATATAACCCACAAAACTATCAGTCATGATGGAGGGAGAAAGAAAAATCTTCCAGCACAAAGACAACTTGAAGGGATACATGTCCACCAAACCAGGCCTTCAAAAAATGCTAGAAATGATACTCAAGCTTGAAGAAAAAAACAGGCATATCCAGGAGAACAGAAAGGACGTATAATACTACCAAAACCTTAAAGTAAAACAATACACTTACAAAAGCCACTAAACATAATAAATGTCCAGAATTAAAAATAGTTTCTACGTTATAACATCAAATGTTAATGGAATTAACTCACAGATCAAGAGACCCAGATTACAAACTTGGATTAAAAATCACAATCCATCAATCTGCTGCCTGCAGGAAACCCATCTCACCACAAAAGATAGGAACATCCTAAAAATAAAAGGCTGGTCAACAATTCTACAAGCTAATGGAACCAGAAAACAGGCAAGGGTAGCCATTATGCTATCGGACAAAGTGGACTTCAAAGAAAAAAAAACCATAAGAGACACAGATGGATACTACATTTTAGTCACAGGTACAATTCACCAGGAAGACTTCACAATACTGAACATATATGCACCCAATACAGGCCCTTACCACATTCATTAAGCAAATCCTACAATGTCTACAGTGAGAAATCAATCCCAAAATTATAATTCTTGGGGATTTCAACACCGCCCTCTCAATATGGGATAGATCAACAAGAAAAAAAACTTAACAGAGACACTTATGGAGCTTAATGAAACCCTTACTGAAATGGACCTTCCAGATCTCTATAAAACTTTTCATCCACGGACCAAAGAATACACATTTTTCTCAGCAGCACATGGAACTTTTTCCAAAATAGATCACATATTAGGCCACAAAACGAATCTACACATATACAAAAAAGTTGAAATTCTAACCTGTGCCCTGTCAGACCACCACGGCCTAAAGCTGGACATCCACAACACATCAAACAAGAGAAAATACACTAACTCCTGGAAACTTAACACTATGATGCTGAATGAGAACTGGATTCAGGAAGAAATTAAAAAGGAAATTCAAGATTTCCTGAAAGTGAATGATAACGAAAATACAACTTACCAAAATCTCTGGGACACAATCAAAGCTGTTCTAAGAGATACGTTCATAGCTCTTAATGCCTACATCAAAAAAATGGAAACATCAGAAATAAACAACTTAACAATGCAGCTTAAAGCATTAGGAAAACTAGAGCAATCTGATCCCAAAAGTAGTAGAAGAAAGGAGATTAGCAAAATAAGGGGAGAAATATCTGAAATTGAGATTAAGAAAACGATAGAAAAAATCAACCAGTCAAAAAGCTGGTTCTTTGAAAAAATCAATAAGATTGATACACCCCTAGCTAAATTAACCAAAAGCAAGAGAGAGAAAACCCAAGTTAACAAAATTAGAAATGAACATGGAGTTATCACTACGGATACCCAAGAAATCCAGAGAATTATAAAATCATATTTCAAAACTTGTACTCTGTGAAGTTTGACAACACAACAGAGATGGATGAATTTCTAAGTAAACACAACCTACCTAAATTGAATCAGGAAGTTGTGAATTATTTAAATAGTCCTATAACATACAAGGAAATTGAAGAAGTAATCTCAAATCTTCCCACCAAAAAATGTCCTGGGCCAGATGGATTCAGCACAGAATTCTACCAGACATTTAAGGAGTTAATAACACCAATACTCCTTAAACTATTCCATCAAATAGCAAAGGAAGGAACACTACCAAATTCCTTCTATGAAGCTAATATAGTCTTAATCCCAAAATCTAATAAAGATTCACTTAAAAAAGAAAACTATAGGCCGATCTCTCTGATGAACACAGATGCAAAGATTCTCGACAAAGGCTTAGCAAATCAGATTCAAAAACATATCAGAAAGATCATTCACAGGGACCAAGTAGGCTTCATCCCCGGCACACAAGGTTGGTTCAACATATGCAAATCAATAAACGTAATTCATCATGTAAACCAGTCCAAAGTCCAAGACCACATGATACTCTCGATAGATGCAGAAAAAGCCTTTGACAAAATCCAACAGCCTTTTATGATCAAAACGCTAGAGACTGTAGGAATGAAAGGAACCTTTATCAATATAATAAAAGCTGTATACAACAAGCCCACAGCAAGGATTATGCTCAATGGGGAACAATTGGAAGCATTCCCACTTCGATCAGGAACTAAACAAGGCTATCCACTCTCACCACTTCTATTCAATATTGTACTTGAAGTCTTAGCTGAAGCCATAAGACAAGAAAGGGACATAAGAGGGATTCAAATCGGCAAGGAAGAAGTCAAGCTATCCCTATTTGCAGATGACATGATCCTATATCTGAGTGATCCCAAAAACTCCACCAGGAAGCTCCTGGAACTAATTGAGAAGTTCAGCAGGGTGGCAGGATACAAAATAAATGTGCAAAAATCAGAGGCCTTCCTATATGCCCAGAATGAAAGAAGCGAAAAAGCCTTGAGAGAAACAATCCCATTTACTATAGCCCCTAAAAAAATGAAATACCTTGGTATATACCTAACCAAGCAAGTAAAAGACCTTTACAATGAAAACTTTAAAACCCTAAAGAAAGAAATAGCAGAAGACACCAGAAGGTGGAAAGACCTCCCATGTTCCTGGATTGGTAGAATCAACATCGTAAAAATGACCATCCTACCAAAGGCAATATACAAATTCAATGCTATACCAATTAAAATCCCAAAGCAATTCTTTAAAGAAGTTGACCAAATAATCTCAAAATTCATATGGCGGCACAAAAGACCCAGGATAGCAAAAACAATCCTGAGTAACAAAAACACTACTGGAGGTATTACCATACCAAACCTTAGTCTATACTACAAATCCATAGTTATAAAAACTGCCTGGTACTGGCTCCAAAATAGACACACAGATCAATGGATAAGGCTTGAAGACCCAGATATAAGCCCACAAAATTACAGCCATTTGGTCTTTGACAAAGGGGCCCAAAGAATCCAATGGAAAAAGAACAGCATCTTCAACAAATGGTGCTGACAAAACTGGATCTTCACATGCAGAACATTAAAGCTGGACCCGCACTTGTCACCATGTACAAGACTTAATTACAAATGGATCAAGGACCTTGATTTAAGGCCAGAGACTTTAAAAACCATAGTTGAAAGGGTAGGGACCCCCCTCGAGCTGATTGGGCTAGGCCAACATTTCCTAAACAGACATCCAATGGCACAGTCACTGCTACCAACTCTCAACAGTTGGGATCTTGTGAAATTAAAGAGCTTCTGTTCAGATAAAGAGATTGTAACATGAGCTCAAAGGCAACCCACATAATGGGAGAAAATCTTCACTAACCACATATCTGACAAAGCTCTACTGTCCAGAGTGCACAAAGAACTTAGAAAACTGAACTCCAAGGAAAACAATGGCCCAATTAAAAAATGGGCCCTGGAACTTAAAAGAAACTTTACCAGGGATGAAATTAAAATGTCTAACAAATATCTGAAAAAATACTCCACTTCCTTAGCCATCAGGGAAATGCAAATCAAAACTTCCCTGAGATATCATCTCACCCCGGTCAGGATGGCAAAAATCCACAATACAAACAACGACAAGTGCTGGACAGGATGTACAGAGAAGGGAACTCTCCTACATTGTTGGTGGGAATGCAGGCTCATACAGCCACTCTGGCGAGCCGTCTGGGGATTCTTAAAGAAATTAAAGATTGAAATGCCATATGACCCTGCTATCCCACTTTTGGGAATAACCCCCCATGCAGCAGAGGTTCGCCTCGATAGCACAAGCTCGACCATGTTCATAGCAGCACTGTTTACAATAGCAAAGTCATGGAATCAACCTAAATGTCCAACAGTTGACGAGTGGATAAGGAAACGGTGGTACATCTATACAATGGAGTACTACTCAGCCATCAAAAATGATGAATTACTGGAATTTGCTGAGAAATGGATGTCATTAGAAACAATTATATTAAGTGAAGTATCCCAAACCCAGAAAATTAAGCGCCGTATGTACTCCATAATAGGTGGCTCCTAGTACCAAACTCACCCAGCCCACATTGAGACACTCAAAAGTAAACCTATGTAACACAGTAATTGCAAGGATTATAATCAAGAGAGATGGGGTCGGAGGGCCACACCAGAAACGAGGAGAGAGGGGGCCATGTTACAGCAGAGAAAATAGGCCTCCATCAAGGTCTGCAAGTAAGTAATGAGAAACCTGGTTAAGTTCACAGACGTTCTTTCCTGATCTCACCAGAAGGGGAGGGCATATAGTCTAGCAGATAAAAAGTAATCATTTTGCAAATGGGTGATGGACCCCTCCCTCACTGAGTTTTCCTACTTTTATTACATCTACCCTTGAATGTGCTATTATAACAAGACTCCAGTTTAACAGCTTTTTGTCTCTGGCCAGGGGGTGACATACAGTGCCCAGCAGGATGGAGTGAAGGGCATTGCAGAAGCAGGAAAACTGCAAAAGAAAATCAACAAACCACAATCCAAAACTTCAGAGACTCTGTATCAATCACATAGAACTAGGCCAGCCTAATATCTCCCCATCCTGGAGCTCAGGGACATTTACGGAAGAGGGGGGCGGTAAGATTGTAAGAGCAAAAGGATGGGAAGAGCAACGATTTGCAAGATTCTCAACAATAGTTGGGGCCAAAGCAATCATAATGGGACTTTTCATGCCCTGCGCAATGTCCAGTGCACTGTTGCCCTCATAAAGTCTAGCATCTGTTAAGGGCACCGAGATCCCTGGAGGCAAGGGATTGACAGCCATAGTAGTGCTCCTATGCTTAAGGGGAAAAAGAGAAAGGGCTTATGGAAATGCCACTGGGTCCTTATATGTCATCGGAGAGGAGGACCCAGTGGAGAGTCAGGCGTACACAATAAAGGACTCTCTGGGAATTGGGGGGAGGCACTGGGGGATGGGGAGGGAGAGGAGGGGGAGGAGGAGGTTCGGGGGGAGGAGGGGGGAGGGAGGGAACTGGTAAAAAATTTTAAAATGTATAATTACATTTTTAATAAAAAAAATATCAAAAAGATTATCCATGGGGATCAAGTAGGCTTTATCCTAGGCACACAAGGTTGGTTCAACATATGCAAATCAATAAATATAATTCACCAAATAAACCAGTCCAAAGTTCAAGACCACATGATACTCTCGATAGATGCAAAAGGGCTTTTGACAAGATCCAACAGCCCTTTATGATCAAAACTCTAGAGAAGGCTGGAATGGAAGGAACCTTTATCAATATAATAAGGATTATACTCAATGGGGAAAAACCTGAAGCACTCCCACTTCGATCAAGAACTAGACAAGGCTGTCCACTCTCACCACTTGTATTCAATATTGTACTTGAAGTTATAGCTGAAGCCATAAGACAAGAAAGGGACATAAAAGGGATTCAAATCAGCAATGAAAAAGTCAAGTTATCTCTATTTGCAGATGGCATGATCTTATTCCTGACTATAAACTCAAAAACTCCACCAGGAAGCTCCTGGAACTAATACAGAAGTTCAGCAGGGTGGATACAAAATAAATGTCCAAAAATCAGTGGCCTTCCTATATGCCCAGAATGAAAGAAGTGAAAAAGCCCTGAGAGAAACAATCCCATTTACTATAGCCCCTAAAAAAATGAAATACCACTCATCAACTGTTGGACATTTGGGCTGATTCCATGACTTTGCTATTGTAAACAGTGCTGCTATAAACATGGTCGTGCTTGGAGGGAGGGAGAGGACAGGGGTTCCTATTATATTTGTATGAGCAGAGAAAAAAAATGAAATACCTAGGTATAAACCTAACAAAGGAAGTAAGAGACCTTTACAATGAAAACTTTAAAACCCTAAAGAAAGAAATTGCAGAAGACACCAGAAGGTGGAAAGACCTCCCATATTCCTGGATTGGCAGAATCAACATCATTAAAAATGACCATCTTACCAAAGGCAATATACAGAATCAATGCTACACTAATAAAATCCCAAAGCAATTCTTTAAAGTTGACCAAACAATCTCAAAATTCATATGGCGGCACAAAAGACCCAGGATAGCAAAAACAATCCTGAGTAACAAAAACACTGCTGGAGATATCACCATACCAAACCTTAGTCTATATTACAAATCCATAGTTGTAAAAACTGCCTGGTACTGGCTCCAAAATAGACACACAGATCAATGGATAAGGGTTGAAGACCCAGATATAAGTCCACACAACAACAGCCATTTGATCTTTGACAAAGGGGCCCAAAAAATCCAATGGAAAAAGAATATCTTCAACATATGGTGCTGGCAAAACTGGATCTCCACATGCAGAAGATTAAAGCTGGACCCGTACTTGTCACCATGTACAAGACTTAATTACAAATGGATCAAGGACCTCGATATAAGGCCAGAGACTATAAAATCCATAGTTGAAAGGATAGGGAACTCCCTTGAGCTGATTGGGCTAGGCCAACAGTTCCTAAACATACATACAATAGCACAGTCACTACAACCACCACACAACAGATGAGATCTTATGAAATTAAAGAGCTTCTGTTCAGATAAAGAGATTGTCACATGAGCTCAAAGGCAACCCACAGAATGGGAGAAAATCTTCACTAACCACATATCTGATAGAGCTCTATTATCCAGAGTGCACAAAGAACTTCGAAAAATAAACACCAAGGAAACAAATGGCCCAATTAAAAAATGGGCCTTGGAACTTAAAAGAAACTTTACCAAGGATGAAATTAAAATATCTAATAAATATCTTTAAAAATGCTCCACATCCTTATCCATCAGGGAAATGCAAATCAAAACATCCCTGATATATCATCTCACCTATGTCAAGATGGTAAAAAAAAAAAACAACACCAAGTGCTGGACAGGATGTACAGAGAAGGGAACTCTCCTACATTGCTGGTGGGAGTGCATGCTCATACAACCACTCAGCCGAGCCATCTGGAGATTCTTAAAGAAGTTAAAGATTGAAATGCCATATGACCCTGCTATTCCACTTTTGGGAATAACCCCCCATACAGCAAAAATTCACCTTGATAGCACAAGCACGACCATGTTCATAGCAGCACTGTTTACAATACCAAAGTCATGGAATCAATCCAAATGTCCAACAGTTGACGAGTGGATAAGGAAAATGTGGTACATTTATTTATTTTTTAAACATTTTTTATTATCTCTGTTCATACAAACTTAATAGGTACCCCGGTTCCCTCCCTCCCTCCTCCTTCCCTTCCCCCCATCCCTCTGCTCACCCTTCCCTCACCCGTCCCTTCCCACCCCCAGTGCCTCCCCTCCCCCAATCCCCGGAGAATCCTTTAATGTGCATGCCAGACTTTCCTCTGGGCCCTCCTCTTCGATGATGTACAAGAACCCAGCGGCATTTCCCTGAATCCTTTCCTTTGTTCTCCTTAAGCATAGGAACACTATTTGTCAATCCCTTGCCTCCAAGGATCTTGGTGCTTTTAGCAAATGCTAGACTTTGTGAGGTCAATAGTATGTTGGACATTGTGCAGGGCATGCAAAGTCCAATTATGATTGCTTTGGCCCTAACTTGTGTGGAGTATCTTGCATATCATTGCTCCTCCCATCCTTGTGCTCTTACACTCCTCTTCCGCAAATTTCCCTGAGCTTCAGAATGGGGAGAGATTAAGCTGGCCTAGTTCTAGGTGGTTGATATAGAGTCTCTGACGTTCTGGATTATGGGTTGTTGATTTTCTTTTGCGGTTTTGCTGCTCCTGCAATGCCCTTCACTCCATCCTGATGGGTATTGGATGTCACCCCCTGGCCAGAGATAAAAAGCTGTTAAACTAGAGTCTTGTTATAAGAGTATATTCAAAGGTAGATGTAATAAAAGTAGGAAACCACAGTGAGGGAGGGGTCAATCACCCATTTGCAAAATGGTTACTTATTATCTGCCAGACTATATGCCCTCCCCTTCTGGTGAGATCACACCCCCTCAGTAGTAAATGATCAGGAACGAAAAGTCTGTGAACTTAACCAGATGTCTCATTGCTTACTTGCAGTCTTTGATAGAGGCCTATTTTCTCTGCTGTAACATGGTCCCCTCTCTCCTTGTTTCTGGTGTGGCCCTCCTACCCCATCCCTCCTGTTCATACTCCTTGCAATTACTGTATTACAGAGATTTATTGTCGAGTGTCTCAATGTGGGCTGCGTGGATTTGGTACTAGGAGCCACCTATTAGGGAGTACATACTGCGCTTAATTTTCTGGGTGTGGGATACTTCACTCAATATAATTGTTTCTAATGACATCCATTTCCCGGCAAATTCCAGTAATTCATCATTTTTAATGGCTGAGTAGTACTCCATTGTATAGATGTAGGAAAATGTGGTACATTTATACAATGGAATACTACTCAGCCATCAAAAAATGTTGAATTAATGCAATTTGCTGGGAAATGTATGGAATAAGAAACAATTATTGAGTGAAGTATCCCAGACACGGAAAATTAAGTGCCATATGTACTCCCTAATATGTGGATCCTACTACCAAACCCACTTAGAGACACTCAAAAACAAATCTCTGTAATACCTACAGTAATTGTAAAGATTATAAACAGGAGGGATGGGGAAGGAGGGCCCCACCAGAAACAAGGAGAGAGGGGACCATGTTACAGCAGAGAAAATTTGCCACCATCAAGGACTGCAAGGAGTGACATCCAATACCCATCAGTATGGAGCCAAAGGCATTGCAGGAGCAACAAAACCGAAAAAAAAATCAACAAACCATAATTCAGAACATCAGAGACTCTATATCAACCACCTGAAACTGGACCAGCCTAATCTTTCCCCATCCTGAAGCTCAGGGAAATTTGTGGAAGGGGGTGATAAGATTATAAGAGCACAAGGATGGAAAGAGTAATGATATGTAAGATCCTCAACACAAGTTAGGGCTGAAGCAATGATAATTGGACTTTGCATAACCTGCCCTACGTCCAACACATTATTGACCCCACAAAGTCTAGCATGGACTAAAGGCACTAGGATCCTGGAAGCTAGGGACTGACAGTCACAGTAGTGTTCCTAAGCTTAAAGGGAACACAGAAAAGGGTTCTGGGAAATGCCCCTGGGTCCTTGCATCTGCTTGGAGAGGAGGACCCAGAGGAGAGTTTAGCATGCACAGTAAAGGATGCTCCGGGGATTGGGGGGGAGGGAGACACTGGGGGATGGGGAAGGAGGGCAGAGGGGATGGGGGAGCAGGAGGGTCGGGGGGAGGTGGAGGGAGGGAGGGGACCGGTGTACCTGTTAAGTTTGTATGAGCAGAAATAATAATAATAATAATAAAATAAAAATTTAAAATTTAAAAAAATTAAAAAAGGATTGTTAGCTACAATGTGAAAAGTAAGAGAAGATAAGTAAGTCAGCTGCTAGGGGATTACAAAGGAAACCACAACAGTAAAAAATTGAACAGTTGAGTCAGGATTAAGGACAAAAGGATGGAAAGGTGTGTGCGGCTCTGCGTGCTTTCATGGTTATAGAACTTAAAGCTTGGTGTTTATTTGGATTCAGGTAACAAGGGTGTTGAGTATTACAAGGATTTCATAGCTGGAAAGTTGGGTGAACGATTATGTCTCTTTAGACATAATCCTTAGACATGTCCTTACCTTAGAATGAACAACTGAGCAACATCAGTCTATGAAGGAGAGTGATTGTCATCCTTTTTAAGAATTACATTTTGAGGTACCTCAGTGATATGCAAGAATAAATAATTCTGAAATGTGGAAAAGTAGATTTAGCTAAAGATGTTATACTACAAAAATGACCAAGTACCCCATTACCCAAAGAGAAAAATGAAAAGGAAGGAATATTTTACAAAACAAAGGACTGTTTCTCCAGAGATCCCACGCAGTTGACAAGTTATATGACACCCTATATGATACTTTACAAAGTGCTTACACTGTCTCATTTGACGCCAAGCAAATCCTTTAGGGAATAACATGCTATTATTCTCACATCATAGATTAGAACACTGAGGTTCAGTTTAGCTAGGAGACTTGCCAAATGCTGCCCTGTTAATGAGTTGTGGAGCCAAGTCCAGGTCATAATTCTCAGACTTCAATAGAGTCTCTTTTCAACCAAATTGTGACTGTTACTTGGCATAAATGGCAAGTTAGAAAGAGCACGAATTCTGACTTTACTGTGATGTTAAATTAGTAAATGAGCTCCAAATATATATTAGAATGTTAGGGTATTGGAACCATCTATATTAGTACTAGAGACACATGCCTAGGTTTTTTACCTTATCCAGTATCAAAAAACTGAAAACGTTCTTCAGCAAAGGGATATTTCAAATATCAGGTCAGGTTGGAAAAGAGCCAGAATCACCAACCTTCCAGGCTCTGTGACATGAAAGCCTTCAGATCTTTTCCAACAAAGCCCATTAGAAGGGTCTTGAGCCCTTGAGGCTGAAAACAAACGTGACATTCTGCTGCATTCAATAATTATTTGCTTCTGAGCATTTGGTTGCCATTATTCCCTATGGCCCTTTTGTAGGATTTGCGTTGAAATTTCCCATATTGACAGGCCCAAATGAATTCATTGTAAATTCTTTTGATGGATGATTAATACCTTTCTGAATAAAATTCAACATGATCGGAAAGGCATGGAGGAAAAATAAAAGTGTTGCATTCAATTCATATTTTTTCCACACAAAATTAGAAATACAAAATTACCGAAGCAGGAGCAATTCAGTCAGAAAATGAATAAAGCAGAAGGATTTGGTTACCTAACTTGTTTCATTCAGAAATGTAATTGTGCATCAGCTGCAATGCTGTGATGTCTGAAAGTAGATTATAAAGTATTATATGGTCAACCAGAAATTTTAAGTTGTTTATCTTATAATTAATAATGAAATATGTCCTTATAAATAGCCAATCAACTAAATATTACAAAATTGATGGAGAAACTTAGCTCCATCGGATACTTTCTCTCTTCCTATACTTGACAATAACAAGATGCTGGGTCAGTGAGCTTTTGCTGCTTAACGACCTTTGCTGAGACATAGGATCTTTATGCAAATAGAGTTTGCCTTAAAACTCTGCAGATCTTTGTTACTTACTTATCTATGCCTGTGTGGCTGGCCTTTCTTTCATGGGTCTGTGCTTAGCTAGTTGGTCTGCTGGTGGTTTTATGTGACCTAAAAATCTTTCCTCCCATATCTAGCAATCATCACACAATTATGCGTGAAATTGGGGAATGTGTTAGCCAGACTTTATTACTATAACAAAAGCCATAAAGGTTAACTTATGAGGAAAAACGTTTTATTTTATCTCGCGTGTTCGTGTATTTTGGTCTATGTGTAGCACTTCTGCCTTTGGACCTTTGCCAAGGCAGTATATAGCATGGCAGGGAGCACATGGCAGTGAAGGCTGCTCACTTCGTAGCAGCCAAAAAGCAAAGATATAAAAAAAGGAAGGATCTAGTTCCTCTTTGAGAGTACATCCCTAAAAACTTTTTGTCTAAAAAGATCCACGTCGTAAAAGTTCCTCTTAGTAATACCATAGTCTGGGAACCATGCCTGCAACACGTATACTCTTTGAGGGAATTTTGGTTCTAAACTATTATATTGGGTTGCATGCTGCCCATCTTCTAGTAGAATAAATTAGACCTGTGCTTTTCCACTTCCGTGTTTTATGCCTATTTGCTTCATTGAGTAGAACAAACACAAGAAAATCCAGCTTCAATGAGTAGAAAAGGAGTTGTTACTTTCTTGATAAAAGTGCAAAGATAAAGGAGATACAGGTACCCTTGGTGAGAATGAACTTGTGGTCATTTCTCCAACTTACTAGAAAGGCACAACCTAATACAATATCCTACCTAAAAAGAATCTAAATATACCTTAACAAGGCTCAGCAACCGAATTCACCATATACTGGAATGCACATATTGAGACATAATTCATCAAGTTCCTTAGATATCTATCATGATGTACAAGGGGTTAAGAATTCGTTTTCTTTGTCTTATAGAATGGGGACCTCTACTGCTTCCTGGTGAGGAATAATCTGAATGTCCAGTGGATTTCAGAAAAGAAAGAGAACCCACATATTCCAGAAAAAACTGAACATTTCCTCTCCTTCCTCTTCTATTTTCCTTTTTTTCTTACTAATTACCTACAATATGGTCCCTCCCTCCTATCCCCCTGAGACAGGACTCGCTCTCCATCCCAGGTAAGCTCCACCAGCACCCAGGTCATGGCTCGTCCCAGCTGCTCCTACCTACAATATGAAAAACATGATAATGTTTGAAAAACAAAAAGTGTTACTGTTAACTGGAACAAGAAGGAAAAAAATACATCACTAGGGAAGAAGAGATTTTGAATCTTTAGCTAGAAAGACACAGTACACAAAACAGCTCTCTAAATACCTATTATTATACCCATAGATTGGAAGAGCATTCAACACTCAACTTAGAAACCTTCTTCTACATCAGAGGGTGTCTATTACTGAAAAGCATAACTTGCTAAAGGCAGAAAAAAAGGGTCTGCTGACTGCTTGTCCCTAAACCGTATATATAAACCTCACCCACCCCTAAGCAGCCAAGTGAACATCCTAGAAGATGGAGTGACAAGACTATAAGAGCCTGAAGTGAGAAGGTTATCTCGCAGACAGTGGGAAGGTTATCTCATGGCAGATATATATATCCTTATACAAGAATTATACAGATGTCTTATCAACATCTCACTCTAACATCAGAAAGATCCTTTTTTGGGGAGGAGACCTCAGGACCTGCTGCAGGGAGATTCCCTAGGCTCTGGGACACCAGCAGTCATTAGCAAATTGGATTTCCTTTCTGGGGCCTGGTGTCCACAGGCAACACAATCCCTGGGAACAGAGCACCAACACCTTGCAAATAAGGATCTTAAAGCTCCTTCCATTGAATAGAAGGGAATCTTCACATCCAGCCCTAAGATAAGTAACCATTTTTACTTCCCCTCTCATCAAAGTTGACAGTCACCTCTCCTTCAGACCTCTGTACAGCACACACAAAATACTCCCATAATACTTTAAGCTCTAACCCCTGACTACTAAACCCACTCTATTTATTAAAATAAAGCTAACCTAATACTTAACCCAATCCACATATAACAACATTCAGAACCCAATCCCAAATATCCAGGAAAATCTGGACCTAAATTCTGTCACCTCCAGAACCAGAGTAGAGCTCTCATACTTTTTTTGTAGCATATTGTCTTACACATGAAATAATAGCAAGGAACCATAGACTGAGACCTTAAACACTTAGGTAAACAGTAGGAATAATAATCCAAGTGCAGCAATTCTTTTTGACTCATAAGAGTTATAAACACACACTGAGAAAGGTTCTAGAAATCAAACACAAAATGACCAAGTCACACCATAAATCAACTAGAAACAACAAAAACAATGACAACTCCCCACGGAAAAATGTTGACTCCACAACAATGGATCCCTGCTAGAATAACCCCTCAGATACTAGTCAAGTATTCAATAAGCAAGACAAAGATTTTCAAAGCATGATCCTTACAATGATGAAAACAATGAAAGAGGAAATCAAAGAGGAGTTAAATAAGCATATTGGCCAATATGAGCAGGAGCACAACAGGCACCTAGAAGAAATGAAAAGGCAGGTGAAGAAACAAAACCATACATAGAGCACTGGAAAAAAAACTTATACAGAGATTAAGCTTGAAATTTAAAATAAACCAGCTACAGTCCAAAATTCAATAGAAAGTCTTAACAGCAGAACCAATAAGCAGAAAATAGAATATCAGAACTAGAAGACAAGATGGCAGGAAAAGTTGTTTCAATTAAAGAAGTTGAAAAAGCCAAAAAAATTGGAGAGGAATATTCAAGACTTATGGGACTCCTTGAAGAAACCAAACATGCATATTCACGGAATACCAAAGGAAGAAATATAAAATGCCACTCCAGAAGAGATTTTTCCCACTATTATTAATGAAAATTTTTCACATCTAGGAAAGACATTCTCATCCAAGTATAAGAGGTATATCATACACCATTCAGATATTACCAAAATAGAAAGTCACCATGACAAATAATAATCAAAACAACACAGATACATGACAAAGACAATATTCTGAGAGTGACAAGGAAAAAATATCACATTTAAAGGCAAGCCTATTAAAATAACAGCTGATTCTTCAATGGAAATGGTAAAGGCCTGAAGAGCTTGGAAAGATATATTTTAAGTCATGAAAGAGCACAAATATGAACCCAGACTAATATACCCATTAAAATCATCAGTTATGTCTGTGGGCAAAAGAAAAATCTTTCACTATAAGGACAAGCTGAAGGCTCATATGAACACCAGACCAGACCTACAAAAGATGCTCAAGCTCAAAGAAATGAAACATTTCCAAGAGGACAGAAATGAAAAATAATACCAACATAACTTCTTAATGAAAAAATACACACATAAAAACCACAAAACCCTAGGGACCAAAGACGCATACAGGTGGAGAGTGGGAAAGAGTAGGAGGGATTGGAGAAAAGAACGGAAGGGGGCTGAAGAGGTGGCTCAGGGGTTAAGCCTCCACCTTGCAGGTGGAAGGTCCTGAGTTCGGATCCCAGATCCCACGTATAGACGCCAGGCGGAAGCGGGAGCGGCCTGTGCTTCTGGTCCTGGTAGGGCAGAGCCTGTGAATCCCGGGGCAGAAGGAGGTGGAGGCATCCATGGTGGTTCCCGAATTCGTCCGTGGTTCTACACACACACACACACACACACACACACACACATACACACACACGCGCACACACATACATACACACATGTGCACAGTTGAATAAATATTAAAAAAATTTTAAAAAAAAAGAAGGGAAGGGAAGAGATGGGAGGAAGGGGGGATGGAGGGAACAGGGACGAATACTTAATATGCTTGTAAAAGTAGAAAAATACTAACATAGCAAATATAAACATTATCATAGCAGCCACCAAAATATCAAATAAATATCAATTATCAAAATATTGGTTTGATAAAAAAACACAAAACACAGAGAATGACAAGAACCAACAAGCATTTCTCAATTATAACCATAAACATTAATGGAATTAACTATCCAACCAAAAGATATAGATTACAAATATGGATCAAATACCACAAGCCAGCAATCTGCTGCCTTCAGAAAACACATCTCACCATGAAAGAGTCACATTCTCAGAGCAAAAGGCTGGTCAAAAGTACTGCAAGGCTAATGGAAAAAGTAAACAAGCAAGTGTAGCAATTCTGATATCTGACAAAATAGACTTCAAACCAAAATAAATCATAAGCAACACAGAAGGATACTACATATTAGTCAAAGGAACAATTTATCAGGAAGACTTCACAGTATTGAACATGTATACAACTAATATAGGCTCAGCCACATTCATTAAACACATCTTACAACATTTAAAATGACAGATCAACCCAAACACATAATAGTAGAGGAATTTATCACCCCACTCTCACCACTGGATAGGTCAACAACCCAAAAACTTGACAGAGATACATTAGAACTTAATCTAACTATAATCCAAACGGACCTTACTGACCTTTATGGAAGTTTCCATTCCAACAATGAGGAATACAAATATTTTTCAGCAGCCCATGGAACCTTCTCCCTAATAGATAACATACTGGGGCACAAAACAAACCTCCACATAAAAAGGAAAGTTGAAATAATACCTTATGCCCTATCTGACCCCCATGTAATAAAGCTATGCATCCACAACAAAGCAAATGTGAGAAAATACACGAATTTTTGGAGATTAAACACCATGATACTAAATGAGGAATGGGTTCAGACAGAAGTCAAAAAAGGAAAATTCAAAAATTCCTAGAAATAAATGATAATGAAAATACAACATAGCAAAATCTTTGGGATATGTTGAAGATAGTCCTAAGAGGAAAGTTTATGGCACTCAATTTTTATATCAAAATAAATGGAAACATCACAAGTAAACAGCTTAACAATCCAACTTAAAGCTTTAGAGAAACAAAAAAACATTCAATCCCAAAAGTAGTAGATGAGCAGAAATTAGTAAAATCGGAGGAGAAATATCCAAAATTGAGATAAGGAAAATGATACAAAGAATCAGCCAAACAAAGAGCTGGTTCTTTGAAAAACTCAGCAAGATTGACAAACTCTAAGCCAAATTAATAAAAGCCAAAAGAGAGAAAATTCAAATTAATAAAATTAGAGATAAAACAGAGTCATTACAACTGACACCAAGGAAATTCAGGGAATTATAAGGTCATCTTTCAAAAATTTATACTCTACAAAGTTTGGCAATCACAAAGAAATGGATGAATTTGTTAATATGCACAATTCACAAAAGTTGAATCAGGATGAATTGAATTCTTTATACAGTCCTATAACAAATGATGAAACTAAAGAAATAATTACAAATCTCCCCACCAGAAAAAGCCCAGGACCAGACGGATTCAGTGCAGAATTCTACCAAACATTTGAACAACAACTAACACAACTCTTAAACTACCCTATAAAACAGCAAAGGAAGGCACTCTCCTGAATTCTTTCTATGAAGCTGAAATTACACTAATCACAAAACCAAATAAAAATACAATAAAAAAGAAAACTAAAGGCCAATTTCATTGATGAACACAGATACAGTGATCCTCAACAAAATTTTAGCAAACCAGATTCAAAAGCATATCAAAAAAATCATTCACTATGATCAAGTAAGATTTATTCCAGGCACATAAGATTGACTCGACATAAATAAATCAATAAATGCAATACATCAAATAAACAAATTCAAGGAACAAAATCACATCATTATTTCAATAGATTCAGAAAAAGCTTTTGACAAGATCCAACATTCCTTTATGATCAAAGTCCTGGACACAATGGGAATAGAATATACATCAATATAATAAATGCTACCTACATGAAGTCTATACCAAGAACCATTTTAAATGGTGAAACTTTTGAAACATTCTGTATTTGATTAGGAAATAGGGAAGACCATATTTATTCAATATCATACTGGAAGTCTTAGCTAGAGCTATTAGAGAAGAGAAAGAAATAAAAGGGATACAAATAGACAAAGAAGAACTCAAGTTTATCCGTATTTGCAGATTACATGACCATTTATCTGCAAGACACCAAAAAATCCACCAGAAAACTCCTGGAACTAACACATAAGTTCAGCAGAGTGGCAGGGTACAAAGTCAATGTTTAAAAGTCAGCAGCTTTCTTATACATCATGGAAGAAAAGAGTGAGAAAGTCCTAAGAGAAACAATTCCATTTACTACAGTTCCTAAAAAAAAAAGAAATACCTTGGCATAAATCTAACGAAGGAATTGAGAGACCTGTAAAATGAAAACTTTAAAACCTAAAGAAAAATATTTCAGAAGACACCAGAAGGTGGAAAGATCTCCCATGCTCCTGGATTGGTCGAATTAACATCATAAAAATGGCCATCCTACCAAAAGCAATATAAAGATTCAGTGCTTTCTTAACAGGACACCAAAAGCTCAGAAAATAGAACCAGCTCCCAACAAATGGATCTCATGAAATTAAAGAATCTTTGTTCAACTAAAGATATTGTCATCAGAGCAAAATGACAACCCACAGAATGGGAGAAAATCTCCAGTGACCATTTATCTGACAGAGGACTAATACCTAGAGTTTAAAAAATTAAACAACAAGGAGATAAACAGCCCAATGAGAAAGTGGGCCATGGAATTATAAAAGAAATTTTTCCCAGGAAGAAATTGAAATGTCCAACAAATATTTTTTAAAATGTTCCAATTCCCTAGCCATCAGGGAAATTTAAGTCAAAACTATCCTGAGATATCATCTCACACTGGTCAGAATGGTAAAATTCCAAAAGGCATGCATTAACACATTCTGGAGAGGATGTGAGGAGAAAGGAACCTTCATACATTGCTGGTGGGAATGCAAACTTGTACAGCTATTATGGTGATCAGCATGGTGGTTCCCAAAAAGTTAAAAATTGAAATTTTATATGACCCTCCTATTCCACTACTGGGAATATTTCATCATACTATAGTGACACATGTGCATCCATGTTCATTGCAGCTTTATTCACAATAGCAAAGTCATAGAATCAACCTAGATGTCTAACAGTTGATGAATGGATGATGAAAATGTGGCACATACACATGATGGAATTATCAAAAACATTTATTAAAAAATGAATTAATGAAATTTGCTATGAAATGTATGGAGCTAGAAGTAATCATACTGAGTGATGTATTCCAAGCACAGAAAACCAGATGTTGCATCATTTCCCTTATAAGTGTAATCTATCCATATCAGTAGGTGGTGCAAGGAAGGGCCTCTCTGCCTGCCTCAAAGGCCAGAATCCTTATGAGAACAGATGATACAGAGGGAACCATAGAACCAAAGGGCAGGAGAATAGGAGGGAGTAGACTGGACCCACATAGGAATGGAAGGGAAGGTGGGATGGAAAGAGAGTGAGAGGGAAGGGAGGAAAGAAGGGAGGGGCAATGAAGGAGGCAAGGAACATATATAAAAATGTTAATAAAAAGTAATCATTTTGCAAATGGGTGATGGACCCCTCCCTCACTGAGGTTTCCTACTCTTAATACATCTACCCTTGAATGTGCTATTATAACAAGACTCCAGTTTAACGGCTTTTTGTCTCTGGCCAGGGGGTGACATACAGTGCCCAGCAGGATGGAGTGAAGGGCATTGCAGGAGCAGCAAAACTGCAAAAGAAAATCAACAAACCACAATCCAGAACTTCAGAGACTCTATATCAATCACATAGAACTAGGCCAGCCTAATCTCTCCCCATCCTGGAGCTCAGGGACATTTGCGGAAGAGGGGGTGGTAAGATTGTAAGAGCAAAAGGATGGGAGGAGCAACGATTTGCAAGATTCTCAACAATAGTTGGGGCCAAAGCAATCATAATGGGACTTTGCATGCCCTGCGCAATGTCCAGCGCACTGTTGCCCTCATAAAGTCTAGCATCTGTTAAGGGCACCGAGACCCCTGGAGGCAAGGGATTGACAGCCATAGTAGTGATCTTATGCTTAAGGGGAACAAGAGAAAGGGCTTATGGAAATGCCACTGGGTCCTTATATGTCATCGGAGAGGAGGACCCAGTGGCAAGTCAGGCGTACACAATAAAGGACTCTCTGGGAATTGGGGGGAAGGCACTGGGGGATGGGGAGGGAGAGGAGGGGGGAGGGAGGGGACTGGTAAAAAATTTTTAAAATGTATAATTAATTTTTTAATAAAAAAGGGGAAAAAAAGAAAAAAATGTTAATTTAATAAAATTTATTTTAAAAGACATCAAAAATCTCAAAAGCTCCACACCTCTCTGAGAGACTGATGAGGACTAATGCTGATGGGGAAGTAAAGAGAATACTTTTCTCAATGATATATCCACTTATCTGGGATACTTGCTGGAGCATGAATCAGACCAGGCATAAGTCATCACAAACTACATGAAGCTCAAATGAAAAAATTTGAAAATAGAGGGGAGTCTGGCAGGGAAAAATCAAGGGTTGTAAAGGGAAAAAGAGATGAGACAAGATTTGGGACTAAGGGTTGAAAATATTATAAAGTCACTACATTCATGCATAAAAATTAAAAATAAAGATTAATTTTTTTTAAATTTTGAATTTTAAAGTGATCCATTCCACATAACAGCAAATTGAATGCACAAACAAAACCACCAAAACACAAACATAATCCTAACAACTGATAAGCAAAGGAGAGTCACTGAGAATATGTGAAAAACTAAGGTTATAGCTAGATATTAGAAATGAAGAATTGAATAAAATTTTTATAATTTCATAAGAAAACATAATAAATGCTTAACAACATGTGGTAAAGCACAAAAAAAGAAAGGAAATTCAAAAACTGTCAACTTTAAAAGAAAACAAAATAATCTTAGAAATAATATAGAGATTCCAAAGAATAATAAACTCAATAAGTTCCTCTGGAAAGCTGATTGGAAAACCTCAATGTAATCATGGAAGATGCACATAAAAAGAAATAAAAGGCAGATTTTAAACATGTTAAAGATGATTATTGCTGACAATAAGAGAACAATGAAAAGAAACAACTCTTTATTCAATGGTGTAGTAAAAATAAAAAATCCTGAAATGAAGAAATGAATTCATTGGAAAAATATATTCAGTTTCTTCAGTAAATCACAACATTGATAGGTACATATTCATCAATGTTTTATACTTTAATAAGGAGGGGAATGGTAAGACACTGCCTAGAAAACAGAAAGTCCTGAGTTCCCATCGCCAGGCAGAAACAAGGGTGCCCTGAACTTCTGGCCCTGGTGGGAGGAGCCTGGGAAATCCTAGAGTGAAGCAAAAAGGAGGTAGAAGCCATCCAAGATGATTTTGAAGTCATCCTTGGTCCTCCACAGGGACACACAGTGACCTTTGATACACACACACAAACACACACACACACACAATAAGTAAATAAGTAAATAAACACTAACACTCCCATGTATAAATGAACTTATGTTCATTATTAAATCACACTGACTTCTAATGTCAAGTCCTAGGCAGACCACATCTTTGTAGTTGCATCTACTGGAGTTTGAGTCCTAATTCTGTGTTGTTCACACTGCCTTGAGCACAACTGTTCAGCTTCCTTCTCTGCTCTCCTAATTCTTCTACAAAATAGGACTAGCAAAATATGTTACGTCTGAGGTTTGTGTGTGCCCACCTTCACACAGAACCTGAAGAACTCATCAGGACATAAGCTTTATGACAAGATAACAGAAAGACAGGATTATATAAAAAAGAGAAAACATACCTACATATCAACACTAATTGTCCTATTCCTGAAAGACTGAGCAACAAGGAATTCATTGAGAGCAGCAGCAATTGGGCAAGAGGCTGCCGTGGAACTTCACTGCCTTCAACATCAGCCTTGGCTAATGGTTGGAAATCTTCTAGAAAACTGGCTCACATTCACCCAACTACAGAGACCAAGTCTGTGAATGAAGGGAGTATCCTGCAAGACCATTGAGACTATCGAGGACCCCTAAACAAGTCCTGCCGCAGATAATACCAATACACTGCAGTAAGAAACTTTAAAAAATTAAAATACGGATGAACTAAAACATTTCTGTATTTCAAAAGAAACCTAAACAGTACTAACTTTATCCTTTGTGTATTTTATAATAAGAACATGTCCTGATGAGTTCTTCAGGTGCTGTGTGAAGGTGGGCACACACAAACCTCAGACATAACATATTTTGCCTAGTCCTCTTTTGTAGAAGAATAAGGAGAGCAGAGAAGGAAGCTGAACAGTTGTGCTCAAGGCAGTGTGAACAACACAGAATTAGGACTCAAACTCCAGTAGATGCAACTACAAAGATGTGGTCTGCCTAGGACTTGACATTAGAAGTCAGTGTGATTTAATAATATGCACAGAAAGTACATTATTTTCTAATGCAATACAACTGGAAGGCCTTAGGACAGAATGCCAGGGAAATATCAAGGGTTCTTTTCTTATTATAATTAATCTGGAATTAATTCCATTTTAAGGTGGGGCTTTTAAATGACTGATTCAAAAATAATTGAATTGTGGTTTTGAAAAATATTTAATTTCTCTAGAGCAGGGACAGATTTTAATGATAAAGGAATGGTGTCGATGAAAAGAACTTTTGCCATTGAAAATAACCTTGCTGAAATCTAGACAGATTTGACAAGAGGGTTTTAAGTACATGTAATGTTTGTTACAATGGAAGTAAGCATCAACACATTCCGTTTAAAGTTCTTCCAAACAATCTATTTAGAAAGACATATTTTCAAAAGAAAAAAGACCCATTGTACAGCCAAGCCATAAACAAGCACATATTGCTCAAATCTACCATGGAAATACTAGAAATACTTTTGAAAATCACTCATCCCTGTAGTCATAAACACAATTCATCTACAAAAAGTGTTTCTAAGGAATCAGCTTCTTTTTTTCTCATTTTCCAACATTTCATATTTGAAAGACTTTCTGGGGATTTACAGAGATCTTAGTCTAAGTATAATGCTTTGTACCTCCTTTGCCTTTTTCTTATTCTTTTCCATTATGAATGTTGTTATTCAGCCATTCAACTTCAGTACTGTCATGTAGCCTTCAATGGTGTTCAGCCCAGGGAGGTTCAGGCATGAGGAAGGCATGAAATGGCTTGGAAGGACTGCAAGACAGAAAGCATCAAGAAAGACATTTGGCATCAGTGAGATCACTCAGCAGGTAAGGCACCTGCTGACAGACTTGGCAACCTGAGTTTAATCCCTGGAGACCTTCACGAAGAACAGTAACTTCTAAGTTTCTCTCTCTCTCTCTCTCTCTCTCTCTCTCTCTCTCTCTCTCTCTCTCTCTCTTTCTCTCTCTCTCTTTCTCTCTCTCTCGCTATATATATATATATATATATATATATATATAAAATAAATAGAAGACCCGTGAATTTACAATAAATTACTTCGTAGTAGAGTCAACAGAGCCTTCCCATGGAGCAAGACTCTTCAGCTCCATGATCACGGTGCTGGAACACTGAGAAGACCCGTGATTCATGTTGTATCATTAAGAGAATAACTAGCTTATTTTATTCACATCATAGAATTATTCCTCCCTTCCCTCCCACTCTCTTTCCATCAGAAAAAATGGTAGCTACACTTTCTTCTAATTATTAAATTTACTGTTTACCGCAGTTTTACGCTTACATAAAAAAACCTAAGTTCCCAAGTTCTGTTTCTCCTATACCCCTCAAATGCATACCCTACCCACTATTGATTTCCTGACATCCCACACCATGAAGGTACTCTTGTGATACCATTGTCACCCAAATCCTGTAGTTTACAAAAAGGTTGATCCCTGTAATCCTTCCTGTGGACTCTGACAACTACATAATGACATGTGCCAAACACTGCAGTGTGTGAGAGAATGTGTTAGTGCCTCAAAGTTCT
This sequence comes from Typhlomys cinereus, assembly GCA_023101885.1. Classification (NCBI taxonomy): domain Eukaryota; kingdom Metazoa; phylum Chordata; class Mammalia; order Rodentia; family Platacanthomyidae; genus Typhlomys; species Typhlomys cinereus. Next base: position 2,073,581 of record JALPQD010000127.1, read on the forward strand.
AGACACTTCATCTGTTCATCCCAAAACCCTGACTGATCTTTTAAACTGTCTCACATTTTTTCCTCTTATGGAATATTTCAGAGCCAGATTTTTCCAGTCTGTCTCCTTTCTAGATTGGTTTCGTTCATTTAATAAGACATTTTTCCATATCTTTTCAGTACTTAAGTGTTCATCTCTTTTTATCACTAAATAATATATCCCATGCTTTATAACCATGGTTTATGTAGTAGAAGTATTTCCATAGTACATAACAAATATTGCAATTATTTAAATGGCATTTAAAAAATTGTTATCTTGACTATGTCTTCGCTCTTATCTTGGGGTCATGGGGACCTTTCTGATTTCTAATTTTTTGACAATTTGAAGAGGGCATAAAAATATGTTTAAGACATTGGCTGAGGCACATCCAAACATAACGCCTACAAAACAGCAGCTTACAATTATTGCAGAGTGCTAACGTGACTTGAACATGATGTCAAATAGTCACACATTCTTTCTCAGATAGTCCATGACTAAGAGAGAAATAAATGCTTGTCTTTTCTCACCTCCAAAGACCCACTCCATGTCAGACCCAGTTCTTAGACTCAAATTTAAAGGGCAAAGATGACATGTCGACTTAAATTTTCTCTGATGCAGTCCCAACCCAAAGACTGGATATCCTTTATCAGCACCCAAAAAAATTTTGCAGCTGACAGTGACCCCAGTTGCCTTGTGATCTTGAAAGCCAAGATGACTGAACATGAATGAGGAACTCCTCCCTCTTCGTGCCTCGGAATGAGAAGTGTGATTAACCTGGCCCTAACAGCCTTTGACATTTTTCTCATGCAAAAGTCTATTGTATACCAACTCATTATCATTTTACAATACTTATTATACAATGAGTTCTTATTTCATTGTTAGCTGCTAGGGTCACCTGATAAGTCAAATTTAACCTATGAAAAACTGGCAAGACAATGGCTGACATGTCAATGACCCTCCAAAGTCTAGCATGGATCACTGGCAGTAGGATCCTTAAAGGCAAGGGATTACAGTCATAATAGAGTTCCCATACAAACAGGTAGCCCAAGAAAGGGCTCCAGGCTATGCCACTGAGTCCTTACCCTTCACTAGGGTGGAGGACTCAGAGAGAGGTTTGGTATTCACACAAAAGGATGTTCCAGGAGATGGGAGGGGGGAAGGGGTAGGCACTGGGAGAAGGGGAGGGAAGAAAGGGGTGAAAGGAAGTTGAAAGGATGGAGAGTGTAAGGGAGGACTGGAGAGGAGAGGAGGGAGGGAGCAGACAGGGGTACCTATTGAGTTTGTATGATTGGGAAAAAATGTGGAAGAAAAAAAAGAAAAATGTAATTTAAAAGGAAAATAAAAGTCAAAGATCACATAAAAAACCGACAAGTAACACACACACACACACAAGCATGCATGCATGCAGACATGTAGAGTTACATGTAAAAGCATGATCATACTTTCAAAATATGATTAAGGAGTGAGGGCAGTCTGATTTCGACATCTGTCAACCCACTGATTACCAGGATCAAGTAAGCTGATCTGACTGAATAAGCAGGTGCCCCCTTCCTCCTGCATTGCTCAGGTACATCCCTCCTGAAGCGAAGCCCCTCCCTGATGGATAAAGACCGTTCTTCCTTCACAGTTACACAAATGGCTGTGCTCCCATGCTAGAACCTCCAATACACTTTTAAGATATGACTATTATCTCTGGCAGACAAAAAGTAACCATTTTGCAAATGGGTGATGGACCCCTCCCTCACTGAGGTTTCCTACTTTTATTACATCTACCCTTGAATGTGCTCTTATAATAAGACTCCAGTTTAACAGCTTTCTGTCTCTGGCCAGGGGATGACATACAGTGCCCAGCAGGATGGAGTGAAGGGCATTGCAAGAGCAGCAAAACTGCAAAAGAAAATCAACAAATCACAATCCAGAACTTCAGAGACTCTATATCAAACACCTAGAACTAGGCCAGACTAATCTCTCCCCATCCTGAAGCTCAGGAACATTTGTGGAAGAGGGGGCAGTAAGAGTGTAAGAGCAAAAGGATGGGAGGAGCAATGATTTGAAAGATACTCCACACAAGTTAGGGCCGAAGCAATCATAATTGGACTTTGCATGCCCTGCGCAATGTCCAACACACTATTGACCTCACAAAGTCTAGCATCTGCTAAAGGCACCAAGATCCTTGGAGGCAAGGGATTGGCAGCCACAGTAGTGTTCCTATGCTTAAGGGGAGCACGGGAAAGGGTTCAGGAAATGCCACTGGGTCCTTGTACGTCATTGGAGAGGAGGGCCCAGAGGAGAGTCAGGGATGCACATTAAAGGACTCTCTGGGAATTGGGGCGGGAGGCACTGGGGGATGGGGAGGAAGGGGTGAGGGGAGGGGGAGTAGGGGGTTCAGGGGAGGAGGAGGGAGGGAGTGAACCGGTGTACCTATTAAGTTTGTATGAGTGGAAATAATAATAAAAAATGTTTAAAAAGATATAAGACATATATAGATATATGTACCTATGTACATAGGTACATATATGTATATACTGTCTGGATTTAAAAATATCTTATGAAAAGGAGAATAGATGTAGCATAAGTTTTTGGAGACCATTAAACTTTGATTATTTCCTTATAAATCATATCAAAATTCTTTTGCTTTTCTTTAATTATTTTTGAAGTACTGTTGTGCCAGCTAGTTTTAGCTGTCAAGTTGTTACTTGGAATGGGGGATTCAGCACAAAACTATGAAGATTTATTTAAGGCAAGTTTCTGAATAAGCAGGTGTGAGGTTGTCTAATGACATGTTCAATGTGGAAAGACCTAGACCATAGTGGAAGAGTCATTAATTGGGAAAATGGATATAGAGAGAAATGTAGCAGATATTTGGAAAGCTGAAAAGGCTGGGAGCAAACTGATTTATATTGACTCTTTCCTTCTGCTCTTGCTTTGAATGTGGTGTTGCCAGTTCTCTGGGCCCTTGCTAGTAACTCTCATGCCATGATAAGCTGCAACTTGGAATTATGAGTATGAATAAAAATCCTTTGTTTCTCTAAAAAAAAAAGATATGACTATTATCAAATGAAAAAAAAAAAGATTGTGACCTGAAAACAGCTAAATTAGAGGAAAGCTAAGGACGGGTAAGATGGCTCAGGCAAGTCAAGGCAGTTACTGTGTAACTGTGATGCTCTGAGTTCAGCCCCAGCCCCCACATAAAAGTGGAAGGAGAGAAGTAACTCCACAAAGTCGTCCACTTAATTCCTTCTGTTCTTTAAACTGCTAGGACAGATACATGTTCTAGTTTAGCTGGGCATTGAACACAGTATTTTTGAGTCTTCCTATGCTGAAAATAATTGTAATTAATTGAACTATTAATTGAACTAATTGAAAATAATTAGAACTAATACTAATAATGTTATCATAATCCACATTTAAAAATTGGTGGAATCTCATTATGTAAAAAGAAAAGTAATTTTCTATAATAAAATTTTTTGATTGTTTGAACATTTTTATCCATTAATGCTTCTTAGAGAATTCATTCTTGCCATCACTTTCACTCTTTTTAATAAGTACATATTGAATATAAAATACATTTGGTCAAAAATTCTTCTCTGCTAAGAGTAAATATTGAAGTTCATGGCTAATTTAAAACAAAAAGAGGAAAAATACATAAAAAATTATAGGTAATTAACTTAATATTGAAGCTGGGAGATGACTCAATTATTAAAGTGCTTACTACACAAGCAGAAGTACCTGAAATGGAATTCCTAATGTCCACATAAAAAGTCCAGCACAATGGTGTAATCCCAGCGTTGGGAAATCAGAGACAGAAAGATCCTGGGGACTTGACAGCCAATCAATCTAACACAAATCTCTATGTTTGAGAGTCAGTGAGAGAACTCGTTTCAAAAATATAAGGTGGGAGAGTGACAGAGGAGAGCAGCTGACACATCCAGCCTCCACAGACATGCACACATCCATACACATGTAATTGTACGTATCTGTGCACACACAAACAAACATGTACATATGCCACTCGTATATGCACACTAAAAAATTAAAGCATAATTATCACTAGAGTTTTTTTATTTTCCTGAGCAAAGTCTGTTGCAAGTTTGCTGACCTCGATTTTACAAAATAATTTCTTTCATATATACACGAGAACTACCAAAAACTTCACAAATAAGAATTCTTTTGGTCAACTCTTAGAAAAAGTGCTAGCAGGAAACAGTTAATGCTAAGAACAAATGGAGGAAACAATGTTAGATTCCATTTTCATGATTAATGTCACCAGGTCTATATCTTGCCTCTCCTACAGTTTACTTTCTCTTTCCCAACTTTTTTGACTTGCTAGGAAAAAAGCCTGGTCTGCCATTCTCAGAACACATACAACAGAGTGTAGAAGAAAGCAACACAGACAAAACATTATTAAATCAAGCAGGTCGACATTTATCTTCATCAGCATTGTTGCCAAGCAGGTTGATTTTTGCCAGAATAAACTAAGAGATCAAGGACTGTGTCTTTTAGCTTTCAGGTGCGTGTATGTGAAAGCTTTCATTTTTAAAGAAGAAAAATTTTTTAAAAAATCAAATATCACCTGAAGAATGTGGAGTCACCTCAAACCTTTTCCTTCTCCCCAAATGCTTGCAGAACTTGGCTCAGAAACAGCTCTATCACTGTGAAAATAAATGAGAGGATTGTGCCTAATACCATAGAAATCCATGTTTGTGGTACATGGAAAGAGATCTGCTTTCCTATTCCCAGATGACTGAATTAAGACATGAACCACAGGGAATATGTTCCACATAACTCTCTTCATTACAGATGCTTTCAGAGAAAGAATCTAAAGTGTTCCAAATCCCAAGGGTTGCTCTGCTACATAGAGTGGCCTTTGGATTGACATCCATACTAGTCAACCTAAAACAAGCAATAGATCAAATCCCATAGCAGTTCTGCTGGCCAGAATACTTTATCACAGAAAAAAATCAAGAAAGTAGCTTGAAATTGGCTAATCATAACTTAGTTACATGAGACTGGATATTTAAAATCCATGACTGAAATTTACCTTCAGTCAGGTGTGCAATGTAGTCTTCTTATAGAGATGAACAATATGGAAAAGACCACCATAAAATGACTATATATTCTAGTCTCGAGTTCCAGTTCAATACATGATATATATACAACAACTGGCAACTGTTAAAAGAAAAAAAGTCAGACAAAATTGTATTACCATGGAAGAAATTTGTTGGAGCTAAGCATCACTTGTCAATAACTTTACTTTTACAAGATGTAAAATTAGTTTTGCAAAAAAAAAAAATTCTAGTTTGTGCACCAAGATATAAGACACAAGAGTGGTTTTCTATAAAGAAAAAAATTGGAAGCAAAATGATATTACATAATTGGTGTAAGCAATTTATTTCTTCTAGAAATTCAAAATTCATAATTTGTATTTTAGCTATAAACCTCAGCCTTCCATAACTGCCAACAAATAATTTTGTTCCACTTTGCCTCCCATTTCCTGTACCATAATTTGCTCTTCCTTCTTCCTCACTCTATTTAATAAAACACATACATATTCATCCTCATGGATTCAGAATTACATATAGGTTCAATTAAGCTCTCTTCTATGATTCACTTGTACTTTTTCCAAGAAATAGTTCTATCAAAAATCAAATCCTCTTACAGAATAAGTTTTTCACTTACCACAGTCATGAAAATAACACATTCTTAAGCAATCCAGCCCCAAGGTAGCATAACAATTTGAAGTAATTTCAGGCTTTCATTTTTATATAGACCACGTAAGGGCCATATAAGACTGGAAGAACTTCCAGAGAATTCCCTACATGCTTATCTACAATAGCGAAGCACTTGTTAATAGGAGAGGTAATCCTAGTAAAATAAGCATTGCCATGCAAGCAAAAGGACTAGAGCTAAGATCCCCAGATTCCAGCTAAACTGTCAGGTGGGTGCTGAAGTCTACCAGTGATTCCAGCTTTAGTAGATAGAGCTTGGAATCACCAGCAAGCTGGCTGGGGAGACTAAATTTGATAGAGTTCCTGCCTCAAAAGAATAAAGACAGAGAGATCAATTATGATTCTTAATATCTACTGTAGACTTTTACATGAGCCCTTGCACCCACCCACATGTGTCCATACGCATGAGCATGTACACACATGTACATAAAAATGAACAAAGGGAAAGCACAGTTATAGTATAAAACAGTGGTACTTTTATTCAATCCCATCTCCTATCCACTTGGCAACGTTTACAGTGAGATGGAAGAACCACAAACCTCCAGAAAGTAAAATGCCTTTAGATACATTTCTAAGCATAAAAGCCAATTATTTTGGTTAACTGTTTTGAATTTGAAAAGAGATTTCGATGACAAAAGAAAAGGGGTTGTTTTCTTTTCGTTTCCTACCAGCAACTCTTTTTTTTCTCTCTCATACTTTTCTGAACTTTCTACCTTTTTTAATATCATTAAGTCATTGTTTCTCCACTAATAGTTGCACAAAAGAAAATTAGGTTCTGCAAGTGAAGCACCCCCTCCCCTGGGATGGGAATCATTTAACCCATCCCCACTGTCTGCCTGCCCCAGAGCTTAAACTCAGGAAACTGAGTCTGGTTCTTCTCTCTTCCTTACCAGCGAAGTAAACACATTGTCAACACCCAATTCATAAACAATGATATGTAGCCCTGGGAGGCATCTGTGGTTCACTCGTGGACATCCTTCCCTTCAGCGTGATGTTCTGTGCAGCGATGGATCTGGTTGCTGCTCCTGCGGAAATGTAGAAAAATCCTGACCCTTCGCTCAAATAGAGAATAGAAAGTTTTTCCTAGAAACCCTGCCTATAAAGGAGGGAAGATGTGAAATAGACAACTTCTTTTCACTGCTTGTCAGAAACAGTAAATTTTGTATAACTTTTGATAGAAATTCGAGAGCTGCATTGAGAAGGATTTATGTCCTCTTATATTCAGGTGCATTTCTCCAAAAGATTAAACGCTCCTTGGAAAAAAAAAAAAGTAGAGACTTCATAGTGAGTAATATGGTATTGAATAATATCTACTCTTTTTCTCAATGCCAAATGAATATATGATACTATACAATTAAACTTTAAAATAAAAACCCTAGCCACAAAGTATGACATATTTCCAAACATATAGGCAACATGGACAGCTTTTTCTCCTTAAAATAAAGAGTTTTTTTTGCTGCAGTGCCTTCCTCTCAATGAGATTTAAGAAGACCTCTGAAGCTGAAATATACATATTTGTCTTTCCTTGCCCACACTTTCACTTAGAATGCAACAAAACGAATCATTCTTGTTAGCATACTCCAAGGCAAAGTTAACAAGTCGAGAATTCATCACAATAGGACCATGGAGTCCTATTGTGATATCTAAAGAGAACACTGCTTTCGCTGGAGGCATCCTCTTAGCCTTGCTCTACCCTTCACTGAGGCCTGTTTCTATAACTTTGAGTTCATTTTAAGTAGTGTCTGTTCTTGTTCTGCAGATGCAGGTGAGAAAAGCAAGGGCAAGTAAGTACACACCCTTCTCATGTTTGTTCTTCCATTAATTGAAATTGGGAACTTAACTTGCCAATCAACCTAGTTTGGCAGTGGAGAAGAAAGTCGGTGTTGCTGCATGACACCAGCACTGTCTCCCGTCATAGAAGAAGAGAAAGCAACAGTACGAACAGGAGCCAGTGAAGGAGGGAGTCTTTGAAAAGAAGAAAAACCACGCAACTCCAGGGCAATCCAGAAGTACTGGTGCTTGTTTTCTTAAACCTACCAATTTCTCACTTCTTGCCCTTCACTTTCTTCTTTTCCTGAGAATAGATTTCTCTTCTTATTTAGACTTCTCTGAATGAGCTCTTGGGAAAGTTGAAAGAGCTTATCAATTATATTTTCAGAAACGTTTTGAAGTAAAATGCAACACATTCATTGCATGGGTCAAGTTAATACAAATACAGGGCACATCACTGATGACAAACATGTCGGGTCTGGAGTAAGAAACACCGAAGCTGCCCTCTGACACCACCTGTAAGTCTCTTATCATCAAAGTAGTGAGGACAATGGTGTCTATGTGCTAATGAGCTGATGCTATGTTCCCATTGCAGAACAGCCAGATGTGCTGAAATTGTAACTTGTAAGGAACCTGTGGTTAGACTTCACAGGGGAAGGCACTAAAGTATTTGAGGAAATAACTTCAGAAAAAAAAGAGTCACCGAGGCAGGGAAAACTGAAGCACTAAAGACATGGAAATATTAAAATACATTTTTCCACATTTCCTACAATGGAGTTAGAGAATTGTGATATAATTGAAATAAAATAAGTATAAAGTCCTTTGGCATCAAGAGCTGGGAATCAAACAAGTGTCAAAGTATCAAAATTAATCTTTCAAATTAGCAAAATTAAGATATTACAGTATGAAAATATTGAAAAAAACAATGAGATCTATTCAGATGCTACTTCTATGGCCTTAGAATTCCTTCTAACTATGTGATAGCTCTTACATGCAGAGGAATGGAAAGTTGGTTTCTGCATTTGAGGACCAGATGTTTAAAATACCTAGGCTTACCCAAAGGCCATTTTATTCATGAATTTCTACATCTAAAACACATGTTCCACTCCTTAACACCCAGTTCAAGATACCCAGGGGGAAGAAACCATCCAAAACTGGGCTTCCTATATCCAGGCCCTAATAATAGATAACAGGCCTGCCTTAATGCCCTGTATCCAGGATTGACCAGAAGTTCTTTAAGCCACACCTGGCATATCAAAGACTGGTACTAGAAGGATACTTTCTTATTTATTATTTATCCCTTGCTTTTCCCAGGATGGCTTTTAAGACAATGTACCCTGAGGTATAAATGAACACAGCACACAGTCCTCTTGAGATTTAACTACCATAAAGAAAAGTGACGCTAAGTTATAGGCCCATCCTAGATTCCTGGCCTCAGAAAGCCTTCCTCTGGGAAATACATACGGACTCACATTTTTATTCTTTGTAATGAGTAATGGCAAAAGAATAAAATAAAGGATTAGATTGAAGAGATTGGAGTTCAGCTAAGCAAAAGATGAAAAAGACGAAGATAGAATCCTGTGCCCCCAAAACAGCAGAAGGCAGGAAGCGAGTCAGTGAGCACAGAAGAGGGGCTTTGTAGAGAAGCAGATTAAAGAAGCAGCCATCAGAAAAGAGACTATGAAAACCTATCATAAAGTTAATTCAATCAAAACACCTGCAAGCTTTTTAATGACAACTGACAAACTGATACTGAAGTCATATTGAAATGCAGAGGAATAAAGGCAAGCAAGACAATTTGAAAACACTTTTCCAAGAAGTTGCAAGGGCTAGGGAGCAATTAAAGTTCTTGCCCACAAACAAAAGGACTGGAGTTCCAATCTCCAGAGTCCACGCAAATGCCAGATGGGTCTGACAACCCAGGTGTAAGTCCAGCCAAGGAAGGTGGAGGCAAAAGATCTACTTGAAAGCTAGTTAGGGAAACTAGCCCTGTCAGCTAACTGGGGTCTGATTGAGAGATTCTATCTCAAAGACTAAGGTGGAAAAGCCACTGAAGATTTCTGGCATTAACCTTAGTCCTACATACACACACACACACACACACACACACCAAACCTGCACATACATATGACCACACACATGCAAACACGCATACACACATGTAAATATGAAATGAAAAGAGTTAAAAGACTTACACTACCTGGTTACAATATTTATTAGTAAATTTTATAAATCATGTGGCATAAAAGGTCATATGCTAATTAGAAGTAAATATGCTAATTAGAAGAATGAAGTTTATAATATATATATATATATATATATATATATATATATATATATATATATATACATATGAGCTCACTTGATTGCTCCAAGATGCAAAGGCAATAAATATTTCTAGAATATATGGATAGATGACAGATAATCAATCCACATCTTGAATCTTTAAATTTGAAAATATTTATTTATTTATTATTTATTTATTTTTGAGGGAAAGTTTGGGAGGGGAGAATCAAGCAGGTATTGTGCCATGTTAGAGAACAACTTTCAGGAGTTGGTTCTCTCCTTCCACTAAATGGATTCTGGGGACTAAACTCAAAACCTTTATCTGATCCACCTCATTGGTACTACCTAAATCTTCAAAATTTTAGCTCAGAGTGAACTATAAAAACTAAGCGACAAAACTTGTACAAGTTAATATAATAGAAAGTGTTGGAGTTTGAGTTAAAGATTTCTAAAATCCAACCAATAAAAGAGTATTTCATAAAAGAAATTTGAGAGGATGTACATTCTCAAAAGTAAAAGTTTCTCTTTTTGAAAGAGACTAAAACAAATATTTCAGTTACAGCTGATAAGGGATGTATGTAGACAGAGTGGAAGAATTCTCATAACTCAGGAATAATTAAATAAGCAGCCCAAATGTTTTAGAAAGCATCAAAAGATATGAATAGTCATTTAAACAGAGAGAATGATAAATCCATGAAAATATATTCAAACTTATTAGTCAATATACTGATGTAATACTATATATTAGTAGGAAATATATAGTAAACCATAATGAGATTCCACTACATAATTCCCTGAATGTCTAAAATTACTAAGACTTCTTATCAAGAACTGAGAAGGGAACTCTATATAGTGGTATTATGAAATATGGTATGTCCACTTTGAAAAACAGTTTGTCAGTTTCTTAAGATACCTGCTAGGGTGGAGCCTGTGAATCCCAGGGCAGAGTAAACAAAGAGGAGGTGGAGGTGTCCATGGTGGTTCCCGAATTCATCTGTGGTTCTACACACCCACACATACATACACGTGTGCACACACGCATACACACACAATTTAATAAATAATAAAAATTAAAAAAAGAAGATTCCTGAAGTAATCCTTGTACCACTACAAGGTACACACACCCAAACACACACACCCACACACACACGAAATCATGCATACACACATACACATGCAAAATAATAATGAAAAAAGCAAATTATACTTTGAGCAAAAGTAAAAGCTCCAGACAGAAAAGGTCATGCATGAAAATTCTAGCACAGCTGAAGTGGCCTATATATCCATAAGTTTTTCAATGATATGGCTGTATCAAGAGTCAAAATTCATCAATTCACTGTATGTTTTAGTTTCATTAATTATTGCTGCAACAAAACACCTGACCCAAGGAGCTAAAGAGGAAAGGATTTAATTGACTCATGATCCTATATTGCAGTCCAGCATGATTAAGACATCAAAGCAGCAGTAGCAGAGGGAACTAACTGGCCAAACACATCAACAGTGAAGAGTAGAAAGAAACAGAGAGGTCAGTGAATGCATGCTGCCTGCTTGTCTGGTCTCAGCTAGCTCTCTCCAGTCCAGGCCTGGACTGCTTGCCCAGGTAATGGTCCCATCCACATTGGGTTTGATGTTGCCACATCAATGTGCAATCAGTAGAATCCCTTAAAGGCACTGTTGCAGTTTGCCTGCATGGCTCCTGACAAATCACCATCAAATGTCTTAACGGAACAAGAGGTTTATTTTTCTCTTATGGTTTTCTGATTACAGTTCTCAGTCCAGCTTGACAGGAAAACTCACACTAACATCAGGGCCAAGGGAACTGGCCACACCATCTCTACATGAGAGGGACGATCCTTACTTGCCAGACCAGCATGTTTGGCCAAGTGTACAAAAGGATGCCAACATCCTCAACCAATTCTCAGTATTTTATTCACCTGTTCAGGGCCTAGTCCCACCTACCATTGGCTGGGCCTTCCCCAACAGCTAGACAATATCTTGAAGGTTTCCTCTGGGCTTAACTCAACCACTAATTCTCTACAAATGTGTCCAGAGCTCAAAACCTCAACTGTCAAGTTGACACCTATGCCTAACTATGACAGGCACTGTGAAAAATCCATATTCATCTAGAATTTACCTCTTATGTGGGTCTTGATCCTGTCTACATAGTGTCAAATTAACAGTTTATACTAAACCATCATCATATTGTATGTAAATGTTATTTAAATATGTGAAATTAAGTATAATTTCAAAGTCATAGAATTTACAGTTACATGTATCACATTATACAACACACAAAAGAGCAAATTCCTAGACTGACTATTACTAAACATGGCTCAAAAAAAAACAATAAAAACTCTGAAAAGAAGGGCTACTGAGGTAGCTAAATGGTAGGGTATTGCAGAGCAAAATAAGACCCTAGATTCAAACCCTAGTATCATTTGCAAAGACAGTAAAAAGAGAAAATGAATCTGAAAAGACTTATAACAAGTAAAAAGTGAGTCAAAAAATTTGTTTTTTTAAGTTTATTACTGACTAATTGTGATAGAGTCAGTAATTTTAAAACATCATATAATGAAAACCACAGGTCAAAAATCTCTATGCTTTTAAACTCTTCCAAATATTTTAAAAATCAATTAAAGAATATAAGTCTTCATACAACTAAAGTATAAAAGAAAGACCTCTTTCTACCTCATTGTATGAGGTCAACATTAACTTAATATCAAAATAAGACAAAACATAAGCAAAGAATAATAAGATGAATATTTTTATAAATGTAACCACAGTTCTCAATGAACACTAGCAAACTAAATCTAGATATTTGTATGTAAAATATTACTCATCATGATCAAATGGAATTTGTAAACAACTTTTAAGAAGTAACTGCAAAGATGAGTGAAGGGAAATGCCCCTATCAGTGGGGTGGCCTGAGAAAGGACAATTTGGTATGCCACAGAAGAATGAACCCCTACCATAGTAGACAAATCAAAGGGAACCCTGGAGTACATAGAAGCAGTCAGGCAGGAGGGTAGGAGGGAGTGGAATGGATTGATGAGGGAAAAGAGGGAAATGGGAGGCAGTGCAGATGGAGGAAAGTAGGGATTGGTACTCCACATGCTTGTAAAAATAAAAAATAATAAAGTGAAACTCTAAGCATCTCTTAAAAATAGAAGTAACTGCAACATTAAAAGATTTGAGATCAATACAGAAATGCAAATTTTCTGTGTATACTAGCAATGGAAATAACAAAATTAAACTAGAAAATAATTAGGGATATAATTCAGTGGTAAAGTGCTTACCTAAGCATGCACAAGGCTCTTGGTTCAATCTCCAGTGATAAAAAAGAATGCATTTATTACTGAAACAAATCAGAGAAAAATGTAAATATACTGAGAGTTATCTCATATTCATGAATCAGAAAAATTATTATTTGAAGATATATCCAAATTTTTCAACACAATCAAAATACTGCCTAAAACAGAATTATCTTATCTAGAGAAAACCTGGATACAACCTTCATAAAAACAATGGTAATTTAAAACAGTAACAGCAAGATTACAGTATTCAAGGTCAAAACAAAAATATCAGAGTTTTACAAGGTGATTCTAGCAGAATTTTATAAGGTGATCCTAAAATTCACACAGAGATACAAGGGACTCATAATAGTTAAAACTGTTTATCTTTTTTGCTAAACGAAGACTCACACTCCTTGGTTCAAGGTTTTACTATTAATATGTAGTAATGAAGGCAATGTGGTTCTGGTCTAAGGACATGTGGTCAGCATCAGCTGAAGAACAGCAACAGACATCCATGTTTATGTTAATGGAAGCTAGGAACATGGCAAAAAAAAAAAAAGGATTGCCATTATGATTTTGTGAAGGATTTAGAGACAAATGGAGGAGCTGAATTACTTGGATGGGTCTGATTCAATTACAAAGTTTCTTATGTGTGAAGGAGAAAGAACAGTTACCAAGTGGAATAATGGAAGCAAGAGGTAAGAATTTGGCTGGAAATGTGAACGTGGACCACAAGACAAAGAAGTGGGCAAGACTTGCAGAGACTAACCAAAGGCACATAATTGAGAACCAGTTACCTCCGGCTCAATAGACCACCTTAGACTTCTTAGTTCTAGAACTATAAGATAATAAATTTGTGCTGTTTAGGCCAGTCAGTTCATGGGAGTATTTTTACAATGAGAATCAAAGCAAAAGTAATAAATGTGTCATAAATAGACTAAGAAATAAACTTCAACACTATCAGTGCACTACCAATGAAGCATTTAGCTCAGATGGGTACTGGAGTGGCAAACACAGTCTGACAGTTATAGAAAAGAGAGAAGAAACTTCAAGGTTGATACTCTAACTGGCAACTGCACTGGGAAACCAGGCCCTTGGTGTACCTATTAAGTTTGTATTAGTGGAAATTAAAAAAAAAAAAAAAAGAAAGGCCTGCTCTCAGCACAGTGATGTCATGTTATTCTGAGACTTAGCAGATCCTTATTATGAAGAGTAACAGTTCCATGTTTCAAAAAAAATGTTAACTTGATGAGTAAGGAAAGTAGAAAGGAAATTAAAAATGGAGAAAAACAAAGAACTCGGGCTTGGAAATAAGAAATGGCTTGTTTGGTTACAGGGTGCTTTTTGTCTTATTGTGTTTAAAAACAGAAAATGGATATAATAACAGCTGCCTATAGAGAAGTTTGATGTACTGTCTTCCTATCTGTAGGTTTATTGGTTGTCTTCCTTATTGATCTGTTTACTTCCCTTTTTTAGGTTCTTGTTCTAGTTTACAGTAACAGGGATGGGTAACATTATGACAAGTGAGTCTTGAGTCCAATCAAAGAGCTATTGGTTGTCTCCTCAGTATTCATGCCACTATTACACTGGTGGGCACCTGTAGCCATGATGATCTATATGCAACTTAAAGATCTTATGCCGCTGATGGGACTTGTGATTATTTCTCTCTCCCAGCAGGTTCTTCTATTCCTTGGTACTGTATAAGCTCCAACAAGGAGAAAGTTCTAAGATCAGTTCCAGCTAACACACTTTGTCCATGTACTGTTTTCAATTTGTGTTTTATCTTCAATAATAGGGTCTTAATAACGATTTTTGGAGAATAATCAAGAGCCATGGCAAAAGCCTATAATATTTGAGGGCCTTTAAGACCTCTATGACCAATATTTTATCAAGAAGTGCCACATTCCTTTTACTTCTAGTATAATTGTGTCCTTGGGATCAGCTCAAGGCTTTTATTTTATTTTATTGTTCCCTGTTCACAATGGAAACCTTTGGGTCTAGAGCTGGATGAGTGAAGGGAAATGCACACATCAGTGGGGTGACCTGAAGATAGGTAACTCGTTACACTATGGAGACCTGAACCCCCACAGGAGTAGACAAGCCAGAGTGAACCCTGAGGTACATTGAGACATGTAGACAGAAGGGTGGGAGAGAGTGGAAGGGAATAGTAAAGGGAAGGAAGAGTAAGGGAGAGAAATTGGGAAGAATACTCAGTATGTTTGTAAAAGTAGAAAAAAATAAAAATCAATCGCTTTTCCAATCAGAAAAAAACAGTAAATGAACCTATTATTAATGGTAAATTTGATTGAGTAAATTGGGTGAGGTTTGATTTTGGAAAGCATTGTCTGGAAAGTCAGTTTTCTTTCTGCCCTAAGGTCAATATATTCATTAAAGATCTTTATCAAAGAGGTAATATACTGAAATCAGTGCTTAAACTTGTTGGCCGGGATGGAAAAAGAGAGACTAGCAACAAACCACTCAGGAGACATAACATAAACTGGGGTAAAGTCAAATAAAAATAGGAAAAGACGCAAGCCAAATATATTTCAAAAGAGGAATTGTATACTTTTAATAAAACAGACTGAAATGTTTTATTGGATTGTTTTTAATATATTGTTTCTCCAGAATACCTCATAAATTAAATCAGGCTAAAACTACAATCAGTATTTCCAAACCTGCTGAATAAGAATAAACCTCAAAAATCAAAATAATCTCTCAAACGTCTTAACATTGGATTTGATTCATTCATGCACTTAGTTACTATCTTTTAGATACCTATTGTGTGCAAAGCTCTGTTAGATTCACTTTTTCTTTTTACAGGCAAATTATTGGCGACCTCTAATTTTATGTATTATATTTTCTAATAGTTTCTAAATCCTAATTCTCAGAAGACTGCAGAAAAAAAATTCTGTGATCATAATGGTCTTAGAAAAAGTAAGGAATAATAAAGAATAATTGTGATGTTTAAAATATATAGTATTTTAACTATTAATAGAATGCCCATTTGGTTTTGTTCATTGTAGAACAAGAAAATGATAGTTGTATGCTATTATAAATAAGAAATCCTCTTCTGTAGGTAAGTTTTTAATATTCACTCTTTGATCAATTGTGTAGCTTACCCTCCAGGAAATGATAATCTCCAAATCAAAGCCAAGAAGGAAAATTCAGAAATGTTGTGGAAATAGTCTCTCACTTAAACACCAGCAAATTTTGATGTATACCTTTACTATATTCCTTATCATTAAATACTGCTTCATAAAATAAAAGCATAGAATCAAACCACTTGTTTTTGCAGCCAAACAAATAAAACTTAAGGGAATGAGACACTTATTTTTGTGATAAACAAATGATGTAGAATTTTTAAATATTCTAAGGATGAAATGCAAAAGAATGATAGTCTAACTGAAACAAATGGACTTATTTAGAAATCAAAAATATCTGGTCTCCAGCAAACAATCCAAAGGAGTACTGATGACTTTGTAAAATGTAAACATATCTGTTGTCCACAAATGCATATTATGTTCTATTCTATTTTCATGAAGTTTTTTAAAGTTTTTTTTAGTCAGAATTCTAAGATTCAACTAGAAACTGTTTGCCTCTATGTGTACTTTATCATCAAAAACAGTGAAGTTCCCTTTCAGTCATTGACTCCTACCTGGACAGGTACTAATACTCACAATGGTTACTCTTAATCATCAAGTGATTGGGTTGAGAGATGCCTAGCATTAGCAAAGCACATTGCTGAAAGTGTCTGTGCTGGTGATTCCAAAGACAATTGATTTGTGGGGCAGCAGCTGATGCGGAAAGAGCTGTTCTTAATGCAGACAGAGCATCCAACAGCCTGCGGCCAGATGGAATGAAGAGGAAGAAGGGAAAGACATCCCTGGCATGCAAGTCCTTTTCTTCTTGAGCAAATATGCCTGTCAATCACTGTTGTGACCATCTTCAGTTTTCAACTTGGAGTCACACCAGATACTCTCCATAAGCTTTGGGCTAGGATAGTTTCATTGGTGACCCCTACTCTGAGGCTTACAACTTCTCAGAGACTGAGCAGTTACCAGGTTCCCTCTCCAGTACACAGATGCCATTGTTGAAATAGTCAGGCTCAAAACATGTAATTCTAGCCAATATTCCTACAGATAGGAAGACAGTACTATAAACATAATTATAAATATGCATTAATTCTATTCCTCTAGAGAACCCTAACAGAGTTAGGCTCTAATAATTTTTTGTTACAGAAACCTTATGTGCTATTTATTTATCCTTTACCTCATCTTCAAAAAGTAAAATTTATCCTGAATCCAAAGGTTAAGAAACAGAAACTCTTACAATGCTATTTTATTAGCTGACTTCATTATTACTGGCCTGCCATCACGTTACCCAACTGATCATCATCAATCTCTTTAATTCCTGACCTATAATGGCTCTAAAGACACTCACAATTTTTTCTCTAGAATAAGGTAAAGTTTCAGTATACAAATAGAATGGCAATGAACACTCTTTTTGAGGATCTTGGAGTGACATAACACGTCAGACTCTGGAAGAGAGAAGGGCAAGCAATCATACTACAGTTGTGGAAAGAAAGACTACACAGCTGGTGAGCAAGAGATCAAAGAATGAACAAGGGTTCATTTGCTGTACTTGCTTACACTTACTTCAAGAAAAAACCCTAACCTTTTTCTTCTGGAAATGTGCCTGAGCCAGAGGCACAATCCAGTTTTCTAAGTTTAATACTCAGAATCATGATTTCCTAGGTGTGGAGCTCTTGTGTCCTTGATTTTAGGTCCGAAGTTTTTACCTTCCAAAATTTTTCCAGGATAACATAAAGCCCAGAGCAATAATGACATGATTCTCTGCCAGTTTTCTCTAAGTCTCTAAGAGAGATTTCTTTGTTTTATGGGATAGAATGTTTGCAAGTGATCTCCAAATCAAACATTCACTGGAGTTCTGCTGTGTTTGGGGTGCAGCCCACTCCTGCATTGCACTGCTGAATTCAAGCCAGGCCTTATATGTGCTTTTTCTAAGGACCTCACAGCAAGTTATACTGACCTGCCAGGTTTATCATTATTACACAGAAAGCAAATGCCTTATGTATTTGGAAACTCTTGTAATTGAGTTCTGGAACAGAGTTGCATTCAAGAAAGTTTAGCAGTGACTCTAAAAGTAATGTAGAAACCAATAAAAAACTTTCATTTGAATTTTTCTAGGAACTTTAACTGAATCCAAGAATAAGACATCTATTTAATGCCATTCATTTCCTCTCTAATGCTCTAATTTTAAAATTATATAATGACTACTATGCCCATAACAGTGGAAACATCTGCCCATTTCTTATTTACTACCTTTGCTCCTATCAGTCATACATATATGAAGCCTTTACCCACAATGGGTCTTCTAATTAGGGCATGCCCATCCCCACAACTTCACAGCCCCTGAAAGGCAGTTTGCATCCCCACTAATTCTGCTGTCTTGACAGTCAGTCATAGTTCCAATCTTTAACATATACATTGTCACTCTCATCTATCTACCTTTTATCTCACTGGCATCTCAAAAATCATATCCTTACTGTATCTTCAGTCACACTTTGGAATGCACACAGTAGCAGCCAGCTCTGGTCACAGTGATGAATGTAATGTTTTACACCCTTTCCTCTGAAACTCCATGTTCCTTTTTCTTTTCAAAATGATTGAATCAATTTTTCATAGTAAAATTCTTTGGGGACACCAACATTAAGTGGCCTGAAAACACTTTACCCAGCTGTTATTGTAAATGCTAACTTCAAAATCACAGAGAAAAATAATTTATTTAAAATCTGCTTCATTTTAAATGTCTTCCTAATGAATTTCTGAGGTGTGAAGTAAGGGGGTCATATTTACTCTAAGACTCGATGAATTTCTGCCCTGCAAGTGGCTGTCTTCTGCAAAGTACTGGTTTTCAATACGAAGTATTAGGCATTGATGTGATTTTTGGAAACCTCAAAGGCCACCTTATGCTGAAAAGTGACTTTTGTTTACTTTTGAGTGAAAAGCATTTATTGGGGAGAGTAAACATTTGAGAGTTTGGCTGGGGATTTATGTACTTTAAGATTATTTACATCAATTGCAATAATTTCTTGAATACACATTTCAGATCTGATTTAATGATATACAGGCCAGAGATCTAGAAATCTCATATGGAATAATTAGTACAGATATTTAATTGCATGTAGGCAATCAGATACTGCTTCTTTTGTAGAGTTCTTCTTGAAGCTATTTATTATGATGAGATATATAGAGATGATATCTATGCATCTTAATTAGTGTTAAATACCTTTAAATCATTTCTTCTGTTAGCTATCTAATTTATATGATTAACAATGTAATTTTTCCATGTAATTAAATTATACATCATTTTTGGTGCCCAAAATGTATATTATCTATTTTGGTAATTTTGAAACTGTTTCATTAATGAGTTGATTTAATATTTCAATGATGTCATTTTTTCCAGGACAGAAGGCAAGTATAATACCATCACAACCTACAAGCTAAATATTACACATAGGAAAGCCACTAAATACAAAAAAATTCAGGAATCAAAAGTACTTTCTCCATTATAATCCTACATGTCAATGGAATTAATTCACCAATCAAAAGAAACAGGTTACAAACATTGATTAGAAATCAAAACCCATGCATCTGCTGCCTTAGAGAAACACATCTCACCACAAAATATAGGCACATTCTAAAAATAAAAGGCTGGTCAAAATTCCTCAATATAATAGAACAAGGAAACAAGCAAGGGTAGCAATTCTGGCATCTGACAACGTGGACTTCAAACCAAAGAAAATCATAAGACATACAGAAGGATACTACATTTTTGTTACAGGGAAAATTCACCAGGAAGACTTCACAATACTGAACATATACACACCTAATATGTACTCCTCCACATTCATTAAGCAAACAACTACAATGTTTAAAACAAGAAATCAATCCCAAAACAATAATAGTTGGGGATTTCAACACCCCATTCTCAACATGGGATAGAACAACAGGCCAAAAACTCAACATAGACACACTGGAACTAAATCAAATCCTTACCAAAATGGACCTGATAGATCTCAATCAAACCTTCTATGCAAGCACCAAGAAATACACATTCTTCTCAGCAGCCCACAAAGCTTTATCCAAAATAGACCATATAAGGGCCACAAATGAGTCTCCACATATACAGGAAAACTGAAATCATATCCTGTACCTTATCAGACCACCATGGTCTAAAGCTTGACATCCACAACACAACAAATATCAGAAAATACACTAATTCTTGGAAGCTAAACATGAGAAATGGGTTCAGAAAGCAATCAAAAAGGAAATTCAAGGTTTCCTTGAAACAAACAATAATGAAAATCAACATATCAAAATCAATGGGACACAATGAAAGATGTCCTAAGAGATAAGTATATAGCTCTCAATGCCTATATCAAAAAAATGGAAATGTCACAAGTAAATAACTTAACAATGCAGAATAAACCTTTAGAGACACAAGAGCAATCCAATCCCAAAAGCAGTAGAAGAGAGGAGATTAGCAAAATCAGGAGAGAAATATCTGAAATTGAGATAAGGAAAATGACACAAAGAATCAGGCAGAAGAAAAGCTGGATCTTTGAAAAAAATCAGTAAGACTGATACACCTCTAGCTAAATTAACTAAAATCAAGAGAGAGAAAACCCAAATTAACAAAATTAGAGAGGAAAATGGAGTTATCATGATTATACCCAAGAAATCCAGAGACTTTAAAGGTCATATTTCAAAAATTTATAATACATGAAATTTGATAACATGAAAGAAACAGATGAACTTCTGAGTAAACACATCTTACCTAAATTGAATCAGGAAAGTTTCATTTAAATACCCCTTCAACAAATGAGGAAATTAATTAAGTAATTTTGAATCTTCCCATCAAAAAATATCCTGGACCAGATGCATTCAGCACAGAAATCTACTAGACTTTTAAAAAACAACGAACACCATTACTTCTTAAACTATCCATAAAATAGTGGAAGAAGGGACATTCCAAATGCTCTCTAGGAAATTAATTAATAATTAGTAAAGATACATTTAAAAAAGAAAACTATGGGCCAATCTCTTTGACAAACACAGCACAAAGATTATCAACAAAATCTTAGCAAATCAGATTCAAAACAAAAAAGATCATTCACTGTGATCAAGTAGGTTTTATCCCAGGAACACAAGGTTGGTTCAATAAATGCAAATCTGTAAATGTAATTCATCATATAAACAAATCCAAAGTCTAAGACCACAGATACTCTCAATATATGCAGAAAAAGCTTTTGACAAGATTCAGCATCATCCTCATCCTATGATCAAAACCCTAGAGACAGTTGGAATGGAAGAAACTTACATCAACATAATAAAATCTGTATGCAACAAGCCAACAGCAAGAATTATACTAAATGGGGTAAAACCTAAGCATTCCCGCTTCAATCAGGAACTAGACAAGTCTGTCCACTCTCACCACTTCTATTCAATATTGTACTTGAAGTCTTAGCTAGAGCCATAAGAAAAGAGAGGCAGATAAAAGGGATTCGAATCAAAAAGGAAGACGTCAAGATATTTCTAATTGCAGATGACATGATCATATACATGAGTGATCCTAAAAACTCCAAAGGGAAATTCCTGGAACTAATACATAAGTTCAGCAGAGTAGGTTACAAAATAAATATGCCAAAATCTGTGGCCTTCCTGTACACCAAGGATGAAGAAAGTGAAAAAGTCTTAGGAGAAACAATCCCATTTACTATAGCCCTTAAAAAAAAATGAAATACCTTGGTATAAATCTAACCAAAGAAGTGAGAGATCTTTATAATGAAAACATTAAAACCCTAGCAAAAGAAATTACAGAAGATACCAGAAAATGGAAAGACCTCCCATGCTCCTGGGTCAGCAGAATTAACATCATAAAAATGACCATCCTACCAAAAGAAATATAGAGATTCAATACTATACCAATCAATATCCCCAAAGCAATTCTTTAAAGAAATTGACAAATCTCAAAATTCATATAGAAGCACAAAAGGCCCAGGATACCAAAAACAATCCTGAGAAACAAAAACACTGTTGGAGGTATTACCATACCAAACCTTAATCTATACTATAAATCCACTGTAATAAAAACAGTTTGGTACTAGCTCCAAAATAGACATATAGATCAACGGATAAGGGTTCAAGAACCAGATATTAGCCCACACAATTACAGCCATTTGATCTTTGACAAAGGGGCCCTAAAAACTCAGTGGAAAAAGAACAGCATCTTCAACAAATGGTGCTGGCAAAGCTGGATATCCACATGCAGAAGATTAAAACTGGACCCATACTTGTCACCATGTACAAAAATTAATTCCAAATGGATCAAGGACCTTAATATCAGGCCAGATAATATAAAAATCCTGGTGGAAAGAGTAAGGAACTCCCTCGAGTGGATGGGGTTAGGCCAACATTTCCTAAACAAAAACCAATAGCATAGACATTAGAACCAATACTCAACAAATGGGATCTTATGAAATTAAAGAGTTTCTGTTCAGCTAAATAAATTGTAAACTGAGCAAAAAGGCAATCCACAGAATGGGAGAAAATCTTCACTAACCACATATCTGATAGAGCTCTATTATCCGGAGTGGACAAAAAACTTAAAAACTAAACACCAAGGAGATGAATAGCTCAATTAGAAAATGGGTCTCAGAACACCAAAGAACCTTTTCCAGGGACGAAACTGAAATGTCTAACAAATATCTTAAAAAATACTCAAATTTCTAGCCTTCACAGAAACGCAAATAAAACTACCCTGAGATATCATCTCATCCCAGTCAGGAGGGCAAAAATCCACAATACAAACAATACCAAATGCTGGAGAGAATGAGGAGAGAAGGAAACTCTCATATATAGCTGGGGGGAATGCAGGCTTTTTAAATATTTATTTCTTATTTTCCCATTCATACAAGCATAAGAGATACCCCAGTCCCCTCCTTCCACTCCCGGACCCCCTTGCACCCTATACCCTTTTCCCCTTCCTTTCACCCCCCCTTTCACCTGGTACTCCCTTCTCCCCCCAATCCATGGAGCATCCTTTAGTGTGAATGTCAAACTTCTTTCTGCGTCCTCCACTCTAATGAAGTGTAAGGACTCAGTAGCATTGCCTAGAGTCCTTTCTTGTGCTCTCCTTTAGTGTGGGAACACTATTGTGACTATTAATCCCTTGCCTCTAAGGATCCTAGTGGCTGTGATCCATGCTAGACTTTGGGGGAGTCATTGATATGTCAGTCATTGTGCAGATCCTGCAAAGTCCTATTATGGTTACTTCAGCCCTAACTTGTGTGGAGTATTTTGCATATTGTTACTCCTCCCCATCTTTAGGATCTTACAATCTTACTGCCCCCTCTTCCACAAATTTCCCTGAGCTTTAGGAAGAGATTTGGCTGGTCTGGTTCCTGGTGATTAATGTAGGGTCTATGATGTTCTGAATTATGGTTTGTTGTTATTTTCAGTTTTCCTGTTCCTATACCACCTTTGGCTCCATCCTTGGTATTGGATGTCACCTCCTAGCCAGAGATAAAAGGCTGTTAAAATGGAGTCTTACTATAAGAATAGATTCAAAGGTAGATGGAATAAAAGTAGGAGACTGCAGTGAGGGAGGTCAGTCTCCCATTTGCAGGATGGTTACCATCTGTCTGCCAGACTCTATGCCCTCCCTGACTGGTGAGATCAAACCCCCTCAGTTGCAAGTGACCAGGAAGGAAAGTGAGTGAGCTTAACCAAATGTCTCACTACTTACTTTCAGTACTTGTTGGTGAACTATTTTCTCTGCTGTACCCTGATCCCCTTTCTCCTAGTTTCTGGGGGGCCCTCCTTCCCCTTCCCTCCTGTTTATAATCTTTGCAATTACTGTATTACAGAGATTTGTCTTTGAATATGTCACTAAGTGGCTTTGGTACTAGTATCCACCTATCAGGGAGTACATACAACACTTAATTTTCTGTGTCTGGGATACTTCACTAAATATAATTTTTTCTAATTCCATACATTTCCCGGCAAATTTCATTAATTCATCTTTTTTGATGGCTAAATAGTATTCCATGGTGAAAATGTATCGCCAGACTGATTGCCAGAGTGGTTGCGTAAGCCTGGGAATGCAGGCTTACGCAACCACTCTGGAGATTTGTATGGCGATTTCTAAAGAAGTTAAAGATTGAAATGCCATACGACCCTGCTGCACCACTGCTGGGAATAACCCCCCAAAATGCAACAATTCACTACAGTAACATGAGCATAATCATATTCATTGCAGCACTATTTACAATAGCAAAGTCATGGAATCAACTCAAATGCCCAAGAGTTGATGAGTGGATAAGGAAAATGTGGTACATTTATATAATGAAATACTAATGAAATTTGCCAGAAAACTGATGGAATTAAAAGAAATTTTATTGAGGGAAGTATCTCAGACACAGAAAATTAGACACTATATGTTAGCCCTAATAAGTGGATCCTAGTTACAAATCCATTTAATGACATGCTCAAAGGTAAATCTCTATAATACCCACTGTAATTGCAAAAGATTATGAATAGGAGAGAAGAGGAAGGAAGACTTAAAAAAAAGAAAAGAACACAATTCAATAGAAAAATTAGGCCATGGTCATGTATTGCATGTAAGTAGTGAGACATCTGATGCAGCTCATTCTCACTTCCTTTCCTATTCACTTGGTCCTGAACAGGTTTGATCTCCCCAGTCAGTGAGGGTATAGGGACTGACAGTTAGATGGTAACCAACTGGCAAATTGGATAGTGACCCCCTCGCTGCTGTGTCCTACTCCTATTATTCCATCTACATTTGAGTCCTTTCTTATATTCATATCTTCATTTAAACAGTCTTTTATCTTTGGTTAGAAGATGACTTTCGATACTAATCGGGATGCAGCCAAGGGCAGTGCAGGAAAAAGCAAAACTGGAAGTAACAACAAACCATAATTCAGAACACTAAAGACCCTACAATATTCACCTGGAACAAGACCAGCCAAATCTATCCCCATACTAAAGCTCAGGGCTGCAAGATTGTAAGAGCCTAAAGATGGGGAGGACCAACGATATGCAAGATATTCCACACAAGTCAGGGCTGCAGCAGCCAGGATACAACCACAATGTGATTGGATCTTGCCTGACCTGCACAATGGCTGACATGTCAACATTCCCCCAAAGTCTGGCAGGGATCACAGAGGAAAAAGCTTCAAGCAGTAGCCTCTTTATAGGCAAGGGATTAAACAGCCATAATAGAGTTTCACTAGTAGGAAACCCAAGAATGGGCCCCAAGCTATGCCACTGAGTCCTGAACTTTCACAACTCAGAGGGATATTGAGCACCCAAATAAACATGCTCTGGAGGATCGGAGGGAGAAAGCAGGAAGCACCAAGAGAGGAGGAGGGAAGGAAAAGGGGTGAGAGGGGGTAAGAAGCAGGGGAAGAGTGGAATGCAGGACAATGTGGGAAAGGAGGGAGTAGGGAGAAGAAGGGGGATATCTATTGAGCTTGTACGATTAGGCAAAAAATGTAAAAAAATAAAAAAGATTTCAATGATATCATTTTGATAAACTCCATTTTATCAGCTACCATTCATTTCGAGAAAAAAATATTAGCAAAATATAATGATTTCTTTTGAAATTCTTTAGGCTTTTTTGGCAAGAGTTTTTAAAAGGATGTCTGATTTTATTTAAATAAACTTCCATCTAGTTTTGCACTGAAGAAGCAACATTTGCTGAGCATAGAATATTCTAAGCTGAATGTGTGACCAAACACAATGGATTGACCTTCTGACAGTAGGAAGACAATGAATATATCCAGAAGGTCAAAAAATGAAAGGAAATCTCTTACCAGCACCAAGGAAGGACAGCACAGGAATAATCTAAAAATACCAGCCCCTCTCCCAAACACGTGCATGGCGATTTTATCCAAGAATCAACATTTACTCGTATAGAAAAAGTGTGTTAATGGAAGGCACATTCCTGAGCATAATCTCTTTAGGGTCATAGTTTAAAAAGAAAAGATAGGGGAACACATTTATAAGTATGTCATAACTTAAGGTCTTGAAACATGTGTTCAAATGGTTTAAATAGGGGATGGGAATGCTTCAGGACACACTAAAGCCTTCCCTAAGACCGTTTTGTCGAAAGAAAAAGAAAGGACACTTTAAAAATATATTAAGGTGGGATTTCGTGCCTCACTTAAACCCTGAGTTCTATTCAAAACCAAGTGTACTTACCCTGAGTCAACTGATTTCTTGAGACTCCATCAAAAACTCTTTATGTCTCCACCTAGCCAGGCAGAGCCTGGGAAATCCCTGAGCAAAGCAAGGAGTCAGAAGCAACCCAGGATGATTCCTGAAGTCACCCTTGGTCCTCCACAGGGACACACAGTGACCCCCTCTCTCTTTCTCACACACACACACACACACACACACACACACACACACACACACACATGCAAGACACACACACAAAATAAATTGATAAAATGTTAAAAAAAAAAAAACCCTCTTTGTGTCTTATATACTTAGTCTACCTCTAAATATGTGCTTAGAGCATACAGGTCACAAATTTAAAGAATAGAGGGGGAAAAAGATGATTCTGAAGAAAGAAAATAAAGTCTGTGTGTGATCCTGGACTAGACTTGAGCATTGTATTGGTCAGGGTTCTCTAGAAGAACAGAACCAAGAGAATGGATATATAAATGATGTGCATAGGGTATATAAATGGATATATAAAGAAATCTATTAAATAAACTCACAAAATAAAATCAGTATAAGCCAATAGTAGCTACCTGCAGCTGGTCAGTTTTTGAGTTGAGTATCTCAAAAAACTGAAAGACCCCCAGAAAGTCTGAAGTCTCAATCATGCTAGAGGTCGAAGTAGCTGGGCTCTGATGTTGGCGATGAACAGCAGCCAGGTCAAAAAGGCTGAGGTCTGATGTCAGCCAAGAACAGCAGTAACAGCAGGCAGCTGAGGCAGGGTAGGAAGCAACAGGTGGTAGTGGGCTCAACAAAGAAAGTCTATACAGGGCAAGAAAAGAGCAAGTCCCTCCCTCTTGCTCTTATTTTTATCCTGTCCATCACTGGAAAGTACCTCCTGCTATGCGTTGGGTTTTCCATGTCAATTAAATGATCATCTCCATGCTTGTCCAAGGACTTTCCCTATTAACTCTTCCCAGCTGTGCCCCAAACAGCCTGCAACAGTCTAGTTGACACCTGAACTAGTTAACTATCATAGCCATAAAAGGACATCTGCATGTCATGGGATAGGCAGACAATAAACAATAAAACCATTTTCTGTTTTCTTCCACAATAGCTATGAAAGACCGTACTATCATTACTGGTGTGTGTGTGTGTGTGTGTGTGTGTGTGTGTGTGTGTGTGCGTGTGTGTGTAGGTATGGATTCTAGGGATCAAACTCAGGTCCCTTTGTTTGTCTCACAAGTATTCTCCTTAATGAGCTGTCATCCCAGTCCTAATTTAAATCTTTTGGCATTGATATTAAACTATTCTTGGCTATATATACTGTGGTTCTACCTAGCAAATCAAAGGGGACAGAATTAATATCTTTCTTATTCTATTCAGAAACGTAATGAATGTCTTTCTCTGTTTACTTAACTTTCTTAGCTAGAGTTCCAATAAAATTATTTTTCCATTCATATCTTAAATATATGTTATAAGATTGGCTTATAAGACTTGTACTCTTTTCCTTTGTTTCTGATGTAAATATCTTTTTCTTATTGCACTTGTAGTTTAGGTGTGCATGGATACAAGTTAGTATAAGAATACTAACCTTCTACCTAGTCACTTTCTAATCACATAATGTTTATAAAAATCAGTTTGTAAATTTTCTATTTCCTCAACACATAATCATATCGACTGTGAAAAAATTCTCAGAATACCTTCAATTTGGAAACTGAAAGAGAGGAGATTTTTGTTGCTAAGTAAAAAGACCTAATATTTAATCTCCATTTGGAATCATGAGGTAAGGATGCCTCTGTTTCTATTCTAAATTACAATCAACAGCTAATTGAACTATTGAGACTTATAAATCAAAGAATTGTAATTTAATTTTGACCCGTTGACTGTGAGAGAGACATTTGGTGTGGGAACAGCAATGCAGGAAAACTGATATGAACAAAACCGTGTCATAAGCAGATTCTGGATCAACAAACCCAGAGTGAAGAATGTGACTACGGGCAAAGTTCTATCTGCATTGATTCTCAGGATAAGAGTTGTTTATAATTAGTTGACCTTCCTACAGAATACATCGTGCGCTATGAGAAAATCTCAACCTCCTCATTCCCATGGCCCACTAAACCTGCAGACACTGTATTAGTGCTGGTTTGCCTGTAAAATAAACACACTTGGGCAAACTGTGCTGTTGAGCCTCTATCTGAGCTACCAGACTACCTGGTCCCAGTTTTTCTATATATGCTTTTGTCTTTTTTTCATTCTTGCATTATCCAAACAGAGCAACACTATACAACCCAAGATGATCATCTCTTCTCACTGTCAGTCAGACTTGTCCATATTTATATCTCTTTAGACTTACACTGTTATTTTGTGTTGCCTGTTTACCTTTTGTTTCTCACTGTTTCTTGCTTTTTTTAATTTCATACAATTTTCTTCATTCTATTTCCTCTGTTCTAGGTCTTGAAGTTTTATCTTTTATTTCAGATGTTAAACAGAACACCCTGCATCCATTAGAAATGCTGGGGAAGAGTCCAACTATGCAGTAAAGTTGGAACATTTGGTGGGAACCCTCATGGCTGTTCCCACACCGAAGAAGATGATAAAGACTATTTTGAAGTCAACAACCAAAAGCAGAGTCTAAACACTATTAACCTCACATAGCACGATCAGCTACAGTAGTATACGTGGGTCTCTCATGACTGACACAGGGCAGTCACCTATGCAAACTCCTGTCCCAGTGGTGGAAAGGCCTTCTTGAGTGTGCAGTACAGAAATTTGGGACATGCCTGAGGGTCAATAGCATACAAGGAGTAGCAAGGGGTGTACAAGGAGCTTTAAATAGGGAAAGAAACAGGCCACACAGGGGTAAATCTGACAATGCCTTTTGTATTGTATTGTATTAGGACAATATCCATTCATACACAGTCTAGTAGATTGAAAAGACTGAACATATGTATAAGGATCACAATATTCCTAAACAAAGACTTGGATTGGGTTCATCCAATTTCAGTTCATCTACTTCTACTTCCTATTGACTTTGAACGAAATAATATATTTCTATTTTATACTTTCTTCAATGTTAGATCCTGAGCCTGTTCTTTGATTTTAATCACTTCCACTTAAATACATTATTGTCACTGAGTATTCTAGCTCAATTAATTTTATCTTTCTATGGTTAGACACTCCACCTCAATGGGTATTGTCTTGAGTTCTTCAAAGTACTTTTCTTATGAGTTTATTTTATGATGTTCATTTATCCCATGGGATTTGAATTTGCCAAGAGTCATATGTATGCACCAAAGCTTCACTTCACAGAATCACCTAATTCTTGGGGACATAGAGTTGACCAATGCATACTAGCCATAGTGTATTTCTTAATTTAAAATTAAGTAAATTTAAAATTCAGTTCTTCATCAGAGACTCTATGTCAACCAACTAGAACTAGGCCAGCCTAATCTCTCCCCATCCTGAAGCTCAGGGAAATTTGCAAAATAGGGGGCGATAAGATTGTAAGAGCACAAGGATGGAGGAGTAATGATATGCAAGATACTCCACACAAGTTAGGGCCAAAACAACCATAATTGGACTTTGCTTGCCCTGCACAATGTTCAACACATTATTGACCCCACACAGTCTAACATGGGCTAAAGGCACTAGGATCCTTGGAGGCAAGGGATTGACAGCCACAATAGTGTTCCTATGCTTAAGGGGAACACAGGAAAGGGTCTGGGAAATGCCACTGGGTCCTTGCACCTCATCGGAGAGGAGGACCCAGAGGAGAGTTTGGCACGCACATTAAAGGATGCTCCGGGGATGGGAGGGGAGGCACTGGGGGATGGGGAGGGAAGGGGAAGGGTAGGGAGACACAGGGGGGGTGGAGGGAGGCAGAGGACCGTTGTACCTGTTAAGTTTGTATGAGTGGAAAAATAAAATAAAATAAAATAAAATTCAGTTCTTTAACCAGCCACATCTAAGACTCATGTGGCCAGTGGCTACCACATCAGATTATGCAGATAGAAAACATTTCCATTTCACAAAGTCTTATCAATACAAATACTTAGTTTCCATAGCCCTGAGTTACCTCTTATGTAAACTTCTTGGTTTGATTTCCAGAACCATGGAGATAGTTAATGTTAAGCCCCTTTACACAGATATAAAACTTTGATTTCAAGTGACTTGTTTTTCCACTCACATTCCCCAAGGCACAGGAATTGATCTTTTTATTTCTTTAGGACCATTAAGCATACATTTCTATTTTGCTTTAAGTAAGTAACTTGGGTGATCCTTTAATATTCTGGACTTTATTCAGGATCTCAATTCTTTCTGTGAACAGACTTGGGTCCATTCTTTCCTTTCCTTAACATCTATCCTTCCCACAGCCTGCCAAGTAGCCAGGAGACTACTCCCCTTTTTCTATTTGGTTGCCTGGATATTTCTTTTACTACTTTTCCAGCTCATTTGTATTCCTTGCAAATAAACTTACACTGAATCTTACAGAGCATCTCACCATGTGAAAGATGGAGAAACAGCCATATCGCGTACCATGGTACAGTGAAGTCAAAATGTATGTTTAACTTTGTTAAGGAAGCAGTAGAAAATGTGATTTCTTTCTAAATGAATGGCATTGTCAAACAAAATTTTTAATGAAGTCATTCTGAAACCTCTAATAGAAATATGGAGCTGGGAATTCCTTAACTTAGTCTTTAAATATTTTTTTCTGTTGCTAGGAATGCCTCAGATCCAGTCTAGACACACAAAAAAAATAACACTTTTTAAGACTCTGGAGATTTCATCTGGAAACACTTTTGTCAAATAAATAAATGCAAAGGAGTCTCATGCATATAATAAACATTTGTAAAGTATGTGTCATGCTGTGTCACAGAGCCACCAAGGGTATCCAAGGTTCATTCTCTCTTAGGGAAGGTAGGTACACTAGTAAACAGCTTAGGATGAGCACATTCTGAAATGGAAACCCAGGGTGTGAGGAGATGACAGAGGAGCAAAGAATAGGAAACAATGGTCACAATGAGGAAAAGAAAAAGTCTCAGGCTGGGATGGTCCAAAACAAACAAGAGCTAGTCGTTTGCTCAGTGACAAAAGGCATTTTTTAAATCTTGCAGTAAACTTTTTGCATATATTCAAGATAAATGTCTGTATCACTTATTGCATGTACCGCATGACCTTTCTGGTGGTGGATTCTTAAAATGTTCACATCATTGTTATAGTTGAATCACATGTGTGTTAGAGTAGGTTGTGACTAAGATGTAGCCAAACTCAGACCAAGTGTATGAATGAAAAGATGTTTCCAGTGGTTCTTGGTAATCGAAATTATAGTTGAAGTCTGTTGTATTGATTCCTCCAACTCAGTGTCAAAAGAGAGTACACAGTGTTTAAAGGGGGAGGAGACCCAGTCAAAGATAAAACAGTTCACCAGACATCCAACCTTATATAGACTGCAGAAGAAAAAAGTCTCTTGTCTTCAGTGCTTTAATTGTAGAATCTTGTTTCTTAGTTTTGTTTTTTATGGGTTTTTTTGTTTTTGCTTTTTGTTTCATAAACTGTTTTGCTATTGGTGCTGTTTCGAAAGTCTCATCTCAAAATTTTATTTTGATTGTTTTTAATGTGTAAAAATTATTTTCAGAGGCCATTGAGATATTTCAATTACACAATATTGGGCCCATCAATACTGCATCATGGATGGGGCAAGAATTCATGTGGCCCCACCCCTCTCTGAGTGAATAGTGATGGTTAATGCTGGCTGGGGAACAGACCTACTTTCCTCAGTAGTGTTGCCTCTGATACATCACCTATGCTGCAGCAAATCCCCAGGTACACACTAATGTAAACAACTCTTTCAAACTCAGTGGGTCACATACAAAAACCATGAAGGTAGAGGGGAAAACGTTTTGGGAAGAAGATTCTCAGTGGTACAGGAAAGGAGCATGGAGAGAAAAAACAAAAATTCCTTGTGTAAAACTTTCAAAGACATAAAAGTGATAAATGAATGAAAAAAAACAAAAAATACTTCTAGAGAAGAGGTGGTATATAGAAAAATAAGGAAGGAAAAACCACTTTAACCATAAATTCAAAGGCCTGGGAATGAGAGAGAGAGAGAGAGAGAGAAAGAGAGAGACTAGAGAGAGACAGATACCACAGTTTAAGGTAATAAAGATACTGTGAGAAACCAGTAAAAGAGAACCCACACACAAGAAAATATCATGCACAATGGCTTCGAACGCCACATAAATGAGATCTAAATTTATCTTGTAGACTGTAAAAGCCACTGAAAGGTTTGGAGCCAAAGATGTAACTAAGAAAAAGCTGCTGGAGTTAAAATTCAAGTATTGGATTGAAGTAATGCGGAGACAAGACAGGAGTTCAACTAGGAAAAAAAAAACATAAAACAGGAGGAAAGCACTGGGAAGAAGAATATTCTCACTCTATGGGAATTCCAAAAGCATTAAAATTGGTCTCATATCTCCTTTCTTTTTTTTAACCAATTAATGACATCATCCAGTGTACACTCATATTCCATCCAGTCTCTTCTGCCTTCTCAAAAGTCTGTTTCTGAGGAGTAGAGCATTCAGGATTTTCACCCGTGTGATAGAAAAAGTAGAAATAAATGTGAAGAGGCAGGAAAGGTGTGTCCACTCACATCTGGTCCAGGAGAGTGGGCCATAACAGGCATCTGCTCCTTAACAATTATGTCAGGTAGTTTCATCTGTTCTCCTACTTCTATGAAGAATCACTCCCAGAAGAGGAGGATTTCTGCTCCTCTTGAATTTAGCAAGAGAACCTTCTCTGTTCCCATTATCTCTAACAAAGGATACTGGGGATCTCATAAATGAGATCCTGGGGTTATCACCTTATTAACCATCATCTCAAATGATCTCTGCAGTCTGAATACCCAGAGATTACATCAGGCTTCTCCAGAAGTTAGGGATGGGAGATGCAACAAACAATGTTTTATTGGTAAAATTCAGTAGAAGGAATCAATCAACATTAAAACTTGCATTTTTCTCTTAAAAATACTTTAAACTGTCTGAAATTCCTTTTTATTATTTTGCTGTATTAAAACAAAAACTCTGAATGGATTCTACTTCACATGGCCCAATTTTCTTTTTCTCGTGTCTTTCCCTTAATTAGTGATAACTTAGGAAAGCATTTTTATTTCCTTTAACTCCTCTGCCATTCACCCTTGCTTTACAAATATATGGATGTCAACTTGACAACTGAAAGCTGCGCTCTGGATAAGTGATAAAGTCTCTCTCTCCTCTCTCTCTCTCTCTCTCTCTCTCTCTCTCTCTCTCTCTCTCTCTCTTTCTCTCTCTCTCTCTCTTCCTGCAGTCATGCTGTGGTCAGTTTCCTCTGTTCCTGATATTGGTATGAGCTCTCCTGCCAAGCTAGACTAAGACCTGTAATCTATAATCAATCACAAGAAAGACTAAAATCCCCTTTCTTCCCTAACTATTTGGTTGTGAATTTATCAGCAACATTCAGACAAACTGCAACAGCCCCCCCGGCCCCAAAGACTCTACTGTGATGCTAGAAAAGAAGACATCTGATCTTTTATTTATCTGACTTGTTTATTTGTTTTACTCTATATAGGCACAGGGTTTCTTCCATAAGGAACACGTGATCAGAAATTTTGACCTCATTAAAATATTGAAATCATGAGATCAAATTTGCTAAACTAAAATATTTGTTGAATATTTTAGGGAAAAACAAATCTTCTACATCCTTCCCTCAGAAAACTTTTGAGACAGCTATTATGTTACCAAACCCTAACTTTGCCATAAAAACCTCACAAAACCTCTGTACATGTGGTCTCTTAGCTAAGTTATTGGAAACAAAAGTTCCAAAGCCAAAAGGCTACAGAGAGAAAAAAATAAACTAGCCACTTATACCCAATATGCCAACTTCCACCATATGTAGGCCCTCAAATATCTCAAAGGGGAACACAATCAAAGTAAAATCCAACAGAGCTGGAATCACAGAATAGGGGAACGGAATTTGCTAGAATTTCACCCAGACCTAAGAAAATGAAGATCATTGAGCTTCACACAGCTGGCCCCCAGATTCCTATAAAGGAAGGTATTAACATGATTTGTATTGATCGTATTAGTATACTCTCCCTCTTTTCTTGACCCCTTCTAGTCAGCTGCCCTTCTAAGACCTTCACAATAACACATTTCTAGAGTTAAAATGAAGCACCCCAAAAACTTGTGAAATAAGGGCATAGTGTCAAATAAGCTGAGCTTTATATAAAATTACTGATTTTTCATTTGCCAAATTTTAACACTTCATACAATAGTCTTTAAGCATGTGCATGCAGACACATGTATGTATCCTTAGTACTGCAGAAGAGAAACCATAGAGCAATTAGTGCACTATGTAGATGTTGTCCAGAGCATTAATTAATTACAGAGCACTATTGCCTCACAATCTTCAATTAAAGCTTTTAACAAAGGCTCTAAAAGATATATAATAGAATAAAGAGAACATAAATTAGAACATGCTTGTACGCGTAAGAACTAATGAGAATCAGCCCAAGTATAAAGGAAGTGCAAAAGAGAACCTGAGAGGAAATAATCAGGAACACTCTTTCAACTCTCTCTTTGGTAACTTGTTTTTTAGGAATCCTAAGTGTCTACAGGAGGCTGACTTGAACATAAGGAAATCTACAACCTGCAATGTGTTCTAGCAAGAAGAATTAAGAAGTCTTCCTCCACATGGAAGGATGGAAACCAACCATACTGCACAGTACTGTGGGGCAGAAATGAACAACAGCTACAATTTGTTTACTCTTTCATAAATATCGCCACCCATTTCACAAGCTAAAAAGCTGAAATCTTAAAGAGATTGCCATGGTTAGGCACAGGTGTCAATTTGACGGTTGAGGGTTTGTGCTCTGGGCACATTTATGGAGAATTAGTAGTTGAATTAAGGCCAAATAGAACCTGAAGGAGATTGTTTAGCTGATGGGGAAAGTCCAGCCTACGGTGGATGGGATTAGGTCCTGGAATAAATCATGAAGAGCTGGTTGAAAGAGTTGGCATCCTTTTTGCACTTGGCCAGACATGCTGGTTTAGCAAGTAAGGATTGTTCTATTACATAGAGATGGTGAGGCCAGTTCCCTCGGCCCTGGTGTTGGTACATGCTCTCCCGTCAAGCTGGACTGTGAACTGTATCAGTATCATAGAGAAAATAAACCCCTTGTTTCCTTAAGCCATTTGATGGTGATTTGTCAGCAACCATGCAAGCAAACTGCAAATTTACAAAAGCAATCAGAACCTACCAAAAGAGAGCCTGGATTATACACTAGTTTGGTATAATTCTAAAATGTAAGTTTCCAGTGCCATGTACATCACTCAGTTTATACAAATTTTCAGCAACAAAGACTCTTCAGGAGTTAGGTAACAAACTACCATACTGACTATCAGCTAGAATGTGGTGGAATCATTTCCAGGCCTGAAAAGAAGTAAGGAATATACTGTAGTATAATGAGCATGGCAAAGTCTTTGTCCGTCCTTGTGGACAGTTGTAACTAAGAAATGAGACATACATCTGGGTACCACTTATAGCTGCCCAGGTTCCATGCTGGTTATCCCCAGACACTTGACAGTGATGGGAAGAGGGGAGGAGAGTCATGCGGTTGATGAACAGTAATAACTGAAGAATATGTTCATGTGATGATAGTTCACTTACTTCAATCTTAGTGTAGGATCTGAAAAGTCAGTGGATCTATTCATAAACTAAAGTATACAAGCTTAGAATGAATAAAGTAAACAAATTAAACATTAAATAAGTTCACAACGGTCTATTTTAACTTATTCGTTATTTATTTGATTTATTGCATAATGAACTATTTGATATCTCACCTCAGTTTGAAAAGCCACAGTAATAACAATTATTTCAAGGCACAGAAAAGAGCAAATGCACAATTTTTGTAAGCTAAATATTTCTATCTGTTGCTAGATAATATATCACTGTAAAATTTTGTGGCCTAAAGCAACAATGATTTGGGTTTTTTCATCCCCATAAGTCTGTGAGGTGACTGAGCCAAACTAAGTGGTTATTCTCCACAGCATGGGATCGCTGAGGACCTTGCATGTCTGAATCAGTAAGCAGGTGCAATTGAATGATTTTGGACCCTGAAGCCTTGGTGTAACTACTTATTAATTCCAGAAAATTTTAAATCTGTTCCCTCAGATTCCCACATAAATATGGCATCACTGAAAGTTTTATAGTGTCCTTCCCGTTATGTGCATTTTATTGCCTTTGCCTGTAGCTGTTTGGTTTGTTCCTTTGTTTGTTCTGGTTTGCTTTTTGGTTATGGGAGTTTTTGTTTTGTTTGCATCAAAAGCACATGATATGATAAAGCAGTGTTAAGAGGAAACATCTAGCCCTGTCTCTGGTTTTAGCGAGAAACTACTGAAGTATATTGTTAGTTGGAAGTTGTTGTAGGTGGTCTATATCAAGTTTTAGAAGCTCCTCTCTACAGACACAAAAGGACAAAGAAGCAAAAGGGAGACTAGTAAAGAACAAGGACTGAAAAGAAAAAGAGGGGAGACTGAGTTTGGGCAACAAGGGATGAAAGTGATATGAACTCACTGTATGCATATAAGAAACCCTAAAGAAATATAAATAAATAAGTTTAAACGTAGAAGAAGTTCCTCTATTTTTCTGACTATCTGATTTCTCTGTCTTTTTTTGGTCTAATGTTGACTTTACAAAATGAGTTAGGAAACTTTACCCTACTTTCCTCTAAACAATATTGCAGAGAATCAGCATAATTTCTTCTTTAAATGCTTCACAGAAGTCACCTTTGAATTCTTCTGGACGTGGTGTTTTGTTCTAAAAGGTCTTTAATTAATTTTTCCTCTGATGCCCTATTTTCAGTTTGAATCCTGTAATAACTCTTTTGTTTTTTACCTCTACTGCTTTAGATTTAATTTTTCTTACTTTTTCCAGATTTATAAGGTAAGGATTTAGATTATTTTATTTTATCCTCTTTATACATACATATATGTATTCATTTTTGTGTGTAAGTGCATGTGTGTGGGGGTGGGTATAGATGTGTATGTTTGTGTGTGTACGTGAATGCCACACGACCATCTTGGGTGTGAATGCCACAAGAATGCCCCATTCATTATGAAGAAAGAACAGGCTGTTGATAGGTCAGGAACATGGTGATACAATTACAATGATAAAGTTCTGTGCCCATCTTTTAGACGTGCTAATTAATATCTAGATGGCTTCCAGAGAATAGGGAGAAACATTAAAAAAAAAAAGAAAAAGAAAAACACCTCTGCCCTTGATCTCAACTCGAAACAGGACAAGATCCATCCCTGTTCCCTGCAGGAAAGTCAACAGGAGTCAGCCTAGGACTATGCTGGCATAGGAGGCACAACACAACTGAGACCTTGAGGAATGTCCTTGACATCTGTCTTCAAGAAATGGAGATCTCAAACTTGAATGTTTCCTACAACATCTATCAGAGAAATGCAAGCAAAAGTGGCCACAGATAGCATATGAGCTAGCAGAGTGACCCAAATCAGGAGCAGTGTCCATGTATACTAAATGCGACCATGTATACCAAATGCCACAAGAACATAAGCCGAATGATACTCACTCAAGGCTAGTGGGAACATAAAATGCTACGGCCACTTCAGAAGACAGTTTCTTTCTTTCTTTCTTTTTTTAACATAGAACAATAACCAGCTTGATTACATGAGCTATGATGACTTATTTGCCTTTCTGGGCTTTGATCTTCCTCAGATAGAACTCCAGCTTCTTGCCCTCTAGCAGGTAACCTCCATCTGCCCTACCATGCTGGCCCTGTCTCCATGACATGCAGGCAAGAAGATTGCCCTGCTGGAATGGCTCCTCCAGGAGATGGTTGATTTTGACATTCTTCTTCCTTTCATCGTGTTATTTTTTCATTTTCCTTGTTTGCTTTTTATTTAAAATCTCTTCTTCCTCAGGGGTCAGCTTGGCTCCCTTCTTGAGCCCAGAGGCAGCGGGGTAATGGGACTCGTACCACTGTTGGTTCAGAGTGCTGTCAACAACCACGATGCAGTTCTTCTCCAGAACATTGGTTCAGACCAGCTCGTTATTGGATGCATTATAAACATCAATAATCCTTGTTTTGCAAGTGTAACATTCAGAGCCCTGGGAGAAGTTCCCACATCCAGCCTCATGGCCAGGTACTTCATATTGCCTCCACAAACTGTAACTGCATGTATATGGCTGGGTCCAATCTTAATATAGACCTCAGGATGTCCTAGCTCATACTTCCTTTTTTTATGGTAGGGCTAGAAAGGGGAAACACAAAGCTTCATGGTCCGGTTTGTGAGAAGACAGTTTCTTGCAAAGCTGAATATAATCTTATCATACAGTCTGTCAATAACACTATTGGGAATTTATGGGAAGGTATTTTAATCTTCCACAAATCAAACAGGAATTAATATTTTTTTAAATTTATAATTGGCAGAATTTGAAAGCAGTCAACATGTTCTTCAGTAAACATGTGAATAAATAAACCACGGCCAATCAGAACCCTGAAAATTATTGAGTACTGAAAAAGAGAACTATAGTGGTTTGAAATATAACTAGTACTAAAATTATCAAATCATGAAAAGACATGGGAAAATCTGGTATATGGAATCTCTGCATCTTTCTTTTAATTTGTTACTGCTACTTGCAAACCACTGCACTTGAAAGCTAACAATTACAAAAAAAAGTAAAGCTCTTAACAATATTTGTGAGTCCATTACTATCTGAGTCCTGTAATTTAGAAAGAAAATGAAGGGCTAGTGAAAACTCTAATGGAATAGAAAAGATCTGGAGTTCAGATCCCAGATCCAATGTAAAAAAATGCCAGAAGGGTGTGGCCACCATCTGTAATTCTATCCCTGGAAAGCAGAGCCTGGGAATGTCCAGCGCAAGTTAGCCAGACAGACCAGCCCTGGAAGGTGGAGCCTGGGAATCCCCAAAGCAAACTGCTGAACTAACCCTTATGTTATGCTCTGAGTTTAATTAGAGACTCAGACTCACAACAATAAGGTGGAAGAGCAATAGAGCATGATTCTGGATATCACCCTTGGGCTTCCACATGCACATAAATTCAAGTGCACTTATCCACACACATAGGTACACCCACACACAAGCATATGCATAAATGTAGCCCATATGCATACACATGAAAAGGGATAAAATAAAGCCAAGTCTTCTTCCTTGCCTAGAAAATTTAGAAATCACATCAGCCAAAGACTGATCAAATACTGAGAAAAAGTCTTTGTATCTTTTGCCATGGCTTCATTAGTAAAATGAAAGCTGCATAGACTAT
This sequence comes from Typhlomys cinereus, assembly GCA_023101885.1. NCBI lineage: Eukaryota > Metazoa > Chordata > Mammalia > Rodentia > Platacanthomyidae > Typhlomys > Typhlomys cinereus. The sequence continues at coordinate 2,113,296 of JALPQD010000127.1, forward strand.
GAAGTATCTTCACAAACAAGTTTTATAATCTACTTTCCTTTTTAAACAATATCAATGTAAGTACAACTTGGTGACATAAGAATTGATGTGGAAAATAATGCAGTTGATTTGGAAAGCCTTAAATGTCAAAAATGTAGTGGGGAATCAGAAAGAAAGAAAGTGATACTAATTAAACTTTCTCCTCTTTTGCCCTTTCAAAGTAAAACAATGTCTGGTGTGAAAATGTTAGTTTTCTAAATAATCCCATCAGCAGCAAATCCCACAATGATGGAAGAAAAACAAATTCTTTTCTGTTTGCTGAAATGTGTCCCATTGGTGTTAATATAATTTGGTACCATTGGGGATATTACACAATAGAATACACAAATACAATTAACATGATCTATCGCCACAGAAGAACTGTGTGCTCACTTATTGAGGAAGATTGGCAGCTAAAGACTCAAAAATGAAACTGAACTTTCCTATCCCCCTGCCTTTAGTGGTAACTAAAGTAACTGGCCTCATCTGTGCAAAATAGAAAATTACAGCATAGAATAATTGTGAAAGTGCTTACCACAATCATTTGTGATTGATACATGTGGATTTTTTTCACATTTATGTGGAGTTGTTCCATATAAATAATAAACAAGTAAAATAATGAGTAGATAAGGATCCTCTGCTTGCTCCCTAAGTGCTGTGCCTTCATCAGGACACCATATACACAGTAAAGCACACTATAACCTTCTTTTTGCCTTCATGGAGCCTTAAGTAGGAAGGAAGAAATTGACAAAATTTAGAATAGGTCAGTGATTTGTTGTTCTTCCTGATGTTTTAAGCAATAAAAATGGATAAAAGCTTTCTTCTCATTTTAAGTATTACAGAAAAACATGGTATTTATCTTCCAAAAATATTTCTAGAAATATTTCCATGTATATAATCTGTGCAAAACAAGCACAGTTTACCTGGGCATTTTTATTGGCACATTCTCATTTCTAATGTAATATATAATCTTCTAAGGACTAAAATGTCTTCTAGTTCTTCCTAAATTTTACTTTTTGGTAATCAGTCTTAAAGTTGTCCAAATATGACTCTGTCTTAGTTTTATATTCTGTTGGTGTAACAATTACATGATCCAAACAATTTAAGGGAATGAAAGTTTTATTCACTTATGATTCTAAGGTACATGTGATCATGAGGTGAGAAAGTTACCAGCAGAGGTCTTGGGAACTAACTGGTCACACCATATTCACAGGAGGGTTGAGAGAGGACAGGGCCTAACACTGTTCTCCAGCTTGCCATTGTGCTCATTTTCCAACTCGCTCTCTCTCCATCTTACCCACCCACCCAAGGAATGGCTGGACCATTCTCAATCATTTATGCAAACAGTGTCTTACAGAACTGCCTTAACTGCCTTAATTATCTAATTCCTCATGAGTGTGCCTAAAGTTTAGCTCAGAAATATCAAGCTGATAGCACAGACCAATTGCCATAGCCCTTCCAGCTCATTTTCCATAGATGGTGCATATTAGACCACCCAGCACAACGTTAGCCTCCATTTTAACAGCTTTTTATCTCTGGCTAGGAGGTGACATCCAATACCAATCAGGATGGAGCCAAGGGTGGTGCAGGAACAGCAAAACTGAAAATAACAACAAACCATAATTCAGAACATCAGAGACCCTGCAATAATCACCTGGAACCAGACCAGCCAAATATCCTAAAGCTCAGGGAAATTTGCAGAAGAGGAGCGGTAAGATTGTAAGAGCATAAAGTTGGGGAGGAGCAACAATAAGCAAGATATTCCACACAAGTTAGGGCCAAAGTAACCATAATAAACTTTACATGACCTGTGCAATGACCAACATATCAATGACCCCCCCCCAAAGTCTAGCATGGATCACAGGCATTATGATCCTTAGACTCAAGGGATTAGCAGTCACAATAGTGTTCCCATACAAAAGGGAGGACAAGAAAGGGCTCTAGGGAATGCTACTGAGTCCTTACACCTCATTAGAATGGAGGATGCAGAGGGAAATTTGACATTCACACTAAAGGATACTCCAGGGATGGGGGAAGAGGAGGGAACTTGAGAGAAAGGGAGGGAGAAAGGTGAAAGAAAGGGGAAAAGGGGGATGGAGCAAGGGAGACTGGGGAGGGGTGGAGAAAGGGAGGGGACCGTGGTACCTATGAAGTTTGTATGAGTAGGAAAAAAATAATTAATTAAATTTAAAAAGCACTACAGCACATAAAGCAAAAAAAGAGAAAAATACATGAGGGTTAAGTTTAGATATGAATTCACACAGAAGAAAAGAAGTCACAGGAACAGCTCAGCAGTCCTTCAGGACTTTGCATTGAATCCATCTGCCAGCATTCTTGTGCAGTAGCTGTTCTGAACAAATGTGTGCCTGAATGCAACTTAAGATGAAGAAACTGAAGCTCAGATTGGTTATGCACCAAGAGGATGGCATCAGGAAGCATTCTGGCTAAGATCTGGAGAGGCAACTCCAGGAAAAGTAAAACTTACTGTTAATCCAAGGCCTTCACTGACAGAGAAAAATAAACCCATAGAGCAAACAACAGAACCGTCTTCTTTGCTGGACTAATATATGGCACTTCCTTTTGAGGGCTGGCCATGTTTTATGATCCAATTGAAGTTTCAAAGTACAAGAGTTAAGTTCATGCAAAAAAAAAAAATCTACTTCACGCTCCACAGTGTTAGTGAGATGGGACAAAGCACGAGTCAATGAAGCAATGAATTAAAAAAGATGGGTGTGGAATTCATAAGCAAGTTTTGCAGGACACTAGTAGGATTAAGATAAATTCTAGGAAAAGCAAGCCATCAAGTCTTTGGCTCTTCTCTGGCCATCAGCACATTGGCACACTTACCCTCCCTATAGTGTGTGTATGCACAGTGATAGAACTGTGGGATGCTGACTGAATGCTGTGCATGCCCAGTACTGGAATTCCTTATTCACAGTCCTTTCGACTCTATGCTTGATGGCGGGGTCTTTGGGTATCACATCCTCAAGTCAGGTCTTTGGCAAATGCTGTATTGTGATTATTAGTTACTTGACTGTCTATACATCCACATCATGAGCTCTTCTAAGAAGAAACTGACATTCATTTTTCATGAATTAAACACAATAAAATGAGTAATTGTATTGAACTGAGACCAACGCTTTTAAAAGCAACATCTACTGATTTAAGTTGAGAAAGATGAGGAACTGTGATGATGGATGCAGGGAGTCTAGAGATATGAATTCCAGTGCCGATCCTACCAAAACTTTTAAATACATAGTGTAAGTTAATCAGGCCATTGTAAAGGCCTCTTCCAAACCATACAACTGAAAGGTATAGAGCATTGCTGTAACCCAATGAGTTATTAAAATGTCAAGTTTTCATGCTCCATCTGCTGGTTGAATTGTAAAAAACTCTGGAGACAGCTTTGAAGAGTCAAGTGAAGTATTAGATATCAGCATTTCTCATGTATGACTATTAAAGAAAAGAACTGACAACCAAAATACTCTTCACAAAATGAATAATCATCTATAAGACAGCTAACTGAAAAAGAAGAAAACAGTTATCAACTGTCCATACTTGTAGTAGAAAAACATGTCATCTACTTTGGCATACAATAAATTAATAGACATAGAGACATATATTAATAAATTAACAGACAGTAAGAAATAAATGCTATTTTTCTTTTCTATTCATCAGTGGTGTCTTTGGAGTCCTTAAGATAACTGACAGATAACTGAGGAAGAAGAAAATAGATATTGATCATCCATACTTGTAATGGAAAAGCATGTCAGCTGCTTTGGGCATGCATATGTACCACGGAAGCCAGTTCCAATCTCTCCAGCCCCACTGCAGTTGCCCACATACTCCCAGGCCAGGTTTCATTTCTGAGACTGATAGTGTACAAAGAAGTCACTGTGTGTCACTTCCTGAGACAAAGTCTAAAAATTGAGGCTTTTCCAAGGTCCAATGGATGGCCCTACATGTATGTTCACATAGGCGGCAGCCACAGGACTCAGTAGGCCACTAAGATACATGCATACATACCATAATGAAAGTGGCAAGTGGAACATGTTAGGGACCCAGGGGAAGCTGGAGCGCCTACATATAATAAAAATACATTATATACACAAATGAAATTGTCAAAAATAAAAATTATTAAATTAAAAAATAAAGCTGGAGTAGACTCAAAAACTAAGGCTTTAGTTTAAGGCAATTTCTTTTATTTGTTTTATCTCTCCCTCTGTGTGTGGTGGTGGTGGTGGTGGAGTGTGTGTGTGTGTGTGTGTGTGTGTGTGTGTGTGTTCACTTATTCTGAGGCAGCCTGTTATAACATAAGATCTCACAGACAGCCCAACAGTCAGGGCTTAGAAGCAAACCATTCCCCTAGTATAGTACTCAGAGTAGACACACTGCAGTGCAGACTAGCAGCTTGTCCTCATTATAAACAATGAGCTGCAACCACTTCCAATTCCTGCTCCACAGAAACTATGAGATAATCAACATTTGTTCTTTTAAACTGTTAGGATTTGGAGTTATTTCTTTACAGCATAGATAGCTGATACAATTGCACATGCACACATTTAGCTTGAATTTGTTCAAATATATTAACTATCTATGTATCAGTGAATCCAGCATGATCACATATCTATATTGACTATGCATCATTTAGTCTACAATATATATTCCTCACTGGAATAAAAACACAAAAGGGGGGCTATAGAAATGGTTCAGTCACTAACTATGGTTAGTCAGCCATAGAGGATGAGTACCTGAATTTTAACTCACAATCAAAGGCTATGCCTATGGCACTGGGGAGGCAGAGCCAGGATCTGTAGGGCTTGCTAGTCAGCCACTCTAACAAATCATCAAGCTCCAGGTTCAGTGAAAGATCCTGTCTTGAAAAATAAGGTGAAGCAGAAACCTCATGCTAACCACTGTCTTACACACACACACACACACACACACACACACACACACACACACAATCACATGCATGTGTGCCCCAAATACATACACACAAATAAAATCATCAAAGATAAACACAATAATTACAAAAATATATTCTGGAGAATTTGGGTTAATATTTGAGAGAAGATTATAAGTCTTCAAATAGCCTGGTTTTATCACATAGTAAATGATGGACAAAAATCTCAGTAAAGACCAGAAGGAACTATTATTGTCCTATACTCTAAATTAGCAATTAGCACCTTTCATCAATTCTGCTATCATTTTCTCATCTTGCCTTTTACCAAAGCATAAAAAATCCATTAGGAATCCAATAGATTCCTATTTGGGGTAGTTTTTTGTTCTTATGACAAAATACCTGAGGAGAACAACTTAGGGAGGAAGGACAGATTTTGATTCATGGTAGAGGATTCAGTTCATGGTTAGTCAGCTTCATTGCTGTGGTGGGGCAGAACAAACTATGAAGAGGATGTTGCGGAGGCTCTGTTGGAAAGGAGCTGCTTGCCCCCATAACATCCAAGAAAACAGGGACAGAAAGACAGGAGCGAAGGTGCCTGGGATAAGATATTCTTCACAGGCATACCTCTCGTGGATTACCTCCTCCAATCAGGCCCTGCCCAAGTCCTCATCATGTCTCCACTGTGCCATCAAATAATGGATGGAACCCCATTTCAATGAGATTCAGAAATCTCATGTCTCAAGACCCTTAGCTTGAATGTCAGCCTTTTACACATGACACTTTCATAACACAACTTGTATGCCATGATGAAGGAGATCCAACTGTTCGTGTAATTGTAAGCACCTGATCGTCATTTGAGAGGACAAACTAACTAAATGTTTTTCTGCTATGAACTTCTTATAGCCTTATGTTTTTCCTACCCTTATTTACTTACTTTTTCAAAAAGCCTAATTCCTATAACTTGGTATTGGGGAATTGGGGAGGCAGTTCCACAGTATAGAATTTAGAAAGTGAAGTTCAAGGAGATGTTAGAGTAACCCATGTGTTTCCCTTTTACTTTATCCTGGAATGAATTTGCTGCCTCCAGGCCTACATTTAGAACACACAATTCAGACCACCTACTTATTAATGAAATGCATTTGCCTTTCCTACTATAGATCTGTATCAAAAGGGTACATCCAACACAAACACCATGTAAATGAAGATTTGATTAATAGCAGGAAAGCAAATAATGGATTATTTCTAATCATATGCAAATGTCTCAAAGGAAAATGAAACCTCAAACTATTCATGCTAGTACTTACCTGCTGCATATTTAGCCTAAGATACTGCCACTGCAAATACCTAAGAGCAATATTAGCATGTTTCCATATACATAATAGGCACACAACAAATGTATTGGGAGTAGGAAGGAAGAAAACAGAGAAAGAGAGAAAGTGAAAGGAAGAAGGGAGGCAGAAAAGGAAAGAAGGAAGGAAGGATGAATGCAGACATTTGTAGCAAGACACAGTACAATTAGTAATCACATGATATCACACAAGCAACTGTTTCTTTTCAGCTATCAAAATTGAATCAAAAGAATTCATCAATTTTTCCTGATAGAGTTCAGCAAAGTTCAACACTGTTAATTTTCTCAGTTCTGAAACACCTTTATCTCAAAGATGAAAAATCACTCCTCCATGTGGTGGCAGGTAAGAAAAAGATGGGTTAATGGAGAGAAAGGCAAGAGTGCCCTCAGGGCAAAGCCCTTTTGGCCTTTCATTTGGAGACCTTCTTGACCTAAGCTTAGCCCTAGAAGAAAGCAGGTGACTTCGCTTTCTCTCTTTTGTACATGTCAAGAAAAAAAAAACACTAAATATTTTCCCCAAATGTTTTGCATTAAAAAATAGCCAACCACAATGTGCCAAGCCTTTTTTCCCTTAATTCTCCAAACCCATATGTATTCTAAGGGAAATTCGATCCATGTGTCTCTGATTTGCTTACACTTAAATCAGTAGAAAATGCTAAGATTTTGTAAAAAGACATTCAAGATATCTTTTGTGTATTCCTTGTGATCCTCCTCCTGGATCTTCAGGAATGTGGCATTGCTAGAAGCCAATAAAAACAAGTCTCTGAATAATTAACCAGAATTTATGAATTTTCATGTAGATTTTTTTCTAAGCATTGTAAATTGGGGTAGATTTATCCATCTTATCTATCTTTGTGCAGATTTTGTCTCTGAATCCAAAGGACTTGCCCATCTTTGTGTAGATTTTATTTCTGAAAAACATGAATTGTTCAGTCATTAAAAAGGAAAAATAAGAAATGTTATGACCAATGTACTAGCCTGAACTGCCACCCATTACATCTTTGTATGTTAACTGTCTTCTTCAGAGATACCAGTAGGACACACAAGACAAAACCTGAAGATGTAGAATGAGGTAGAAGATGGAAAACACTTCAGGCCAGGGAGGAAGTAGGTTCATGATTTCTTCAGAAAAAGTCATATAATATTCCAAAATATGCCTTGTCTGTCTTCTATAAGCAGCAATTATAGCAATATGGTGAAATGAAGCAGATGGAAGAGGTTCAGTTAGTTAAACTTCATTCTAAAGATTTAGTGCTTATCAATTTTTTAAAAAGTTAAAGATTGAAATGCCATATGATCCTGCTATTCCACTTCTGGGAATAATGCCCCATAAAGCAAAAATTCACCTCAGTGACACAAGCACAACCATGTTCATAGCAGCACTGTTTGCAATAGCAAAGTCATGGAATCAACCCAAATGTCCAACAGTTGATGAGTGGATAAGGAAAATGTGGTGTATTTATACAATGGAATACTACTCAGCCATAAAAAAAAGATGAATTAATGAAATTTGCTGGGAAATCGAGGGGATTAGAAAAAATTATATTGAGCAAAGTATCCCAGACACAGAAAAGTAAGTGCCATATGTACTCCCTAATATGTGGATCCTAGTACCAAACCCATTTAGTGATATATTCAAAGATAAATCTCTGTAATACCTACAGTAATTGCAAAGATTATAAACAGGAAGGAAGGGGAAGGAGGCCCCCCGAAATAGGGAAATAAGGGATCATGCTACAGCAGAGAAAATAGGTTGCCATCAAGTATTGCAAGTAAGTAGTGAGACATCTGGTTATGCTCACTCACTTTCCTTCCTGGTCTCTTGCAACTTAGGGGGTTTGATCTCACCAGTCAAGGAGAGTATAGAGTCTGGCAGATAGATAGATGGTACCCATCCCGCAAATGGAAGACTGATCCCCCCCCCTTGCAATCTCCTACTCCTATTCCATCTACCTTTGAATCTACTCTTATAGTAAGACTCCACTTAAAAAGCCTTTTATCTCTGGCTAGGAAGTGACATCCAATACCAATCAGGATGGAGCCAAGGGTGCAGGAACAGCAAAACTGAAAATAACAACAAACATTAGAGACCCTACATTAATCACCTACAACCAGAGCAGCCAAATCTCCCCCCATCCTAAAGCTCAGGGAAATTTGCTGAAGAGGGGCGGTAAGATTGTAAGAGCCTAAAGATGGGGAGGAGCAACAATATGCAAGATACTCCACACGAGTTAGGGCCACAGTAGCCATAATCAGACTTTGCATGACGTGCACAATGACTGACATGTCAATGACTCCCCCAAAGTCTAGCATGGATCACAGGTACTAGGATCCTTAACACTACATAATAGTATTCTTATACTAAAGGGGAGCACAAGAAAGGGCTCTGGGCAATCCCACTGAGCCCTTACACCTCATTAGAATGGAGGACGCAGAGAGAAGTTTGACATTCACACTGAAGGATGCTCCAGGGAATGGGAGGGGGAAGAAGGGGGAACCAGGAGCAAGGGAGGGAAGGGGTGAAAGGAAGAGGAAAAGGGGGAGAAGGTACAAGGGAGACTGGGGAAGGGTGGAGGGAGGGAGGAGACCTGGTACCTATTAAGTTTATATGATTGGGAAAAAAATAAATGAACATAAAAAGAAGACTTAGTGCCTAAAACTTAGTGTTAGAAGTAGATACAAGGATTAAGGAAATGGCTCAGTGAGTAAAGATTTGCTGCACAAGCAAAAGAACCTGAGTTGAAAACCCTATATCCGACATTAAAAAGAATGTCAGGCAGCAGCTATATCACTTCTGGGAATATTCCCAAAGGAATCTATAACTTACTACAAAGATATTTGTACATCAGCGTTTATTGAAGCTCCATTCACAATAACAAGGAAATGGATCAGCCTACATGGTCATCAACAGAGGAATAAGTAATAAAAATGTGGTACATATACATAATGAAACACTATTTGGCCATAAAAGTGAATTTATAGAATTTGATGATAAATGAGTGGAACTAGAATATAAATGAGGTATCTCAGACATAGAAGGACAATACTGCATGTTCTCTCTTACATGAGGATGTTAACATTAAATTTAATTTGGAATTCCTGTACAGTCACAAAACTTTAAAGGAACCATTAAGGGGGGGAGAGATGAGAGAAAGGAGTGGAATGAAGATCTTAAAGGAGGAGATGTGGAAGACCAAGGGCAGCAAGGTAGAGGAGGAATGATGAGGGAGGTATTGAGGGAAGGTAAGGAGATAGGGCACAGGAAGGGCTAAGGGAGTGACAAAGAACATTGATATTATAGCCTACAACCACATAGAAACCTCCTAGATTAATAAGTCAAAAATCGTTTTTGTGCAGAGAGAGAACAAGAAGTATTACTTATACCGGGAATCTAGATGATTCTCCAACTAGAACCCATATAAGCAATTAAACAATATTCCAAGTAACAAGAATGTAATACTTCTTAAGAAGTTGTTGATCAAAGAGGTCTCAAGCCCCCCACCAAAAAAAGCAGTGTACACTTTTAACATTGTTCTTTTACTTACATACTTACTTACTGAGAAGAAGACCCTATTACTAAAGTTGCAACATATGTGGATCACAGGACATGGACCATAGGACAAAAATCATCAAATGAAACTGGTGAGGAAGTTTTCTCCTTGTTAGATTGCTTTCAAAGTACCAAAAGCACTTTGGAAACTACTGGGGGGAAAAAGCAATCAATGGTCCATCAATTTATAAAAACTGCAAACTCCAATAACAATAACCCTAGAAAGAGATGATCACCAGGATAATAGTGGCATAAATGTCAAGGGAGCAACCAACAGCTTTCTGATTGGATTTATGGACGAGAATCACATTCCTGAACTATAAATTAGAATAAGAACCTATGAAAGGGGATATTATAGACCCTAGGGTTAGTGAAAGCTATTAAGGTTTAGCTATAAAGATACTACATCAAGCTACATTTTAAACATTTGTCATAGACTGGAGGAGGAATCAACATTCAACCTTGCAGCTTCCCTCTGCAATGGAAGGTATTTATTACAGAAAATTACAAATGGCCAAAGTTCATTAAAAAAAAAGTGAACTCTCACTACTGAGCAAAAACAAGACATGTAAGCCACCACCACTCCTAGGCCCAGGTAACATCATGGAAGAGGGATTGATAAGATTCTTTTTGTTTTATTTTTTTTATTATTATTATTTATTCAACTGTGTGCATATGCGTGTGTATGTGCGCACGTATGTGTCTGTGTATGTGTAGAACTACGGACGAATTCGGGAACCACCATGGACGCCTCCACCTCCTTCTGCCCAGGGATTCACAGGCTCCGCCCTATCGGGACCAGAAGCGCGGGCCGCCCCCGCTTCTGCTGGCGTCTATACCTGGGATCTGGGATCCGAACTCAGGACCTTCCGTCTGCAAGGCAGAGGCTTAACCCCTCAGCCACCTCTCCAGCCCGGGATTGATAAGATTCAAGAGTCTGAAGGGAAGTAGACATGTAGCTAGACAATATCCGGACGTGACAGGGTTGTTGTATCCATGAAGTCACTACAGATACACATATTTTCACAAAACTTGAACAGGATTTTTCTATTAACATTTCACCACACTTAAAAAAGAAACTTTAACCCTTTCCCCACTCCGCTGCCTCTGGGACACACGCAGTCCAGCCGAGACTCACCGCAACCAGGTAAGCTCCACCCCCCCCCATCCCCAGAACCCCAGGCAGCCCAAGGGACCCAGCTCCTCCCACCAGCCACCAAAAGCCAGAGCTGCCCCAGGCAGGGGAGGACACCCCCCTCCCTGCCATGCCCCAGCTCCCCCAGGTTAAATAGCGCCCTCCCTTTCCCCACTCTGCCGGGCCACCGGGGATGCACGCAGTCCAGCCGGGACTCACCAAGACCTAGGTAAGCTCCTCCCCTGCACAACCCCAAAACCCAGGGAAAATAATTCAATTCAGTGAAAAACGCACAGAAATTGAAAGAATGTCTTAAGAGTTAAAACAACGATGCCCAAGTCAAAGTGCAAATCCATGAGAAACAACACCCAAGTAAACAAATCTCCCCCTGAAGGAATTAATGCCATAATAGACTCCAACCAGAACAAACCCACGGAAAATGGCCAAGAAAGCCTGACCCAGGATAACGACTTTCAAAACATGATCATTACCATGTTCAATAGTATAAAAGAGGAAATCTGGGAGGAATTAAATAACCGCATCAATTGCTTTGAAGAGGAACACAACAGACACTTGGAGGAGTTGAGAAAAACAGTGCAAGAAACAAAAACAGGCATAGAGCAGTTAAAACAGATTCAAGCAGAGTTCAAAACTGAACTAAAAAACAAGTTATCTTCAACCCAGAACTCAACAGAGTCTTATCAGCAGAACTAAAGAAGGAGAAAACAGAATTTCAGACCTTGAAGACAAAGTGGGAGTATGAACCAATGGAAGAGGTTGTTAAAGCCAAAAAGATATTCGAGAGACACATTCAAGAGTTATAGGACACCCTGAAGAAGCCAACATGCATATTCATGGAATACTAGAGCAAGAATCTCAAAATACCACACCTGAGGAAATTTTTCAAATGATAATCAAGGAAAACTTCCCTCATCTAAAAAAAGAGAGGCCCATCCATATACAAGAGGCATTCCACATCCCGAGCAGATAAGACCAAAATAGAAACTCGCCATGGCAAATAATAGTTAAAACACTCCACATTCAAGATAAATGGTACTGAGAGCATCAAGGGAAAAAAAAACACGTCACTTAAAGGTAAACCTATTAAAATAACAAATGACTTCTCAGTCGAAACAGTAAAAGCAAGAAGAGCTTGGAGACACATACTTCAAGTATTGAATGAGCAAAAATGTCAACCCAGACTGATATATCCCACAAAAACTATCCATCATGATCAATGGAGAAAGAAAAATCTTCCAGCACAAAGACAACTTCAAGGGATACATGTCCACCAAACCAGGCCTTCAAAAAATGCTAGAAATGATACTCAAGCATGAAGAAAAAAAAGGCATATCCAGGAGAACAGAAGGGAAGTATAACACCATTAAAGGCAAAGCAATATACTTACAAAAACCACTAAACATACTAAATGTACGGAATTAAAAATAGTTTCTTCATTATAACACTAAATGTTAATGGAAATAACTCACAAATCAAGAGACACAAACCTGGATTAAAAATCACAATCCATCAACATGCTGCCTGCAGGAAACCCATCTCACCACAAAAGATAGGAACATCCTAAAAATAAAAGGCTGATAAACAATTCTACAAGCTAATGGAAGCAGGGGTAGCCATTATGCTATCGGACAAAGTGGACTTCAAACCAAAAAAATCATAAGAGACACAGATGGATACTACATTTTAGTCACAGGTACAATTCACCAGGAAGACTTCACAATACTGAACATATATACACCCAATACACTCCCCCACACATTCATTAAGCAAACACTACAACGTCTAAAGGAAGAAATCAATCCCAAAACAATAATTCTTGGGGATTTCAATACCTCCCTCTCAACATGGGATAGATCAACAGGTAAAAAACCTAACAGAGACACTTATGGAGCTTAATGAAACCCTTACTGAAATGGACCTTACAGATCTCTATCGAACTTTTCATCCATGCACCAAAGAATACACATTTTCCTCAGCAGCACATGGAACTTTCTCCAAAATAGATCACATATTCGGCCACAAAACGAATCTCCACATATACAGGAAAGTTGAAATTCTAGACTGCACCTTATCAGACCACCACGGCTGAAAGCTGGACATCCACAACACATCAAACAAGAGAAAATACACTAACTCCTGGAAACTTAACACTATGATGCTGAATGAGAATTGGATTCAGCAAAAAATTACAAATGAAATTCAACATTTCCTGAAAGTAAACGATAATGAAAATACAACTTAACAAAATCTCTGGGACACAATGAAAGCTGAACTAAGAGGTAAGTTCATAGCTCATAATGCCTACATCAAAAAAATGGAAACATCAGAAATAAATAACGTAACAATGCACCTAAAAGCTTTAGAGACACTAGAGCAATCTGATCCCAAAAGCAGTAGAAGTGAGGAGATTAGCAAAATAAGGGGAGAAATACCTGAAATCGAGATTAGGAAAACGATACAGAAAATCAACCAGTCAAAAAGCTGGTTTTTTGAAAAAATCAGTAAGATTTTTTTATTAATACATTTTTATTATTATTTCAGCTCATACGAACTTAGTAGGTACACCAGTTCCCTCCCTCCCTCCTCCTCCCCCGTACCCCCTGCTCGCCCTCCCCACCCCTTCCCTCCCCATCTCCCAGTGCCTCCCGCCCCAATTCCCAGAGAGTCCTTTATTGTGCATGCCTGATTTTCCTCTGGGCCCTCCTCTCCGATGACGTACAAGGACCCAGTGGCATTTCCCTGAACCCTTTCCCTGCTCCCCTTAGGTATAGGAACACTGCTGTGGCTGCCAATCCTTTGTCTCCAAGGATCTTGGTGCCTTTAGCAGATGCTAGACTTTGTGAGGTCAACAGTATGTTGGACAATGCGCAGGGCATGCAAAGTCCAATTATGATTGCTTCAGCCCTAACTAGTATGGAGTATCTTACATATCATTGCTCCTCCCCTCCTTTTGCTCTTACACTCTTACCGCCCCCTCTTCCGCAAATTTCCCTGAGCTTCAAGATGGGGAGAGTTAGTCTGGCCTAGTTCTAGGTGGTTGATATAGAGTCTCTGAAGTTCTGGATTGTGGTTTGTTGAAAAATCAGTAAGATTGATACACCCTAGCTAAATTACTCAAAAGCAAGAGAGAGAAAACACAAATTAACAAAATTAGAAATGAAAATGGAGTTATCATGACGGATACCCAAGAAATCCAGAGAATTATAACATCATATTTCAAAAACTTATACTCTGTGAAATCTGACAACACAAAAGAGATGGATGAATTCCTAAATAAACATAACTTACCTAAATTGAATCAGGAAGTTGTGAATTATTTAAATAGTCCTATAATATATGAGGAAATTGAGGAAGTAATCTTGAATCTTCCCACCAAAAAATGTCCTGGACCAGATGGATTCAGCAAAGAGTTCTACCAGACATTTAAGGGGCTAATAACACGAATACTCCTTAAACTGTTCCATCAAATAGCAAAGGAAGGAACACAACCAAATTCCTTCTATGAAGCTAATATTGTCTTAATCTCAAAACCTAATAAAGATACACTTAAAAAAGAAAACTACAGGCCAATCTCTCTGATGAACACAAATGTAAAGATTCTCGGGCGGGGCGGGGGCGCGGGGGCGCGGGGCCTCGGGCGCGGGGCCGCGGGCGCAGGGGCCGGGGCAGGGGGGAGGCGCCGGGCCCGCCCTCCTCCGGGGCGAGCGGGGCGGGGCGGGGAGCGCCGCCTGGCCCCTCCCCTCCGCCGCCCTCCCCGAAGTTGCCATCTTCCCAGGGGGCCGGAAGGTCTTATGATCCAGCGGATCCTCCTGGGGAGGCCGGGCCGGGGACAGGGCTCGGGTGCCGGGCGGCCGGGGCTGCGGGCGGGCGCGGCGGCTGGAGCCAGGGCGGGGATCTGGGCAGCGACCGAGGCGGCGGCGGCAGCGCCCCGGGCCCGCCGCCTGCTCCCCCGGACGAGGGGCGCCTCTGCATGGGGCCGGGGGGACGGCCCTGCTGCGCCGAGCGGCGACGGCGGCGGACCCCCCCAGGCGGGCTGGGGCTGAGCCCGGGGCCGGGGCGGGGGCTCCGGGGGGACCATGCCGGGAGGCCGGCCGGCCGCAGCATGGCTCACGGGCCCGGCGCGCTGATGCTGAAGTGCGTGGTGGTCGGCGACGGGGCGGTGGGCAAGACGTGCCTGCTCATGAGCTATGCCAACGACGCCTTCCCGGAGGAGTACGTGCCCACCGTCTTCGACCACTACGCGGTCAGCGTCACCGTAGGGGGCAAGCAGTACCTCTTGGGACTCTATGACACAGCGGGACAGGAAGACTATGATCGTCTGAGGCCTTTATCTTATCCCATGACTGATGTCTTCCTCATATGCTTCTCTGTGGTAAATCCAGCCTCATTTCAAAATGTGAAGGAGGAGTGGGTACCAGAACTTAAGGAGTATGCACCAAATGTACCCTTCTTACTAATAGGAACTCAGATTGACCTCCGAGATGACCCCAAAACTTTAGCAAGACTGAACGATATGAAAGAAAAACCTATATGTCTGGAACAAGGACAGAAACTAGCAAAAGAGATAGGTGCGTGCTGCTACGTGGAATGTTCGGCTTTAACTCAGAAGGGGTTGAAGACTGTTTTTGATGAGGCTATCATAGCCATTTTAACTCCAAAGAAACACACAGTTAAAAAAAGAATAGGATCAAGATGTATAAACTGTTGCTTGATCACGTGAGAAGTGTCTTCAGTGCCCAAGGAAACTGTTTCTCCCACGAAGAATCTGAGATGCCACAGCAAGGTCCAGACCTCTTACGACGAAGCGGCTTAAAACTTGAGGGGAGGAGCGAGGACCTGTCCTCGGAACCCTATAAAGTTCACTGAGAATGTTTCTTAAAGGTCTAAGAAGCAGCAAACAGCATCTGAAGCCACAATCTATTATAAATACTTTATTTCAACTAGAAGGTACAATCTCTCAGGGGTTTCATAGTTTAAAAAGCTACAATCACATGTTGGAATGACATAAAAAAAAGTGCTGTAAATGGAACTGCTTGGCTTCAACCATATACATTTCTGCACAGCCCTTATGGAATCTGCACAAAGAAATTTCTCCCTTTGCTCCTCTTAATTGTTCTTGTATGTAAGTTGCTTTCTATTCCAGTATATCCAGAGTGGTGAAATCACAAGGCCAGCTACATAGCCAAAGGTCGCTCCGAGTGTACAGGAGATGGGCCACACCTGAGGAGAGAATGTATGAGAACAAAAACAAATGTTTATTACTTGAGCACAAACTAAGTGTAACCTAAATATTTCTGTAGTAAAACTTTAATGTGCTTTCTTAAAGAAAAAAAAAAAAGATTCTCAATAAAATCTTAGCAAATCAGATTCAAAAACATATCAAAAAGGTCTTCCACAGGAATGAAGTAGGCTTTATCCCAGACACACAAGGTTGGTTCACCATACGCAAATCAATAAATGTAATTCACCATGTAAACCAGTCCAAAGTTCGAGACCACATGATACTCTCGTTAGATGCAGAAAAAGCTTTAGACAAGATCCAACAGCACTTTATGATCAAAATCCTAGAGAAGGTTGGAAGGGAAGGAACCTTTATCAATATAATAAGAGCTGTATATAATAAGCCAACAGCAAGGATTATACTCAATAGGGAAAACTTGAAGCATTCCCACTTCGATCAGGAACTAGACAAGGCTGTCCACTCTCACCACTTCTATTCAATATTGTACTTGAAGTCTTAGCTGAAGCCATAAGACAAGAAAGGGACATAAAAGGGATTCAAATTGGCAAGGAAGAAGTCAAGCTATCCCTATTTGCAGATGACATGATCTTATACCTGAGTGATCCCAAAAACTCCACCAGGAAGCTCCTGGAACTAATACAGAAGTTCAGCAGGGTGGCAAGTTACAAAATAAATGTACAAAAATCAGTCGCCTTCCTATATGCCCAGAATGAAAGAAGTGAAAAAGCCTTGAGAGAAACAATCCCATTTACTATAGCCCCTAAAAAAATGAAATACCTTGGTATAAACCTAACCAAGGAGGTAAAAGACCTTTACAATGAAAAGTTTAAAACCCTAAAGAAAGAAATAGCAGAGGACACCAGAAGGTGGAAAGACATCCCATGTTCCTGAATTGGCAGAATCAACATCATAAAAATGACCATCCTACCAAAGGCAATATAAAAATTCAATGTTATACCAATTAAAATCTCAAAGCAATTCTTTAAAGAAGTTGACCAAACAATCTCAGAATTCATATGGAGGCACAAAAGACCCAGGATAGTAAAGACAATCCTGCGTAACAAAAACACGGCTGCAGGTATCACCATACCAAACCTTAGTCTATACTACAAGTCCATAGTTATAAAAACAGCCTGGTACTGGCTCCAAAATAGACACACAGATCAATGGATAATGGTTGAAGACCCAGATATAAGCCCACAAAATTACAGCCATTTGATCTTTGACAAAGGGGCCCAAAAAATC
This sequence comes from Typhlomys cinereus, assembly GCA_023101885.1. Lineage (NCBI taxonomy): Eukaryota > Metazoa > Chordata > Mammalia > Rodentia > Platacanthomyidae > Typhlomys > Typhlomys cinereus. The sequence continues at coordinate 2,130,761 of JALPQD010000127.1, forward strand.
CAATGGAAAAAGAACAGTATCTTCAACAAATGGTGCTGGCAAAACTGGATCTCCACATGCAGAAGATTAAAACTGGACCCATACTTGTCATCATGTACAAGACTTAATTCCAAATAGATCAAGGACCATGATATAAGGCCAGAGACTATTAAAACCATAGGTGAAAGGGTAGGGAACTCCCTTGAGCTGATTGGGCTAGGCTAACAGTTCCTAAATAGACATCCAGTAGCCCAGTCATTGCTACTAAATCTCAACAGTTGGGATCTGGTGAAATTAAAGAGCTTCTGTTCAGATAAAGAGATTGTAACAGGAGCACAAAGGCAACCCACAGAATGAGAGAAAAATCTTCACAAACCACATATCTGATAGAGCTCTATTATCCAGAGTGCACAAAGAACTTAGAAGATTAAACACTAAGGAAACAAATGGCCCAATTAAAAAAATGGGACCTGGAACTTAAAAGAAACTTTACCAGGGATGAAATTAAAATGTCCTGGTGAGATCATACCCCCTCTTAAAAATCTTAAAAAATATCTTAAAAAATGCTCCATATCCTTAGCCATCAGGGAAATGCAAATCAAAACTTCCCTGAGATATCATCTCACCCCAGTCAGGATAGCAAAAATCCACAATACACACAACAACAAATGCCAGAGAGGATGTGGAGAGAGGGGAACTCTCTTACATTGCACATACAGCCACTCTGGCGAGCCGTCTAGAGATTCTTAAAGAAATTAAAGATTGAAATGCCATATGACCCTGTGATTCCACTTTTGGGAATAACCTCCCATATAGCAAAAATTCACCTCGATAGCACAAGCACGACCATGTTCATAGCAGCACTATTTACAATAGCAAAGTCATAGAATCAGCCCAAATGTCCAACAGTTGACGAGTGGATAAGAAAATGTGGTATATCTATACAATGGAGTACACTCAGCCATCAAAAATGATGAATTAATGGAATTTGCCTGGAAATGGATGGAATTAGAAATAATTATATTAAGTGAAATATCCCAGACACAGAAAATTAAGCACCGTATGTACTCCCTAATAGGTGGCTCCTAGTACCAAACCCACCCAGCCCACCTTGAGACACTCAAAGGTAAATCTATGTAATACCTACAGTAATTGCAAGGATTATGAACAGGAGGGATGGGGTAAGAGGGCCACACCAGAAACAAGGCACCAGAAACAAGGAGAGAGGGGACCATGTTACAGCAGAGAAAATAGGCCTTCATCAAGGACTGCAAGTAATGTGACACCTGATTAAGTTCACAGACTTTCGTTCCTGATCATTTACAACTGAGGGGGTATGATCTCACCAGAAGGGGAGGGCATATAATCTGGCAGATAAAAAGTAACCATTTTCCAAATGGGTGATTGACCCCTCCCTCACTGAGGTTTCCTATTTTTATTATATGTACCCTTGAATGTGCTCTTATAACAAGACTCCAGTTTAACAGCTTTTTGCCTCTGGCCAGGGGGTGACATACAGTGCCCAGCAGGCTGGAGCGAAGAGCATTGCAGGAGCAGCAAAACTGCAAAAGAAAATCAACAAACCACAACCCAGAACTTCAGAGACTCTATATCAACCACCTAGAACTAGGCCAGACTAATCTCTCCCCATCCTGAAGCTCAGGGACTGCTGGGACGATTTTCCCAGGCACACACTGCAAGGGCTCCAGGCCGCTGGGACAGCTCCAGGCCGCCGGGGCTGAGAAAGGTGAATATTCTGCAGGCCCTTTACCCCTGCCCAAATCCAGGGGACTCCGGGCACAGCAGGGAGTCTGTCAAGGCGACACTCCGTCAGACACTCCGTCACTCACTCTTACACACAGCTCCTGGCTGTAACGACCTGACAGCCCGCACCTCCGCTTCAGCCCTCCAGAGACTCAGCAACGGATGGGGAGTTTGTCAAAGCAAGATCTCAGTTTATTGGGGGTAACAAATCAGCTTATATTGACAAAGACTCCAAGCCCGCGAAACACCAGCCAGTTACCTTGATGGTCACTATAGCACATACTCTGCATAGGTCAGACTAAACATATATCTAATTTGGCTCCAATAAGCCAATTAGGACTCTCTGTAATGTGATCAGGGTTATGCCTAGGACACCAGCTCCCAGCGCCATCTTTGGCCCCATGTGCTAATCCACGCCCTGCTCACTCCCTCCCAGACTGTTATCTCTGGGTGAGCCCAACAAGGGACATTTGCGAAAGAGGGGGGCGGTAAGAGTGTAAGAGCACAAGGATGGGAGGAGCTATGATTTGCAAGATACTCCACACAAGTTAGGGCCGAAGCAATCATAATTGGACTTTGCATGCCCTGCGCAATGTCCAACATACTATTGACCCCACAAAGTCTAGCATCTGCTAAAGGCACCAAGATCCTTGGAGGCAAGGGATTGACAGCCACGGTAGTGTTCCTATGCTTAAGGGGAACACGGGAAAGGGTTCAGGGAAATGCCACTGGGTCCTTGTACGTCATCGGAGAGGAGGGCCCAGAGGAGAGTCAGGCATGCACAATAAAGGACTCTCTGGGAATTGGGGGGGAGGCACTGGGGGATGAGGAGGGAGGGGTGAGGGGAGGGGGAGCAGGGGGTTCGGGGGAAGGAGGAGGGAGGGAGGGAACTGGTGTACCTATTAAGTTTGTATGAGCGGAAATAATAAAAAAAAGATGTATGCTGTCAATGAAGAAGGGTTGGGGAGACTGGACCAGAGAATATTAAATATTAAATATATATGTTTATATAAATGCATTATTTATTATAATATCTCATATAAATATTAGGGATTAATAAATATTAAATTACATTAATTCATAATATTCATGAATGAAACACTAAAAGAATTTTTTAAATGCTAGGAAAATATATGGTGTCAGCTTACAATTCTGGCCCTAAAAGGTAAAGCTTGGAAAATCCAAAAACAAAGCAATAAGGAGGTATAACAATCCAGGATGATTCCTGATGTCATCCTTGGGCTTCCACAGGCACACATACTCAAGTACCCTCTTGTATATAAGCCCACCAACACATGTAGATATACATATATGCAAAACACAGAGAGAAGGAGAGAGAGAGAGAGAGAAATAGATACAGCTCTCTTCTGCCACTCTTTTGCTTCTGACTCTCTCAATGCTAGTATTAGAAAATAAAAAAAAGAGATCTTTAGTGACTCCACGTGTTTAAAATAAATACAAAGATTAAAAAGAAAGAGTTGGCATTACTTGACCCACATAAGGAATAACAAAGCAATAAAGCAAAAGGCTATGGACCTCCATCTGTAATTTTAAAAAGCAAATAAAGAAATAAGACCAAAGAGCTAAGAAGCTATTGCCCTAAAGGTGTCCAGAAAGGAGGCTGACTCCTTCAAAGTGGCAGTAAAAAGTGAGTCAATGTGGAAGGAAGAAGTGCAAAAAGAAAGAATACACATACATATTTTATAGTATATATGATTTATTTATTCTTCATATGTATGTATTATATGTTATAATATATATATATAATTGTAAAATTGCTTGGGCAAAGATCATTTGTTCTAGCATATTGTTTCATGCTCTGAACATCCAGTAAATTTATTCCATCAATTTAGTATCAGCTGTGATGGTTCCATCTTAATGAGTCAGGTCCCCACATTTCACCCCTTCCTGATCTTTAAGGGTGCAGCTCAGGGCGAGTCCACGGAAAGTTGCAAAATGGCCAGGCTCCTGGCTACCTCTGGAGAAGCCAGAGAGGAGCAGCTGTGCAGACTGGTGACCATCTGGTCTGAGTCTGTTGGATTCTGTCGTGCAATACAAAGAGGAAGCTGCAGAGACATTCAGGACGCCCCCTCGTAAACCTCATTCCTGACCCAGACTTATGACACCGGATTTATTTCACCAGGAGAAAGAAGGTCTTGATTTATTCTCAATTATGTTGATCACCATCAGGAAAAGCCTCAGATACCCTATTGCATTTTTGGAGGAGACTTCAATTATGAATCATAAAAGTTAGGTGAATTATCTGTAATGAAACAAGACAGCCACACATCTACTGGCATTATTTAGCATAATTGGAGGTGGCCCCAGCTAATATCCAGCCAATTGTTCAGTCCAGTCTAGGTGGAACCTACAAGTAAAGGATATTTTATTTGAACTTGAGTCTCGTTTTGCACTTGGAGCTCATGAAATTCAAATTCTATGACCAGGAAATTGATTTCAACAAAGTAAAATCTGTTTCCTTTAAAAAATGAAAAGGAACTAACAAAAGGTCTGTTATTATTGTTTACATGAGCACCCTTTTGTCTTAACACATTCCCACTGATCTGTCTCAGTCCCAGGGACACAACATGCCTTCCTTCTCTCCAGTTTCATAATCATTGCTGTAACAAATACCTGACTAAAACAATTTAAGGGAACAAAGGATTTTATTTCAACTCACAATTCCAGGGTGCAATCCATTAAAGCAGGAGAGTTATGAGCAGGAGTCTATGAACTGGCCATACTTTACCCAATACTAAGAGTGGAAAGGAAGTATCAGTGCATCCAGCCATCTTTACACATACTGCCTCCTAAGAAATGGCACCATTCACTTCAACTCAATTAACTAAGACCATATCCTTCAGTCTCACCTAGTGACTATCTTAACTAGATACTTCCTCACAGTTATACCCAAAGATGTGGAGTTGACAGCTGAGACCAAGCTCATACTATTTCTCTTCTCTGGGCTAATCCCACTCACAGCATCCCCATTTCTCAGTCTCACTCCATTCTATACCTCAACTGACCCACCCTAGGACGGTTAGTGTTCACACCTTCAACAATGCATTGGTTCTCTGAGTTTTGATATTTTGATACACTGTGTGAGCTTTCCATCCCCACTACGATGATCTTCACACCACTATATGGTTATCAGTATTCCCCAACTCACTTTAGATAGAAGCTAAATCAAGACTTGAGATCATTTTATTTAAAAAGTAATAAAGAAAAATATGTATTCTAGCAGTGTGTGTGTGTGTGTGTGTGTGTGTGTGTGTGTGTGTGTGTGTTCTATTATTTCTGTTTCTCTGGAGAACTGTGACTAATACAAATTTTGGTACCAGAATTTGTGCCTACAGAACAAATTGGGAAAATTTATTTTTACGATTGGTGAGACTATTTAAAGTGTGCTTTCTGAAAAGCTCTCTGAGTTCGTTTCCCAATCAGATCACATTTAGAAGTTGAAAGCACTCTGTTTCCAGTAGTTAAGAATGCACTACCAATCCAAGGTTTGATCTAGTCATAAAGATAATGCAAAATATCCACAAAGGATACTCTTAGGCAGATACTTTTGCATAGCAATAGCCTGGTGAATCTCTAAATGATTTTCTTGAATACTTTTAGAATACAGAATGAATATAACAATGATAACTGAGTACTCATACTGTCATTGAAAGTGGTCCAAGAAAAAAAAAAGAGTTGAGGGGTTCAAATTCTCAGACCAAGCATCACATCAACTTACTAACCCAATGTAACCACTCCACTCCACTCCACTCTCAACTTCGAAGCATCTTTCTACCTCCACCTAAGGTATTCACCCTGCATGACCTGAAGAAATGGTAATGACTTCCCCTGAAGCATTTGCCAAGAGAATGCTGAATCTCCACAGGATCTAAACTCAACATCACTCTTTGGTTCTATATTCACATCTAGATGAAAATCATAACAGGTCTCTAAAGATGAAGCATAATGTTACCCATGAGGAAGGACATTATACCTCAAATTTTCCTTAGTCATAACATATGATACTTCAGGTGATACTTAGTGTTACACATCAACATCATACATGACTCCTTATGGATTATTCTCCTTTTGCTTTTCCTCTTCTCATAAACTTAATATTTAAGACAGTCAATGATGGTCAGGGTAGGTAACTTCAGTAAAATCTGGATTCATAAATATGAAGAATGGGAAATAGATGATCATTCCTGCAAAGACACTTTGCTCTTGCTCACTCTGGGGCAAGAGGAGTTTCCTAATTTAACCCTGATTTTTTCACTGAGGAATTCCCTCATTGATAGTTCTTAATTTTCCAGCAGAACACTTCTCTGAAGCCAGAATGGAGGACCATATCTTCTGTGAAAGTTCATATATTGCTGAACCAGCAATCTGCCCACAAACATTTTAGGCTCCAATGCCATCACCAACTAAAGGCTTTCTAATCTAATGATGTATTGGGGGAATTTCTAATCTAATGATGTATTGATTCCTTTAAATACTCAGTGAATATCAAATATTTTTGCTTCTAGTCAGTTAGGTTCTGTGTTATCCATCCCAAAGTTATTTCCTAGGTATAGTAAGATATGGCACTTTTTAAAGACTTTGAAGATTTAGTCTGCTAAAATTCTTTTGTTGAAGGAAGTGACTCATGGGAAACTTAAGGGTGTGATTATCCCATTTCAAAGCAGTTAATCCAAGGTAATCAACACTGAAAGAGGTATGAAGACATGGAGACAAAGAAGTAAATAAGTAAGGTCAACATGATGATTAATTAATTCAGGCTGTTTCAACAATTTTTTGTCTTAAATAGCCTCTTTTCCTCCCCTAAGATTTGATTTATGTCGACACCCTTCTCCACAACATCCTTACCAAAACCAACTGTTGGTTTCTTCCTTGCACAGTGAAACTTATTAAATTCACAACTGCTATTCAAGTTGTTAGAGGAGGGAAGTAGCTGCTCTTCAAGTATTTAATTTTTTCAGCCATGATTGAAAGTCAGCTGTCACAGATCTAGTATCCATGCTACTAGGAGATATAGAAAAAAATATGAGAAATCCTTTCTTCAGGAAATCAGCAATGACGTCCAATATTTACCATCCCGCTTGTGCCTGAGTTCAACACTACTGCTAAATGTCTAAATTTAAATGAAATAAATGGATCTTCTAATTAAAATATCAGAATCAGAGCAAAAACTACATAAGTATTTAATTTGTAACCAAATCATAGTTGTTGAAAATGGGAAAAGTTAAAACTTACTTGGTATTATGGAGTGAGGCAGATAATTTGTAACTTAGAAAAGAACTTAGATAAAGTAATCTACCCTTTCATCCTCAGGGAGTTTTTAAATGGAGTGAAATGAAATGTGAAATGACAAAAAGAAAGTCATTTACAGTAGTTACACACAAGGGATACATTTATTCCAGGAACAATAGCTACTATAAAATCTTAGAGATAGTATGTTTATCCCTTACATAGTACCTAAGAAACAGTCTATAAATTAGGCACAATAAAAGACTAACAATAATCACTAATAATGAAATAAAATGATTATAATAATTTACTGGAATAAAATTAAGAGCAGCTCTGTTCTTGCACTTTGGGGCCCTTATCAGATAACACAAGGCATCATGGGCATAATCACCAGGGCACCAGGAGAGCCAATCTGATAGCTGAGATGGCTGACTATTCAAGGAATACTGGGCAGGATGATTCACATCCTGGCCAGGAAAGAGGCCAGCATGAGATTTTTATCATGCTACTCAGAACTGTATGCAATTTAAAACTTGTGAATCGCTGTCTTCTGGAATTTCCCGTTCAATATTTTTGACCATCATTGACCATGGATAACTGAAACCACAGATAAGGGGAACTTTTACATGTTTAGTGTAGTAAAAAAGATTATGATAGGATTAGGATTCATCAAATTGAAAACATGGCAACCTGAATTCCGTCCTCAGAAGTCCACATGGAAGGAGATAAGTAACTTCTGAAAGTTGTCCTCTGAACTCTACCCTCATGCTATGGCATGCATGTTATGTGTGTGTTCCTCCCCCCCCCCATCTTTTTCAAACTAATAAAAAATAAATATTTTAAAAAGAAATAGATGAGTAAAAGAAATAGTTGTAGATTCAGCACTATGCCTGAGTCTAAGAAAGACAAGGACTTAAGTTAGGCTGTAGATAAAAGCTGTTGTCAATGAAGTAGATGAAACTTATCTAGAACCTGATAAAGATATTCTGATGTGTTGGTTGCAAGTAACTATCTCCCTGGATCCCTTGTCTTTCTCTTGTTCCTCCCGTGCTTGTGCATCTATGATGTAATGGGTGTGATGTGAAGAAAATTTTGTCATTCCTTTGGGAACACTAAATTTCTCTGGTAAGGGAGTTACTGAAACCTGACATTGATTAAAATGGCATGCCAAAGTAAATTTTTGGATTCAATTATTTATATTTATGTGTTCTTGTTTGGGTGTGAGTCTGTGTGGGTACATGCTTATGTGTGTAAGTGGGTATGTTGGGTACATATGTACTGTTGCAGTCAGCCTGCAACATTGCTGATAAATGACCATCACATAGCTTAAGGGAACAAGGGGTTTATTTCCTTACCATAGTCCGGTTACAGTTCTCAGTCCAGCTTAACAGGAGAGCACGCGCCAACACCAGGGCTGAGGGAACTAGCCACACCATCACTGCATAACGGCTTAACAATCCTTACTTGCCAGACCAGCATGTCTGGCCATGCCAACTCTCTCAACCAGCTCTCTGTGATTTATCCAGGGCCTAATCCCACCCACCATGGGCTGGGTCTTCCTCATCAGCTAGACAATCTCCTTCAGGTTTGCTCTGGACTTAACCATCAGCTCTCTACAACTATGTCCAGAGCTCAAACCCTCAACAGTCAAGTTGACACTTGTGCTTAACTATGACATGCACACATGGCTGCTAGCAGCCAGCCGGGAGCATTGTTCCTCAGGATCAATCTACCTAGCTTTTTTCATGTTTGCATTGCTCCTGTTGTGTTGGTTTTGAAGCAGCGTCTTTCGTTTGCCTGGAGCTTGCCGATTGGTACTGGCTAACTGGTATCAGGGATTCACCACAGGTTGTGATTAAACTTGGGTCTTCATTCTTGAATCAATGAGATTTGCATACTTGAAAACAACTGAAAAGTTACTAAAATCCTGTAAAGAGATTCAAGTCCCTAATTGTCCTGAACACAAGAATTGCCTACTCCTGTCTCTATTTTCCATTCTTCAGTTTTCTTATCATTTCTATTCTTCTATTTTCATAGCACACAATGTGATCTCTTTAGATTAAAGCAAGCCAGATACCAATTGCTTTTAGTTAAGCAATGTAAGGGAATAAATTTCTCAGGGATAAGCCTTCCAAACACTTTGACTACTAAATATTTTTATTTCAAACCTTGTTAGGCTCTGCATTTACATCAGAAGATTCTGAATTTCCTCTGTTCTCCATGGCAGGCACATCGTCACCAACACAGTGAGTGTGCAACGATTCCATTGTCATCTGCTATAGGGAAAGTCCACTCCAATAGTAGCTACAGATGGCCCTACATTTTTGTAATTCTAGGCATTCCCTTTCCTTTTTGGTCCAAATTGGACCTCAAAAATCTCTGACTGATGAAAAGTAGCATCAATGATGTTGCACATCAAGAGCTGTGGTCTATGCTTTTGTCTGTTTGGGATGATCTTGAAAGCCCACCATTATACAAAAAGTGCAAGTTTTAAGAACGAGATAAGAGACCATATGGACAGAAACCTGAAAACATCTTGGATATTTCAGAATTTCATATGCACACCAATGTCTCAGGAAAAAAACTATTCAACTGGAAACTTGCTGACCCAGAGAACGGAAAGGAATAATAATTTTATCTAAATTGTATTCTAAATTTTTAAGTAAAATTCAATTTATTTAAGTGATAGCATAAAAACGTACCATTAATGGAATACCTCATAGAGTTTCAAGACAAGCGATGTTTAAATCAGGCCAAACATATCTGCCTAATCAAACATGCACTGTTCCTTTTTGATGGAAACATCCCAAAAGCTTTCCTTTAGTTTTCTGAAATGACAGTACATTACCCTTCATTACCCTACTTCATAATACTCCAGTATTTCCTGCTCCTGTCTTACGGTAACTTGGTACCTCTTTATAAGACCACACTTCTGTAGCAAAGGTCCTGGATTCAATCCTCAGCAGTCTAATCAGCCAGGTGGATTTTCACTCAGTCTGTGGCAGAACGACTCTGAGAAGTTCTGAATGAGGTCCTACGTAAAAATAAGGCAGAAGAGGTTTTATAAAGGTCCCTGTGAATGCAGGATTTCACAGGCACGTCACAAAAGGAGATGTCTCCCAGTTCATTGTCCAGGAAGATGCCGATGTTTCTAGCCCTGCTGTGGAACAGAGGGGCTGGGTAGGCACCCGGGGTCTCGTAGCGCTCACTGCTCCAAAGAAGCTTCCAGCCTTGGTAGACAGCGGGGTTCTGCAGACACCAATCACGCATACTGACTGGTTCCCCACCTGCACCTCCCAGCACCTCCCGGAGATGCCTCCTAGAAGCAAGTTCTGCGAACCCCAGCACCTGTGGGCAGACTCAGAAACTTGTTGCTTTGTCTTTGACAAGCTCACATCTTTCTTATCCTCGGAGACCACCAGGTTCGTTAGGGTGGGCTGTCTCTGGGTGTAGCATTACATCTTCTTTAAATTGCTTTATGACTTTTTGTTGGGCCTAATACTGGGGAGGGAGAATGTAGGCTTCTGTCTGCAGGTGCACAGAAAAGACGGGTGGGCTTCGTCCAACCTACAGTATAAACTCTCCGTGTGGGTAAGCAACTCCACTTTTGAAAGCACCTTCTGGGCCATCACGTCATCCATCAGGCTTCTGAGAGCGGAGGTGTGGTCGGTAAACGCCTCGATGTTTTCCATGAGCTTCTGTGCCACATCCTCCTCCTCTGCCTGGAGCCTGGACATCGCTGCCCCCCAGCGCTCGCTCTAAGAACCAGCTGATAGGTTCAAACTCTGTGGACAGTTTCTGCTCGCGGGCTTCCACCTGCTCTTTCAGTTCCTCGGGCTTTTGGCTCTGGGTGCTCTACAATTCTTGGGCCACTTGAATCTGCCTCTAGAGGGACTGGATGAAACTGCAGAGATTTTCCTTGTGCCCCACGGCAGCCTCTACCATAGGCAGCACTCAGAGGCGGGAGTGCCCAGAGCACTGGGCACAGCAGCTTGAAGTCCCTTACACAGAGCAGGCTGAGCATCCGATTGTACTTCTCACACACGGTCCTGACTTGTCTCTTCCTCTTCGTCGTCTTCTTCCTCCTCCTGTACTGCAGTTCCTTGGCCCGGTGAGTCAATGATCCTTCCCAGGTGAGTGTTGCTAGAGTCTCCTCCCTGCACCAGTGCGGGCAGACAGGACAGAGGTACTCATCAAGCATTTGCTCGCTGATCTGCTCCCTGGATCATTGCATGCAGGAGCAACAGAATTTGTGTCCACATTCGAGTGTGATGGGGTCCTTCGGCCAGGAGACCCACTAGAGCTGTTGCCAGAGCCATCTGGACAGAGGTGGTGTGAGTTCAGAAGGTTCCAGAGCACTCTGCAGGGGCAAGCAGATGCTTTCTTCCAAGGCAGCTGCCTGTCCTACTGAGCTACGTGGGTTCCTCAGGGTGGTGGCAGCACGTGAGTCTTCAAACTGTTGATTCCAGCTACCAGCATGATTCTGTGCATGGGCCTGCAAGCCAGTCACAGTGCCCCTGGACTGGGCTCTTCCAACCTGAAGCAGGAGGGTGGGGAGGTCTCTTGTCTGTAGCTGCCGCATTCTAAATTTTACACTAAATTCTGGAGTGACCCGAAACAGAATAACAGATAGCAAGACATTTTTTCTATCTAAATGCTATTAAAGCAATAGGACAAAAGAGAAATAAGCATGTAAGAGAAATAATTACATGCTGGTGTAACTTTTAAATTATTTTACTCTTAAAAAAATTCCACCACTCTACCAAAAGAGTTCTTAAGTGTCTTGTACGATCTGGATAACCTTATTTGAGCAAGACAAGAAAGATATCTCCCTGAATGGCCAAGCTTAAATGCTAGTGCAAAGCAAGAAAAACAGATAATAAATAAGTGAACAGATAAACTAGAAAAATAATTTCACATAGTCAAACACAAAACAGGATCACACAAAAGAGACAAAAGAGGGCAGGGACCTGCTGGAGATTGAAAGGTTGAACACAGTTGTTTGAGAATAAGAGTGTCTGAGCAGAGGCCAGAGTGGCAAAAGTAGACAGCTCTGAGAAAAAGGGTGGAAGCTTTGTGAACAGAAGTAAAAGTTGGGACAACTGCACTGGGCAGGAACGCATCAGCTTATTGATGGAATGGCGAGGCAGTATGAGCCTGTGGAAGAGCAGTGTAAGTTACATGGAAAAACAATGGAGACCCAAGAAATCATGCAGCTCCTGGAAAGCCACAAGAGGCAGTCCAAGTATGCCTCCATGCAATGTGGAGACATGCAAGGGCTATAATTATAATTATGGATGTATATTTAATTGTTCAATGAGCAGGCCCTGGGGATAACTTACCAACTCAGAAGCTAAGCAATTCTAACAAGGATTATCTCCTATCAGATGAATGAAAAGACATTGATACCAGTGAAGAGATAAGCCCTATGCAGAGGGCCTGGAATGCATACCAAACATAGCTTTTCCAATCACTTTAGCAAATGCAACAACACAACAAAGAGAGGACAGTAAGCAAGAATGATCATCAGGAGCCAAAAGAAGTCATATTACCCTTTATAACAGGAGCTCATATCTTGGAATGGAGCATCTACATTATCTCACATGATGCTTACAAACTCAATGGGAAGCAACTAGGAGGTTGTATCCAATCTTATAGATGGCAATCAAGCTTCAAGGTCACACAATCAAGGATAAAAGGTAGATTCTCTTCTTAGAATCATATGTGCCTCTTGTTAAATCGCATTCTCTAAACAAATATTGCAGAAACTACATATAAGAAATTACAGAGGAGTCTGCAGCCAACTTGTCTGCATGCTGCTTCTTGCCTGACTCCTGGGGTCTGGGAGTGACCCTGTTGCCGGCTCGCCCATTCGACTTGTGCCCATAAGGCCCTGCCGTTTCACCCCCACCCCCCAGCCCAGCAGGGGATCCCGCAACATCTGGCACCCAACGTGGGGTGGTGCTGCCTTCGGTGTAGACAAGATACCCATTCTGGTAAGGCTATTGTCCCCATCCACCACAAGGTCATCAAACGCTTGTGATGAAGCTGAAACATTTACAGCAAGGGACGTGCCACTGGAACATTCTGGAAGAAGCACATCACATAGACTTAAGGCTGATCTATTGCGTTCATTTCCACTGTATGTTGAGACTCATTAATGACATCTGCTCCAAGACTCAGTGCTCCTGCATCTTTAGCAACGTCCTTTCTAGAGGTTTGGCAGAGTGGTCATTTCCTGTGCTGCACCTGGTGACTTCAGCATGTTCCTTACAGAATCGAAACTGCATCCTGGGTCTGTCTGTTCTTCAGATGATTCATCCTTTTCTTCAATCATCTTTGTTGAGTGCTCTCCATAAACTGGAAATGAGGAAACTGTGTTATAGCAATGAAACGAAGAGAACGAGGTTCTTATAGGAGGCTAAACTTGGGGGTCCCATTTGAAAAGACAGAGAATAGATTCAAGTTCAGTTGATCTCAAGATACCCGGAAGGACAACACCTTATTTACAAGTTGCTCTCACAACTGTAACCCTCCATAGTCCTTACAACAGTCCTGTGGCAGAACCTGGAACAACACATTTAAAAGTGGCTCATCGAAAAGTGGCTACATCAGAAGACCAATGTAGTCTTCTCCAAAAGGAATCCACCTGGGAAGATCTTACCTCAGTCCTTGCGGTGTCGTTCCTACTGTGCACAGTGTCCCCCTGCTGGGGATAAACCTGACTTCCTCCACCTCCCACCCTCCACCCCCCACCCTGACCCATCACAGCTCTCTTCCCAGTAAGGAACCTGTCAAGTATCCTGGTTCTGATTTCCTTCCCAGTAACTTCCTCTCAGGCTCTGCTGCTGACATCTTGGGATACCTGCCATTGGCTCTTCATGGGAAGGGGACAGAATGGCATAGCCTTACCTTTCCAAGCACCAGTCTTTGTGTTATTCCGCCAGCCCTCTGACTTGGATGCTGAGAAACAAGAAAAAAGAGAAAGAACTTGTTCTCATGTTTACACCAGTGACAGCAATTTTCATGAACTTCCTGACATTCTGAATGGAATTAGCACAGTATTTTTTACAGTGCTTACAAACATTCTTTGATTTCTTGCTTTAAGAAACACAAAAGTGACATTTTCCATAGTGAAATCCGCCAAGGACAGCCTTCAGTAACTGTTCCTCGAAAGTCTTAGGTTCAATTCTGTAGGTATCTGTGGGCCCTACTAGAGAGGGATTCTCCTTTCTGAGGTCAGCGGTGACTTCAGCCTCTGGTCTGATCCCTTCCGTGACTCAGCATAGCCTCACATCCACCTAACACAGAGGAAAGGCACATGCACATCAGATCAGGAGCTCAGAGCATATCAGATCATAGCCCCTGCAGTCCCTGCTCCTTGTGCATGCAATCTCCCATCCTGCAAAAGTGCTGCTCACTCAAGCAGCATGGGGCTAACCAACCTCAAGGCTCATACTCTGTGACTGCCTTCCTCCAGTAAGGTTCCATCTCCTAAAGGTGCCATGACTTTCCCAAACTAAAGATTCAAACCCATGAGCCTGTGGGGGACAACTCACAAGCGCTAAGTTGAGCGCTTACCTTTCTGATTTTTTTTTTTTTTTTTTTACCTTGGCTGTCGGTGAAGACGGATCACCCTGGAGGAAGGGGAGTAAAAAGATAAAGAACCCCACTCCACACACAAATGCAATGACTGTGTCCATTGACCAAAGGACAGAGCTGGAGCTCAGCCATTGGGATTTGATGCTTTCAAGAAGAAAGACAAAATTCTCCATCTGAACCTTGCTGTTCAGCTATCTGAACCTCACTGTTCAGCCATCATCCGAACCTCACTGTTCAGCCATCATCCAAACCTCACTGTTCAGCCATCATCCAAACCTCACTGTTCAGCCATCATCCGAACCTCATTGTTCAGCCATCAACCGAACCTCACTGTTCAGCCATCATCCAAACCTCACTGTTCAGCCATCAACCAAACCTCGCTGCTCAGATAAGTGAGCTCTGGGAATTCTCACTGGGAGCTGGCAGGAGAAAAGAGGCGCACATCATAGGACTGGGGGCTTCTCATCACAATGGGCTTCTCAGAATGGGGGGTGAGGCACTGGGAAGAAGCTTTCCAGTCCAGCACACCTCACCTCAGTTTCCTAATCCTCCCTTCAGTTCCACTTGCTCCTTCTATGACACACACTTTCTGTTCATTCCTTCCACCCAGAACTCAGAAAGTGCCTGGTTCTTTTTCTCTATTGATGATCTTGACTTGAGATCAACCAATTTCATGGCCTTTAACAATCTGAGACGGGGATCGGAGGATGGCCTTTGTCTTACAGCAAAAGGACCTGAGTTTGGACCCCCAGATCTCACACAAAAATGCCATGGTAGTAGCCTGCAATTTCAGTCCTGGTAGGCAGAGCTTGGGAAATCCCAGAGCAAAGCAATAAGGAGGTAGAGTGACCTAAGATGTTCCCAATGTCACTTTTGGGCACACACGCTCAAGTAGCCTCTTGTACTCTCACACACATACACAGCCACCTACCCACAAGTGTGTACATGAGTGAAAAATAAAACAATAAAAATCTGGAAAAAAAAAGAAATTACAAAATACAAAGGAAAATGGGAACTAATCGGAGACAACCAAAAATCTTCCATACTTTGCATGAGGGACCCAACAGAAGTGACATTTGATGACTTAAGAATCAACATGCCCTTCAGAAAAGGATGTGGTCAAGCTTTTACCCCTGACATTATGAGGCCTCAGTATGCATAAAAAAGGAAATTCCTCATAACTTTGATAGCATGAATTTGAACTTGGAACTGCTATTTGATCTCTAACTTGGCCTCTTAAATCACCCAGCATATTATTTTTAGAAATTCTGGGAGCAAGCCATCAAAAAAAAAGCCACTGGCAAGAACTCTGTTGTTCTGTGTTGTTAAATAACATGGATGTGTATGAGAAATAAGCACTAACTTTACAGAATAATTAGTCTGAAGGAAGCAAATGCATCCATTAATTTTTCACATAAACAAATACAAACTCTTGTACAGAAAATTATATTGTTTTATTGGACTAGTATAGTTTATCATAGTTTCTATTAACCCTCTTTCACTTGAATGATTTCTAGGACAGTTCCCAGGTCAATGCTTCTTCTCATTAAATGCATATTTGATATGGTATGATAAGTTATAATACATGTACATCATAAATGACTTGAAATGCTGAGAGCTCAAACCACACACCCAAATGTATTTAAACAACTACTTAGTGATGATATATGTAGTAAAAGAGTCTATGTTATAAATGGGTATGTATTTATTGTGTATTTTAAAAGCAATAAATCTCAAGATAATTTTGTAGTGTAGAACAGATCCTTTCATAATCTAGGGTTAAAATTCCATCTTATGAATGATTGAGTCATTTCCATAACATATTTTTCAAAGCTGAAAACCTCAAAAGCTACAAAATGTATTTGGACTGCTATATAACAAATTGTGTTTCCTTAGTGGTATATAGCCAGCCCTTATGGAATTCACAAAATGATATGTATCTCAGATTTTTAAAATCATATCCAGAAAGAGTATTATTCTTATATTATCCCCGTAGACTACTTGCTTTTGACACCACTCAACTTGTTTTGTTTCTAATGTCAAAAGGAGTAGAAAAGTTGATCCATTTAAGAAACATTTCTGAAAAATATTTGCAAGTGAAAGGGGCCATACTTTGCAAAGTTAAAAAGAAACAAAGCTAGCTCTGAGGAGGGAAAGAAAATGGGCATATTGAAGAAAATGAACATGATCTGAATTTCAAACAGAGACCTAAAAACTATTGATGAACAATAAAGGTTACTTTGGAAAATATCTGTCCAGTAACAACAATGATTTGAAAAACTAAACAAGTAAAGTTCTGTAAAGGAAAATAGCATACAAACAGAAACCGACCAAGGCAGTAATATCATGAACACAATGCAAATGAGCCCAAAGAAATGGTAGGTAACCTACTGAGATGAATAAGAGATGTCTAAGTACAATGCAGCTGAGTTCCTCAAACCTATGGCAAATCTTCAGTTTCAAAAGGACAAGGAACTATTGAATAATTCTTACAGCACTTTATCACTCATCTAGGAAAAAAGTTAGTAGGATGATATTTCAGTTTCTCTTCACATTACTGATAAATGTATGACCAAACAAATTAAGGGAATGATGGTTAGTCCTGGTTTGTGATTCTTGGTTGCACTTCATCAGCATGGGACAAGAATTTATAACATCAGGACCCCAGGAAACTGTCCACACTGTATTCATAGAAAGAATTAGGGAGAGGCAACTTTCTCTCTTGCCAGTCTGCAAGTCTGCCAAAGTATGCTGAACTAGTAAACCAATCCCCTCTGTCTTATCCACCTGCCCATGCAATGGTCTTATGTACCATGGGGCTGGCTCTTGGCATATCAATTAGGTAATTTCTTACAGGTTTGCTCAAGGGCTTGCTTTAATTACTAATTCTTCACAGATGTGCCCAGAGTCAAGCCTATAATTATCAAGTTGACACCTGTATCTAACTAGTGTAGACAAAAAGTAGTGGAGCTAGAGAGATGCTCAGGTACAGGCTCCCGCACACACACCTAGAAAGCTGAGAGTCTCTCCAGAAGTCGTGTGGTAGAAGAAAAGAACTGACTTTTTGAAGTTGTTCTCTGACCTTTCCATGTACACAGGGCATGTTATAGACATACCTGTTTCTGTTTCTGTCTCTGCCTCTGTCTCTGTCTCTGCCTGTGCCTGTGTGTGTGTGTGTGTGTGTGTGTGTGTGTGTGTTTCTCTCTCTCTCTCTCAAGTGAAAATATTCTCTCATAATTTCTCATTCTGTCATAAATAAAAACAAAAGGCTTTTTGAAAAAGAAAAGAAATGTAGTGATGCACCAGTTACCCACCACGGGCCACAATTTGGAGAATTTCCAGTTGAAGACTGGTAAACATTCTTGCCCCCTATGTTTAAGGATCACTTTAGAAGAATTTGTGAAATGGCTATCCAGCATTAGTTTATCACCAGAAAAATCTGCACCTCATCAGTAAAGTATCTCCCATCTCACTGAGACATGCCAGAGGAAGTATATCTCAGCAGGAAGGTGCTAGCACTTTCTACACATTTTTCTCTCTCTACAATCCTGCAGAATACAGTCATCTCTGTGATGTAATTGAGGAAGATTAAACTGGAAAACTAACTCTGCTAATTAGTGAATATTTAAACCCAACCAAAGATGATAATTTTTCTTTTATTATTGAATGCAATTATAAGAACTAGAAAAATACCGATTAATGGGAAAATGTTTTGTGGTATGCAGGTGTTTTCAAGTCACTGCATCTTCAAAAACATTTAAGAAGATCATATGCCCAAATTATTCAATTTCTTGCCACTTGCTGCTGGTCTGCTTCCCAGCATAATAGTACTATGTCTCTAGGCTCCACTAGACCCAAAGACCACCGTGTAGACCTGCCTTAGGATAAATACATGGAAGATACAAATAATATCAAAGAAGTTCTACCCATGATATCATTTTGATTTACACATTTACCTTTTATTATTTGGCTTGCTAATATGTGGCCAAGATGCATTTCATTAACTTTTAGTGATAAACCAGTTCAGTGAATACCAGCATTCTTCCTGAGCATGGAAGGAAAGAATGAAGTCAAAGCCTGAGCTGTAACTTGGATTTGATTCCATTCCTTAAACACTAGTAAGTACTTCCTCTGGAGAAGTGATAATTAAGGCATTTTGTCATTCTGCTACTTGTTGGTTGCTTCAATCTGCTTTACACATCATGTTGTGAACAACTCAAAGTTCCAGAATTGGAACAGTTCACCTTCTTCCCCATTTGCATTCCTCCTCATCCCAAGTCTGAAGGACAGCAGTCCTTTGGCTGCCTCCCAAGTCCGGAGTCCGCAGAGACACAGTAGTAATTCTCAGTGGGGCGCCCACAGTGATGCTGGCTGCTGATTGCTGGCGGAACAGTCAGTCGATCTACCTGCTGATGAGCTCATTCCCCAAGCCATCATGATTCTAGCAGATGTGCAGACTTCACAGAGGCATTTCCTTCGTCTTCGGTCTTCAAAGCCTACTAGGGCCCCACATTTGCTACATAGTGTGGCCAGACACAGAACATAGAGACCAAAAGAAAGACATCCTGAGGACCAGCTACCACCCAGCCTCCTCACACTCCACATCACACCAGTTGCTGTCACAGCCGAGATACCGACCCAGCTGTGGGGCCGTATGCTGGGAGCCGAATGAAGAAAGAGAAGATTCATAGTGAGACCAAACTTGGCCTTATTAGATGAAGGGGGGAAAAACTCATAACAGATGAATCATAGTGAATCCAAAAGAGCTACATTGACAGTTTCAAAGCCCTTTTCCTTATCCACAGGAAATGCATTAGATAAGAAAGAGTCTTTTTCCAGGAATAATATAATGGACATATCCTGAGCACAGACTGTGAGTATCTCACAGGAATTAAGGTGCAGTGTCAAGCTTTGGTAGCATTAGATTTAGAACCTTTATTTATTTATTTATTTATTTATTTATTTATTTATTTATTTATTTATTAAAATAGCTTTAATTCCAAGATGAGCTCACATGAGTCAGTCACCTCGTGATGCATTCAGCCCACATCATTTCTAACGTAGAATGTATGTGCACATATACTTACCTGATACGTGAACATACTTTCATCTGATCATTTACATATATATGAATATTCATTTAATATAAGTACATACATATATCTATCTTAAATATGCAAATTGAAGCCTAAAATGTTTTATGCTCAAATTCCAATTTCTCACATGTATTAATAATTTTATGGTGCTTTCTTATGCTCCAGCAGGAAAAAGCTATATATTTCCAGCATTTTACTTTTATCTTAGGAAAGCTTCTTAGGACTGCAAGGATAGCTTAATGGATAAGGCACCTACTTACAAACCTAAAGAATCTGAGTTCGACTCCTGGAAGTCCACATGGATGAAGGAGAAAACTGATTTCTTCAAGTTCTCTGAGCTCCACCCATGCATCATGACATGCACATGCTATTCTCTTTCTCTTTTTCTCAGTCTCTGTCTCTGTTTCTCTCTCTCATAAATGAATAAATCATCTAAAAATATTTTCAATAACATTTTCATACGATAAAAGTCTTCAAAACAAGAAACTAACACACCATTGTTTTGTATGACTTAAAGATCATCCAACTGTTAAAATTCTGTGCCTACATTAATTTTTCAGTTTTGACAGACACTATAAATGAGATAAAATTCAGCAACTACATCTAGCCAGACATGTGCTTAATAGTGTAATAATTTCCTCCTTAACAAAACTATTCAGATAGTGTGCTGTTTTGGAGTTATACCTTCAATGATATCACATAATCTTAATTTGGTGACATTGCAGTGAGTTTTCAAATGTTTAAAGTGTTACAAATTTTTCAAAAAATATGGGATTATACTTAAAAACCACACATGCTTTTTAATGTTAAAATGGAATAAGCATACTATAGATTATCATTGAGAACAGTGTTCCAAAGCAAAACCATTCCCAGAAATTTAGAATGCCGAACTAGAGACTGGGGGTACATTCATTCTAAGCCTTCAAATTAACAACAATACAAAGAAAAATCTATCAGAATAATCACTGCTTAGGCTAAATGCAAGTTCATAATTTTAGATAAAAAATACTTTCAATTTTGAAAGTTACTCCCAATCCATTCTCCATTTTTTTACATAGAGCAATTTCCTTTTACATGGAAGTAGTTGCATCTTCACATCTATTTGAAAATGTAATTAAGTAGAAACATAATACACTGCAGCTGGAAAATGAACAATCCATTTTTCCTTTTCCTAGACAAGGTCACACTGCTGAACACACTTGAGTTAAGCGTGATACGGAAGTTAAGCCATAAATCCAATGAGATGGAAGACTCTGGCACCCCAACACAAGTAAGACTCGGTGTCAAAGGCACTCATACTCAGTTTTCTCTGTTTCATTTAAAAACTTTCAGTCCTTATTAACAAATATCTCCTCTCTTGGAAAAAAAAAGTGTAGTATTTTACACACCAGATAAACAAAAGGCACTGTCATTTTTTAAACCAAAACATATTTAGGGGAAAATGTAAGTGAAACTAATTTGCTACATATGTTTTATGCATACAGTACATAAGGGGGTTTCTCCAACGCCATATGGAAAACATCTGAACTTGTAAGACAATGACCTTCATAAATCACTCTAGGCTCCAACTCCAAATTATGTCTTGTTCCCTCACTCATGGGATAGTCACTATATCTCATATAAATTCATTATGTTATATGTGCACAATAATCTATCTCTACCTTTATAAGGAATGATGTCATAACACTCAGGCAAGGTTTTCCAGAAAAGGCAACAAGCTCTCCCACCAGATGGGCCAACCTATTCTTACAGCTTCTTCACACATATGTTTCACGATACGGCTTGTCCACGTGGCCAGAGAGAAAGGCAAATTAATGGAGAAAGCCATAAACAATCTAGGAACAAAATGGCTTCTGAGACTTCCTGATTTCTTTTTCTTCCAAGGTAAATGTAAACTAAAACTGTCTTGAATACTTTCCCATTATATATCTCCTGTTTATATTCTTTCTATCTATGCTGAGCCACCAGCCAGGTTTTTCTGAGCCTTGGGTTAAGTGGGAGGGTGACTTGGATATCTTGATCTATGAGGGTTTTTTTCTTTAATGAATTGTTGAGGCAAAGGTTTAAAATAAGAAAGAAGCAAATTTTGCCAATGGTTGATGGAGAAAATAAAGAAAATTCATTGATGACATCTTCCAGTCACTTTTTGCATGAAAAGTTGTTCTTACCACATTTCTCCTACTTTCTTTCACTCAGAAGAGCAGAATTATCTGTTGTCCTCTTGTACTCTCATGACCGCTAGAGGAAATGAACACTGGATAAGAGGATTCTAACTCCTTGGTTCTTCTTCCTTGCCAACTTTAAAATTCTTAAATCTGTAAGCTGATATGGAAAGTCACACACATAAAAAATCACTTGTAAACCTTATTTCTATGGTTCTCTTAGTCTTAGGTCAAAATCAAATAAACAGCATCAACATAAGAATTATTAAATAAAAACTAATGGCTAGGATAAGAAGTTGCTATGAATATAAAGTGAGTGGCTCTAAAAAAGTGCTGCATATAAGATTGCTGGGCTAGGATGGGACACTACAAACATAAAAGATGTTTTAGCTTCAAAATACCAGAGACAGGTTGAAAACTAAAGATCAAAAAAGCATGCAACTGTGAACAGAAAGCCAAGATTTTGCTAAAGAAAGAAATTATGCTTGGAATTACAGAATCCAAGTCAACTTTAGCTGGCACATGATACTAGATGTAGCATAAATATGGAAAAAGATAATAAAGAATACCAAGGCAATAGATTGTGAGGACATTGAAAATATGAGTATTCACAGAAGTACATAATTCCTAGGGAAGAATAAGACACTCAGGTGTAGATGTAAAGACTAGATATTAAGTTACCTCCTAAACATTTATCATTACACCTATAGGTTGGAGGAGTTTGACCTAGAAGCTCACTTTTGCAGTGAAATAACAAAATGGCAGAGAACAGGTGACTGTGAACTGCTTGGCCCTAAACAAGTCATGCTACACGAACCCCAACCCAAGGTTCGGGCAGCATCATGAAAGAGGAGGCAGTGAGAATTTAAGGCAGCGAGGGCTGCAGCTCAATAATATCTTCCAGACCCTGCAGGACCACAACATCCAAAAACCCTGTAGAGCTATAGCTATATCCATGGAACAAACACAAGATTTGGCATATTGACTCTTGAGATAACTCAAGAGGCAGCACAACTCCCTCAAAAACTGATGTTGAATAGTGGTAAAAGGGCTTTCATCAGCAGTGTGCCTACTAGTATACATATCGTCCTTGCTCCAGGAAGCACCGAGATAATGTGTCATTGACAGTAACCTAGGTGGGACTTAGAGAGACGCACATACAGGACAAGAAAGTTTGCAATGGGAGAAAACAGGGGATTGGAATAAGAATGACATGAATTCACCCAAAACCTTAAAATGGACAATTTTCTTAGAAAAAGGCAAACTAAAATAAAAAATAATCGAGAGAAATAATGGTTTTACAACCCAGGCTACCCTGTTTGTCTTCTGGGTTATAGAATGCAATGAACAAAGAATAAAAAAAAGTTTCATGGAGTGGATGATCAGTATCCAGGAGTTACAGATTTCTGGGGCTGGAGAGGTGGCTCAGGGATTAAGCCTCTGCCTTGCAGGCGGAAGGTCCTGAGTTCGGATCCTAGACCCCACGTATAGACGCCAGGTGGAAGCGGGGGCGGCCTGATCCTGGTAGAGCGGAGCCTGTGAATCCCAGGGCAGAGTAAACAAGGAGGAGGCGGAGGTATCCATGGTGGTTCCCTAATTCGTCCGTGGTTCTACACACAAACACACATACATACACACATGTGCACACATCCATACACGCACAATTGAATAAATAATAAATAATAAAAAAATTTTTTAAAAGAAGAAGTTACAGATTTCTTTGCAAATCCCAGCCTCCGGAATTGAAGGAATATTTAGAACTTTGCCTGGGGAAGAGAAATCTTTGGAATGGGGTCTTCACTAGTTAGCAATCCATGTTGAAGAGTAGGTGGAAGTTGTGTTCATGAAGAGAGCTCTTAAGATTCTAGTTGTCTGAGTGACTTGTTATCTATGTCCAAAGACCTACATTTCAGCCTTTGCTTAATTCCAAGTGACTTGTTATCTATGTCCAAAGACCTACATTTCAGCCTTTGCTTAATTCCATAATTGGGCAATTTGAACCTCTTTTCTTAGTAAACTACTACTATGGAAAAGTAGCTGACAAGTCTACTCAACTCTCTGCTTAACTAATGTAAATTCCTGTGGTGGTATGGTAAAATGTAGTAAATTTTTTTCATGTAGCTTATATTAAAGGCTAAAGAAAATGTTAAAAAATTGAAAATTGATGAGTGCACTCTATCTTTAATATCCAAGGTTTACCACAATCCAGAACTTCAGAGACTCTATATCAATCACCTAGAACTAGGCCAGCCTAATCTCTCCCCATCCTGGAGCTCAGGGACATTTGCGGAAGAGGGGGCGGTAAGATTGTAAGAGCAAAAGGATGGGAGGAGCAACGATTTGCAAGATTCTCAACAATAGTTGGGGCCAAAGCAATCATAATGGGACTTTGCATGCCCTGCGCAATGTCCAATGCACTGTTGCCCTCATAAAGTCTAGCATCTGTTAAGGGCACCGAGACCCCTGGAGGCAAGATGATTGACAGCCATAGTAGTGATCCTATGCTTAAGGGGAACAAGAGAAAGGGCTTATGGAAATGCCACTGGGTCCTTTTATGTCATTGGAGAGGAAGACCCAGTGGAGAGTTAGGCGTACACAATAAAGGACTCTCTGGGAATTGGGGGGGAGGCACTGGGGGATGGGGAGGGAGAGGAGGGAGAGGAGGGGGTTCGCGGGGAGGAGGGGAGAGGGAGGGAACTGGTAAATAAGATTATCAAGAGTACAATATTTGCTAATAAATTTATAACTAAACTTATGTTCTATGATTTTTAAAATATTATGATAGATTAAAGCTTACAAAACCCTTAATTACTGAAAATATTCTAAAAAGCCTACAAAACCATAAAATTAAGCATACAATTACACATATAAGCATACAATTACACAATATACATATGTATTTGAGTACTAAGAAAATGACATTGTCACTAGAGACACTGTACATGTGGCTGCTGTGCTGTATGAGTGTCAGACAGTGGCAGGATGAGAAAGACTCCATCTACACTCAGTGTTCTGACCAGTGGACAGATTGGATGGCCTACTTCGCTGTTGCTCCACAAGGTGAATAATGTGGACAGCCTCCTGAAGGCCAGGCCCCATGTGCTCACACCATGAACTATTTCTACAAGGACACTAATGAAATTGCCACCGTTTAGCATTATTTTAAACATGTAAAAGCGGAAGCTCAATCATAACTATCTGCTTCCTAAATATGTTTTCTTTTTAATATTTTGTTTTTATTTTACAATACAGCTCAGTTTGGGTTTTTTTTTATTTTTCTAGTTTTACAAACATGAGTGGTTGTCATTTCCTCCACTTCCATTTTCCTTTCCCACCTTCCCCTCCTTTCCATAATCCCCCCACTCCCTTCCTCCCTCCTGTTAGTCTGCTTCTGTGAGCCCCATGTGGATTATATGTTCTAAGTGAGGGGGGAACCACAGGCCTCTGTGGCAGATAAATTGGCCCTTCCTTTGGTAGACTCACTGATAAGGAAGGGCATAACCCTTCACCTGTCTAGCCCTAGTACCTAGGATTACCACAGCATGTAATTGTTTCTCCTGAGATTCTCCTTAGTCTATGGGGGGGGGGGATGTTGATATGACAATTGTGCAGGTCTGGTGAGAAGATAAATATTGCATTGGGTTCTTGGATGCAACAACACTGTCTATAGTGAAATTTATTGGCCAGTGGTGGACCTCCATCTTTAGGCTTACATTTTACTGACCCTTCTTCCACAAGATTCCTTGAGACTTAAGAAGGGAAGAGATTTGATTGATCTGATTGTTGCTGTGTGTTTCAGGGTTGCAATCACTCAGCATTCTGGTTGGTTGATGTTGTCTATTTCACTGTTCTTCCATTGCACTAGATTGTCTCTTGTTTGGTTGTTGAGGTCTTTTCTCATCTAAAGATGAGAGGTGTTTAGATGGAAGTTTACTCTCAGGCGTTTGTGATTAGTATTGACACATCTGATGCTGTCTACTGTCGTTTTACCCCATCCATTAGTTTTTAGACTGGTTTACAGTGTTGGGTGTGTATTTTCTGTCATGGAGGGGACCTCAGATCAGAGATTAGTAAACAGGTGGCTGGTTACCTGGAGGTTAATCCCACTCCCCACTCTCCACTGTGTACTATTCCTGCTCTTCTTGTTCTTTTTTAATAGTTCATCCATGTTCTTTTGTTTCTGCTCTTTTGAGAGCTTCTTCCACCTTTCCTGGCTTGTGTTCATTTGCATTAGTGGATGCAATGAGAGTTTGCTTGATTCCATCAAAATGAGGGTTTAATGCTCCAATCTACTTATAAGGGAGAGCATGGAATATCTGTCTCTGTGACTGGGATATTTCACTCAGTATGATTTCTTCAAGTTCCATCCACTGACTGGCAAATTCCATTAGTTCATCTTTCCTGACAGTTGAATAGTAATCCATTGTATATACCATTAACCATTCATTAACTGTTGGACATCTAGATTGGTTCCATTCCTTTGCAATTGTGAACAGGATTGCTATGAACATGACTGTACACATGTCTCTGGTGCCAGATGCAGTTTCTTTGGGAATATTCCCAGGGGTGGTATAGCTGGGTCATGTAAAATTTCAATTTTTAACTTTTAGAGTACCTCCAAATTGATCTCCAGAGGGGTTAGATGAGTCTACAATCACACCAGTAATGTATAAGGGTTGGCTTCTCCGCACATCCACAACATAATTTGCTGCTGTTTGTGTTTTGGATCTTAGCTATTCTGACTGGAGTGAGATGATATCTCAGGGTAGTTTTAATTTGTATTTCTTTAATATTATGGAGGTGGAACATTTTTTAAGATGTTTGATATTTGAATTTCATCTCATGAAGACTTTCTTTTCAGTTCTGTAGCCCATTTTTAAACTGTATCATTTGTTTCCTTCACATTTAATTTTTGAAGTTCTTTGTGTACTCTGGATATTAGCGCTCTACCAGATGTGTGGTTAGTCAAGATGCTCTCCCATTCTGTAGGTTGCCTTTTTGATCAATTTACAATCTTTTTTTTTTTGCACAATAAAGTCATTTTTTATTTATTTGAGAGAAAGGAGAAGAGAGCATAAAAGAATACATACATTTCACGGTGTATGGGTGGAGATCAGAGGATGAATTTTGGAAATTGGTTGTTTCCTTTCACCACATGAGCTTTCAGGAAGTAAACTCAAGTTGACAGGTTTGTGAGCAAGTTTCTTACTCGCTGAATTATCTTGGTGGCCCCTCCCATGTGACTTTTATTTCCCCATCTTACCAGATATTCCATAATTTATTTTTAATGCTCACTAATTTTTATTTTATTTTATTTTATTTTTATTAAAAATTTAATTATACATTTTAAAATTTTTTACCAGTTCCCTCCCTCCCCCCTCCTCCCCCTCCCCTTCTCCCAGTGCCTCCCCCCCAATTCCCAGAGAGTCCTTTATTGTGTACGCCTAACTCTCCACTGGGTCCTCCTCTCCGATGACATATAAGGACCCAGTGGCATTTCCATAAGCCCTTTCTCTTGTTCCCCTTAAGCATAAGATCACTACTATGGCTGTCAATCCCTTGCCTCCAGGGGTCTCGGTGCCCTTAACAGATGCTAGACTTTATGAGGGCAACAGTGCGCTGGACATTGCGCAGGGCATGCAAAGTCCCATTATGATTGCTTTGGCCCCAACTATTGTTGAGACAATTTACAATCTCTTGCTGAGCAAAAGATTTTTAATTTCATATAGTCCTACTCATTTCGTGTTGGACTTATACTCTGTGCTTTTGAGGTCCTATTGAGGAAATCCTGGGTGAGGCCAATCAATTCAAAGGTATTCCCTATTTGCTCTTTTAGGAATTTTATAGTCTCCAGTCTAACATTGAGGTCTTTTATAGTCTCCAGTCTAACATTGAGGTCTTTGATCCTTTGATTTTTGTTCAGGGAGACAAATAAGGGTCCAGTTTCATTCTTCTGCATATAGATATCCAATTTCACCAGCACTGTTTGTTGAAGATGCTGTCCTTTTTCCATTGGATTTTTTTGCACTTCTGTCAAAGATCATTTGACTGTAGTTAAGTGTGCTTATATTTGAATATTCAGTTATAATCCATTGGTATACATCTCTTTTTGGAGCAGTGTCATGCTGTTTTATTACTATGGCTTTATAATATAGTTTAAGGTCATGTATGGTGATACCTATAGTGGAGTTTTTATTACTCAGGATTGTTCATACTATCCTGTATCTTTTATGTTTCCATATGAAATTTGAGATTTGTTTTTACCAATTTCTGTGAAGAATTGGGTTGGAACTTTGATCAATATTGCATTGAACCTGTATAATGTTTTTGGTAGAATGATGGTGTTAGCAATGTTAGTTCTGCTGATCCAGTAACATGGGGGGATTTTCCATCTTTTGGTGTCTTCTGTAATCTCTTTTTCTAAGGTTTTAAAGTGTTCATTGAACACTTTTTCACATCCTTGGTTAGGTTTATTCCAAGGTATTTCATTTCTTTAGGGGTAATGGTAAGTAGGTCTTTCTTGAATGTTTATCCTTGGCATATAGAAAAGCCACTGCTTTTTTGAACATTAATTTCGTATCTTACTCCTCTGCTGATTTTGCTTATTAGTTCCAGGAGTTTCATGGTAGAATCTTTAGGGTCCTTGAGTTATAGGATCATGTCATCTGTCACTAGGGATATCTTGATTTCTTCTTTTCCAATT
The DNA here is from genome assembly GCA_023101885.1 of Typhlomys cinereus. Lineage (NCBI taxonomy): Eukaryota > Metazoa > Chordata > Mammalia > Rodentia > Platacanthomyidae > Typhlomys > Typhlomys cinereus. The sequence continues at coordinate 2,159,314 of JALPQD010000127.1, forward strand.
TGTATCCCTTTTATCTCCCTCTCTTCTCTTATGGCTTTAGCTAAGACTTCAAGTACAGTGTTGAATAGAAGTGGTGAGAGTGGGCAGTCTTTAGTTCCAGTCTGAGTGGGAATGCTTCCAGGTTTTCACAATTTAGTGTGATTTGTGCCATAGGCTTTTTTATATGACCTTTATTATGTTGATAAATGTGCCTTACAACCCTATTTTCTCTAGGATCTTTGTCACAAAGGGGTATTGGATTTTATCCACAGCTATTTCAGCATCAATGGAAAGAATCATGTGCTTTTTGTCTTTGCATTTCTTTATATGATAAATTATATTCATAAATGTATATATATTAAACCAATCTTGTACTTCTGGAATAACACCTACCTGGTCATAGTGGATGATTTGATTTTTTAATGTTTTTAATCTGACTTGCTAAAATTTATTGAGAATATTTGAGTCTGTGCTCATCAATGAGATAAGCCTATAATTTTCTTTTTTGTTTTCTTTTTTTGTCTTTATTTGGTTTTGGGATCAGTGTGATGCTATTATCATAGAAGGAGTTGGAAGTATTCTTTCCTTTTCTATTTTGTGGAATAATTGAAGGAGTATTGGTGTTAAATGTTCTTTGAATATCTGGTAGAATTCTGTACTAAAGCCTTCTGGTCTTGGACTTTTCTTTGTAGGGAGATTCATAATTACTGCTTCAACTTCATCCTTTGTTATAGGACTATTTAAATAATTCATTTCTTCATGGTTTAAGTTTGGTGTGTTGTATGTCATTCAAGGGTAGATGTAATAAAAGTAGGAAACCACAGTGAGGGAGGGGTCAATCGCCCATTTGCAAAATGGTTACTTTTTATCTGCCAGACTATATGCCCTCCCCTTCTGGTGAGATCATACCCCCTCAGTTGTAAATGATCATCAGGATGGAGTGAAGGGCATTGCAGGAGCAGCAAAACTGCAAAAGAAAATCAACAAACCACAATCCAGAACTTCAGAGACTCTATATCAACCACCTAGAACTAGGCCAGACTAATCTCTCCCCATCCTGAAGCTCAGGGAAATTTGCGGAAGAGGGGGTGGTAAGATTGTAAGAGCAAAAGGATGGGAGGAGCTATGATTTGCAAGATACTCCACACAAGTTAGGGCCGAATCAATCATAATTGGACTTTGCATGCCCTGCGCAATGTCCAACATACTATTGACCCCACAAAGTCTAGCATCTGCTAAAGGCACCAAGATCCTTGGGGGCAAGGGATTGACAGCCACAGTAGTTTTCCTATGCTTAAGAGGAACACGGGAAAGGGTTCAGGGAAATGCCACTGCGTCCTTGTACGTCATCGGAGAGGAGGACCCAGGGGAGAGTCTGGCATGCACATTAAAGGACTCTCTGGGGATTGGGGGGGAGGCCCTGGGGGATGGGAAGGGAAGGGTGAGGGGAGGGGGAGCAGGGGGTTCGGAGGGAGGAGAAGGGAGGGAGGGAAGTGGTGTACCTATTGTTTGTATGAGCAGAAATAATAATAAAAAATGTTTAAAAAAGGTTTGGTGTGTTGTGTGTGTTTAAAAATTCATCCATTTCTTTGTGTGTGGTGGTGTATAAATTTTAAAAGTATGACATTATAATTTACTGAATTTCCTTGACATCTGTTGTGATATCTCCATTTTCATTTCTAATTTTATTAATATGGGTTTTCTGTCTTTTGATTTGGGTTAATTTGGCTAAAGGATTTGTCAATCTTGTTAAGTTTTACAAAGAACCACCTTTTTGTTTGAGTCTTTATATTGTTTTCTTTGTCTCTGTTTCATTTATTTTTCCTCTGATCATGCCAATCTCTGCACATCTACTTATTTGGGGTTGGTTAATTCTTGTTCTTATTTCTCTGAAGCTTTCAGATGTAGTTGTTAGGTTGTTTGCTTGGTGTTGTCTCCATTTTTCGGTGTACACATTTAATTCAATGAATTTTCCTCTTAGGATCAGCCTTCATCATATCTGAGAAGTTTTGATATGTTGTGTTTCCATTATCATGGAGTTCTAGGAATTTTTGAATTTTCATTTTTACTTATGTCCAAACCCATTCCTCATTCGTAGCATATGATTAAGTTTTCAAGAGTTTGTGTGCTTTCTGGTGTTTGCCTTGTTATGGATGTCCATCTTTATTTCCTGGTGGTCAGACAGAGTACAGGTGGTGATTTCAATTTTCTTGAATTTGTGGAGTCTTGCTTTGTAGACAAGTATGTGATCAATTTTGGAGAAAGTTTCATGGGCTGCTGAAAAGAATTGTATATCCATTGGTGTCAGAATGGAATGTTCAGTGGATATCTGTCAAGTCCATTTGGTTTATGGTTTGGTTTAGTGTGTCTCTCTTCATTTTTTGGTATGTTGACCTATCCTATCGGTGAGTGTAATGTTGAAATCCTCTACTATTATTGTGTTTGGGCTGAGTTATTGTTTTATTGTTTGTAGTGTTTGTTTGATGAATGTAGGTGAGCCTATGTTTGGAGCATATGTGTTTAGAATTGTGAGTTGTTATTGTTATAGTGGTGCTTTGGCAAGTATCCTATATGTTTCTTATGATTTGTTTTTGAAATCTGTTTTGTCAGATATTAGAATGACTACTCTTGCTTGTTTCTTAGTTGCATTTGCTTGGAGTATCTTCAGCCATACTTTGACCCTGAGATATGTCTAACCATCAAAGTGAGGCTTGTTGCTTGGAGACAGCATATTGATGGGTTGTGGCTTTTAATCCAGTTTTTTTCTTGATTTTGGAGCTGAGCCTATTGATATTTAAAGTTATAATTGAGAAGTTTTGGTTGATTCCTGTCTTTTTTATGAGATTATTGAGGTTGTTTTTGTGAGTGCGTGCGTGTGTGCATGTGTGTGTGCATGTGTGTGTGCGCACATGTGTGTGTGCATGTGTGTAAATGTTGGAAGTTTTCCGCCTGGGTAAATGTTTTCCTTTTATCCTCTTGAGTGTAATGTAATGATCAATTTCATTTGCCTTGAGAATTTTTTTAGTATTTTTTGCAATACTGGTTTTGTAGATAAGAAGGCCTTTTGTTTATTTTTGTAAGGAAATATTTTTCTTTCCCCTTCAAGAATGACTGCTAGTTTGACTGGATATAGAGCCTGGGTTGACATTTGTGATTAAAGAATAGATTTTCAAGCTCTTCTGCTTTTATTGTTTCCGCTGAGAAGACAACTGTTATTCTAATAGGCTTGCCTTTAAATGTTTCTCTTTTGCAGCTCTCAGAATGATCTCTTTGTCTTGTATCTGAGATGTTGTTACTATTATTTGTCTTCTTGTACTCCTGTTTTGGTCATATATAGATGATGTGCAATATGCATCCTGCACGTGGATGTGGTACTCTTTCTTTAGGTGTGGGAAGTTTTCATTTATGATTGACTGAAAGATCTGAGCTGGAGTTTTTCTTGGGTTTCTTGGTCTAGGATTCCATGGATGAGTAGGTTTGGCTTTTTATGGAATTCTGTTGCAGTCCTGCCTGAATGGTTGCTGATAAATGACCAGAACACAGCTTAAGGGAACAAGGAGTTTACTTTCTTACGATAGTCCGGTTACAGTTCATAGTCCAGCTTGACAAGAGAGGACACACCAATACCAAGGCTAAGGGAACTGGCCACCATAACGGCTGAGAGATGGACAATCCTTACTTGCCAGACCAGCATGTCTGGCCAAGTATACAGAAGGATGCCAATTCTCTCAACCAGGTCTCTCTGATTTATCCAGGGCCTAATCCCACCCACCATGGGCTGGGTCTTCCCCAGCAGCTAGACAATCTCCTTTAGGTTTGCTCTAGGCTTAACTCAGCCATCAATTCTCTACAACTGTGCCCAGAGCTCAAACCCTCAAGAGTCAAGTTAACACCTGTGCTTAACTATGACATATGCCATAGTTCTTGAATATTCCTTTCATTTTTTAGACTTTTCAGCTTCTTTTATTGAGCCATCCTGTTCTGTCAGCTTATCTTCCAAGTCTGATACTCTATCTTCTGCTTGATCTATTTGATATTCTATGTTGTATTTTCAATTTCAGTTAGGTTTGCTTTGAAATCCAGCTGAATTTCTAAACTTGTGTCTTCCTCTGTGTCCTTCATCTCAGATAATTTTTTATTATTTTCCTGTTCATACAAGGTCATATGCTTACTCATTCCTTCTCTAATTTCACGTTCCTTTTGTCATTCCTCACACTCCTTTTGTAGTTCTTCATGAAACTTGCTGATCATGTCAATAATATGTCCTTGGAATTCATTATCCTCAGTATTGCTTTCCTGACTGCTATCCATGAGGTTGTTCTGATTAGAATCTGCACTTTGGTTGTTGGTGTTTTATATAGGAGACATGTTTTCCTGGTACTTAGTGTATCTGTGATTTTACAATGTGACTTGGGCATTTTCTGCAAGTCTATTTCTGTTATATTTGGTAGTTGTTTTTGGTCCTCCTACTTCAGATGAGGTTATTTGACTTTGTTGTTGAGAAAATTTCTCTGATTTGGGTGGGATCTTCTAGTTGTGTGATATGGAGGTCCTCTGCTTCATGCACCTGTTGTGGGGGGAAATCCCTTTCCAGGGCATTGGGGTGTGTGAGTGGGGCCTGAGCTTGTTCTGTATGATTCATGTGCTTCTTATCTAATTTAGGTTTCCTTTCTCAGACAGTTCAGTTTTTTAAAAAATAAGTGAGAGAGGGGCAAGAAAATAAGAAGTAAACATAGAGGGATGTCCAGGGCAAATGGAAGGGAGGACAGGGTCATGGATGGCCAAAATTTACTGTATACATGTATGAGGCTGTTACAGAATAAAAAATAATATTTAAAAGAAGAAAATGACACAAAATCTTATAATGTTGACATTCTCCTTGAAAAATCAAATTTCTAAAAAATAAATTCTTTTAATGCTCCTGTCTTCTTCAGCACTATTAGGAAAAAAACAAGTTTGCACGCAAATGCTATCCTGAATATTATGTTTTGATGATAAAATGGATCTGTAATTTAAAACAGTATTAATATTACTTTGTGAGTTTTATTTTGTACCCAAGGCATAAACCTTTTATATCACTAAATGATTCTATTCTTCCAAAAATTGCAACAAATTTTATTTCTATTTTGTTTTTAAATATTTTTATTTATTTATTTACATTATTATAAGGTTTTACACATGTATTTGTGTAATTCTCACCCCTGATACACAATCCCAATCCCCTACTTTCTCCCACTAAAAACTTTCTTCTTCCCCACCAGTCTACCAATCTACTTCCCACCTTAGCATCCTTCTCTGTTTGTGGCTCACTAAGTCCCATATGGGTTACTGTGAATGAATGTGTTTTTGTGTTTAATTGAGAAAGAACAATATATCACTGGACACATCATTAGGGAGAGTAGCAATGTGTATCTGAAACTAAGATAACTTCAAACTACATGGCACACATTTGTTTAGTAGCTTAAAACTAACTACTCATCATGTTATGTATATCTATGGACAGTGCATCCAAAAACTTACTTGTATAAAACACAGGTTTAAGCATACATTAAAAATGTATGCTTTTTCTCCACTTATCCAAGCCCAGAATATTAGATGAAAAGATTTGAATTGTTAGGGTTAGCTAGAGGCTCCTTTAGTACCATGTTTAACTCTTTGGCTGGACAAAAATAAGAAATAGGAAATGGGTTTGTCATAATGGCTAAGATCAATAACACAAACAGCAATGAATGCTGATGAGGAGCAGGCAAAAGGGAAAACTTATTCATTGTGGAGTGTAAACTGGTATAGTCACTTTGAAAATCAAAAAGCTAAAGATTGAACTAACATATAGCCCAGCAATACCACTTCTAGAAATATTTCCAAAGGATTCTACGTATTAATACAGAGATTCTTGTACATGGGTGTTTACTGCAGTTCTATTCATAATAGTAAGCAAATGGAATTTAGATTACATAAATGGAAGAAAGGGTAAGGAAAATGTGGTACATATACATAATGGAATATTATTCAACCATCAAAAAATGAAGCTATGGAATTGGCTAATGATTGGATTGAACTAGAGTATCAGACATAGAAGGACAAACACCACATATTGTCTCCTATATGTGGAAATTAACATTGAGCTTCTGATTTATCCCTTAAATTCAGAATTCCTGTTGCAAACAGATAATTGAAAAGGACCATTTAGTGAGACTGCCAAGGAGTCATAGTGTGAAGAACTTAAAAGAGTAGATATGAAAGTGCCTCCATAATCTATCATAAACATCTATTGGATTTTATCAAAGATTTTATCTGCATCTATAGTTTTGCCATAAAATTTGATATTAAAAAAAAAGAATTGGCTTAACCACACTAGTGTTCCTATACTAAAGAGGAACACAAAAAAGAGCTCTAGGTAATGCTACTGAGTCCTTATACCTCATCAGAGAGGAGGACTCAGAGGGAAGTTTAACATGCACGCTAAAGGATGCTTCAGGGATGTGGGGGGGATGACAATGGGAGAAAGGGACGGAGACGGGGAAGGGAGGGAAAAAGGGGGGAGGGAGCAAGGGAATCCAGGGAGAGGTGGAGGGAGGGAGGGGAATGGGGTACCTACCAAGTTTGTATGAGTGGAAAAAATAAATTAATTAATTAAATTTTTTTAAAAAATAATTGACCTAAGTCTCTAGAGCGCACAACAGAATCTGTATAGGCAGCTTTCTAGCATAGAGACTTAATTGTACATTTTTTAATACTTGGGTAGAAAAATACATGATCTTTTCTGGCTCAACCTTACAAATAATGTCATCATGGTCTGTTGATTGAATGGGTAAAACCTACAATGGGAAATGAATCAGAAAGCTTGTGTTCACCTGGAAATATTTCAGGTGGCCTGAAATCTCGGTATTCACTTATGAAAGAAACTTTTTCAAACTGACAATACTGATATTTATTCTTGTCAACAGGAATGAATGGTACAACTAAAAAAATTGTCTGAATTCTCAATACTGAACATTGTGATCTTAATCAAATTCCAAAAGAACATTTAGTTATTTTAGGTAATAAGACATCTAAAGAGGAGAGCAAATTTCATGTCACCAAAAAGCACAGAAATATGACAACCAGGCAGCTAACTAATAGGTCTTTTGTTTGGGTTTAGAGTTTTCCCTTTATATAAAAAAATCTACTTATTACCTAATTTATATTAATAATAAGCTTCTATTATTTGCATTTGAATGCAGTTTAAATTTTTACAATTAAGCTTTCCAACTTGCCCTGCCCTTACTCAGACCTTACTGACTCCCTGTTTCCGTAACACTATACCCCTTTGTCTTTTCTACCTCTCTGGCAATGATTTCTTGCTCTTGCACAAGTCTCATTCCTCTGTACACCCCATGACTGCAGACAATTCCCAGGTTTTGAACAAGACCCTATTTTCTTTTTATTCAAAACTCCATTCCCAGCATGCTCATGGAATTGTTTCAACTACTATCTGAAAAAAAAAAAAGTGTTTCTGGGTGCAATGATTCTATGGAATTAGCAGTTCAACTGGCGTGTACCTACATGACAGTTTCTGCCAGTCCCACTGTGTTCTTCAGCCTTCTTCTCATCTGGGAAGAATCCTCCTCTACCTGAGTAAAGCTCAAGTTCTCAAGGTTTTTCAAAGTTTTAGTCAAAATTCAGGAAGTCACTTCTTAGACCAATAGCAAAGGCACAATTCCAAGCTATACTTTCAATTGTTTCCCCTTCCCTGCCTGGGACCTCCATGAGCTGGCCACCCCCTCTGAGCATGTTCAGTCTGGGTAAAGAAGAGAAGTGGGAAACAATGGTACCTGACACTGCAGAAGATCTTCTTACCCTGGCTTCCCAGAGTCCACCATTGGTTTTTTCCTTCATGTGCACTATACAGATTCCTCAAAACTTCCCTGTTTATTCTTTTACATTACAACTCCCGTATTATGAGCAACAGCTGCCCTTCACCAGGCTACCCCAGTCTCTTGCTGCGAAGCTGCCTTCCTACCCAGGATTAATTCTAAAACACCCAAGGTTGCTGTTCCTCCTAGATGTTGTACATATTACTCCAATGACACCATCACTTCATCTTGCAATCCACTGTGAGCCACTACTGCTTTCTCAGAAGGAGGCCAGTGTCCAAGTCCATGTATCACCATAAGAAGATCCATTGCATAATAAGACCCATGTGATCCATCCAAATGAACCTTCTATTAAGGTTAGAAGTATCGTCCCCTCCATAAATATCACTTTGGAGGAAGACCCATAAGAAGCCATTGAGTATAACTTTTTCCAAATTCTTTCTTATAAAAACCTTCTCTATTTTAATTCTCTTTATCCTTTCCTGTCTTTGAAACTTTAGCATATGATTCAGTGCCATTTTAGGAATACAGAAGGTGCCCTATCACATCTCTGCTGAAATTTCAATTTTAATATACCATGATAAAATTTATAGGGTTTTACTCACACATGTAAATATTCATGTAGATATTCATTTGAATATGCTACAGAGACCAAAATATACACCTTCCTTGCTCCTCCATGCTCCCTTGGTAAAGAAAGTTCATTACACTAAAGGTCTTCCAAAAGTAAAACAACACAACTCAGAAATGTCTATACTTTACCCACCTCCCCCTGGCTTTGTATCAGAAATCCATCTTCTTACTTATATTATCACAATAGCGCCCTATGTAAACTCCTTAATTATTTGTATGGTTGGTAAACAACTATTGAGGATCCCTTATTTCACATGCACTTTGAACAAAAAGATTTGAAAAACTCAAGAACTCCATATGTGAAGGTGATGATTAACCAATGTTCACAATATATTATAGTTTTGTGGTCCTTAATAGCAGGAATTTTGTGTTTTGCTCACTTAGGAGGATCCAGTAACTATTAAATGTTCAGTAACAGTTTGATGATAAAATGAACAAATAAAATATCACAGTTGTATGCATGTTATCAGAACACCAATGCAAAGACAATGATCTAGGAAGGAAAATAGGACCACAGAATATAATATTTCAGCAGGGATCCTGGTCAGGCAATACAGAATACAGAAAATCTTGAAGCAAAAGATCTTGGGACAACAAAAAAAACTACAAACAGTTAAGTGCAGTGTGTATGTTGTGAAGGAAATGATGCTAAAAGAGAGAGCATATGGTGCTACAGAATTAGAACTCTTAATTTGTGGGTGGTAGGAGTCATTGAGGGGACTTCAGCAAGCAGGCGCCACAGCATTCCTTTTGTGGAGAAAATTCACCATGAAGCAATGTCAACAGGTGAACTGCCTTCTTCCAGCAAGGCTCCACCATTTTAAAATCAAACATCAAACATTGTGACAAGCTAGTTTTCTATATGAAGGCAGCCGTAGGGTGTTAGCTCCACCGTGCTTCAACTAGTGAGTCTCTTCTTGCAGTGGCAGTGAGTTCTCTTAGCCTCCATGATGGATGTGACCTAGGCTGCCTCTTCTGTCTCCCCTCTGAAGCCATAAGTTCAATAAATCTTCCTTTCTTAAATTGTTAGAGTCTAACTAGGGTCTCACAGCAGCAACAGAGTAATAAGGTGTTGCCAGAGCCAACATGGGGCATCTCTCAAGAAAAGCTGGGCATTGTGAGAGGATCCAGTCCAAGAGAATGACAAGTTCTGCAGGCATTTGTGCTAGAGGGATGGAACAGAAAACCTTTGGAACTGAGATGACTTCAAAAGGATGTTCACCTGTGGGATTTGGCGCAAAAAAATTTGCAGTCTGTCTTGTTGACTTTTGGTCTTGTTATGGGCTAATCTTTCCTAGATATGCCACCCATATCTAACTTTCAGAATGGAAATATTCATTCTTTGTCTTTATATGCTGAAAGTATGGGAATACTGACATATTCTATGGAACTTTTAAAATTGGACTGTGTATAGTTTGCATAAAGAGATGGCAATGAACCTGTCGGGTCAAGAGTGGGGTTGTCACAGTTTTAAATATGAGTCGTCACCCACAAGCTAACGTGTTTGAATCTTCAATTGTTTGGGAAGGTCATGGAACCTTTAGGAGGTAAAGCCTTGCTAAAAGAAGGCAGTCATGTGGGAGTGGGCCTTGAGGTTGGTTAGCCCCACCCTGCTTCAACTAGTGAGTCTCTTCTTGCAGTGCCAGTGAGTTCTGTCAACCTCCATGATGAACATGACATAGGCCACCTTCATCTTCTGCCACCCAGCCATGTCTTTTCTGCCATAATGAACTGCACCTCCCTGTTGGAACCATAAACTGAATAAATCTTCCTTTCTCCCTTAAGTTGTGTTTGAGTATTGACTCATAGCAACAAAGAATAACTGCTATACTACCAAAAAGTAGAACAGTATGTACACTGTTGTGTGTGGCTAGTATGCCTTTGGAACTATTCGTTGGGAGAAACACAGAGAACTTTAGGACTTTAGGCCAAGAAAGTCTTTGCATCTTGGAGACCTAGTCTAAAGGGTGATAGTAGTAAAATCTGAAGACAGTAAGGGTGTGAAAGATGCAGACAATGGAATCCCAACTTATGATGGTCCAAAGAGAAACAGGGATTGTATTGGGAACTAGACAAGGAGCAAATGGAGTGATATGTTGACGGAGAGTTTGGCTAAGTTTTACCCACTTCCTGAAAGCTTGCTTGAAATTAAATTCAAGTGTTTGGTGGAGGAAATTCCAAGACAGCAGTCTTGACAGTATGACATAGCTACTTTTAGCACTCCTGTTCAGATGTACTATGAAAAAGAACAAGAAATGGGGCAGAAAGAGATAGAAACCATGAGATTTGATAAAGAACAATGTGATGGCAAACTTGAAGAGTTCAACCAGGAGAATACAGACGACAAAATAGAAGCTATTATTAAAGAAATTAGCTCCATTAGTGAACCAAAGTCTGCTCTTCATGTGGACCATTGGAAAGGCTGCACCCTGAAGGAAATACCTTTATGGAAGGCTCCCACCCATAAGAATGTAAATTCTTTTGGAAACAAAGAATTGAAGGCCAGAGTTCCAAGGAAAATAAAGCTATATACGAAAGGAGGAACCATCCCAAGATAATGACATGCTCTGTGGGTAGCTGCACTGGAGGAATGGAAACAAAGCCCTTTTGTGGACATCATATCAACAGGAGGGTCATATGCTGGAATTGAAGCTACAGGATTTGGAGTTTGTCCATTTGGTTTCTGGTCTTGTTAGAGACCAATCTTTCCTGGATTTGCACCCATTCCTCCCTTTTGGAATGGGAATGTTCTCATGCCAATTTTCTCTGAAACTTGTCCTTTGATTTACAGGATGCTTTAGGCTTTGAATATTTAAATTGTGTTGGAAATATTGATGTAGTATATAGACTTTTGAAACTGGACTCAGTGTTTGCAACATGAGGTGGTCATGTACCTTCAAGGTCCAGGGATGGGGTTTCATGGTTTGAACATATCCTCCATAGGCTCATGTGGTTGAATCCTTAGTTATATTGGAATTGGGAAAGTCATGTCACCTTTGGAAGACCAAACCTTTCTGAAGGAAGCATGTCATTGGGGGGGAGGGGCTTTGAGGTTGACTAGGCCCAGCCTGCTTCATCTAGAAGTCTGTTCTTATAGTCTGCTGCTAACTCTTTTTTGGCTTCCATGATATCTGCAGTTATTTGATCCTCCTCCAGCTTTAAACAGCCAACCATTTCTTTCCTGCCAGAATGGACTCTCTCTCCTCTGGAACCATAAACCAAATAAATCTTCTTTTCTCCCCTTAAACTACTTGTGTTTGAGTACTGTACTGTGTCACAGCAGTATTAAAAGTAACTTTGAAAGGAAGGAAAGAAAGAAAGAATGAAGGGAGGAGGGAGGGATGAGGGGAGGAAGGGAGGAAGGGAGGAAGGGAGGAAGGGAGGAAGGAAGGAAGGAAGGAAAGAAGGAAGGAAGGAAGGAAGCAAGGAAGGAAGGAAGGAAGGAAGCAAGGAAGGAAGGAAGGAAGGAAGGAAAGTAGGGAGGAAGGAAGGAAAGTAGGGAGGAAGGAAGGAAAGTAGGGAGGAAGGAAGGAAGGGAGGAAGAGAGGAAGGAAGGGAGGGAAGAAGGGAGGAAGGAAGGGAGGAAGAGGAGGAAGGAAGGAAGGAAGGGAGGAAGGGAGGAACGAAGGAAGGGAGGAAGGAAGGGAAGAAGGAAAATAAATCATTGAATAAAGTACTTGCCACAAAGGACTGATAATCTGAGTTTGGAAATCCAGAACCCATATAAAAGCCATATACATTGACACATGTATCAGGAATCCCTCCACACTTACAAGAAATAGGAGCTAGAGACACTAGAATCTCCAGAAACTAGTGGGCCAGTGAGCCTCACTTGTGCAGCAGAGAACATGATATCAAACAAAGTGGATAGGTAAGGATTCACATACACTCACACATCATAACAGACAAAAAAAGTCTTTACAAAAAGAAAATGAAATGACAGGAGAGGGAAAAGGAAAAGGAGGAAAGAGAAAGAAAGGGGAGAAGGAATGCTAAGACAAACATCTTTTAAGGAAAAATAATGAGCTCATTCTCAAATTGAGTTTGAAATGACAGCAGCAAGATAAATATCAATATAGACACAGGACAAATGGAATAAGAGTGGGGGCTGGAGAGGTGGCTCAGGGGTTAAGCCTCCGCTTTGCAGGCGGAAGGTCCCGAGTTCGGATCCCAGATCCCACGTATAGACGCCAGGCGGAAGCGGGGGTGGCCTGCGCTTCTGGTCCTGGTAGGGCGGAGCCTGTGAATCCCGGGGCAGAAGGAGGTGGAGGCGTCCCTGGTGGTTCGAGAATTCATCCGTGGTTCTACACATACACAGACACACACACACACACACACACACAGACACACACGCGCGCGAGAGCACATACACACACACATGTACACAGTTGAATAAATAATAATAATAATAATAAATTTTTTAAAAAAATGGAATAAGAGTGGCATATCGAAAATCAATCTTCTACGCTTTCACAATTAGATCAGACTTTCTAGAAAAGCTTCTAATGAGGACAAAGTTGAGGGGAGGTACAAAAGAAAGCCTGGGCTTCGCAGGAAAGTGGGTGACCTGATGATTACATATTCTGTACATCCACTGGAATTTCACACTGTAATCCACAAGTATTCACAGTTATGATGTGATATAACATAACGCAAATTTTTAAAAATTAAATAACTTGGGGCTGGAAGATGGCTTATGGTTTAAAACTTCTATCTTGAAAAAAAAAATGAGAGTTTTAATACCCAGATCCTAGGTGAAAATGCTCAGACAGAAATTGTGGCACCCTATGCTCCCTACATTGAAAGGCAGAGCCTAGGAAATCCAGAGCAAAGTAATAAGAAGGTAGAGCAAGCCTAGGTGATTCCAGTCACAGAGACTCAAATGCTTTCTTGTGCACACACACACACACACACACACACACACATACACACACATGCACACACACACAAACATGCATGCCAAAAAGGGGGGAAATTAAATGACTAAATAAATATTAGAGAATACAGAGAAGAAAAAAGGCAAAACAAAGGAAGAGATCTAGGGAAGGAGACTCCAATATACATTTCTTCTTCTGTAATATTTCTTACACTTACAATGACTGTCTTCACATCCACATTTCTTGCTGCTCTGTAAGTTGTAGGAGGATAGAAACTATGTCTATATTAGTCTGTATCTCAGTTTCTCCTAACAAGCGTTCACAGAATGTGAGTGAGTAATAGCTTGCTAAACGAATAAGCAAAGGAATGATTTAATCCAGACTAATCCTCTACTTGTGCTTTCTTTGCCTTTGCTTCCTACACTACTACCATATGCAACACGTCCTTTAACTCCTCTTCCATTATATACCAGCTTTTTTCTTAGCCCTTCTCTTTTCCTAAGGAAAATATGTAGTAGAGGATTAAAATAAATAAAAAATCAGACTTTAGAAAACAAGGGCCAAAAATCTCTTAAATTCCAATAATGGGTAAAATCAATACTCAGAGTATATTGAGGGTTAATGGTGATAAAGAAAACCATTACTTCTCAACAATCTCATGTCATAGGACACATAAAAGTAATATTTACAGCATTCCATGTCAAGCAGAGCCACCTGTTCATTGGCTCAGAAGAGCCTACCATGGACTGATACATAATGCTTCAGGCTGAAATGAAGATGTCAAGTTGGAATGAAATATTCTGAGAGTCAGATATCCATCTTGTATTCATGATGTTATTGCTAAGTGTTGCAAAACTTACCACTTTATGCCAATACTGTATATTCTTAAAGTACAGTATAGAGATTAGAAGTCTACTATTAAGGTTCACACCTGACTCTGACACTTAATATGGATGTGATCTTGGGCAAAGTTACTGAACATCTAGGTACCATAGCTTCTTCAGTCATATTCCATATGGTTGCTGTGAAGATAAAGTGGCTGAAGTACTATGTCTGAAGTACTTAGAGCAGTACTGGGTAATAGGAAAATATAGTACTCTCCTCCAGTTAGCAGAAAGGACATCATCTTCCAGTGTTTCATAAGAACTTGGACCATCATGTTTTGCTCCAGAGATTCATATTCTCTCATTTTTGTGACGTAGTCACACAAAAATTGATATAATTTATTACAGAAAAATGTTAAATCAGTTATATAGAAAAGTAACTGAAAGAAAATATATAATGAATAACCTAAAAAACTTTAAAATATCATTTATTTTTATAAATCTAAATAATATCTTAATTATGTAAAAATTTGTTGGTAAGTTTTTGTCCAGCAAAATTATGAGGTTTTTTGATGACAAATATAAATGCTGTTTGATTCTTACTAAAAATATTAAGATAACTTTTTTCATTATTCCAATATTCTTATTATTTATATAATAAGTGACCTAAATTTAAAGAAAAATAATACAAGGGCCCTTTGAAATTGTATAATAAATAATGATCACTCAATATTAATCTCACAACTTGTAAAGAATTATTCAGAATCTAAAAAAGAAAATAAGAATCTTTCTCCTTAAGACTGATTGTGTAACTATAGTCTTTGAATAGAACAATTTGATATAGGACCTAGGAAAGGATTAAAAATAAATCTAAGTGAAGACAAAAGGAAGGATAAATCATCAGCCCAGAGACAAAGTTGAAGGCTGTGAAAGGACTGAACATGTGCCAGTTGTGATACCATGATTCTGTGCAAAATCCATTCAGACCTATCTGCAGAGAGACAGCTAAGCTCATGAATCCACCTAGCTTAATGGTCTGAGCTCACCAAGGACGCTGATGTTGAATGTTTTGATGGCATCTGTTAATAATGTCATAATATTAAAACCACAATGTTCATTGCACATAAACTGGCATAGAATATATAAATTGACTTTCTATAACAGGAAAGTTTGCAACACTTAATTCCTATATCAAAAATGTAAAAATCAAAAATAAATAATTTAACAATGAAATTTAAAGATTTAGAGAGACAAGAATAATCCAAATCCCACAGCAGTAAACAAGCAAAGATTGGTAAAATCAGGGGAGAAATATCGAAAATTGAAATAAGGAAAACCATAAAAAGAATCAACCAAACAGCTGGTTCTTTCAAAAATTCAACAAGACTGATAAACTCACAGACAAATTAATCAAAACCAAAAGAGAGAAAATGCAAATTAATAAAGTTAGAGATAAAAATGGAATTATTACAACAGATGATAAGAAAATGCAGAGATAAATGGATGAATTTCCAAGTACATACAATTCACCAAAACTGAATCAAGATGAATTGAATTATCTAAATAGTCTTATAACAAGTGATGAAGTTAAAGAGTTAACAAACATTCTCACCAAAAAAAAAGCCCGGGACCATATGTATCCAGCAAACAATTCTACTAGACATTTAGAGAACAACTAATCCACAAAATTGCAAAGGAAGGAACAATTCCAAACTCCTTCTACTGAATATAACATTACACTAATTCCAAAACAAAATGAAGATGCAATAAAAAAGAAAACAATAGGTCAATTTCACTGATAAACATAAATGCAAAGATTCTCAACAAAATTTTAGCAAACTGGATTAAGAAACATATCAAAAAGATCATTCACTATGATCAAGTAGGCTTTGTTCCAGGCACACAAGTTTCATTCAACAAACATGAATCAATAAATGCAATCCATCATAATAAACAAATCCAAGGATCAAAACCACATATTCTCAATTGGCAAAAGCTTTTGACAAGATCCAACTCTGGAAACATCTGAAATGTAAAGGCTATGTACGACAAGCCTATAGTAAAGATCATTGTAAATGGTGAAAAACTTGAAGGATTCCCACTTCATTCAGGAACTAGGCAAGACTGTCCACTCTCACCATTTCTGTTTAATATTGTCCTTGAAGTCTTAACTAGAGCCATGAGACAAGAGAGGGAAATAAAGGGGACACATACAGCAAATCAAGAAATCAGGTTATCCCTATTTGCAGATGACAGGATTCTATACCTAAAAAACCCCCAAAACTCCACCAGGAAACATACATAATAACCCATACGTAACACATAATAATACACATAGGAACTAATATATAAATTCAGCAAAGTGCCAGATAACAAAACCGATGTTCAAAAATCAGTGGCTTTCTATAAACAAGGATGAAAAAAGTGAGAAAATCCTGAGAGAAAAAAATTCATTCACCATAGCCCTCAAAAACATGAAATAACTTGGTAAAAATCTAACCACTGATGTGAGAGACCTGTACAAAGAAAATTTTAAGACACTAAAGAAAAAAATTTCAGAAGACACCAGAAGGTGGAAAGACTCACCCATGCTTCTGGATTGGCAGAATTAACATCATAAAAATGACCATCCAACCAAAAGCAATATGCAGATTCAGTAAAATGTCAATCAAAATTTCAAGGCAATTCTTTAGCATAACAAAAACAATCCTGAATAATAAAATCTCTGCTGGTGGTATCATCATAAAAGACCTTAATCTCTTTTTTCTTATTATGTGTATTTATTTTTTTCCCAATCAAACAAACTTAATAGGTACCCTGGTCCCCTCCCTCCCTCTCTCCACCCCTCCCCAGGCCCCCTTTAACCCAACTCTGCTGTTCCGCTTCCTTTCACCCCCTCCCTCCTTTCCTCCCAGTTCCCCCCCTTTCCCACCCTCCCATTCCCTGAAGCATCCTTTAGTGTGAAAGTCAAACTTCCCTTTGTGTCCTCCATTCTAATGAGGTGTAAGGACTCAGTGGCATTGCCCAGAGTCCTTTCTTGAGTTCTCTTTAGTATGGGAACACTATTGTGATTGTTAATCCCTTGCCTCTAAGGATCCTAGTGCCTGTGATCCATGCTAGACTTTGGGGGGTCATTGACATATCAGTCATTGTTCAGGTCATGCAAAGTCCGATTATGGTTACTGCTGCCCTAACTTCTGTGGAGAATCTTGTGTATCTTTGGTTCTCCCCATCTTTAGGCTCTTACAATCTTACCACCCCCTCTTCTGCATATTTCCCTGAGCTTTAGGATGGGAAGATTGGCTGGTCTGGTTCCAGGTGACTAATGTAGGGTCTCTGTGATGTTCTGAATTATGTTTGGTTGTTGTTTTCAGTTTTGCTGTACCTGCACAGCCTTTAGCACCATCTTGGTGGGTATTGGAGGTCACCTCCTAGCCAGAAATAAAAGGCTGTTAAAATAGAGTCTTACTATAAGAGTAGATTCAAAGGTAGATGGAATAGGAGTAGGAGACTGCAGTGAGGAGGGGTCCCATTTGTAGAATGGTTACTATCTATCTGTCAGACTCTAGGCCCTCCCTGACTGGTAAGATCAAACCCCCCTCAGTCGCAAGTGACCAGGAAGGAAAGTGAGTGAGCATAACTAGATGTCTCATTACTTACTTGCAATACTTGATGGTGACCTATTTTCTGTCCTGTAGCATGATCCCTGTCTCCCTGTTTCTGGGGGGTCCTCCTTCCCCTTCCCTTCTGTTTATAATCTTTGCAATTATTGTAGGTATTACAGAGATTTGTCTTTGAATATGTCACTAAGTGGGTTTGGTCCTAGGATCCACCTATTAGGGAGTACATACAGTGCTTAATTTTCTGTGTCTGGGATACTTCACTCAATATAATTTTTCTAATTCCATCCATCTCCCGGCAAATTTCATTAATTCATCTTTTTTGATGACTGAGTAGTATTGCATTGTATAAATGTACCACATTTTCCCTATCCATACATCAACTGTTGGACATTTGGGCTGATTCCATGAATTTGCTATTGTAAATAGTGCTGCTATGAACACGGTTGTGCTTGTGTCATTGAGGTGAATTTTTGCTTTATGGGGGATTATTCCCAGAAGTGGAACAGGAGGGTCATATGGCATTTCAATCTTTAGCTTTTTAAAAAATCACCAGACTGCTCACCAGAATGGTGAGCCTGCATTCCCACCAGCAATGTAGGAGAGTTTACTTCTCTCCACATCCTCTCCAGCATTTGGTGTTGTTTGTATTGTGGATTTTTGCCATCCTGACTGGAATGAGATGATATCTCAGGGTGGTTTTGATTTGCATTTCCCTGATGGCTAAGGATGTGGAGCATTTTTTAAGATATTTGTTAGACACTTCAATTTCGTCCTCAGAAAAGTTTCTTTTGAGTTCCCAGTCCCATTTTTTAATTGGGCCATTTATTTCCTTGGTGTTTAGTTTTCTAAGTTCTTTGTGCACTTTGGATAATAGAGCTCTATCAGATATGTGGTTAGTGAAGATTTCTCCCTTCCTGTGGGTTGCCTTTTTGCCTAGTTTACAATCTCTTTATCTGAACAGAAGCTCTTTAATTTCATAAGATCCCATTTGTTGAGTGTTGGTTCTAGTGACTGTGCTATTGGATGTCCGTTTAGGAACTGCTGGCCCAGTCCTATCAACTCAAAAGAGTTCCATACCCTTTCAACTAGGGTTATTATACTTTCTGGCCTAATATTGTGGTCCTTGATTCATTTGGAATTGATTTTTGTACATGGTAACAAGTACAGGTCCAGTTTTAATCTTCTACATGTGGACATTCAGTTTTGCCAGCACCATTTGTTGAAGATGTTGTTCTTTTTCCATTGAAATTTTTGTTTCCTTTATCAAAGATCACATGGCTATAGTTGTATGGGCTAATATCAGGGTCTTCAACTCTTATCCATTGATCTATGTGTCTATTTTGGAGCCAGTACTAGGCTATTTTTATTACTATGGATTTGTAGTATAGATTAAGGTTTTGTAGGGTGATACCTCTAGCAGTGTTTTTGTTACTCAGGATTGTTTTTAATATCCTGGGCCTTTTGTGCTTCCACATTAATTTTGAGATTGTTTGGTCAATTTCTTTAAAGAATTGTTTAGGGATTTTGATTGGTATAGCATTGAATCTGTGTATTGCTTTTGGTAGGATGGTCATTTTTATGATATTGATTCTGCCTATCCAAGAGCATGGGAGGAAAAGACCTTAATCTTTAGTACAATCCCATTGTAATAAAGACAGCATGATATTGGCTCCAAAATAGACACATAGATCAATGGATAAAGGTTGACGACCCAGACATAAGGTCATATAACTACAGTCATTTGATTTTTGATATAGGCGCTCAGAAAACCCAATGGAAAAAGAAAAGCATCTTCAACAAATGGTGCTGGCAAAACTAAATATCTACATGTAGAAGTTGAAACTGGACCCTTACTTGTCACCATGCACAAAGTCAACTCCAGATGTATCAAGGACCTTAATATTAGACCAGAGACTATAAAAACACTAGAAGAAAGAGTAGGGAATTCACTCAAACTGATTGGCTTAGGCCATCATTTTCTAAATAGGACTCCAATAGCACAGGCAATAGAACCAACACTAAAGAAATGGGAGCTCATGAAATTAAAGAGCTTCTGTTTAGCTAAAGATATTGCTGAGTAAAAAGATCTTACAGAATGGAAGAAAATCTTTACTAACCACACAATTGATAGGGAGCTAATATCCAAAATGTACAACGAACTCAAAAACTTAAACACCAAGGAAATAAACCCAATTTGAAATTAGAAAATGGACCTTATAACTCAAAAGAAACTTTTCCCAGGATGAAACTGAAATATCTAATAAGTACCTTAAAAAAATGTTCCACTTCCCTAGCCATTAGAGAAATGTAAATCAAAACCACCCTGAGATATCATCTCACCTCGGTCAGAATGGCAAAAATCCAAAATACATACAACAGGAAGTGTTGGAGAAGATGCTGGGAGAAGTGAACCTTCATACATTGCTGGTGGGAATGCATCCTGTGCAACCACTTGGGCGATCAGTATAGTGGTTTCTTAAAAAGTTAAAAATTGATTGAGACATGACTCAGCTATACCACTACTGGGAATATTCCCAAAAAAGTTTCACTCTACTATAGTGACACATGTACATCCATGTTTGCTGAAGCACTATTCACAATAACTAAATCATGGAATCAATCAAAACTGTGAACAAATGGATAATTAAAATGTGGTACATACACAAAATGGAATACTACTTCAGCCATCAAAAAATGAATTAATGAAATTTACTAGTAAATGGATAGAATTGAAAGAAGTTAACCTGAGTTAAGTATTCCAGACACAGAAAAACAGATGCCGCATGTTTTTCCTTATAAGTGGAAATATAGTACCAAGCCCTCATAATGACATATTCAAAGGGAAATCTCTTCAATGTCCATTATAACCCAAAAAGAACAAAACTAGGAGGGTAGGGAAAGAAGACTCCAAGAAAGTAGAGAGAAAGGAGCACAGTTAATTAGATAAATAAAGTATAGTCAAGAAAATGCCTTAAGTATTGAGACATCTGATCCTGTCCACTGTCAGTCTCCTTTCTATCCACTGGTGATTGAACTAGTTTGCAGTCCTGGGCAACTGTTCCCATCTTGCCAGAAAGCTGATCCCACTCTCTACTGTGTCCCCCTACTTCTCTTCTCACCTCTCCTTTGAGTCTTTTTTTAATTTTTAGATAGGCGAGGACCTCAACGCCAAGATAGGTCATCACGTAGTACAGTGGAAGAATAGTGATTGAACAACAGCCAACCAGAATGCAGAGTAGCCGTGACCCTACGATGTTCACCCAGAAACAGGCCAGCCAAATCTCTCCCCATTTTAAGGTTCAGGGTACCTTGCAGAAGAGGGGCAGTAAGAATGTAAGAGCCTAAAGATGGGGAGGTCCACCACAGGACAAGAGACTTCACTAGAGACTGGGCTGCTGCACCCAGGGGCTCACTGCTTTGAGATTTGACTTTATCAGACCCACACAATGTCTGACATATCACCATGTCTCCATAGACTAACAAGGTTCTCAGGAGAAATAATTTCATGCAGTAGGATCCTTAGGGGCCAGGATTAGACTGTTGAAAGGGAGTACCAATATCAGGGTCTGGCCAAGGAAAGACCATTTAGTAGGGGCCCGGACCCTCATTACAAATGATGATCCAGACGGACACCTGGGACTCATAAAATCTGATGGTCAGGAGGGGAGAGAGAAGGGGTTGGATCTACGAAGGGAGAAGGGGGAGGGAGGGAAGGGGATAAAAGTGAAGGGAGGGAAGTAGTCAGGGTGAAAGAAGGGAGGTAGGGATCCTCATTGTGCTTGCTAATTCTGTTCAATAATAAAATAAAATTTAAATTTAAAAATATAAATAATTTTAATGAAGTATGCTAATACTACAAAGTAAACTTTATCTTTCTTCTTATTTAAATAAAGATGTAACTATTATGTGGGAAATAATGGGGAAACAAATTCCTTGAAAGAGTACTGGGGAATAATACAAAAAAATGCAGAGCAATTATTATTGTTTTAAAAGAAATTCTACCATTATGGAGGAGGAAATGAATGAAGGATAGTTAAAAGAAACTGTAAGTATGAAATCAATAACTCCAGGACCATATGCAGGTCACCAGGATCTTGTACAAAGCCAGACTAATCAGAAGCTAGAGAAAACTTGGATCTTTGCCCTGACCACAATGGGGTGAGCCAAGAACACCCCAGAGTACAACCAAAACAAAACTACGTATCCATCCCTCCTAATTTCCGAGTAGATGCACAAGCTCAGACTAATTACAGTGTAATGAAAACAATTCACGTGCAGATGAATAATTTTCCTTGCTCCCAACCTTAAATTTGCTCCCCCTGCAGTCTGCAAAATAGCATCTCCATCCTTCCAGATGTTCAGGCAAAATGCATGCAGTCAAACTTGAGTGATCCCATTTTTATACAACCTGCATCTACCCCATCAAAATGTATGTAAATTGCACCTTTCAATTATGTCCAGAGTCACATCTCTTATCACCATCTCTGGACACCTAGTCTATGAAAGCATTACTTCTCAACAGCAACCTCTTCTGAACAGGTTCTCAACGCCTGTCCTATCCTTGTCATCTTCATAATCCATTCTCAGTACACTCAGTGCATCCTCTGTATACTCCTTGTTTCACCTAAAAGAAATCCCAATCTAAGACTTGCATATTTCTATTTTACTTGTTTACTGTGGTTTTTCTTTAAGATCTCCAGAGAGTATGTTTTCTTTTTTAATTTTTTTATTTTTCTAATTTTTTGAACATATTGAGTATTTATTCCTGCTTCCCTTCATCCCCCCTCCCTCCCATTACCCTCCGTTCCCTTTATCAACTCATCCCACTCCCTCCTATCTTTCTGCCTGTCTGCTTCTATGGACCCCAAAGTTCCTTCTTGCTTGTCCACTCCTGTGGAGGTTCAGGCCTCTTGTATTCTACCAAGTTGTAAGGCTTGCTTTTTGACAGGGATCACATGTCTGGTGCTACAAACCTAGCCAAATACATGTAGAAGGAAGAGCACAGACCTTAGGTAGAATCAAACTTCTTAGAATTACTGTATTTGGTAGTAAACTACCATCTAAACACTTCTCATTATCCCCACAGATTAGAGAAGCTCTCAGCACTTGAGCAAGTATAGAAATTCCTAATAAAACCAGTGATTAACAGATGCAAAAAGACATGAAATGAAAGCAGGAAGGAGATTGACTGGCTGAAAAGGAGAAGAGAGTGATGGGTAGTAAGGGGAGAAAACACATACATTCTTTGCATTTATGTATTTATGTCAAAGAATAAAAGAATAAAAAAATTGATGACCAAAGTGATATTCCAAATAAGCAAAAAAAAAAAAAAAAAAAAGAAAGAAATGCCAAATCCCTTCAATGATCTCATAAGTTTTGCATGCCACAGAAAGTTTGGCTCACTCTTTGCCATCTCAGTAACCTCTTTGTCTCATCCACACCAGGGATCCTCCCACAGATATCTACTAGAAAGTTTTCCTTCAAATCTTTCCTAAGATTTCATTTTCTCAATGAAGCACTCTTGATTCCATTGACTCATCTGTTCCTTGTGCTGTTCCTCATAATACTTCATCTCCAGATAAATGATGTTGATGATGAATCTCTCTGCTCCTGTATTCAATTAGGATACAAGTGTCACGTGTCTTTTGTTTTCATTCACTGGCATATCCCCAGAAAAACATTTACATTTTGCCATATAGGTATGATTCTCAAAAAATTCAATGCATGAAGAAAATAATCATCAATAACATGCCACACTATGTGTGAAGTGACAATTTCTGCCATGGAACAAAATATGAGCATAAATCAGGTGGGTTTGTTGTTCTAATTCACAGTTAGAATATTGGCAAAATATGCTTTAGCACCAAGATCCTTGGAGGCAAGGGATTGACAGCCACAGTAGTGTTCCTATGCTTAAGGGGAACACAGAAAGGGGTTCTGGGAAATACCACTGGGTCCTTGCACCTCATCGGAGACGAGGACCCAGAGGAGAGTCTGGCCTGCACATTAAAGGATGCTCCGGGGATGGGAGGGGGAGGCACTGGGAGATGGGGGAGGGAGGGGGAGGGGAGGGGGGCACAGAGCGGTGGGATGTTGGAGGGAGGGAGGAGTCCAGTGTACCTGTTAAAGTTGTATGAGTAGAAATAAAAAAAAGAATATTGGCAAAATAATGAAAGAAAGGGTTAGATTGAACCCACATACTTGGGAATTAGGCCATCTACAAGTAAAGAAACATCTTTGTTTTTATGTGAAGAAAATTTAACTAACTTATTCTTTTTATCCTTCTCAACATAAAGTATTGCTATTTGTCCAATTAGTGAATTTAGGGGTATTAGTTTCCTAGGTTTGCTATAACTAATTACCACACACATGGTTTTTCTACAACAGAAGAAATGGATTCTTCACAGTTTTGGAAACCACAGGTTAAAATGCACCATAATAGCAGAACCAAGCTCCCTCTAAATGCTTTAGGGAAAAACTGTTCCTTACCTATGCCAGCTTCTGGCTAGCCAAGGCATTTCTTCACTTACGACAAAGACAATGTGACTTCCATCTCTCTGCCATGACCATCTCCTCTGAATTTCTGCCTTCTCTTCTCCTGACTCTTGTAAGAACATCAGGTAATCAATTTAGAGCCCAGAAACCAAGAAGTTTACCTCAAGATTTTTAACTTAAACATACCTCCAAAGACTCGATCCCCAGTAAATTCTCATTCACTGGTTCTAGGGTACAAATAGGATATGTGAATATCCTATTTGGAGGCCAATATTCAACGTGCTACTGTGGGCACTTCTTGTTTTAAGATCTGTACAGCTAGGTGAAGTGATTTAGGCATAAGAAAAGCTTGTGGTTATCATGCTATGGCAACAACAGACTGACTCTCACAGACAGCAGCTTTGTAAACACCAACTGGTAAAAGAGTGCTGTTGCTTTTGTTGTGTCCCTCAGCAAGGTTTGCAGTGTGGACTTCAAAACAGCTGAGGTTCATGTGACCTACCAAGTGCTTATAAAGATATAAGCAGCAATAGACCCTTCACAAGGAGGAAATCAAAAGGGCTAAAATGGAGGCTTTGCTCTGCAGAGTCATTAGAGGCATCCAGAAAAGAACTCTGCCGGTCCTAATATGGTTCTGAGTCTCACAGTCTAGCATTTTGGAGCTCCAAAGACTACATCTGCATTCTACACAAACAAAAGAAGGAAGAAGGAAATTCCCTTTCAAGGAATTTTCCATTAAGTTCTATCTAACTTTTACTTTACCAGTCGTGATTTGAGTCACATCAAGTTATGAGGAGAGCTGAAAAGTGAGCCAAGTATCCACTAAAACTTGAAGTACTGTTACTAAAATATAATGAAACCATGGATATTGCGAATCCATCAATAGTTTCCTTCAAAATTAGAAAAATAAATCTGGGTCAGGAAAGAATAAGGACATAGCATTAATTCTAGAAAAGTGTGGTTTGTTGTACATAAACTAGCAGCAGGGAAAAACAATTTCAGAAGATTCAGTTGCTGAAATGCCAGAGAGAAAGTAAACATTAGAGAAATACAACCTCTAACATCAGGAAAAGATATGGCAGAGACAAAAACTCATTTCTCTTGCCTTTGAAAACAGTCATTCCGTGGCTAGAAAATCAGATACTGATCTATGGAGAAAAATATAAAATAGAGAAACTTTGCCTTGCTAAAATTAGAGAGAAACAAATTCTCCCTGCAACTCCAGTTTAAGAATCTGCTTCTGAAACAAAAAGAATATACTGGTAAGCTATTGTATGGGTTCCCAGGTACCAAGAACTGTAATTGAAAATGGTGGTGGCAGCCTGGAACCAGACCAGCCAAGTCTCTCCCCATCCTAAAGTTCAGGGAACCTTGCAGAAGAAGGTGCAGCAAGATCGTAAGAGCCTAAAGATGGGGAGAACCAACGATATTCAAGATACTCCACACAAGTTAGGGCTGCAGCAGCCACAACTGGACTTTGCCTGACCTGCACAATGGCTGACATGTCAATGACACCCCCCCCCCCAAATCTTGCATGGATCACAGGGGAGAAGGCTCCAGGCTAAAGGATCCTTAGAGACAAGGGATTAAACAATCATAATAGAGTTCCCATGCTAACAGGGAGCCCAAGAAGGGGTTCTGGGCTATGCCACTGAGTCCTGAACCTCACTAGGGTGGAAGACTCAGAGGTAGGTTTGGTTTTCATACAAAAGGATGCTCCAGGGGATGGGAGAGAAAAAAGGGAGGCACAGGGAGAGGGGGAGGTAGGGAAGGAATGAAAGGAAGGAGGGAAGGGGGAGAGTGCAATGAGGGACTACTGGGAAGGGGCGGAAGGGAGGAAAGGACAGGAGTACCTGTCCTTGTATGATTAGGAAAAAAATAAAATGTGGGAGAAAAAAATAGAAAATAAACGTGATATCTTATTAAAAAAAAGAAATGATGGTGGCAGTAACCACTAAAACTAAAAGCTCAAGGCCTGCTTATAGAGCTGCTGGAGTCTGTCTGCTGTGGGTTGAATGTAACATCTCCCATTGACGCATGTGTTGGAACATTTGGTCCACTTCTGATGGTACTTTTTGAGATGTTTGTGAGACATTTAGCAAGTGGAGTTTTGCTGGAGACAGAATTTCACCAGGGGTGGGCCTTCAGGTTTGATAACCTAACACACTTCCTGCTCTTTCTCATTCAGGCACATAACAAATTTTGAGCTTTGCAAAATAGAGTATGTCAAATTTCACTTTCAAAAATAGATTTATTTCACCTCAGGTGAAGTAAAACAATATCACAATTAACTTTCAGAAGGAAGATTTCTCTTGGTTTGTGTAAATTGATAGATTTCAGACATAGTTTAAAAGATTACAGTGAGGCCGGAATCAAAACACAGTATTTTTTGTTCTTAACCATCACTGTCATAGGTAGGCACAGGTATCAATTTAACAGTTGAGGGTCTGAGTTCTGGGCACATTTGTAGAGACTTAATGGTTGAGTTAAGCCCAGAGCAAACTTGCAGGAGATTGTCTAGCTGATGGGGCAGGCCCAGGCCATGCTGGGTAGGATTAGGCTCTGAAAGAAAATACAGAGATCTAGTTGACAAAGTTGGCATCCTTTTGTGTACTTGTCCAGACATGTTGGTCTGGCAAGTGAGGATCATCCCTCTCTCAGCCATTATGTGAATAGAATAAGAGGAGGAATAGGGAGGTGCCTTAGCCATTAGAGTGCATGCAAGCCAGGGGACTAGAGTTCAGATCATTGGAACCCATGGAAATGCCAGCTGTGTGGGGCAACCCACCTGTAATTCTAACATCAGAAGACAGAAACTAAAGATCCTCAGAGCAAGAAGACTACTAGAGAGACTAGCACTATTGGTGAGCATTGGGTTTAATAGGGACCCAGATTCAGAACAGTAAAGGAATAGTGATCAAGGATGATTCCTGATATCAACTGTGCATACACATGCATCCATCCACATGCAAACATTCGTATACATAAAAATAACAAAGACAGGGAAAGAGAGAAGAAATAGAAAAAGATTAAAGGAAAGGGAATGCTAAGATGTTAGAGAGGAGATGACTGGTCTTAGCTTTATAACTTTATTGCTGGAAGAAATACCCAACCCACAAACAATTTAGGGGAAATAAAGGATTATTCATGCTCATAATTCCAGATTTCAGTCCATCATTGCAGAAGAGTTACCAAAATCAAGAGTTGAAGAAAAGGGTCACACCATATCCAAAGTCATTTACAAAGTGGGGAGAAACCATGCATATCAGCTTACTTTCTAGCTTTCCAGTCTACCAAAAATGCTAACTAACTCTCTCCATCTTATCCACGAATCCAGGGAATAGTCTCATCCATTATGGACTGAATCTCACTTGCCCACATCTCATTGTAAAGCTGCTGTTAAAGCTAACATGTCTCATTCTTCATGTTTCCATACAGAAAAATTTAGCTACATTTACACACATCATACATTTCAAATGGAAAAGGGATTTAGACCAGCTCAAATTAGCCCCATCTTTTAGGACTATGTTTACAAATCAGAAGTATCTGGTCTACTTTTTTTTATCATGGTTAGAAGGAGTATGGTACTTAAAGGGGATCTCTGCAGTTGATTGCACCTCTGTGGTAATTAGTAAGTCCCTATAACTACCATCCATGTTATCTAGTTTTTTGATGATAAAAGTAATATTTTATCTACATTTGTCTCCCAGTTGCTTCTGATTTAAGGGAATATAATATACTACAGTCATAGTATGATATTGTTTATAATCCATATAATTAGCAAAGTAAATATAACTTAAATGACTTCAATCATTTCTCCCCTGTATTTGAGACACTTAAATGCAGCCATGAAGTCAACATCTCTACATGAATGCCTAGCACACACCTTACATCCATATTTCTGCTCAGATCCAAAATTTCACTTTTAACCTTTCAACATGCTTCTCTAAGTTATAGCCATGTTATTCTTCTAGATGTTTGGGCAATACGCAATGTATTCCCAATCCCTTCAGTTTCCTTCAGTTTCTCTCATCCACTTTAACCAAGTCAAGAGCAAAGCTCTCAGATCTGTCTGTAACATAACCAGATCTATGACCAGTGTTAAATCTTCACCATGTCCCACCAGCTTCAGGATGCTTACTTTAATACTACAAAATGTTACAATCTATCTTCTTTTCTCTTTATTCCTCTGAATAAGGTACCTCTATTCCTCTGTTCACACACTTTTTGAAAAAATTCTTTGTAATATAATAATATAGAGTTTTCTATCTGATTGTATTTTACCTTAGTGCAGTTTGTTTCTCCTCCAGCTCTTCCTAGGGCCTATCCACTCCTCTCCCATCTTCAAACACTGATGGGTGTGATTAGTGCAAAGCACATCATAGATTTCACAGAGATGACAAAAAAGTTGAAATGTTGTCTAAATATTATTTCTATTACCTGATAAATCACAATCTTTTTAGATCTATTGTGTTGAAAAAAATGAGGTTTTGCTGTTGTTTTTTCAATATCTTTCCTTTCATTTTGACACTAAAACAGTGGAATGAATTGGTCTGTTACTAAAGCAACATTCATGGGTAAAACTTGGAATGTTTTACCATCAAAAGAACAACTTGGGGAAGTCAGAGCCAGTGCCCATCTCCCCAACATAAAGAACAGAAGAAAGGATGAAAGAAAGGAAACAATCAAACTTCAAGGTGGTGATATCTGGCACACTTTCAATAAAGTACAGTTAAACCAAATACTTATTATTGAAATTATTAAAATTAATGTCACTTGCTTCCTTTTTCTTTCGTAACAACTAGAAAGTTTGATGTCGCATACATAGCCTTCATTACATTTTCAATAAGCAGTGCTGGCTTTTAGGAGCTTGGTTATATCAATGAGCAAAAGGACATTTCTGTCCTGGAGGATATTTCTTTCTATCAGGAAAAGGTAGGGGAGAAAAAATACCCACAGAGTACATTCAGTATCCTAAGTCTTTGGTCTTGGGTAGAGTACAGATTGCAATATTTTATACTCTTAGAGTTTCATATATAAGTACAGTGAATTTATGTTATTTTTATACTTCAATCAGCAATTTCACCCTCTTTGTTTCAGTTACAACCTTTCTTCTTCCCTATCAGTCTCCCTCCTATTTTCATGCCTTTTTAGATGTGTAGCAAACAGTTTCATCTTCACTCTAGACATGTCAAGGTCATAGATATCAAGTCTAATGACTTGAATTCAATCCCTAGAACCCACTTTGTAGAAGGAGAGAATCAACTCCCAAAAGTTGTCCTCTGTTTTTCATACATATATGTATATACACAAAGACACACAAGATAAACAAACAAACAAATAAATAAATAAGCAAAAAAAATTTTAAAAGAAGTATGCTTACACAGAGCAACAGCATGTGTGTGTGTGTGTGTGTGTGTGTGTGTGTGTGTGTGTGTGTGAGACACTGACTTTCTGTCTGTCTGTTTATATAAGAAATTACTTGAGTGTGTGTGTATACAGAGGCCCAAGAGTAACATGAGAAATTATCCTGGATTGCTCTCCCTCCTTATTGCTTTGCTTTGGGGTTTCCCAGGCTTCAACTTCCAGGGTCAGAATTGCAGACCACACAATTTCCACCAGCATTTTTCCATGGGCTCTGAGCATCTGAACTCAGGACCTTTTGCATTCAAGGCAAAGATTTAAACCACTGAGCCACCTCCCCAGCCCACAGCACATTTCTTGAATGCCTCTTCCTTGGAGGGACAGACAAAATGGAAAATAATAGTGGCCTGGCATTTCAAAAAGTCCTTAGTAGATTTTTACTCAAAGAATGACCCAACTCCTATCCAAAGCTTTCCTGTAGAATCTGAAGTCATACTCCTATAAACCCACACTCAGGAATATGAAAACTTTCAACCCACAAAGACTGTAGTCCAGCTGTTGGGCAGGTCCTTCTGTTTTACCACTTTCTTATGCTCTTTGAAAAAAAGGAAGAAAAAAAAAAACATATGGGTTTGTCTGGCAGATGCTAGGAACAGCTTCTGCTCTTGGACCTCAAATGTACTGGTGCAAATTAAAACATGAAAGGTAATCCGTGTCTTTACAGCCTCTATCACCACCGCACCGGCCCCCTGGGTTCGTGGATGGCCGCTTCAGAGTTTCCCCGACTGGTGTATTTTCTTAATGCTGGGAACATGATTGCGTAAATTAAGCGCTCTGACACAAACACCCCATTAGCTCACTCTAAATTGCATGATCACTAATCTCTCATAATTTACTGTGCATGAATGCTATAGCGCTTCTTGAAGTGCCAAAACAAACTGTCAACAACTTCAAAATATAGCAGCCCATTAATCTGTTCAGAGCAAGGCCTTGGATTTTCCTTTCATTAGCAGCACGAGGGAAGAAGTCACTTCACTTCTTAAAGACCCTTGGCAGAGAGGTATCTCCACCTAGCACAACTGGTCTAACCTGCTTCTCCTTCCAAAATGACATTGGAGCCCCAGCTTGTCACCTCATTTAGGCTGGCTGAGCCAGAAGCTGTCAACTTCTATAGAGCCCCTTCTTCCTTAATATGACCCTCAGAGAAAATATCCTGAAAAAGCTTTTCGTGTCTAAAACAGCAAACCTTCCTTATGAAAAAGTTCTTCCGTGATGCTCATGAATTAAGACTACAGGATAGGATACAAACTGGCAAAAAAATGCTATCAGCCCATGAACAACTTTGCCATGTGAGTCATATAAGTAAATAAATAAACGATTTGTTCTTTTTGCAGAGCTTCATTTCTTGGTGTGTGTGTGTGTGTGTGTGTGTGTGTGTGTGTGTGTGTGTGTAAGTGTGTGTGTCCAAGGGCAAGTGAGATTTAAGGAAACATCCTGGATTACTCTACCTCCTTACCACTTTGCTTTGGGCCTTCCCAGGCTCCGCCTTTCAGGACTGGAATTGCAGGCTGCTGCCATTTTTACCTGGGCATTTTTCTCAAGTCTTTTTACCCCGAGCCATTTCCCCAGCTACAGGGCTTAATTTCTGTTCCAAGCCCAGCAACCAGTTTTGGATCTCACTGCTGTTATGATAAAAGTCATCTTTGATACTCTCCTAAGTTCCTCTTTTGGTGAAGCGCTAAGAATATAATAAACTAACCTACTACCTCATTGTAACAGCTACTCTACTATTGCTGTGAGAGAGAATCCAAAGTCAAACAACTTATGGGAGAATTCATTCAACTTACAGTTCCAGAGGGGAAATAGAGATAGTCTTTCAAGGCGACAGAAGCGTCTTGGCTGAAGCTGGTAGGCAGGATGCAGGCTAAGTCACAGCAGAGCTCCACATATCTGGAGCATTCCTATATTCTGGGGTCCCTTTTATATGGTCTATTACTGGGAGGTTCCTATGAGATCTCTGGAGGTTCCCATGGGATCTAGGGCAGGTATAATCCTTTCAGGTGGTCTCAGTTGATTCCAGGTGTGGTCTCAGCTGATCTGAGTTAATACCAGGTATGTCAAGTTGACACCCAGAATTAACTATCACACTCATCCTAGCATGACCATGCCTCTTCAGTACTGTGGGACTTTATACTAATCATCCACCAGGCAAATCCCTGGAGCAATGATAAACTGGTGAAGTTCCAGCAGTGGTAAGAACATGACCTTCATTTTCCTTTACTTTCTGTTTTTTCTTGGAGTCTGGCTCAATGCTTATACACATTCACTGTCGATATCTTTTACTATTTGCAGGGTGAAATTGGGACATAGACCTTAATTATATCCTATCTCTCACTTCCTCCCTGTGCAGAAGGGTTTTTTTAATTTTTTATTATTATTTATTCAATTGTGCATATATGGGCGTGTGTGTATGTATGTGTGTGTGTGTGTGTAGAACCACAAGCGAATTCAAGAACCACCATGGACCGCCTCCACCTCCTCCTTGTTTATTCTGCCCCAGGATTCATAGGCTCCGCCCTACCAGGACCAGAAACGCAGGCCACCCCGCTTCTGCCCAGCTTCTATATGTAGAGTCTAGGATCCGAACTCAGGACCTTCTGCCTTCAAGGCAGAGGCTTAACCCCTGAGCCACCTCTCCAGCCCCCCTGTGCAGAAGGTTTAAACCTCTCAATCTCTGGAGCAGAATGCATCTCTCTCTCTCTCAGAGTTTATATCATAATTCGTAAGATTCAATCCAGTGTTGTGGAATCTATAAACTGAATTGTTTGCTATAGTCTAAAAGAGTTTGTAAAAGTTATGACACTCACAGCAATGACATGCATGACAGAATTAATACTCTGTTACAAGAACTAAAATTTTGGGGTTTTTTAACGTTGGCTTTTTAAAAGAAAAATTTTTGAGAGAGAATGGCACTGTGTTTCATTGAGTGGCCTACAATTCTCTGCATAGATCAGTCTATCTTCAAATTTTCAGTGATCTCTTTACCTCTGTTCCCTCTCTTCCCAATTTCCAGAAGTACCTGATGTTTCCACTTAGAAGAATAAATCTCATACTGTTGTCCACTTAAAGGTCAGTATAATATTGACAGAAGATCTTTAAAAAATACCAGTGTTACCACTAATTTTTTATGAGATTTAGTACATCTACCCCAAAAGACAAGCTAGCTATAGCAGTTACTCTTTCTGCTGCTGTGAGACACCACTGAGGCTGAAACAACTTAAAAGGAGAAAAGAGAGGTTTATTCCGCTTATGGTCCCAGAGGGGGATACAATCCTTGAAGGCAGAAAAAGCATGGCTGGCGGCAGAAGCTGGAAGCAGATATTAAGGAGGCTGAAAGCTGCAAAAGCAGACCACTCTTGGAATTAGGACAGAGCTAATCAACCTCAAGGCTTCATCCCCTCTAACTGCCTTCTTCCAGCAAGGCTCCACCTCTTAAAGGTTCCATGACCCTACCGAACAACTAAAGCTTCAAACACATGAGCCTGTGAGGTACAAGTCACATTTCAAACCATGACATTAGCATACTAAATATCGTAAGTCAGAAAGGCTTTCTGACCTTTTGCCTTAAAGCAGACCATAAAGCTTACAGAGGATTGTCTAATTTTCTGGAGCAGATCATCTGACCCTGATGGGCTTAGGAAGCAACAAACAGGTCTGAGAAAGGATCTGAACAAATCACACCAGTAGTTCCCAGTAGGTCATATACCCTTTCTATTCTGTCTTATTCCTCTATGACTGCTCATGCTTCATCAAACCCACTGCTAAGCAATGGCATTGAAGTCTGCCTTTCCTTAGAGGCCCTATGCCATGCAAAACTTACATTAAATATACTATATGTTTTTCTTTTATGAGTCTCTCTCTTGTTATGAGGGCTTCTATCACAAAGCTAGGGCAGGTGAAGGATACATTTCTGCTCTTACATCCTCCCCCCAACAATGCTTTGCTTTCTCTTTTGGTGTTCAATATGAACATGTTGCAGATAATCTATGTTAGGCTGTTCAACATGAAAGCTCCACAAGTAATAATGTTCCTGATTAACTGCATTTGGAGAGCTCTACAGATGAAAATAAATGCATACACTGGTAAGAAATTTCCTTAGATACGATAGCATGAATTGCTCTACTAAGTACTTACAAATACATATAAAAAAAAAAGCAAAGACACAATAGGAAAACAGTATTTCCCTCAAAGTCATGCTTATCTCAAAGACTCAATGTGAAAACATCTGCCTATATACATGGGACTAGTCAGCTAACATGTAATGCTATTAAAATTTGCTCTTGGGTTTGAAAAATCTGACACTGAAATTTCAGATGGTGATTGGCTAACGTTGGCTATTTCTGGGACCCTGATAGGCATGATCT
Source organism: Typhlomys cinereus (assembly GCA_023101885.1). Classification (NCBI taxonomy): domain Eukaryota; kingdom Metazoa; phylum Chordata; class Mammalia; order Rodentia; family Platacanthomyidae; genus Typhlomys; species Typhlomys cinereus. The sequence goes on from JALPQD010000127.1 coordinate 2,193,389, forward strand.
AACCCAATATGTACATGGACAAATGAACACTAGCTCTATTTCCTAAAACCATTGACGATGAGACAGAAAGGCATAAATCCTAAGATGAATCAGATCTTTTTAAAAATACAAGAATCAGGCTGAAGAGATAGCTCAGAGGTTAAGTGTTTTCAGTACAAGCAAAATGACCCGAATTCAAATCTCTAAATCCTGCATAAAATGCAGGGCGCAGTTGGTGGTCTGCCTATAATTTCAATTCCAAGAGTTGAGCCTGGGAATCTCCAGAGCAAGATGGCTAAACAAGGCTAACCCTACAGGAAAGTTGTGGGTTTGAGACCCAGTCTCAAAACAGTAAGGTCAAAAAGTGATGGAAGATGATTCCTAACATCACTCTAGGGCCTCCATAAAAGGGGGGAGATACACACTCATGCATCCACTAACATGTAAGCATGTACACACACATATATATATATATATATATCCCACACATAAAAACACATGGAAATGGAAAAAGAAAAGAAAAAGGAGAATCACAGACTGCTAGATGTCCAGTACTTTCTGTGATGTTTCACTGATTTGAAGCATTTAAAAATCACCAAAAAAGGTTCCTTTGAGGAGAGCAGTACCACCCCTCAGCCCTCCGCAGAAGTCAAGATTCCTGCTGGGCGCGGCTTCCACTTTTCCAGCATTTTTGCTCCTTTCTCATTAGCAGGAGCCAACAGTTAGAGTTCTGTTTACACTGTTACTATCACTGCAGGAAAACACGTTTCTTGAAGAAAAAAAAAACTGAAACAGAACACTACTGAATGGTATTGCTGTTGGCTATTGTGATTATTTTGTTAATAATCACTAAAGTATCATTAACTATAACCAGGTAATATGTGTACATAATACAAACATTCACTCACTTCATTCCTCAAACACATCTGCAGTTTTGTTGTTATTCAAGAACCTAACAGTCTTTGTATTTTCTTTTCATGTGCATATAGGATGTGGGCATGTATGTAAGAAGGTGTTTTGCATATGTGTGTTGTAAAATAGAGGGCATTTGAGGGTATATGCCTGTGTAAGCACAAGGGTGACATCAAGAATCATCATGAATTTCTCTACCTCCTTATTGCTTTGGTCTGGAGTTTCCCAAGTTCCACCTTCCAGGTCCGGATTTGAAGTTGACTGCCATGTCCATCCAACATTTTACACAAGACCTGGAGATCCTAATGTACAAAGATCCTTTTGTTTGTGAGGCAAAGGCTTTAATCACTGCATCATCTCTTCAGTCCAAGAACCTAATAGTCTTATCATAGAGCTACTAAGTAATATCCTAAGGGCATTAAACCTCCCATTATTTTGTCTCCCATATAGAACACACTAATATCTCCTATGTGCCTGTGACTTACCTTATCATATTCTTTAATAAGAATAATAGGCCCATGTTCTCACTGTGGCAACTAAGAAAGAAGGCCAATAACCTACCAAAGGTCACAGTACAAGCAAGAAGATGCCAGAAACTTGATTCAGATTAAGACCTGTACTTTGACAAAGGTCTTGAAACTTCTTTCAGAGCAGATATCTCTGACAGGTGAAGAGGAAGCAATATTTGAAGCCTGGGGGCTTTGATTTTAACATCCCCCTTCAAAGCCTGGCTTCTCTAGTGCTCATTTGCATGCCCAGTTATCACCAGACTTCATCTCATTCTCAATCCTTCAGATGTGATTATTAATCCCTTGCGAACATGATAAACATTGCCAGTGCATAATTAGTTTCACATTGGATCATTTCAGTTTTTTGAAATGTCTCCAAATGCCCTGAGACTTAGCTCCTGCTTTTAACTATCGCATCATTAATGATTATTAATGAGAGCCAAAGCAGCTCTTTTCAGTGTAAACAGCTTCAGTGACTATGAAATCGCCTGAGTGAAAGCTCATAGATGCCTGATATGAGGGCAAACGTGGGTTCTGCTGAGAGTAGCTCTGGTCACAGCCGAGAAGTGTCCCTGGAGAATCAGGGATGTGAAGTTTAAGGCAGTTTAAGACACGACATTTTTAAGAGTGAACTTATTTATCTTTTCTGTGTTCCAAGTGTAAGTTCTGGTTTTAATTTAAAATCACCATAAGCTATTTATAACTTATCAGTAAAATGTACATTTACAGAAAGTCATTTCTAGGTCACAGAAGAATTCTTTGGTCTTGCTTTAAGGAGAGACAAATGCATCCAGAGCATCAATGTAAAAAGTCTGTTTAATATGAGCACATGACTTTCTATCACTGAATCCCAAAATGCAGAATTTTTACTTTTCCCCTCCTCCCCTGTTTGTACATTTTACAGTAAGATCCAAGTTTGAGTTAGCTTTCTCTACAAAGACTTCCTGAATTGCTTCATATCCATGGCCCATATTCAACTGCTGTCTTCAATAAAGCTATGAAAAATAGTGAAATTTTAAACCTGAACTCAGTATATGACTAGTTGTGAAATAAGGATCATTTTTGTTTATCCTGAAAGTGACAGACAGGTGTGCATTATTCTTCCAGAGGCCCCCAATGAAGTCAAAAGAAAAATACAACATACATTCCATTGACTGTGTACTGAATTCTGTTAACATACAGATGTTCTCAATTTTTACAACCCAGAACTACAAGATGGATCATAGAGTTGTGCCTTTTAAAATCCAAATAGAATAAGAAGACATAAGCAGAAGGAGTGAGTGAGTACAAGGCAGCCCGGCCCCACCAACACCATCATCCCCTTTCAGAGTTGAAGGATTTGAATGCTTCATTAAATACCTCTTTAGGTCATTACAAATGTACTGACATAATGGGTAATTGATACATGAGAAGTTTCTAAGGCCCACATATGACAAGCATTGATCCAAACACCGAGGAATTATGTGGCAAAGTTGACAAAACTACTTCTAAGCCCTTGGAAATCATATTGTCTGCTAAGGAGGCAGAAACATTAACACATACAGTAATTTTTCTCCCTGGAGGACGAGTTTCCGGACATATACTTAGATGCTTGAATCTAAGGATGCTCAAGTACTTCACATTAAATTGTGTAGGGTTTGCATGCAATCTACATATGTCCTCTCTTGCATTTTAAATACTCTCTGGATAACTTCTAATGCTAAAACAGTGCAAGCGCTATGTAGCTAGCTGTTGTAATGTTAAATACTATTATAATATTTAGGAAATAAGGTAAAGAAAGTAATCTACATTTTTCAGTGCTGACGCCATTTATCTTTTCAATTATTTGTGCTCCACACTTGGCTGAATGTGAATAAATCAGTTCTCTCTCACCAGTGGAGTGCCTTAAACGGCCGTGTTACATATCAGATCAGTCTCCAGGATCAAAATGTATGGATACCCAGGGCCAATTGGAATTGCAAAATAAATATTAGAACACTACAGAGGAAACTGGAAGAACCATGAGAGCATGAAGGGGAGAACCTGGTCTAACCGGGGTGCAGGCAAGTAGTATCTAAGTGGGGAGGGCAGCAGTGAGCCAAGTCAAAGTGCTTTGAGCCCGGAAGCAAGCACATTCTCCACGGACTTTGCACCCTGCTGGCAGAGGAACTATACAAATTTCATTCCCAGATCTGGGACCTAATTTGAATGGGTAGTGAAAATCATTATTTAATAATCAAGACCATGAAAAAGACACAACTGGTCCTCCTTTTTATCCTCACATCTGACCATTGGTCACATATTTTAATTTAAACATATAATCCATTCACTCTTTATTGTGTGCCATAGAGATTAATTCACATTTTAGAAATTTGAGTTCATTTGTACAACTTTCTATCCTGGGTTGGGGTCATAGCTCATTTCTTTCTTTAGCTTATTTTTGCCCTCTCTGAATCATATGAAGTCTCTAACCTTCTGCGACAACTGAGCCCTTTCCAGGCAGTATTCACAGTCTCATAATGAGAGAGCATCATTTTCCTAGCTATACATGGTCTTTCAGCGTGAACTATTCTCTGACATCCAAGAACAACATGAAATCCAAAGAAAAAATGGGTTTGTGCAACTAGGTCACACCTATCACATTTTATGTTCCAAGACAATTAATTAGGTTGGAATCTTCCAACGTAAATACACATTTTATTAAACTGGAAACAGAACCTTGATAATGATGCTTGGGCCTCAGCATGAAAAGAAGGATTATATGTTCCTGTCAATGAAAATGACTACCAAAAAAATCTATAAACATGGCAAAACATTGTTTTGGCTTGGAGCAGGAACTCAAATAATGAAGATTTATCTGGAACCATCTCAATCTGGAGCATTGGATATTTATTTGTTTGTGTATTAATCTTTGAAAGAGTGTGAAAAAGAAGCAGATAGTGAATGTAACTTGGTAGATGCCTCCTAACTATGAGAAGTAATAGCAAAATTTATTTTTATTCTAGTACTGTGGGAGATTCAGGGGCCCTGATTTATTGACTTTCTGATTTTACTTAGGACTGGAATAAAGTAGATATGCAGAAAGTTATGTCTCAATTACTTTAAGTGACAAAGTACATAAAGGTGTATTATTTTAATAGTTGCTTGATCTACCATGTGTTACCAAATAACTGAAAAGGACTGCTGTCATTTTTTTCTGGACCATCCTCCAGACACTGATAAAGACCATGTATAACCTTTCTCAATGTTTCCTGGAAGCTCCATTCAAGTTTATAAACTTTAGTTTAAGGAGTGTGACCACAATAGATTTGTTTGCTTCCTTTCCACAGTTTTTTACCCTTCAAACCCCTTACACAAATCAATTCCTAAGAAAGGTACTTTAAGCAAATGCTTTGGAATTCACCAACATGGCTAAGTGCTATGAAGAAGAGGCCTTTAACAGACCAACAGTAGCCAGCTGAAGCCAGCTGTAACTTAAGATTTAACAGAAAAAAAAAATTAAGGCACTGACTTCATCTAAATCTTGAAATGACTCAAACATCTCTAAAGATTGATCATTTTCCAAATGGAAATTTTATAGTTATATATTTCACATGTATTGCTTTTCCTAGAACTAGAAGCAATTCTATTTAGCTCCAAAGCACTCTTAGAATTCTTCTATTCTTAGGAGCTTTCCAGGAAAACCCAGAAAAATGTTTGAAATGGAACATCAAAACCTTTTGCATTTCTTCCATTCCTGTAGTACAATGTCCCATCACTTTCGATGCTTTTGATTCATTAATAACCAGTGGCTATCACACAGTAGGCAGCCTACAGATCTATTCCAAACAAAAAGAAAGTGGATTTTATAATATTCTACACAGATCCAAGTCAATTTTACCAAGTCAAGTTAAAAGGTTGCACTACAAAGAGCATGTTTAGAATACAAGACACAAAAGAAGATGGCTTTTATTCATTTCTGGGAACAATAACTGTTTTCCCTAACAACAGTTCAAGGACTTTTCTATACATACTCTTCTGTGATCTGATATATAATGAGACCTAGTCATGTAAACTATGTCAACTTTTCATGCTAACTTGAAGCCTTACTATTTCTGGGGCATCTTCTTAACAGAAAGATCTAATGATTCAGACTGTACATAAGGATGACTCACTCCTTATCATGGACTCTTTTTTACAGTGAAAGAGATAGATATTTAGAATTAATAGGAGGCTTCTTGGTCAAGGGTTGATGACTGCACTAATATATGGACATAATGGTAATTATTTAGAAAGAAATTTGATATGCCCACATATCAAAATGATAGTAGTTTGTTCTTCTATAAGACCTATGACCTCCCCATCCATAAGTAATTAGCCAGGTTTACAGTATCAGGCATGAGTTTCCTACTGAAGGCAGGGCCTTTAATTAGCCAAAAAGAGTTGTGTACCCCCATAACATCCATGCCGCTATTGCACCAATGGCACATATGCCAGGATGCTTATTGTTGGAGCTCAAAGAATTCACAGCTGGGTAAGACTATTGATGACTTTTCTCCCCCATCAGCATAGCATTCTTCTGGGTCTATGAAACTAGCCACCAAGGAGAAAGATTTCAGACCAGTTCTATCTTCATTTTTTAATGTTGTGTATATGAATATAATGACTTTATAATATTTTCAGCTCTTAGTCCCAAATCCCATCTCCCTGCTTTTTCCTCTTACAATTCTCTCCTGCTAGACTCCACTTTATTTTTAAATCTTTTGGCTTGTGTGGCCTACTGTGTATCACTTAGTCTGTGATGACGTATTCTTGACCTGATTCATGCTCCAGCAAGCATCCTAGATCAGTGGTTATACCATTGAAGAAAGCATCCTCCTTTACTTCCCCATCAGCATTAGTCCTCATCAGTGTCTCAGAGAGGTGTAGAGCTTCTTGAGATTTTTTTGATGTTATGATGAGATGTTGTTAAGACAGTTCCCATGTAATTCTTATGTAAGTTTACATATCTAGTATATCACCACTATGTCATGTCCAGGAGATAATGCATGGCCCACAACCTTCCCATTTCAGGCTCTTACAGTCAGTCGTGCCACCCTCCCCTTCTGTGGTGTTCCCTGGGTGAGGTTTGTATGTCAAGTTTAGGGACAAGCAGTCCACAGATCCTTATTTTCTGCATTTTGGCAAGTTGTGCTTTTCAGTAATAAACACCATCTGTTGTGGAAGAGGGCTTCTCGGTTGAGTGCCGAATGCTCTTCAAATCTATGGTTATAATAATAGGATTTACAGAGCAGTTTGGTGTACTGCCTTCTTAGATAAATATCATAGTCTGTTCTTCCTTTGTAACATATTTCCTTCACTTTTTATAGGTTCTTGTTCTACTTAACACTAACAGGAATGTGTTACATTCTGACAAGCACGCCTTAAGTCTATTCAGAAAGCTGTTGGTTGTCTCCTTGATACTCATGCCACTGGTGATCACCTGTTGCCATGGTGATTTTTATTGCAACCTGCTGATCTCACAGATTGATGAGACCTTTGATTATTTTTCTCCTCTGCTAGCTTCTACAGTATTCCTTGGTACTGTGTAAGCTATTCAGCAAGGAGGAAGCTCTTAAACCAGTTTCAGCTATGTCCTATTATCCACATGTGCTCCATCTTCAGTAATACGATCTTACTGTCAGTTTTTTTTAGGTCAATCAAGAGCAATGGCAAAACCCTATGATGTTTGAAGGCCTTTGCCACCTCTCTGACCAACAACTCATCAGAACATGTAACATTCCTGCTACTTATAGTATAGTTTTAATTGTTACTGAGTTCTAAGTGGACCAACATTGGGCATTTTTTTTGTTTTGTCCTGCTTTCCTCTCTCTGTGCTCTTCTGCCTAGGGGCTGTCTATTCTTGTTCCTTTGATATATTAATAGCATAAGAGGTTTGTAATAGTTGCTCTTAATTATTGCTGTGAGAGAATACTCAAAGTCGATCAACTTAAGGGAGAAAGGGAGGTTTATTCAGCTTACAGTTCCAGAGAGGAGGCAGTTTCTCATGGCAGAGACAGCATGGCTGGCTGGCCAAAGCAGGAGGAGGCTAAGTCATCGCAGACATCTTGGAAGTTGAGAGCTGCAGACTGCTTGCAGCAAAGGCTGACTTCTCCTGGAGGTAGGGTGGAATTCATCCACCTCAAGGCCCACCCCTTGTGACTGCCTTCCTCCAGCGAGGCTCCAACTTTCAAGGTGCCATGACCTTACCAAATACATGAGACTGTGGGGGACACATTTCATACCATGACAAGGTTCCTATGGGGTTCTATTCTGCAATCTTAGGGTTTTTCATTAAGTTCCTCCACCCATTATAAATCATATCCTCTCATTCCTCCCTAGGTATTTTTCCCATTATTCTCTTGCTTACCCTGCTTGCCATGGTATCCTATATCTCCCGCTTCAAAGATTTCACCCTAACTGTCCCTTCCCACCTTCCCACATATTGATCAATTTCTAATTTTCTGACACAGTAATTACAAGACAAATACTTTAGCCAGGAGATCAATTCTAATATCTGCGTATAAGAAAGAACATGCAGCACTTGTCTTTCTGTGTCTGATTATTTGCTTTTGCTCTTCCATAGGAATTTTGAAATTTTTTCCAGCTCTGTGAAGAATAACATAGGAATTTTGATTGGGATTGCATTAAATCTGTACATTGCCTTTGGTAGGATGGTCCACTTTCTAATAACCTCTTTAATTTCTTTTAGCAGTATTTTTTAGTTGTCATTATATAGGTCTTTTATTTCCCTGGTTAAGTTTATCCAAGGTATTTAATTTTCATTGAGGTATGGTGAATGGAGTTGATTCCCTTATTTCTTTCTCAACTTGTTTGTCTCGGTATACAACTAAAACAATGGCTAAGCCTATACTTTTTGTCAGACTTTGGAGATCTCTCTGACCAACAATATATCAGGAAGTATAACATACCTGTTATTTCTAGTATTGTTTAATTGTCTCTGGGTGCTAATTGTAGCAGACTGGATACTATTTGTTTTGTCCTCTTCCTCTCCCTGTGCTCCTCTGTACAGAAACTGTCCATTCTTGTTCCTTTTTTTAAAATTAGAATTTTTGACAAATTAATATCACAGTAGGTTCCTAGTCTGTTATATCCCACCTTTTAGGGCTCCTGTATTAGTCCTTCAGCCTTTCCTACACCACATTCCCTTATTCCTTCTAAATATTTTCTTCCATTGTTCCCTCCTTCACCCTGACACACATGGAGTCTTGAATCTCCTCCTCTGAAACTTGCATCCTAACTTTCCCTCCCCACCCTCCTGTTCATTTACTCCCTTTCAAATGTTCTGACTGTTCCAGAAATTCCAATCTAACTACTGAACCATGTCCATGGATATAATGAGAGATTTAGTTACAGCAGAACTAAAGACTTTTCACTCAAGCAAAGGTAAATACACCAATAAGTTGAGGGTGAAAAGCAGAAGAAGATACAATATAAGAACACTACAAAAGACTTACTTATTCTCTAAAAAAATTTTTTTAAAAGTATCTTATCTTTTAAACTAAATTTTTTTACATATTTACCTTATAGGAGTTTTCTATCTAATTGCACTCCATGTTCTCAAGGTTTTTGTGTTATTACCTCAGCCTCTCTACACCTCCCACCCTCTAAAACCCCCTTCCACTAATCCCTTCCCCACCTTGCCACCCTTAGTCTCTATAGCTCCTCCACTCAAGTCTTCTGCACTTACCTTCTTGCCCCTCCCTCCAGCTCCATTGTCCCTTTAAATTTTCTGATCGTTACAGGAATTCCAAATTAAAAACTTCAGTCAGGCATTTAATACTAGCATTCACATATAAGGGAGAACAGGCAGTATTTGTCTTTCCCTGTCTGAGATATCTCACTTAATATTATATTTTTCAGTTCCATCCCATAATCTCATCTTTCCTGATGACCAAATAGTATTCCATTGTGTACATGTTCCACATTTTCATTACCCATTCCTCCATTGATAGGTGTGTTGACTGATTCTATATTCTTACTATTGTGAATAGAGCTGCAATGAACATGGATGAACAAATGTCTTTATAATAAAATATAGAGTCCTTTGGGAATATATTCAGATGTAGTATAGCTGGGTCATGTGGTAGCTCCATTGTTAACTTTCTAAAGAACCTCCATACTGATTTCCAAAGTGGCTATATCAGTTTATACTCCCACCAGCAATGAATAAGTGTTCCTTTTCTCCACATCCTCATCAATGTTGATCGTTATTTATGTTTTTGATCTTAATCCTTCTGACTAGGATAAGATGGCATTGAAGGGTAGTTTAATTTGCATTGCCCTGATATCCAGAGAAGTTTGCATTTTTTAAGATATTAGTCTGATATTTGACTTTCTTTTGTAAGAAAACTAAAATGTGTCCATTTTAGTTCAAGGGCACATTTACTGGGTTGTGTGCTTTCTCCGTGTTTAATTTTTTGTTTAGTTCTTTGTATACTATTAATCCTTTGTCAGATTCATAGCTAACCAAGATTTTCTTCCATTCTGTGGGTTATCATTTTGCACAATTAACAGTTTCTTTTGCAAAACAAAAGTTGATTTTTTTTAATTTCGTGAGGTGACACTTGTTGATTATTGATATTAGATCCCAGACATTTGGGGTCCAGTTCAGGAATTCTTTACCTAGGCCTATCAATTCAAGTGCACTCCCTACTCTTTCTTCTAAAAGTTTCAGAGTTGTGGGATTATCATTGAGATCTTTGATCCATTTGGAATTAGTTTTTGTGTAAAGTGAGAGGTAGCAGTCAATTTTCATTCTTCTGGAGTAAATATCCAATTTTCTCAGCACCACTTGTTGAAGATGCTCTTTTCCCCCAGTGTGTATATTTGCACTTTTGTCAAAGATCCAGTGGCTGTAGGTATAGGAGCTAATATCTGGGTCCTCTCTTCTAAGCTATTGATTGATGCATCTGTTTTTATGCAAGTACTATGCTATCTAAACTCTATAGTATAACTTAATGTCTGGTATGATGATACCTCTAGCAATGCTTTTATTGCTCAAGGGTTTTGGGGTATTTTTTTTTTTTTGGCTAATCTGGGTCTTTGTTATTCCATATGAATTTTGAGATTGTTTTTTCCAGTTCTGTGAAGAATTGTGTTGATATTTTCATTGGGATTGCATTGAATCTGTACATTGCCTTTAGTATGGTAATCATTTTCACAATATTAATCTTACCAATCCATGAGCATGAAAATATTTCTACCCTCCTCTTTAATTTCTTTCGACCATATTTTGTAGCTTTAATTATGAAGGTCTTTCAATTCCTTGGTTAAATTTATTCCAAAATATTATTTTTTTTAGTGGCTATAGTAAATGAGATTGAGTCTCTCATTTCTTTATCAGCTTGTTTATCTCTAGGATAGAAGAAGGCTACTGAATTTTGTATGTTGATTTTGTTGCCTGCCACTTTACTTAAAGGGTTTATTAATTCAAGTAGTTTCTTGGTGAAGTCATATGGCTCTCTCAAATATAGAGTCATGTCATCTGCAAATAAAGATACTTTTAACTTCTTCCTTTTCTATATGTATTCCTTTTAACTCCCTCTCTTGCCTTATTGCTCTGGCTAGAATTTCAAGCACGATATTGAAGAGGATTGGTGACAATATACAGCCTTGTCTCATTCCTGTTCTAAATGGGAGTGCTTCAAGTTTTTCTCCATTTAGAATAATGTTCACTTTAGGTTTGTCATATACAGCATTCATATTGAGATATATCTCCTCTATTCCTGCTTTATCCAAAGTTTTTATCATGAAGAAATGTTGAATTTTTCAAAGGCCTTTTTGGATCTATTTTTACAATTATTTATTTTTTTATTTTTTTTATTCAACTGTGTGCATATGCGTGTGTATGTGCGCGCACGCGTGTGTGTCTGTGTGTGTGTGTGTGTGTGTGTGTGTCTGAGTATGTGTAGAACCACGGACGAATTCGCAAACCACCATGGACGCCTCTAGCTTCTTCTGCCCGGGGATTCACAGACTCCGCCCTACCAGGACCCAGAAGCGCAGGCCGCCCCCGCTTCCGCCTGGCATCTATACGTGGGATCTGGGATCCGAACTCAGGACCTTCCGCCTGCAAGGCGAGGCTTAACCCCTGAGCCACCTCTCCAGCCCCTTTTTGGATCTATTGAGAGGATCATATGATTTTTGTTTTTGAGTCTGTTAACATGGTAAATCACATTTGTGATTTACATGTTAAACTATCCTTGCATTCCTGAAATGAACCCAACTTGATCATGGTGTATGATCTTTTGATTATGTTTTTGAATTCAGCTTTAAAGTATTTTATGGAAGTTTTTGCATGTGTGTACATTAGTGAGATTGGCCCATAATTCTTTTTCTATGATGTATTATTTTGGCTTTGTAGAAAAAATTTGGAAGTATTCTTTCTTCTCTATTTATGGAATAATCTGAGAAGGAGTAGTGTTAGTTCTTCCATGAAGGACTGGCAGAATTCTACATTGAATCCATTTAATCCTGAGCTTTTTTTAGTTGAATAACTTATAATTTCATCACTTGTTATTCATCTGTTTAAAATATCTAATTCATCTTGGGTCAACTTTGGTAAATCCTATGTGTTTAGGTATTCATCCATTTCCTTTAGATTATCCAATGTAAGAGAATACAAATTTTTAAAGTATGCCCTTATGATTCTTTGAATTTTTTCAGTATCTATTGTGATTTCCTCTTTTTCATTTTTTATTTTTTCATTTGAGTGTTCCTTCTTCTTCTTCTGGTGAGTATAGCTAAGAGTTTGTCAATCTTGTTTATCTTCTCAAAAAGCTAGCTGCTTATTTCATTGATTTTTTATATTGCCTTTTTCATTTCTAATTCATTGATTTCTGCCCAGATCTTGGATATTTCTTCCTATGTGCTACTTCTAGGGTTGGTTTGTTCCTTTTTTTCTACAGTTTTGTGATGTTGGCATTTAATGCTATAAATTTTCATCTTAGAACTGCTTTCAATGTGTCCCATAGATTTTAGTAAGTTGTGTCTTCATTTCCTTGGCTTCAAGGCAGTTTTTAATTTTTTGTTTTATTTCTTCTTTGACAGATTCCTCACTCAAAAATGTGTTATTTAGCATCCATGAGTTTCTGTTATTTCCTTTGTTGTAGATGCCTACCTTTATTCCATGATGGTCAGATAGTATGCAGGGAATTATTTAAATTTTTCTGTATTTATGGAGGCTTAATTTGTGTCCTAGCATATGGTCTATTTTTTATAATGTTCCATGGACTCCTGCAAAGAATGTGTATTCTTTCATATTTTGGTGAAATGTTATGTAAATACCTGTGAGGTCCATTTGATTTATGGTTTAATTTAATTCTGATGTGTCTCTGCTTAATTTCGATGTATTGACATGTCCAATGGTGTGAATGGGGTATTGAGGTCTCCCACTATCACTGTGTTTGAGTCGATTAGTTGTTTTGTCTCCTATAGTATTTGTTTTATGAATTTGGGTAGTCCTGTTTCTTGCATATATTTTTTGGATTATAAGATTCTCCTGCTGGAGAAAATAGGCCTCCATCAAGGAATGCAAGTAAGTAATGTGACACCTGGTTAAGTTCACAGACGTTCGTTCCTGATCATTTACAACTGAGGGGGTATGATCTCACCAGAAGGGGAGGGCATATAGTCTGGCCGATAAAAAGTAATCATTTTGCAAATGGATGATTGACCCCTCCTTGACTGAGGTTTCCTACTTTTATTACATCTACCCTTAAATGTGCTATTATAACAAGACTCCAGTTTAACAGCTTTTTGTCTCTGACCAGGGGGTGACATACAGTGCCCATCAGGATGGAGTGAAGGGCATTGCAGGAGCAGCAAAACTGCAAAAGAAAATCAACAAACCACAATCCAGAACTTCAGAGACTCTATATCAACCACATAGAACTAGGCCAAGCTAATCTCTCCCCATCCTGAAGCTCAGGGACATTTGCAGAAGAGGGGGCAGTAAGAGTGTAAGAGCAAAAGGATGGGAGGAGCTATGATTTGCAAGATTCTCCACACTAGTTAGGGCCGAAGCAATCATAATTGGACTTTGCATGCCCTGCGCAATGTCCAACACACTATTGACCTCACAAAGTCTAGCATCTGCTAAAGGCACCAAGATCCTTGGAGGCAAGGGATTGACAGTCACAGCAGTGTTCCTATGCTTAAGGGGAACACGAGAAAGGGTGCAGGGAAATGCTACTGGGTCCTTCTACGTCATCGGAGAGGAGGACCCAGAGGAGAGTCAGGCATACAATAAAGGACTCTCTGGGAATTGGGGGGAGGCACTGGGGGATGGGGAGGGAGAGGAGGGGGAACAGGGGGTTCAGGGGGAGGAGGAGGGAGGGAGGGAACTGGTCTACCTATTAAGTTTGTATGAGCGGAAATAATAAAAAATGTATAAAAAAAAGATTCTCCTCCTGGAATGTTCCTTCAACTAGGACCATTTGTATCTCTTATGGTTTGCTTTAGTTTGAAGTTATTTCCACTGATATTTAGATGGCTACTCCTTCTTATTTCCTCCTTCCATTTGCTTTGAGTATCTTTGATCATCTTTTCAACCTGAGAAAATGTCTGTCTTTTATGGTGAGGTATGTTTGTTGGAGGCAGAGAATTGATGGGCTGTGGTTTTTGATCCAAACTATAAACCTGTGTCTCCTTATTGGGGGCACATTGACATTTAAAGTTATTATTGAAAGTTGTTTAATGGTTCCTGACATTTTGATGATCTTGTGCTGTTTGCATTTTTTATCTCTCATTCAGCTTTTGTGCTGGTATTATGTGTTCCATTCAATCTTTGATATGTTTATCCTTCTTCTATCTCATGCATTCCTTTCAGTAATCTCTATAGTCCTGATTTAGAATATAGTTTTTTCTTTATTCATTTATTTGTGTGTGCGTGTGTGTGTGTGTGTGTGTGTGTGTGTGTGTGTGTGTGTGTGTGTCAGAAGGCACTGTGTGTGCCTGTAGAACACTGAGGTAATGTCGGGAATCATCCTGGATTGCTTCAACTTCCTTTTTCCTTTGCTTTAGGATTTCCTAGACTCCACCCATCAGGTCCAGAAGTACAGATTGCCACCATTTCTACCTGATGTTTTTATGTGGGACCTGAGATCCAAACTCAGGACCTTCTTGCAAGTCTTAACTCCTGAGCCATCTCTCCAGTTCCCAGTGATATTGTTGCTTAGTCTGTCATAGAATATTTTTCTTTCACCTTCTATTATGAGTGGCAGTTTTGCTAGATATAACCATCTTCATTGTTAATTGTGTCAATTATAACATGATTACTCTCTAAGCCCTTCTAGCTTTGACCATTTGTATTGAAAAATGGTCAAAAAAAATCAGTGGTTATTTTGATGGGTTTGCCTCTCTGTATGTAACAGCTCTTAAGATCTTGTCTCTAACATGCATATTCAGTGTGGTACCTATCATATGCCATGAGATATTTCTTTTATTGTCCTAAATACTTGGTGTTCTGTATGCCTCTTGATCAGGATCAGTATCTGTTTTCTTAGGTCAGGGAAATTTTCTTCAATTATCTCATTCATTATGCAAGATGGATCTTCCTACTGTGTTTCCGTTTCTGGGATACCAATGATCTGCATATTGGACCTTTTGATGGTGTCCCAGAGTTCCTATAAGTTCTGTTCAAGTGTGTTTTTCAATTTATCAGTGTCTCTAATTGACTTATCCTCTAGTTCTAAGACAGTCTTCTATATGATCAGTTCTATTTTTAATACTCTATTGGATTTCTTATTTTACTGCTTAAATTTTTTAGTTTCAGTGTTATTTTAGCCTGGACTTTTTTCAGTGTTTCCATGTTTGTTTGCAGATAACTTTGGGTTTTCTTCAGTATTTCATGATCTGTTTTCAGGTTCTCTACTTTCATTCTAATTGTGTCATTTTTGTTTGTGTTTTCTTGATTTTCTTTCCTGAGTTTGTTGTACTCTTCTTCAAATTTATTTATCATTTGTCTATGTTCTCTTGGACCTGGTTGACCATATTAATAATTAATCTTTGAAATTCACTGTCCTGATTTTTACTCTCTTGGATGCCTCCCAGTAGGTTATCCTCTGTGGGAACTGAGGCCTTGGGATTGGTGATCTTGGGAAGAGACATGTTTTCTTGGTTTCTTGTGTTTTTTCTATTTTTCCTATGTGATGTTGGCATCTGGAATTAGGTTGTCATTTATTTTCTTTGATTCTTATTGTTAGTTTGCTTGTGTCTACTGCCTGATTTCTGTTTGTGTACACTACTTTTAGAATGGGTAGCTGTTGATTGAAGTTCTATCTGAAGTTGTTGGGTGCTAATTCTTTGGTGATGTGTTTGTCTTCTATCTGGAATGCTATTTTACAGCACTTCAGTGATGTTTGTAGCATCTATGTTTTGCTTTGTATTACTAATCAAATGTTCATGCATTCACTTGAGAGAAAAAGTAGTAAATCCAGTATTCTCCAGCTGCAAGTTGATGCTTCTCAGATGAGTTTTCTGAAGTGACTATTATGATGTCTTCTGAAGGCTTTTTCTCTCTTTATTCTTTTAGGTGTTATTATATGGGATATTCTACCTGTGTGTGTGTGATTAGGGGTGTGGAAGTAGCTTGCTGGCACACAGGCATGCAACATAAAGGCAAGCAGAGTTTTGGACCTTGCCCTGATAGGCAAGCTGAGAGCAACCCCACCTGAAATGTGGGCTCCATAAAGCAGAGCTATACTATATATATTATTTTTACATAATAAAGGAATATAATTAATTTATTTTTTACACCTTGATCCCTAATCCCATCCCTCCTCATCTTCCCATAAAACTGTTATTCTCCTCTGCCAGACCCCTTTCTTTTCAAATCTTTTAACATTTGTGGCCCACTGAGTTTCATATAGTTTGCCTTTGATGCCATGCGCCTGAATACTTTGTGGATATAAACCTTGTATCAGTGGGTATATCATTAAAGAAAGCATCTTGCATTTCCTCTCATTAGCATTAATCCTCATCAAACTCTCAGTCTTGAAAGTTTTGAAAGAAATGGAAATCCAAGGACTAGAAGGATGCTCAGTGGTTCCTGTGCTTTGCTGCACCAGTATGAGGACCTGAGTTTGCTCTTCCAGAGCTCACCGGAAAAGTGAACAACATTTCAAGGGCTTTTTATATATGCTCTCTTGTGGTCTGATGTGTAACGAAACCTGGTCATGTAAAGTATGCTAACTTTACATGCCACTTAAAGTCTTACTGGTTATTGGGCTTCCTCACTACAGAAAATTCTAATGATTCCGGCTGTATATAAGGGTGACTCACTCTTCATTATGGACTCAGGTGCATCTGTTGACTCTATTTTGTTACATTTGAAAATAAATACTAATTACTAAGATTAAGTGAACTTCTCAACTGATACAACCCACTCCGATCTGCTATCCTCTCTACCAGCCCTGGCTTTCTTATTTGCTTGCGTTGTATTTTTCAACTTTTTACTCTCTACCCTCCATTTTCTACAAGGTGACCAAAATTGTATTTTAAAATGTAAATCAGATCACGTTATTTCTTACTGAAATGAATCAAAATTCATGATTCTCCACCCCTGGGTCATGGCCTTTCTGGAATTATTCCACAATGTCTGAAAACAGTTGGAATTGCCAAGACTAGGCATGAGAGCTATGGATATCTGGTCAGTGGAGCCCAGAAACTGTGTCGAAAGCATCCTAAATATCACAACAGAGAATCATTAGCTCTTGATGTAGATGGTGTTGATGCTGTGGATCCCTTTGCTAAATCCTAACACCATGACCATATCTATAGATTCCATGCATTGCTGCCCTCTCACGCACCTTGCCTCCATCATGCTCACCACCCTCACCCACCTTATTCCAACCCTGCTTGGTATTCCTGACACAGGACAAACCAGTCTGTGCCTCAGTAGTGTTCCACTCACTAATCCCAGTTCCTCTCCTTAGGATGCTCCTCTCCCAGCTCTCTCAGCATGGTAACATTCTTCTTGGCATGTAGATTGTATTTACATGTCACCTCCTCAGAGCAGCTTCTGCCAGCTTTTCGTCTGCAGTAACTTCATCTACTCTGCTTTGGTAAGTCTCTACTCCATCACCATCCCATTTACATCCATGTGCCGGGTGCTCTGAGCTTTCTCGGTTGCTGGCATCACATATTCCTTCAGAAATGAAGGTTCCAGGAAGATAATAACTAGACAGATGTAATCACCTTTCTAGTCCCTGTACCCAGAACTCCGCTGTCCTTGATCTTCAGTACTTGCCAGGGCCAAGGAGAAAGTCGCCATATACAAGAGAGATGAGGCAAATGGTGGGATTACAAAGTGGACAGGAAAGTGAACACAAATAGATCATTATAGACTTAGAGAAAGTCATGGTAGGTAACTTTCATGCTTATTTTGTTTGGGGATGCTATTGTAACTGTTTTCACTTCGATGATTCCCTCGCCTCAAATAAAGTTACTCTGTGGGTTCTATGATGTTATCAGGGAACAGCAGACACAAAGTATATTAGCCTCATATTTTGTTGCTTAAAATAAATATTTGACTCTAACCATTTAGAGGAATAAGAGGACATTTCATTTCAGCCTACAATTTCAGATTGCAGTCTACTATGGCCAAAGGGTTTCCAGCAGAAACTTTAGGAACTGGCCACATCTAGAACAAGAGCAGAGGGAACAAAGGCCAGTGATGATTTCTGATGATTTTGAGCTCGCTGACATGTTAACCAGCTTGCTTCATAGAAAACTCTTCCTGGGTCTTTAAAAATATCAATTTTTCCATTTCTACTGAAGTAACTCAGATCTATTTTTCTATAATTTTTAACTTCAAATCTTTCACCTCTTAATACAGAGTATATGGGGCTAGTGAGGTGGCTCAGGGGTTAAATCTCTGTCTCTCAAGCAGGAAAACCTGAGTTCACATCCCAGATCCCACATAAAAATGCCACACAGAAATGGCAACAGCCTGAACTTCTAGCCCTGGAAGGCAGAGCCTGGGAAATCCCAGAGCAATGAAAAAGAGGTGGACTGATCTAGGATGATTCCTAAAGTTACTCTTAGGACTCCATAGGCACACACACTCAAGCACCCTCTTCTATGCACACACAAACAAGCACACACACACACATACATAAAAAAGGATGCATGTATTTTATATGTCCTATATGAGAGCTTTCTTGTCACACACACACACATATACATAAAAAAGGATGCATGTATTTTATATATCCTATATGAGAGCTTTCTTGTCACATGGAATTCGTGAACTCATAGGTGGTAAACAGTGAGGGATGAACACCCTATGCATGAATGTTGTATATTACATGAAGAGTTTTTTTTCATTTTCTGTGGGTTTTTTTTGTTTTGTTTTTTTTTTTTTTTTTTTTTTTTTTTTTTTTTTTTTTTTTTTGCCAATTGTCCATGCTAGGGCTACGAGAATATCTATTAAATTCCCCAGAGCCATGAAGAAGATAAAAGATTTTCACAATCCTAAGCATAACACAGCCCACAGAAGTATGGATTCAACTACAGGAAATAATAAAGCATCACCATTGGAAAGTATTCATGCTTGGAGCCAAGCCACAAAGCTAATGCAATAACTGAGAGTCAGGGTTGGAGCTGAATGTCGCTACCCAGGTCTGACTGCTCCCAGGAGCTCACCGAGGATGACTCTGGGAGAGTTCCGGAACACTGCAGCTGGCCCGCAGCTTCACTGCCTCACACAATGAACTTTCGCTATTTCCTTTAATAATTTTAAACCCCCTGCCTCGGATAGTGAGTGGTTTGAATTTACCCTTTCCTAATTTAAGGTGTTTTTTTTCCATTCCTTTTCATAGCAATTTCAGACAAAGCTAATAAATAAATCCCATATCCTTGTGGAATTGCACCTATGTTTTCTGACTTGGCTCTTTATCGTCCCATAGACACTTTACCTCTTTTTTTTAACACTAGTCATCTTTCTCTGAAATCCTGACAACTTGTGAAATTCCCCTAGGTAAATTCTGACATCTGAAAATAGACACATTTTAATAAAATTGTAAAAAAAAAAGAAAAACCCATATGATTGGTCAAGGTGCTAGAGCATAAACCTGCTCTCCATTCTACTGTTCATTTATTTAGTATGGGGAAAAGGGAAGACTCTGGTGATTTGTCCTGGTTTTCCTCTTTAAAAAAATAACGTTGTGACTCCTACTTATCTTCTATAAAATGAATTACCTGTAATCTTCTATTTTGATTCAATCTAAGTTATTGCTAGTTGCATAGTACAATACTTTGTCATAACAAATAAAATCCATAATATAAATTTACTTTATGCATTCTTTTAACCCCGCAAACCCACATTCCTTTGTACTAATACTGAAAAACTTACTATTAGTGAAGGAACTGTTCTGAAGCATTTGTTTATGAAAAAAAAATCTCCCTTACTTAAAGAGATAAAAATCGCAGCCTTCTAGATCTACCTGAGCCCAAGAAGTGCTGGCTTAGCTCTTAGAGGCTTCCGTTTGAGTTCTACACCTCTACACCTGTAGCCACTCTTAATGGAATGAGAAGTTGTTAACAATAATGTGCAAGTTTCCTGCTCTCATCAGAGCTGGAAATGAAGTATACTATTAAGTTATGTCAGCTATAAGTTGAGAAAATGTGCAAAATACTGTTTTAAGATTCTCTTTGTTCAGAAGCATCAAAAGATCTGTTTAATTATCAGGAGTTTACCTGAGGTTGTATCCTTTCTTCCAACTCATAAGCAACTGTGAACTAACTGAAGCCTACATTGGAAGTGTAATTGTTATGACACAAAGCCGTATCTTTTTTTCAAGCTCTCTGTATGTGCTGTATATGTTTCTGGGTTTCTATGTATATGATATGTGTACTTGTAAGGTATGCATTCATTTGTATGGTATATGTGTGTCTTGTATGGTTTCTATGTGTAGTGTGATATGTATGTGCACATGTGATGTGAATATGGTATATATGTGTGTTTTCTTTTTTATTTTTCTAATTTTGCAAGCATATTGAGTACTTATCCTTGCTTCCCTCTATCCCCCTCCTTCCTGTTTTCCTTACTTCCCTTCATCGATCTATCCCACTTCTTCCCAACTTCTAGCCTGTCTGCTTTTGTGGACCCTAGGGTTCAGTTCCCTCTGGTTTGCCTACTCCTGTGGGAGTTCAGGCCTCTCCTGGCATACAAATTTTCCTTTCTTCAGGCCACCCCACTGATAGGGGTATTTCCCTTTACTCGTCCAGCTTTAGTTTCTAAGGTTTCCACTATATGTTCTTATCTCTCTTTTTGGTGTCAGTTATTATGCAGGTCTGGTAAAGACAGGTCTCACTACGGTGAATTCCTAGATGCAGCAGTTCTGCTTTGAATAGAATGGCTTGTTCAGTGGTAAATCTTTCCATCTTCAGATTCTTACAGTCTTCTCACCCCTCTTCTTGAGGTTCCCAAGGTCTTAGGATGGGAAGAAATTAAGTTGGTCTTATTCAAGGTGAGTCTTGTGTATCTCCAGTACTCTACATTATGGCTGGTCATTGCTGTCCATTTCAGTGCTCTTCTACTGCCCTAGGCTGCATCCTCTCAGGGTGTTGAGATCCTCTATCTCTGAACCCTATTATTTTTTTTTGCTAGTTTTAATGAGATTATCTCCTCACCAGAGTCAGGTTCTTAAGAAAAAAACTAATGTGTAAATACTATTTATAGCTTTTATAGCATTTGAGCTGTGTCTCTAGGTATGCACAAGGAGCACATGGACTCCAGCTCCAATCTTGTGGCTAATTCCATCTACAGGTCATGGCTAGGTAGCTGATCCTGGTGGACACACACTCTAAGCTTAGCATCCTATAGCGGGGAAAAGGATGGAACTACCTTTCTAGTGTGAGCAGGGCTGTGTCCCTAGACATGTGCAAGCAGAGTGTAGAATCTAGCTCCTATCCTCAGCTCTGTCCCAAGGCCTACATCCTGGTTTTCCACACATACACACTAATCATTAAAATAACCTCCAAAAATTTAATAGAGTCCACAGAAACACAATATTTCCATCCAACAGAAGAAAATCTTCATATCCATAACCCTAAGATAAGTAACTCATTTAACTTTCCTTTCAATTTCAATTGATAGACACCACAGTTTAAGATTTCTATGCAGCATGCCCAAAGCCCCATGTAACCATTCCTCAGGGTCTTAATCACTCATTCTCACACATCTTTAAAGATCTAAAAGCAGCCATACCTAATCTTAAACCTCTCAGTCAAAACTAGACCAAAACTCTATCACCACCTTAACTGGAGCAGTGCTTAAACACTTTGTAGGCATTACAATAACCCTATCCATGCAACAGTCACCCCAGACTGACATCTTTAAAACCCAAGCAAACAGTTGCAACAACTGTCAAAGTGTGATAATTATGGCTGATTCAAAAAAATTAAAGACACGCACCTAAGAAAGACACTGGAGATCAAACACAAAATGCCAAATCCTACCATAAATCTACAAGATACAACACAAACCAAGATAAAAAAAATTTCCTACAAAAAAATTGACTCCCTAATGATGAATTCCAACCAGAAAACTTTTGGACATCAAACAAGACTCCAACAACCAAGATAATGATTTTTAAAGATTGATCATTAATATGATCAAAGCAATGAAACAGGAAATCTGAGAAGAGTTAACTAACCACATAAGCCAATATGTAACCTGGATGAGATGAAAAAGGCAGTTGAAAAAACAAAACTAGGCAAACAGCAGTTGAAAAATCTCATTCAGAGATTAAACTTGAAATTAAAAACATGCTTATTACAATTCAAAACTCAACAGAGAGTCTTACCAACAGAATGAATGAAGCAGAAAATAGAATATCAGAACTGGAAAACAAGATGACAGAACAAATTTGTTCAACCAAAGAGGTTTAAAAAGCTAAAAAAGCACTTGAAAGGAATATTCAAGAGCTATGGAACATCTTGAAGAAGCCAAACCTATGCATTTATGGAATCCCAGAACAAGAAACTCAAAACATCACACTGGAAAAGATTTTTCACACTATCATTAATGAAAATTTTCCATATTTAAGCAAAGAGTTTCCCATCCAAGTACAAGAGCCATATCACACATCAATCAGACATGACCAAAACAGAAACTCGCCATGGCAAATAATAGTCAAAACATTACAGATACATGGCAAAGCTTCAAGAGAGAAAAACTAAGTAATCCTACTAAAATAATAGCTTAATTTTCAATGAAAACAGTAAAAGCCAGAGCTTGGAAAGATGTACTTCAAGTCATGAATGAGCACAAATGCCAACCCAGGCTGATATACCCATCAAAACTATCAGTCATGATTGAAGGTGAAAGAAAAATTTCCTGCCATATGAACAAACTGAAGGCCTTCTTGATCACCAAACCAGGTCATGGAAGATGCTAAAAAATATAATTAAGCTCAAATCAAAGGATAAACACATCCAAGAGGACAGAGGGAAAAATAATACCAACTCAATATCTAAGCAAAGAAATAAATGTATAAAAACCAAAAACACAGAATATGTCAGGAATCCACAGACATTTTTCACTTATAGCCCTAAAAATCAAGGAACTTACCTCTCCAATCAAAAGACAAAGGCCACAAACATGGATTAGAAACCACAACTCATCAATCTGCTACCTTCAGGAAAGACATATCAACAAGAAAAATAGACACATTCTCAGAGTAAAAGGTTGGTCAAAGGTACTCCAAGCAAACACAAGGAAGCAATCAGGTGTAGCAATTCTAATATCAGACAAAATAGACTTCAAACTAAAGTAAATCATAAGAGATAAAGATATTACATATTAGTCAAAGGAACAATTCATCAGATAGATTTCACAATACTGAACATGTACACAACTAATATATGCTTATCCGCATTCATCAAACAAACACTAAAACATCTAAAACAACAAATAAACCCCAAAAAATGATAATAGTAGGGGACTTCAATACCCTGTTCTTGCCCTTGGATAGGTCAACAGATCAAAAACTGAACACAGACACACTGGAGCTGAAGCAAACTATAATCTACTGAACTTTCCATCCAAACACCAAGAAATACACATTCTTTTCAACAGTACATGGAACTTTCTCCAGAATAGACCACATATGGAGTCACAAAGCAAGCTTCCACATATACTTTATCAGACTACCATGGAATAAAGCTAGACATCCATAACAAGCAAATGACATAAAATACACAAACTTGGGGGCTGGAGAGATGGCTCAGGGGTTAAGCATCTGCCTTGCAGGCAGAAGGTCCTGAGTTCACATCCTAGACCCCACCTATAGATGCTGGGCGGAAGCAGGAGCGGCCTGCGTTTCTGGTCCTGGTAGGGCGGAGCCTGTGAATCCCGGGGCAGGGTAAACAAGGAGGAGGTGGAGGTGTCCATGGTGGTTCTCGAATTCGTCTGTGGTTCTACACACCCACACATACATACACGCACACACACGCATACACACACAATTTAATAAATAATAAAAAGTACACAAACTTGGCAGTTTTTAAAAAAGTTAAAAATTGAAATTCCATATGACCCAGCTATACCACTTATGGGAATGTTCCCAAAGAATGCATCACCCTTCTACAGTGACACATGTACATACATGTTCATTGCAGCACTATTCATAATAGCTAAGTCATGGAATCAATCAAAATGCCCAACAGGGGACCAATGAATAATGAAAATGTGATACATATATACAATGGAATACTCTGCAGCCAAAAAAATTAATTAATGAAATTTTCTGGGGAAATGGATGGAGTTCGAAGAAGCTATTCTGAACTAAGTATCCCAGACACAGAAAGACAGATCTTGCATGTTCTCCCTTGTAAGTGGAATCTAGTACCAAGCCCTTATAATGACATACACAAGGATAAATCTCTAAAATGTACAGAATAACCACAAAGGAATATAACTAGGGTAGGGAAAAGAAGATCCCAAGAAAGTAGAGACAAAGGAACACAATTAATTAGATAAATGAGGCCACTGTCCAGAAAACCCTGAAAGTATGGAGACATCCCATCCACAGTCAATCTCCTTCCTGTCCACTGGTGATTGAACTATTTTGCAGTACCAAACAACTGTTCCCCATCTTGGGGGGGTTGGGATTAGGTAAGGGTTGGTTGCCTGGAAGGTGATCCCACTCTACTGTGTCTTATTTCTATTTTCCTCTTTCCTTTGTCTTTTCATATATAAAGACCTTCTTTAAATAGTTTTTTTTATCTTTGGATAGGAGAAGACCTCAACATCAAGGTGGGATGCAACCCATGAAGAACAATGAAATGGACAACAGCCAACCGAAATGCAGAGTACCAGGTGACCCTCCAGAAAAGCCTGAAAGTATTGAGACATCTGATCCTATCCATAGTCAGTCTCTTTCCTGTTCTGGTGATTGATCTATTTGGCAACTGTTCTTCATCTTGGAGGGGTTGGGATTAGGTAGGGCTTTTACCTGGAATCGGGCCAGCCAAATCTCTCCCCATTCTAATAATGTTCAGGGAACCTTGTATATGAGGGGGGCAGTAAGAATGTAAGAGCCTAAAGATGGGGAGGTCCACCGCAGGACAAGACACTTCACTCAAGAAAGGGCTGCTGCAGCCAGGAATTCATTACATTACTTGATTCTACCAGACCCACACAATGGATGACACATCAACATGTCTCCAGATCAGCAATGATCTCAGGAGAAATAATTTCAAGCAGTAAGATCCCTAGGGTCTAGGGCTAGACTGTGAAGGGGAGTGTCCATATCAGTTGTCCACCTAAGGAAGAACCACTTGGTCTGTCACAAACTCCTGAACCCCTCTAGAACAGATGAT
Organism: Typhlomys cinereus; assembly: GCA_023101885.1. Classification (NCBI taxonomy): domain Eukaryota; kingdom Metazoa; phylum Chordata; class Mammalia; order Rodentia; family Platacanthomyidae; genus Typhlomys; species Typhlomys cinereus. Next base: position 2,218,639 of record JALPQD010000127.1, read on the forward strand.
CCAGATGGTAACCTGGGACCCATAGTATCTGATGGTCAGGAGGGTGAAAGGGAACAGATTGGATCAAGGAAGGGAGAGGAGGGAGGAAAGGGGAAAAGATGGTAGGGAGGGAGATAGGGAAGGGGAAAGGAGGGAGAGAGGGATACCTACTCACTGTGTTTGCTAATTTTGTTAAATAATAAATAAAATATTTTAAATAATACTAAGTTTAGAAAAGATATTACCTCTAATCCTCTAAGAAGCAACCATGAAAACAATATTAGATGTGTATAGTAGACAACAACTCCAATCCCACACAGTGATTCTTTCTTGTGGCATCCATTTCTCATACAACCCTCTGCTGAAATGCAGGCTAGTGAGATGACTTTGAGCTACCAGACTATAGAAACCTGGTGACATTTTATTTCCATGATGAATTTACAAAATGTTGAAACTTGCATCTTGCCAGAAAACGCTTTCTCACTGAATTGATGAAGTAAACCACTGAGGTGGGAACACCTATGTAACATAGCACCAAGGAAGGTTTCCAAGCCACAGTCATCAGGTGGACATCAGGCCACAGAAGAACAATCTGTAAGAAACTGCATCCTGTAGATCCTTCTGTAGTTGGGCCTTACATGAAACCCAAGCGCTAGTTGATTTAATTACCATCTTAAGAGATTTCAAGCAGAGGAACCAGTTCAGCCATGACATAACAATGAGGACATGACCAGCATGTTTTGTTGTAAAATGTTGACTTGGGATAAGTCTTTATGCAGCGATAGATGATTAATGGAATATTTATATATATAGGGAAAATATTGGAAGAAGGATGAAAAGGACTCCTACTTGATATGTTTGTCACCTACTAAAGAAGAGATACAGGAAGGTTGTTGCAGTTCATCTCTACAAATGTGCCCAGAGCTCAAACCCTGTTGCTGATAAAAATCATAACATTTCCTTAAGAGAACCAAGGGTTATTCTCTTACGATAGTCCACTTACAGTTCTTAGTCCAGCTTGACAGGAGAGTTCATACCAACACCGGGGCCAAGGGAACTGGTCATACCATGTCCACACAACAGCTGAGAGAGGGGCAGTCCTTATTTGCCAGACCAGCATGTCTGGCCAAGTATACACAAGGATGCCAATTCAGACTTCTGTATTTTATTTACCTATCCAGGACCTAGTTCCACCCACCATGGGTTGGGCCTTCCCCATCTACTATACAATCTCCTGCAGATTTTCTCTGGGCTTAACTCAGCTACTAATTCTCTACAAATGTGCCCAGAGCTCAAACCCTCAACTATCAAGTTGACACCTGTGCCTAACTGTGACAAAGGTTAAGTTAAATGGAAGGGTTTTGGATCATAGATGGCCCTAAGAGAATTTGTCCAATGATAAAGTTCCACCTCTTCTCTGAATAATGCTTAGTCCACTGAGTCATGCTCAGTCACTGACTGGAAGAAGTCTGGAGAATGACGGTTCCTGGCACAAATACAATGTTGAATCCCAGGGAGTTCTGGCTAGTTATTTCCATGCTACCCAAGAGAAGCAAGTCACTACTGGAAAGAAAAAAATCAAAATGACCTTCTAAACATCAGAATGTTTGGGAATGGGAGATGAGTTATTCAGTAAAGTGTTTGCCTTGTAAGGATAAGGACCTGCAATCAATCCCCAGAAAGCATGTAAATAAATAAAGTGTGCTGTGACCAGCACTTGTAATCCCAGTGCTTGGGTGATGGGGCAGGCAGATTTCTCGGGATTAATGGACCAGACTCACCTACCAGCAAGTACCAAGCCAAAAGAGACCCTGTGAGTGACCAGGTGAGTGACTAGTAACTGAAAAATGACACCCAAGGTTACCCTCTAGTCTCCACCCACATGTGCACATCCCTACACACATATAGGAACATCAACATATATATATATATATATATATACATGCATACATACAAATCATATTGCTTAGGATGTTTTAAAACCCTGTCTTGCATACAGAGTGCCAAGAAATAGAAAAGGTTATAAGAAGTAAGGGGGATATGAGACAGACCGAGCCTAAGTTCCATTAGCACTTCTCTGCAAAGCCTCCCTAACACTTCATCTGTTGGAATGAAGCTCACACCATCCTTGATTATAAAGTTCTTATACCAGTGAGTAGGAAACGACAACTGATCGCTTTCTGACAGAGTCATTTTAAGAAAAGTACTTCTGTAAGGACAAAACAGAGTGAGAATGAAATGAGAGAAGGAAAAACGACTTAAGGAATGAGAGAGAATGGGCAGCATAGAAATGTTAACATGCCTTTGATGTCTCTGAGCAACTATTTATTTTACAACAGGACAGACTTAATCCATGCGTGAGAAGGGAAGAAATGAATCATCACTTTTTAAATTAGTTTGGAAATGCTCATATTTTTTAACCAGAATCTGAAGTATTTCAGAAATAATCTAATCCTCAAATTAAGCTTTAGACTCCACTGTACCGTGCAGCCTTAGAAAAATCTGGGAGCATGTGCAAGAGCTTCAAATCAGGAGACTTGGAGTGGATGGGTTATGTGAGACAGGAGCCAAATAGGATGAAATGAAAGCCTCATCCTTCATTCTTGTGATAATCAAAGGATGCTGTTTTGTTAAGAAACTCAGGGAGCTGCTGTCCATGTGGTAAGGGTGGTTCTATGAGATGAGCTCCCTAGTGTCCATAGATGATGTGACTTCCTAACAACAAAGGAGAAGTGAGAACACTTAATCACCAGACTCGATGTGAATATATGTACTATAATAAACTATAAAGCCACAGTGACACATGGAAGGGCTTTGACTCGTCAGAATTTGTACAGATGGTTAATAAACCATTCATATCAATGGCTAATAAACCTCTAGTCCCAGAGACAAGGGTATAGGCAGTCAATGAGAGTGCTATTCACCCTGTTTAAATATTAAAAAATCTGTTTACGTGAACCGTTCCGCAAAAGACCAATGTTAATTATCTCACCGGAAAATTATAATCCCTTACTTGACTCTGAATCTGAACCAGTTCTCAGAACCAGAAATAGTCAGCTGACAAGATGTTGTAATACCAAAACAAGAAAATTCAACATATTACGTTGTGCTCCAAAGGTACATAAAACGTTTTCTCAGGTAAATCCACAGAAAAAAATGGAGTACACAGATCTTTTGAGGGTTACTTGATGCAGTTACCAAGGGTAACATTAATTCTAGGAGACATGAGTTTAGCCCCTTCATTAGTCTGAGAGTATAACCCCCCTAACTGATGATTTCCCCAATAAGAAGGAATATACTTAGCAACTATCAGAAGCTTCACATTTGTTTTCTTTTCCTTGCAGAAACAACCAGGTGGTGAAATTGATCGAGGGAAATCCCAGTCACTATTCTCAAAAGCCAACATAGTAAATCAAAAGCTACACCATGTCCTGTTTGGAAGTGCAGGAATTCTGCTTTCAAAAGAGAAAAAAAAGATTAGATTACTGGAGATCTTTGAAGAATGAAAGACAAGGATATCTGAGAAACAGACCGCGTGAACATACCTAAGAGCTCGGAGATAACTGTGCAGTGCTTTGCTTCACATTCCTTTCTAGCAGGTAGCATCACAAGAGGCGAGACACTGAATTCTGGTGAACAATCTAATTCCCCAGAGTAGAGAAACAAGCTTCTGCTCTTGTCCATCTCTGTGTTAACACACTGGATCCATGAACATGGTGGTCATGGTGCCAGTAATGCAGGCAACGCCTGGTTCTGTCACCTTTGGAAAGCAATGGGATTTGTAGCTTATTCCACTGAAAGCCTTCAGTGAGAGTGCTACCAACTAACTTGTTGAGATCTTTTGCTCTATCAGAACAGAAAACATTGTTAGGCAAGGAGAAGGTGGTCCTTGGCAGTTGCTGTAACCCTGGGTTCCCTGCAATTACCGGCAACAGCAGTGGAAATCGGGAAGCAACTGCTCTCGTGTCCCCAGCTACTTTTCTGAACCTAAATATGGCTCAGGCAGTGCAGATATTCTGCATGTTTCTGGTCTGTAGACTGAGTGTTAGAGTTTGAGTGTTACAGTTCCAATGCAAGACTTGGATCCTTAGCTAAAAAGTCAGAGTCTTACTAGTGTGACCACTCCCCTGCCTAAGGTATCTAAGACCTTTGGCAATTAAGACCACCCATGTGGCCGCCACTGTCTCATTGCCACCCTGCTCTGGACCTCTGGTTCTCTGCTGCCACTGCCAGCACCTGCTCTCCTGCTCCACCTCCACTGTGGCAAGGCTACCTGCTGCTCCTCTGGCTCTCTGCCGCTGTCTTTGCTGCAACTCCTGCCTTCAGTCTTCATGTTACAGCAATGACTGCTCTGCTATAAGCATGCAAGAAAAGAGCACTCAACAGAAACCTTGGGACTGATGAGACGGCTCCATAGGTAAACACATCTGTTGTAAACCTGAAAACATGAGCTTTATTCCTGGGGCTCCCATGGTGGCCAGGAAGAGACTTCTCAAAGTAGTCTTCTACACACAAACTGATACATGGTACATGCATATCTCTCTTCTCTTTCACTCTCTCTCACTCTCTCTCTTGTTCCAAGATAGATAGATAGATAGATAGATAGATAGATAGATATAGATAGATAGATAGATAGATAGATAGATAATTTTCCAAAGAGAAACATTTTGTTTTTTGGGGGGGGTCCTTTTTTTATTTATTTATTTTTCCCCAGTCATACAACCTCAATAGGTATTCCGGTACTCTCCCTCCCTTCACCCCTCCCCAGTCTCCCTTGTACTCTCCCTCTTCCCCTTCCTTTCATTCCCCTCCCTTCCCTTCTTCCAGTGCCTCCCCTTTGTCCCCTCCCATCCCCCGAAGCATCCTTTTGTGTGAATGCCAAACCTCCCTCTGAGTCCTCTACTGTAGTGAGGTGTAAGGATTCAATAGCATAGCCCAGAGCCCTTTCTTGGGCTCCCCATTAGTATGGGAACACTATTATGACTGTTAATCCCTTGCCACTAAGGATCCTACTGCCTGTAATCCATGCTGGACTTTGGGTTGTTGACATGTCAGTCATTGCGCAGGTCATCATGCAAAGTTCGATTATGGCTACTGCAGCCCTAACTTATGTGGAGCATCTTGCATATCGTTGGTCCTCCCCATCTTTAGACTCTTACAATCTTGCTGCCCCCTCTTCTGCAAATTTCCCTGAGCTTTATGTTGGGGAGAGATTGGCTGGTCTAGTTCCAGATGATTAATGTAGAGCCTTTGGTATTCTGAATTATGGTTTGTTGTTGTTTACAGTTTTACTTTTCCTGCACCGCCCTTGGCTGCATCCTGATTGGTATTGGAGGTTACCTTCTAACCAAAGATAAAAGGCTGTTTAAATGAAGATCTTACTATAAGAGATGTTGCTGCATCCCAGACGGGCCAGCCAGGGAAAGGAGTCCTCAGGCTCGAGGCAAGGGGGTGAGCGGCACGGAGTCACCACACAGACTCCAGGAGTCAGGTGAGAAGCGAGCAGAGATGAGCTGCTGCAGACTCTTTTACTTAAGGAAGTGTTTGAGTTTATATAGGGTAAGGGGTCCAATCAGGTGCTGCCATCTGTCCGCTGGGGAAGGGGGGGGAGCCACTAATCATTTAGCTGTTTACTAGGTGTCCATTGCAGAGGCAAGTTAGATGGCCACTTCCCATTGATTGTTCATCCCTCTGCATGTCCAGGGCATGTCCATACTTGTTCAGGCTTGTGGTAGCCAGACCTCCTTAAATTGATAGTGCCATATTCAAAGGTAGATGGAATAGGGGTAGGAGACCGCAGTGGGGGAGGTCAATGTCCCATTTGCAGGGTGGTTACCATCTATCTGCCAGTCCCTATACCCTCCTTGATTGGTAAGATCAAACCTCCTCAGTCGCAAGTGACCAGGAAGGAAAGTGAGAGTGAGCTTCACTAGATGTCTTGCTACTTACATGCAATACTTGACAGTGACCTATTTTCTCTACTGAAACATGATCCCCCTCTCCTTATTTCGGGGGGGGGGGCTCCTTCCCCTTCCCTCCTGTTTATAATCCCAAAGAGAAACGTTTCGTTGGGCCTGAAAGTGGGCTGCATAGACAGGTATTCCCTTGCCATCTTGCAAAGTGGAATGAACGGTCTCCTCTATAGCTAGGAAAGAGGTGCTTACATCAAACACAGTCTTGGCATTACTATTCCTGTACTATTCACAATAGTCCCTCTGCTAGAACACCAGAGAAGCCCTTCTTTTTTGACCTGAGTGTAAATAATTCAGGAAAAGTTTCATTTTTGGAACTTCTGATGCAGCCTTGACTTTCATGAATGATACAGGAGCCAATGTGATGCTTTAGCAGCAAGCAGCTCCAACTGTTGTGTAGCTTCCTCAGGGCATTCATGTGCAGAGCCTTCAGTGTGGCTGGTGCTGGCATAAGAGAGTCTGACAATTGTTTGATGAATGCAATCCTTTCTTCAGTTAAGGCAGTTATTAGACCAAAGAGCAGTCTGATAGCTGTCAATAAGATGATGAAATCACATTCCCCAACATTTTTACTTACAGGAACACACATATCAGAAGGACTGCTTAAAAAAGTGTTCAGTATTAACATAAATATTAACATGCTTAACAATTCTCATCTTCATTGTACTCCAGGAATATATGGATCCCTTATCTGTCTCAAAGGAAAAGGTTTGTTTTTGTCTTAACTTGGGTTTATCTTTCAGAAACTGAGGCCAGGTTCCACCCTAAATCATGAAAAATGGACCAAAATAGTACTCAAAACATGAATGGTGGAAACTCAGTGACAGATTCTTGATTCTAAACCACTTGGGCAGCAAGAGCCATGGCAGACAGTTTCCAACATGCTGATAGCTGTATTTCAAAGCACACTTCTCTCTTCACTTCTGCCTAAGGGCTTTCTCTGGTACCTTGCAAGTATATCTAGGTATACAAGCAGGATCCATTGCAGATTTGGGAGAATTCAGATATCACTACGGGAACTCTGATCCAGTAAAAGATGACTGCTGATGATCAAGAGATCCAGGTTCACCATCACTCATGGGATGTTCTGTTCTTCTGGGGCTCTTTGTGGACTCATATGAAGCCAGAATCACCAATCCAATCATCTCCATTGATTAGTCTTTTATTAATTTTTCCACTATTTTTCTTATTTCCCACAATGCTAGCCTAAGATCTCCAATACATGAAGTCTGCTCCCAAATCCTTCAGTCATATGTACTTTAATGAAAATAAGAAACTAAGAAAATATTGATGGCTTAAAATTGCTTTGTGATAACTTTGTATATAGAAATTAAAATAAAATATTAGCAGTATTATAAATTTTGGTGGATTAACAAAGTATTCGTGATAATTTTATTGACAAAAAATAGAATGAAGAATAGAATTGCTAACTTAAACTCTGATATTGTGATACATCAAATATTTTATTGCAATCTATAAAATTTATCATTATGTACTGTCATGCATGCCAAAATAAACTGACTCCAGAGAAGAGTGTGAAATGGTGGTAACCGGAAAAAAAGGAATGGAAAGGAAGATATGGGAATAGAGAATGGGTAAACATGGAATACTAAAATATAATCAGAAAGGGGGCATGAGTTCTGGTGCTTTCCAGCACAGAAGAGTAACTATCACTGATAAGAATTTATGATATATGTAGAAGAAAATTCACAGTGCATAACCACTATAAGTGTCTATGGTAATACCCATAGACACTTATAGTGGTTTCATGACTCTATATTTTGTGCTTTTTAGCTGAGCTAAGCATTTGGGTTTCTTCTTTTTTTTTTTTTTTTTTTTTCTTTCATGAACAAAAAGAGTTTTTAAAGAAGGTAAGCATACAGGATAGTCAGAAGAAACACCCTTGAAGGAATTATGGGATACTTTCATTAGTCAATTTGGGTGTAGAGTCTTGGGCTCACTCTCTAATGATAAGTCAACAATGCAACAGTCATTTGTTCAGAATGATACCTAATTTGTTGTTGTAGAGTCAATGCATAAATTTTTTTCAAATCCTTTCCCCTGTGCTAGGAAGATGGCTTAGTGACTAAAATGTTTCTCACACAAGCAAAAGAACCATAGTTCAGATACTTAGTTCCACATGACATCTGGATGAGCATATTAGCCTGCTTGTAATTACAGTCTCAAAAGGTAATGACTGGGAATCCCCACAGCAAGTTCACCCGCAAGGCTATTCCTAATGGTGAACTCCAGGTACGCCTATAGACCCTGCCACAAAAAGAATAAGGTTGAAGAGCAATCAAGGATATTTACAGATATCAATCGTGTGCCTTCATATACACATGTGCACACACATGCACCAATACACATGTTGAGCATGCATATGCAAATGTACACCCCCACACACATGTTCATGAAAATGGACAAAAATAAAAAAATAAACTTTTGAATCCTGTCCCCTAGTACATGCTACATGGTCATCACTGGGTCATCAAGTACAATCAAGCTTAATAAACACTTCCATTCCCTTTATCTTCGTTGCTTAATTTCCAACAGTATCTTCCTAGGAAAACAATAGCTTGTGAGCAGCGTGGTTATTGTTTTTATATTGCTATGAGACATGTTTGAAGCTTCTTTTCAATATCCCCTAATGGTCTAATAGCTGCTATGTCAATTCCCATGCCTGTGACATTGTCTGTACACTGTTTTCTTAAAGGTCATGATATCCAGCAGCTCCAAATCTAATTATCCTTTTTGGGGTTTTGTATTTTTGTATTCAATCTCTCTGTTAAGACAATGCTTTTTTCATCTCCAGTCTCCAAAGAACAAATCAAATTATGCTTCTCTTGTGCACAAACCCTAATAGCTTCCCTATGAGACAAAGAACAAGCATCGTAAGCATGAGTTCAAGAGGCTTCAAAATCCAGTTTGCCCTTTCTCTCCCAGTCTCATTTTCAAAGAAAGCTACACTCCCTCATGAATCTATCCCCTTCAAACTGGAGTACACACACTATTCTCCTAAATATTTTACTTACTTCCCATAAACTTGTGCTCAAACTGCTCAATTTGCATAGAATAAATGTAACAGAACAAGCACCAAAAGTGAAAATTAAGTCAAATCTCATTTTAAAAGTCAGATGCAAATTAATAGATATACAATTGACTAACTTAAAACAAGGGTGTTTTCTGACAAAGTTTTCATCAAAGAAAGCAGACAGGGAATGCTCTTTGAAAATTTGATTATGGTAATTCACATCTACAGCAAAAGGAAACCTTCTAGATTTTATAAAGGATTTTGCCAACAGCCTATGATGAACATTTCAGTAAAGACATAAGTGAAGTGAAGATGTCCCTATACTACATTCATATAAATCCATGTTGACCATATTGCCAACAGAATAAAATCAGAAAAAAATATTTAAGTTATACATAGTAAAAACAAAAAGACAAGCTTTCATTGTTTATACATGCTTGCCAAGCTTTAAGTATTTATACATGTTTGCCTAGCAACTGAAAAAGTAAAACTAACCAAGAAGTCAGGTAGATGGATGTGAGATTGATGTATAAATGCACTAATATTTTTCCTTAAGAACTTGAAAATGAAGAACAAATCAAGCTCAAGTTATCATAATGAAACAAATACCAAATATTAACATATAAATAAATGAAATGAAGGGAAGAAAGAAGGGGAGGTAGAGGAAGAAGTTGGTAAAGGGGAGGAAGAGAGGAAGGAAACAAGAAAGGAAGATCAACTGGTTAATGAAACAGAGTTAGTACTGAGAAAAGACAAGAAAAACTTTAGCTAGACAAGTCAAGAAAAAAGGAAAGTCCATATAAATAAAATTAAAAATAAGGAACTGGGACCACAAAAATAAAATGAAAATTAGAGACTATTATAAACAACTACACAAAAATGGATATTTTTAGGGACAGATATATACTATCAAAAATTGAACCACACAATTGTAATCTACAGACATAAATAACTAATCACAAGTAGAGAGTACACATCCACATAATCATTTATAAATATATCCCTTGAAATCTAAGATTTTGTTGTGCCTGACCAAGCTTATCATTTGTTAATGGAGTTAAAATATTGATTCACTTATTTATTCTAGCATCAAGCAACTTTAAAATTTGCACCTTTAAAAATATGACCCTTATAAGTGCAATAGCAAAATTGACTTAGGATATAAAGTTTAATAGAACTATTTATGAATGTAAACAACCAAGTTGCTTGTGTCAGCTCAAAGTTTAAAACTTCCAGGTAGATTTTAAAATCCGTGAAGGTATTCTTTTGACCCAGACAATGTCATCGGCCTGGAACTGAAAAATCAGTTTGTGGCTGGACCACAGTCCTGCCTCTCAAATGTTGTGCTGGATGGTCTTCTGGGTCTGCTGCAGTGCCTATAATGACTTTAGAAAGGAATGGTTAACCTTTTTCAGTTTGTGTGTATCCCTTACTTTTGGGAGGATGGGTGGGAGTATCCCAAACATGCTTCTGGTACTTAGAAAGATAAAGAGAAGGAGGTTGGCTCAACTTTTGCCTGTTTTAAGATATTTTGGGTCTGGTTTGTTCTCTCTACCTGTCTTAAACTGTAGTCAGTATGCACAATGCAATCTCTATTTATATTTAATACTTTTTGTCACAATTTGAAACATCTTAACCACAAAGGCTGAGCCATCATCAGACCCCAGAGAAAAGGGTAGTCTAAATCTAGATATTAGTTTTTATAATACTATAGAAACTGTTTTTGACCTGGTGGAGAATGCTTTTATTCATCCCAAGAAAGCATCCATAGATACCAACAAATAAATAAAGTCAATTAAGCCTAAAAAAATTGAACCACAAAGATATAGAGATCTTTTGAACAGAACGATAATAACAAATAACGTGAATTGGTAATAAAAAGCCTCATGTTGGAGGAAAAAATTTAAAAAGGCATCCTTGATTTGAGATTATAAAAGGTAGTTTTCTATATTTCTTCCAATTATTATTGCTTCAGACTTTTAAAATTTCTGAAAACATTTATTGCAAGAACAAAATGCTACCTATTCAACAGAATGTGAATTATATTTTGTCAGTGTAATAGTTTCAAAATATTTGATATAACAATAAATCAAAACTTTAACAGAACCATTGCTTGGGAAAGCTGACAGTAATAGAGTTTGCAATTTTCTAAGTGTATTATTTTTAACCATAAGAAATACAAATGTTAAAATTAGAAATGAATATTTCTATACTAAATTTGTAAGTATATCTTCTTATTCACTGAGAACAAGAATTCACATCTTTCAAGAACCCTAAGCATTTAAATAAACAAAAAAGGCTGATTTCATTTAAATGAAACAGTATTTGTGACAAAGTTTCCAAATAGTAGTTCTAGAATGAGAGAATACCACTTACACATGAACATTCTGGAAAAGCAAGCTGAAGCTGGGGAGATGCTTCAGGAATTAAAGTCTTTGCCTCACAAGCAAAAGAACATGAGTTCAGATCCCAATATCCCAACATTATAAAACAATTTCTAGATGACATGGTGACAGCCTCGAATGCTGTCACCTGGGGAGTACAGCATGGCAAACCCCAGGGCAAAGCAGTAAGGCAGAAGAACAATCAGGATGATTCCCAGTGTTACTCTTTGGCCTCCACAGGCACACACACTCATGTCCTCTTGTGCACACATGACAAACGCATGCAGGTACACATACACATGCAAAAAAAAAATTAACAAATAGAAAAGGAAGCTGAATCTTTCCCTAAAATTATCCTATCAAACTGGAGATCTTCTAGGGTATCTCAAATGGATTAAAAATGACACAAACTCGGGGCAGGAGAGGCGGCTCAGGGGTTAAGTCTCTGCCTTGCAGGCAGAAGGTCCTGAGTTCGCATCCTAGACTCCACATATAGATGCCAGGCACACGCACACACATACATACACACACGCACAATTGAATAAAATAAAAAATAAAAAATTCTTTATAAAATGACACAAACTCTAACCAATCTCATATAATATGTATGTGGAAAATAATATATTTCACATTCTTATCTAATTTCCATATATATTATAGAAGTTTCCCAAATATAAAAATTTAGGAACTTTCAAGAAATTCTGATCAAAAGATCTGTCATAATACTTGAAGGTTTTTATAGTTATATTAGCACAAACACTGTTATTTTACTATGCCAAACTTTAATGAAATCATTTAAGTCATTAAAGGAAAAACTCCAAATGCTTTAACATTTCTTGTTTCTTGGGAATTATAATTCTGTTCACTAAAGCACTCTAATTTTGCAAACGGATATTTATTGAGAAGACCAATGCGTAGGTCACTACAATTCTTGACTGTTTTCTCTTGCTGTTATACCCTATAAAATTTTAAACACAATTACATTCTTTTCCAAAGTCAAAAGTTTTTTATATAATCTTATAAATAACCTTACATAGTTTATTTTGGCTGTTTCTAAGTTAATTTCAACAAAAAAAGCTTGTAAGTACAGGTGTAGAAAAAAAATAGTTGACAAGAACAATGGAGGAGATGCCATGCAGAGAACCATAACAGGTCAAAGTGCAAAAACAGCTGTTTTCCAAGTGATTAGCAGTGTGAAGAGATCAGTGACAACACTGGCATGGGAAAGAGAAATAGAAGAGGTTAGCACAGCTTGTTTTCTGGTGGAGATGCTCCAGCAGAAAAAGAAAGATAATGACAGGGGAACAATGGGAACAGATGTAGTAGTAAGCAATGCCAGAAAATAGGTGTTGCTCCATGAGCAGCTTCCCCCTCTCAGAGCAAGCTGGCAAGTCAGCTTAGATGATTGGCAAGTTCTGGGTTCAATTAAGAGACCTTGGAGAGTAATGGAAGAAGAAAACATTTGTCAATTTCTGTCCTACATACACGTGTTTACACATATACGAACATGCACTTACATGTGTGTGCACGTTGGCACATGCATACACACACACAAATACATGTGAAAAAAAAGATGAGGGAAAATGAGCTAAAGGTCACAAAAAGCCAGATCCAAAGTTAGGACCATTTGCAGCCAAAAAAAAAAAATTCCACATACATCAGAAAACAGAGGGTAAAAAATGAATTGACACATTCATTGATGTAGCATTGTCAGAGGAGAGGCAAAACCAGAAACAGAGAAAAGGAGCTATTACAGAGGTCCTTGACACATTCCCTTATAAATTCTGTTCTCATAAATCCTTGTTGTGATTCAATCTCATGATATCTCCATTTTTATAATAAGCTTTTATTTTGGCATAATGAAATACATTTGATTTGCAACCAAATATTCTGGAGCCCTAACAAAAGTATTATTCAATGGCAAATAATTTCATTCTTTGAATATCTAATGGGATATAATGTAAGCTTTAGATGATATTTACAATTCTTGTAACCACATTTTAAAAACAAAAGAAAAAACAAGTGAAATTATTTTGAGTATATTTTATTTAAGCCAATAAATCCAATATATGAGTAGTGTCATAAGCAAATGTATTAGTTCCTATTTTTGTTGCTGTGACCAAATAACTAACAAGAAGCAACTTAAGGAAGGAAGTATTTATTTTGGTGTACAGTTTGCGTGGGGAGTCAGTCCCTCATGGTAGGAAAAGCATGGCAGAGGAAGCATGAGTCAGGTAGCCACATTATGTCTATAAACTGGAAGCGCAGAGCACACAGAAAGTAAGTCCAGGCTACCAAAACTTAAGGCCTCACTCTAGTGAACCAATTCCTTTAAAAAGGCTGAGTCACAGAAGGAGAAATTCAGTGCCCACATAAACAGATGCTCTGGAGGATGGGAGGGAGAAAGCAGGAAGCACCAAGAGAGGAGGGAAGGAGAGGGTGGGAAGAAGGAGATAGCAGGGGGGAAGGGAGGAAGAGGGAGAAGAAGGTGGGTATTTTATTGAGCTTGTATAACTAGGCAAAGAAAAGAATGTAATAAAAAAGTCTGAGTCATACAGCAGATCTATTTTTAATTTTGAGGAACCTCTATAATGATTTCAATAATGACTGCACCGATTTATATCCCTACTGGTCATATGCAGTTTCCCCTTTATCCACATCATTATCTACATCCATTGTTATATTTTGTAAATGTCAACTGACTGGGGTGAGATGCAATCTCAACATAGTTTTAGTTTCCTTCCCTCATGACTGAAGATATTTACCATTTATCCATGTGTTTACTAAATATTATGTTTGTTATATCCATCCATCCATTTACTGGTTGGACTGCTTATTGTTCAAGGTTCTATTTTTGTTGGTTTTATTTTATGTGAGCTTTGTGTTCGTGTGTGCGTTCATGTAAATGAACATGTATGTGCAGCTGTACATAAGCATATGTGCACATATGTGTGATGGCCACAGGTCAACTTCAGCTGTCATTCCTTGGATGCTGTTGCAGTTCAACTGCATGGTTGCTGATAAATGACCATCAAATGGCTTAAGGGAACAAGAGATTTATTCTCTTACAATTACTGGTTACAGTTTGTAGTCCAGCTTGATGGGAAATCACACACCAACACCAGGCTCGAGGGAACTGGCCACACCATCACCACATAACAGTTGAGAAATAGACGATCCTTACTGGCCAGACCAGCACGTCTGGCCAAGTAAACAAGGATGCCAACTTCCTCAACCAGCTCTTTGTGATTTATCCAGGGCCTAATCCCACCCACCATGAGCTGGGTCTTCCCCATCAGCTAGACAATCTCCTTCAGGTTCACTCTGGGCATAACTCGACCATCAACTCTCTACTAATGTGCCCAGAGCTCAAACCTTCAAGTCAAGTTGACACCTGTACTTAACAATGACAAGTGCCGACCACCTTACTTTTTAAGAGAATGTGTCTCACTAGCCTAGAGTTCACCAAGTAGACTTAAGCTGGCTGCCCGGCAAACACCTGGAATCTTCTGTCTTTGCCTCCCTAGTACTGGGATTATAAGCACACCACTGACCCTGACTTTTTATGTGGGGCATGGAGAGTGAACTTAGGTCCACAGACTAATAAAGCAAGCACTTTACCAACCAAGTTGCCTTCTCATCCCTTATTTTTTTAGGTATTTATATATTTCCTTCATAAGATATATAGTCAGCAAAGATTCTTGTCCTGGGTTGTTGGGCCTCATGGAACCTGGGCCTGAGGCCTGGTAGAAATTCTGAGCCTGACTAAAGTTTGGCGACCTGTCTCTGGCCTGCGAATTCCACATCAGGGTGACTCAGCTTCTAACACCCTGATAAGGAGTAGCCCCTGCCTAGTTACTGCTTTCGTGGTGACCTTCATTGGCCCTTACACCTCGCCCCGCATCCCTATACCACCGCTCCTTCCCCCAACTCTATATAAGTACCTGCCTGATACAATAAAGTGATATCCTGCTTCGACAAGTCTCCCGGCCTGGTGTGTTTCCCAGTGGTGAGGGGTTCCACCGTCGACACTCATCATCCCGCTCAGCCCCAGGGCCTGCCCAGCTGGTCTGTGCAGCCCCTACACATCCCTTGTCGTGGAGTCCGACAAAACTGGTGCCCCATGTAAGGTGAATCACTCCACAGAAGAATGCTGATGGGCCAATTGCTGTGCGGGTAAGTATACCCCCATAAATTATGGGGCAGTCTTCATCTAAACCAAACCCAGCCTTAGAATCTTTAAGAGTTCTGTTAAAAACCAGAGGCCTTAATCTCACTGATAGTCAGGCCCTTCAAACATGGGGCTGTTTGCTTAACATTGCTCTGTGGTTACCTGAGAGTAATCTCTTTGACTGGGACACATGAGATAGAATAGAGAATTTGATTAGGAGAGCTCAAATAGAGAAAGGGGAGATCCCTCCTTTGGGAGCTCTCCTGACTGTTTCTGCCTTAAAGGGCTGTTTTCCACCCAGACCCCCGAGAAAGAAGAAGGAAGCTTGGACCCCTAGTGAGAACAAAGACAAGAAGGAAACACAGCTGAAGCTAAATTCTAGCCCGAGTTCTCCCCACTGATCTGATCTCTTAATCCCTCCCTAGACCCTTTTGGAAGCACCCCCTGGCCCTCAAAGGGTCCACCTCTTTCAGATCCTCCCATTCCCTCCTCAACTAATCCTTTTATCACCCCTTTGTGCCTCTGCCCTATCTACCTCCCTCTGTGCGCCATACAGCTGAGCTCTTTCCTGTTAATATCAACTTGGGCGGCAACTGCCCCGCTGCCTGGTATCCTTGGGAGGCTCATGACTTAAAGGATCTTAAAAAGGCTGTCTCAGAGGATGGACCTAATTCCCCTTAGGCAGAGACCATTCTCCAGGGCCTTGCCCACCAGCTTTGCACTACTCAGGATTGGAAAAAACTTGCCAAGGCTGTTCTCTCTGGCCCCCAATATATAAAATGGTGTGCCTTCTTCCAGGAAGAAGGGGTTCCATTGGGCCAAGGACTGCAAGTCCAAGTTTAATCTTCTGGGTGAGCCTTTAAATTCCCTCAGGGGCTATCCCCAGCTCCGTTAAATAAGGGGAAAAGAGCAGTTAGGACTCACTGGACTGTGCCTCTAATCTCGGGACTGAGACCTAAGAATGTCCCTAACCATTAGCGGGAAGAATTTCAAATTTCTTACCGACACAGGGGCCAATGGCACTGTCCTAAGGAGGGAGGAAGTGCCCTCATCCTGGCAGCTGGTCCCGGGTCCTCCATTGTTGGGGGTGGGTGGACAATCTACGTCCTGGGAGACTGCTGACTACCAACCCTGGTCTGATCCTGACAGGAGCCATGGAGAGGTGTACCCCCTAGTGGTGTCTGGCCTAACTGCTAATCTTTTGGGCCAGGACATTCTAGGAGAAGCTGAGGCTTATATTACAACTGATCATAAGAGTTTTTATGAGGATATACTTGATCATGAAGAATATGAAAAACAATTTGATGCCAGCAGGGCTAGCCACCCAAATTATAGAAATGACCCTCATTTTGAGCGCCTAAGACAGAATCACCCTCCAATCCACCCCCAATCCTAAAGGCCACTGCTAACTCCCTGGTTTCTAAAATTCAATGGACACTAGGAGACCCAATATGGGTTGGGCAGTGGCCTCTACCTACCCTTAAATCACAACAACTTCATATACTTATAGAACAACAATTGTCCTTGGGACATGTGTGGCGGTCTACCAGTCCCTGGAATTCCCGTTCTTGTTATTAAGAAAGCTAATGGCTCATGGAGACTTTTACATGACCTAAGAAAAATAAATGAGAGAATAGTTCCTTTTGGGACTCCTCAAAGGGGCTTACTCTGGATTCCTGCTATTCCCAAATTTATTTGACTATTATTGGCATTAAAGATTGTTTTTTCTCCATTCCCTTGCATCCAAAAGATGCAAAAAAATTTGCATTCTTGTTCCCTCTGTCAACTTCAGGGGACCGGATTTAAGATATGAATGAACCGTTCTGCCTCAGGCAATGGCCAACAGCCCCCCCCCCCCGATCTGTCAGTATTTTATGTCACAAATTTTCTCATCCTTGCTTGGCCGCCCTAACATTTTATTTTACATTTGTATGGATGACATAATCTTGGGGGCTCCCTGGCCCACCAGTCTCCAAGAAGTTACTAGTGAATGCCTTGCCATCTTGGAGGCCAACAAGTTTAGGGTGGCTCCTGATAAGATTCAGACTGTCCCTCCTTTTAAGATCCTGGGCTCTGTGCTGTCCCTCAACATGGTATCCCCTGTTAAGCCTCAGTTACATATTAAAGATTCTTATACACTGCCCCAACTCCAGAAAATCCTGGGAGAAATTAACTGGATAAGGCCATGGATACCTATTACCACTGAGAAACTGTCTGCCCTTTTTGATCTTTTGAAGGGCTTGGATCTCTCCTCCCAGGTGATTCTCACTCCTTATCATTGCCAAATTTTTCACAAAATACAACAAGCGATAGATTGTTCTGCTCTAAAGAGATATGATCTTGATCTACCTATTACCTTTTACCTCTTTTCTGGAGAGATGTTATGTACCGCCCTGTTGGCACAAGGAGGTGACCCCCTTCAGTGGATCCATCTCTCAATCGGAGGAGCCCCTAGAGTCTATTCTACGACTGACCAAGTCGCAGACCGTATCATCAAAGGCAGAGATGCTTGCACCCGATTGTTTGGGCTATAGCCTCACATTCTTGTCATCCCTTTTAAACTTTCAGATTTCACCTGGCTTCAAAGAAATAATGACAAGATTGCTTTAGCCCTTGAAGGATTCTTGGGAAAGGTTGATTGCCATTATTATCCCCATAAATAGATGTGCTCATTTACTAGACTAGATTGGAGACCCCCTAGGCTCTTCCTCCCTCAACCTGACCCTAATTTTCTTACTGTGTTTACCGATGGGGGGCACCTAGGAGCCTCCTTGGTGGCATTTCCCCCTCATAAAAAAGAACGACTGTTGTGCCCCCTCAAAAGGATCACCCATGAGTTTGAGGGCTCGGCACAATTTAAAGAGCTGTTTGCAGTGGTATTAGCACTAAGCACAATACCTGAGTCATTGAATCTGTTTTCTGATAGCCTTTATGTTGTTAATCTACTGCCTGATTTAGTTGATGCCTATATCAAATTAGATTCTAATCCTATATCTCCCTTGATGCTACAGGCTCGGTCCCAACTTTTTTTTAATACATTTTTTATTATTATTTCAGCTCATACAAACTTAATAGGTACACAAGTTCCCTCCCTCCCTCCTCCTCCCCCCGAACCCCCTGCTTCCCCTCCCCTCACCTCTCCCTCCCAATCCCCCCATGCCTCCCACCCCAATTCCCAGAGTCCTTTCTTGTGCATGCCTGACTCTCCTCTGGGCCCTCCTCACCAATGGCATACAAGGACCCAGTGGCATTTCCCTGAACCCTTTCCTGTGTTCCCCTTAAGCATAGGAACACTACTGTGGCTGTCAATCCCTTGCCTCCAAGGATCTTGGTGCCTTTGGCAGATGCTAGACTTTGTGAGGTCAATAGTGTATTGGACATTGCACAGGGCATGCAATGTCCAATTATGATTGCTTCGGCCCTAACTTGTGTGGAGTATCTTGCAAATCATTGCTCCTCCCCTCCTTTTGCTCTTACACTCTTACCGCCCCCTCTTCCGCAAATGTCCCTGAGCTTCAGGATGGGGAGAGATTAGGGGAGAGATTAGTCTGGCCTAGTTCTAGGTGGTTGATATAGAGTCTCTGAGTTCTGGATTGTGGTTTGTTGATTTTCTTTTGCAGTTTTGTTGCTCCTGCAATGCCCTTCACTCCATCATGATGGGCACTGTATGTCACCCCCTGGCCAGAGACAGAAAGCTGTTAAACTGGAGTCTTATTATAAGAGCACATTCAAGGGTAGATGTAATACTTATACCCAAAAGTGGAATCGCAGGGTCATATGGCATTTGGCAATGGGAGGGGTCAATCACCCATTTGCAAAACGGTTACTTTTTAATCTGCCGGACTATATGCCCTCCCCTTCTGGTGAGTTCATACCCCCTTAGTTGTAAATGATCAGGAACGAATGTCTGTGAAATTAACTAAGTGTCACATTACTTTCTTGCAGTCCTTGATGGAGGCTTATTTTCTCTACTGTAACATGGTCACTTCTCTCCTTGTTTCTGGTGTGGCCCTCCAACCCCATCCTTCCTGTTCATAATCCTTGCAATTACTGTAGGTAATACATAGATTTACCTATGAGTGTCTCAAGATGTGCTGCGTGGGTTTGGTATTAGGAGCCACCTATTAGGGAGTACATATGGCATTTAATTTTCTGGGTCTGGGATACTTCACTTAATATAATTGTTTCTAATGATATCCATTTCCCGGCAAATTCCAGTAATTCATCATTTTTGATGGCTGAGTAGTACTCCATTGTATAGATGTACCACAGTTTCCTTATCCACTCGTCAACTGTTGGACATTCGGGTTGATTCCATGTCTTCGGTATTGTAAACAGTGCTGCTATGAACATGGTCGTGCTTGTGCTATCGAGGTGAACCTCTGCTGCATGGGGGGTTATACCCAAAAGTGGAATCACAGGGTCATATGGCATTTCAATCTTTAATTTCTTTAAGAATCTCGAGACGGCTCACCAGAGCCTGCACTCCCACCAGCAATGTAGGAGAGTTCCCCTCTCTCCACATCCTCTCCAGCATTTGTTGTTGTTTGTATTGTGGATTTTTGCCATCCTGACTGGGGTGAGATGATATCTCAGGGAAGTTTTGATTTGCATTTCCCTGATGGCGAAGGAAGTGGAGTATTTTTTCAGATATTTGTTAGACATTTTAATTTCATCCCTGGTAAAGTGTCTTTTAAGTTCCAGGGCGGATTTTTTAATTGGGCCATTGGTTTCCTTGGTGTTTAGTTTTCTAAGTTCTTTGTACACTCTGAACAGTAGAGCTCTATCAGATATGTGGTTAGTGAAGATTTTCTCCCATTCTGTGGGTTGCCTTTGAGCTCATGTTACAATCTCTTTATCTGAACAGAAGCTCTTTAATTTCACAAGATCCCAACTGTTGAGAGTTGGTAGCAGTGACTGTGCCATTGGATGTCTGTTTAGGAACTGTTGGCCTAGCCCAATCAGCTCGAGGGAGTTCCCTATCCTTTCAACTATGGTTTTTATAGTCTCTGGCCTGATATCAAGGTCCTTGATCCATTTGGAATTAAGTCTTGTACATGGTGACAAGTATGGGTCCAGCTTTAATCTTATGCATGTGGAGATCCAGTTTTGCCAGCACCATTTTTTGAAGATGCTGTTCTTTTTCCATGGGATTCTTTGGGCCCCTTTGTCAAAGATCAAATGGCTGTAATTTTGTGGGCTTATATCTGGGTCTTCAATCCTTATCCATTTATCTGTGTGTCTATTTTGGAGCCAGTACCAGGCTGTTTTTATAACTATGGATTTGTAATATGACTAAGGTTCGGTATGGTAATACCTCCAGCAGTGTTTTTGTCACTCAGGATTGTCTTTGCTATCCTGGGTCTTTTGTGCCTCCATATGAATTTTGAGATTGTTTGGTCAACTTCTTTGAAGAATTGCTTTGGGATTTTAATTGATATAGCATTGATTTTGTATATTGCCTTTGGTAGGATGGTCATTTTTACGATGTTGATTCTGCCAATCCAGGAACATGGGAGGCCTTTCCACCTTCTGGTGTTTTCTGCAATTTCGTTCTTTAGGGTTTTAAAGTTTTCATTGTAAAGGTCTTTTACATCCTTGGTTAGGTTTATACCAAGGTATTTCATTTTTTTAGGGGCTATAGTAAATGGGATTGTTTCTCTCAAGGCTTTTTCACTTCTTTCATTCTGGGCATATAGGAAGGCCTCTCTGATTTTTGCACATTTATTTTGTATCCTGCCACCCTGCTGAACTTCTCAATTAGTTCCAGGAGCTTCCTGGTGGAGTTTTTGGGATCACTCAGGTATAAGATCATGTCATCTGCAAATAGGGATAGCTTGACTTCTTCCTTGCCGATTTGAATCCCTCTTATGTCCCTTTCTTGTCTTATGGCTTCAGCTAAGACTTCAAGTACAATACTGAATACAAGTGGTGAGAGTGGACAGCCTTGTCTAGTTCCTGATCAAAGTGGAAATGCTTCCAATTTTTCCCCATTGAGCATAATCCTTGCTGTGGGCTTGTTTTATACAGCTTTTATTATATTGATAAAGGTTCCTTCCATTCCTACTGTCTCTAGTGTTTTGATCATAAAAGGCTGTTGGATTTTGTCAAAAGCTTTTTCTGCATCTATCGAGAGTATCATGTGGTCTTGGACTTTGGACTGGTGTACATGATGAATTACATTTATTGTATGTTGAACCAACCTTGTGTGCCGGTGATGAAGCCTACTTGGTCCCCGTGAATAATCTTTTTAATATATTTTTGAATCCAATTTGCTAAAACTTTGTTGAGAATCTTTGTGTCTGTGTTCATCAGAGAGATCAGCCTATAGTTTTCTTTTTTAAGTGAATCTTTATTAGGTTTTGGGATTAAAACGATATTAGCTTCATAGAAGGAATTTGGTAGTGTTCCTTCCTTTGCTATTTGATGGAACAGTTTAAGGAGTATTGGTATTATTAACTCCTTAAATGTCTGGTAGGACTCTGTGCTGAATCCTTCTGGTCCAGGACATTTTTTGGTGGGAAGATTCAAGATTACTTCCTCAATTTCCTTATATGTTATAGGACTATTTAAATAATTCACAACTTCCTGATTAAATTTAGGTAAGTTGTGTTTACTTAGAAATTCATCCATCTCTTTTGTGTTGTCAAACTTCACAGAGTATAAGTTTTTGAAATATGATGTTATAATTCTCTGGATTTCTTGGGTATCAGTAGTGATAACTCCATGTTCATTTCTAATTTTGTTAATTTGGGTTTTCTCTCTCTTGCTTTTGGTTAATTTAGCTAGGGGTGTATCAATCTTATTGATTTTTTCAAAGAACCAGCTTTTTGACTGGTTGATTTTTTCTATCGTTTTTCTTAATCTCGATTTCAGATATTTCTCCCCTTATTTTGCTAATCTCCTCTCTTCTACTACTTTTTGGATCAGATTGCTCTAGTTTCTCTAAAGCTTTAAGCTGCATTGTTGTTGTTTATTTCTGATGTTTCCATTTTTTTTGATGTAGGCATTAAGAGCTATGAACTTACCTCTTAGACCAGCTTTCATTTTGTCCCAGAGATTTTGGTAAGTTGTATTTTCGTTATAATTCACTTTCAGGAAATCTTGAATTTCCTTTTTAATTTCTTCCTGAATCCAGTTCTCATTCAGCATCATAGTGTTAAGTTTCCAGGAGTTAGTGTATTTTCTCTTGTTTGATGTGTTGTGGATGTCCAGCTTTAGGCCTTGGTGGTCTGACAGGGCACAGGTTATAATTTCAACTTTTTTGTATATGTGTAGATTCGTTTTGTGGCCCAATATGTGATCTATTTTGGAGAAAGTTCTGTGTGCTGCTGAGAAAAATGTGTATTCTTTGGTACGTGGGTGAAAAGTTCGATAGAGATCTGTAAGGTCCATTTCTTTCAGGGTTTGATTAAGTTCCAAAGTGTCTCTGTTAAGCTTTTGACCTGTTGATCTATCCCATGTAGAGAGGGCGGTGTTGAAGTCCCCAAGAATTATCATTTGGGGGTTGATTTCTTGCTTTAGACGCTGTAGGGTTTTCTTAATGAATGTGGAGAGGCCCATACTGGGTGCATATATGTTCAGTATTGTAAAGTCTTCCTGGTGAATTGTACCTGTGACTAAAATGTAGTATCCATCCATGTCTCTTATAATTTTCTTTGGTTTGAAGTCCACTTTGTCTGATAGCATAATGGCTACCCCTGCCTGTTTTCTGCTTCCATTTGCTTGTAGAATTGTTGACCAGCCTTTTATTTTTAGAGTGTGCCTATCTTTTATGGTGAGATGGGTTTCCTGCAGGCAGCAGATTGATGGATTGTGATTTTTGATCCAAGTTTGTAATCTATGTCTCTTGATCAGTGAATTAATTCCATTAACATTTAATGTTATAATGGAGAAACTATTTTTAATTCCAGACATTTATTATGTTTAGTAGTTTTTATAAGTATATTGCTTCACTTTTAATGGTGTTATACTTGCCTTCTGCTCTCCTGGATATGCCTGTTTTTTTCTTCGCGCTTGAGTATCATTTCTAGCATTTTTTGAAGGCCTGGTTTGGTGGACATGTATCCCTTCAAGTTGTCTTTGTGCTGGAAGATTTTTCTTTCTCCCTCGATCATGACTGATAGTTTTGCAGGGTAAATCAGCCTGGGTTGACATTTTTGCTCATTCAATACTTGAAGTATGTCTCTCCAAGCTCTTCTTGCTTTTTCTGTTTCGACTGAGAAGTCATTTGTTATTTTAATAGGTTTACCTTTAAAAGTGACTTGTTTTTTCTCCCTTGAAGCTCTCAGCACCAGTTCTTTATCTTGAATATGGAGTGTTTTAACTATTATTTGCTGTGGTGTGCTTCTGTTTTGGTCATATCTATTTGGGGTGCGGAATGCCTCTTGTATGTGGATGAGCCTCTTTTTTTAGATGAGGAAAGTTTTCCTTGATGATCATTTGAAAAATTTCCTCAGGGGTGGTATTTTGAGATTCTTGCTCTGGTATTCCATGAATACGCATGTTAGGTTTCTTCAGGGTGTCCCATATCTTTTAGATATTTCTCTCAAGTATCTTTTTGGCTTTAACAACCTCTTCCATTGAGCTGGTTAGTACTCCCACTTTATCTTCAAGGTCTGAAATTCTGTTTTCTGCTTCATTAGTTCTGTTGATAAGACTCTCTGTGGAGTTCTGGGTTGAAGATAACTTGTCTTGTAGCTCAGTTTTAAACTCTGCTTGAGTCTGTTTTAACTGCTCTATACCAGTTTTTGTTTCTTGCACTGTTTTTCTCAACTCCTCCATGTGTCTGTTGTGTTCCTCTTCAAAGCGAATGATTCGATTATGTAATTCCTCCCTGATTTCCTCTTTCATAGTATTGAACATGGTAATGATCATATTTTGAAAGTCGTTATCCTGGGTCAGGCTTTCTTGGCCATTTTCCGTGGGTTTGTTCTGGTTGGAGTCTAACATTATGGGATTAATTTCTTCAGTGGGAAATTTGTTTACTTGAGTGTTGCTTTTCATGGATTTGCACTTTGACTTTGGCATTTTCGTTTTAACTCTTAAGATCTTTCAATTTCACTAAACTGAATTATTTGGCCTGGGGTTCTGGGACTGGGCAGGGACAGAGCTTACCTAGGTCGCAGATGAGGCCCGGGCACAGGGGGAGGACCGCGCGCGTCTAGGCCGGCGGAGCATGGTGGGGAAGGGAGGATGGGGGCGACGGAGTGGAGCTATTTAACCCAAGGGGAGCTGGGGCGGGGCCCGGGCACAGGGGGAGGTCCTTCTCTTCCCTTGGCCCTGCGCGGCTCCAGCTGGATGGTGGGGTAGGAGCTGGGTCCTCGGTCCCTACTTAAACAGAGACTCAACCCCATCTTCCTACAACATCTTAGGGGTCACCAAAATTTACCAGGTTTTTTATCACAAGGAAATGCCTTGGCTGACAAACTCGCTTCCTCCACTGAATGTAACACAGTCATAGAAGCTACACACTTCCATCAGCTGATCCATGTTAACTGGAGGGGACTTAGGCACAAATTTCCTCAAGTGCCTATTAAGGATCTAAAAAAAATTGTTCGAACCTGTAGATCCTGTCAGCCTTTTCTTCAAATACTCCAGATGACAGGAAGCAACTCCTGAGGGCTCCACCCAAATCACCTCTGGCAAATGGATGTCATTCACCATTCCCCATTTGGAAAATTAAAATACATCTTCCTCACGATAGATACTTTCTCCCATGCCTGCTGGACCTCGGCGCATGCTGGAGAAAAGTTGAACATGCCATAAGCCATATGCTCCAATGTTTCACACCCTGAAAAACTTAAAGCTGACAATGGCCCTTGCTTTACAAGCAAGGCCTTCTTAGACTTCCTCCAGATTTGGAATATTTCACATTCCACAGGTATCTCATATAACCCAAGGGAACAAGCAATCATGGAACACTATAACCAAACCCTTAAAGTTCAATTACAAAAACAAAAGGGGGAATCCCTAGCCTTCCATTACCAGTTAAAAAAGGCACTATTTACTCTGAATATTTTAAATTTTTCCCAATATGATCAATTGCCTCCATTCCAAAGATATTGGTCTGCCTCTATTAGGTATAGTTCCATTTGGATCAAATGGCAAGACCCTCTGACCAGGGTCTGGAGGGGGCCAGATCCCCTCCTCACTGCCCTTAAGTTGAAAAAAAAAACCCATCTGGTTCCCAGCAAGAGATTTGAAATATTTACCCCAAAAAGGGTATGATGACCCAATTCGCTCCAGGGAGTGCCTCACCCCTGAGAATTGTCCCTCTGCTGTCTCCCCAGGATCTGAAGATGAATCCCAGTCAGGTGATGTGACTATTGGTGATCTTGATGCTGATCACCGTGGCTACAAGAAGTGAATATTGGCCTATACTAAAGACATTCCCCCCTCCCTGTGCTCCTTGGAGCGAATGCTCGCGTTTTCCCAGTTCTCTTCAGTACTAATGCCTCACCAGGACTGGCCTCTGTCCCTTACCCCAAAGACGGCGAATATATTCTAATAGGAGTAGTTAGTCTGGAAAAGACCCTGTGCTTAGCCCTTAAGGAGAACCGCACCAATAGCCCTTGTGTGTCGCTCAACCAAGTCATGCTTGGTCGATTCCTCCAGACAAGTAAGGACAGTTCTTTTCAGAATGGGACCATGCTGGGGTTAAGGGGAGTTTTGGCTCCTTCCCGTGGCAGGAAGGGGAATTTGCCTAGATCCCTGGGCCAACCTGGTACTAGATGCTGGGCTGTAGACCCTGTATGGCCTCTTAGTTGGGACGGCTGTAATGAGGCTTATGCTCCACAACCTGTACAATCGTCTTCTAGCTTTTCTTTTTGGGGGCCCCACTTGACATTTCATAATGAGACCACATAGGTTCTCAATTATTCTTTTTCTAACCCAGCCATAGCCAAGACTTTATCCCCCTTTTCAGCATGGCTATTGTGTGGGGCGTATGCCTGTACCGATATCTCACCTCTTAGCCTATTGCATGGTGATTTCCTATTCATTGGGTCCTTTTCCCATAACATATCCACAATCTTTGAAAAGGAAGTTAAGGTGTTCCCAGATAACAAGTTAAATATTACATTTGGGCCCACTCCTGTTTGCCTTGATCCTCCATTTTTCTTTTTATTAGCTAAACAGCTCTCCATGAACAAAACTCCAAACTGCAATAATGATCAGTGTGTTTTCTCATCATGTCGGAATAGTTCTTTCTCCCTAGCTGTGGTAACTAGAATCCTTACCTTTTTACCTGTTCCAGTTCAGGCATATAAGGAAGATTTTTCAGGTGACACTCTTAAGACATAGGTGGGATTTTGGTATTACTCTGCCATTATTACAGCAATCACAGACATTAAACACCTTATTGGAAAGCACTACAGTTGCTTTAGAGGCTCAAAGCTCAATTAATAGTCACATACGGGCAGGAATCCTAATGTTCAATCAAAGACTGCATATTCTACAAGAGCAGGTTGACATATTAACTGAAATAACACATTTTTCCTGCCAACCTGTCTTTTCTACCATATGCGTGACTCCTGCCCAATGGCATAATCTTTCTGGCTTGGCTAACTTATCCTGGGAACTTTCTTCACGACTCACTGGCCCTTGGGATTCCTCCTTTGAGAATCTTACCTCTGTTCTCTGCTCTCATATTATGATGATCAATAGCACCAGAGTAGACAACGTCTCTTGGTTGGGATTTTTGGGTCTTCTCCAAGAGGGCTTATACCTTTTAATGGGATGGGCAGGAACTGCCACTTTTATGACACTATTTGCATTTCTTATTTTTTGACTATGCTACCAGAATAGGCGACAAGGACGCATCATATCTCGAAATGCAGTACATGTCCAACATGCGATACGGGCCTTAGAATATGGCTCAAACCCCCAAGTCTGGTCAAGCCAGCTTCATACAGAGGACTGGTAGCCAGAGACGGGTAAGTGAAAGCCCGGCCATGGATCAACCTAAGACAGGACTTGTAGTATAAAACCTGGAGACTACAAGATCCCATGACGGGTAAGACCACAGTGGAGGTTTTTCACGCTTGAGACAGGCACAGTCACTCAAGACCATATGGTCTGCTCGGTCGCAGGTAGCTTCCTGGACCGTTTCATACAAAAACAAAAGGGGGAGATGTTGGGCCTCATGGAACCTGGGCCTGAGGCCTGGTGGAAATTCCTGAGCCCGACTAAAGTTTGGCGACCTGTCTCTGGCCTGTGAGTTCCACATTAGGGTGACTCGGCTTCTGACACCCTGATAAAGAGTAGCCCCTGCCTAGTTACTGCTTTCGTGGTGACCCTTTATTGGCCTTACACCTCACTCCCCATCCCTATATCCCCACCCCTTCCCCCAACTCTATATAAGTGCCTGCCTGATACAATAAAGTGAGATCCTGCTTTGACAAGTCTCCCGGCCTGGTGTGTTTCTCCCCAGTGGTGAGGGGGATCCGGGTAGTCGACACTCATCATCCCGCTCAGCCCCAGGGCCTGCCCGGCTTGTCTGTGCAGCCCCTACGCATTCCTTGTCACGGAGTCTGACACTGTCTCTTACTCAAGTGTTCTCTTTGCCATATGGAAGTTTTTAATCTCATCACTCCCATTTGCTAATTCTTGGCATTACAATCCTTTTCATAAAGGATCAGAATCCTTTTCATGAAGTCATTGCCTGTGCTTGTGTCTCTTTCTTTTGATTAATTTGGCTAAGTGTTTGCTGATTTTGTTTAATCTTTACGAGGAAGCAACTTTTTTTGCTTCATTGTTTATATATGTGTGTATGGGGGGGGTTGTTGTTTTTGTTTTGATCTCATTAATTTTTGTTCTTATCTTCATTCCATGTAATGATTTGAACTTAATATATTCTTGTCTTTCCAAGGTCCTAAGGTGTGTCATAGCTTATTTGAGATTTCACTGAGTTTTTAATGTAGGACTTTGTAGCTATAAACTTCCCTTAGAACTGCTTTCATTGTATCTCTACCAAGGTTTTGGCATGTTGTGTTTTCATTTTCATTTCATTCTTAGAATTTTTAAATTTCTTTTTTATCTCTTTGGTGGGCTATTTATCATTCGATATAACATTGCTTAGTCTTCTCATTATTGACTTCTAGTTTTAATCTATTGTGATCAAATAGAATATAAGAAATTATTTCAATTATCCCATATTTCCTTTGTGCTTTATGGTATGATAAACTTTAGAGAAAGTTCCATGGATGCTGGGAAAAATGTGCATTTTGTAGTATTTTGATGGAATATTCTGTAGATGTTGTTAGATTCATTTGACTTATAACATCATTTGACTCAATTTTTTTTATTTTCTCTGATCAACTTTTCCACTGGTAAAACTGAGGTATTGAAGTCATCAACTATTATGGTGTTGATGTTAATCTGTGCTTTTACATCCAGTAGTGTTTCTTTTATAGAACTGGAGATGCTGATACTTTGCGTGCATTTATTTAGAGTTTTTCTAGCTTCTTGATGGTTATTCTCTGGCTATGAAATGATCTCTTGATCTATTCTTATTAACTTTGGTTTGGTCTCTCTATTTTGTCAGATATTAGCATATGTACAATGTCACCTGCTTCTTGTCTAGTTCCTTTTTCTTGAAATGCCTTTGTCCACCCTTTCACCATGAGGCCACATTTTTTCTCTGATGATGAGGTATATTTTTTGGAAGCAACAAATAGATGAGTCCTGTTTTTTGGTGGAACCTGTAACTCTTTGTCTTGTAATTGGATCATTGAGATCACTTACATTCAGTTATTACTGAATGGTATCTATTAATTCCTACCATGTAGCGTTATGTGTTTTCCTATTCTGAATTTGCTTAATTGCTTTCATAGCCTAGTTTATTCTTTCCTCTAATCTCATGGATATATTTCTTTTCAGTATACAGGGTTCCTTCAAGTATCTTCTGTATTTTGTCTTAGTGATCATAAATTTGTCATGAGAAGTTTTTCATTCTCCTTCGATTATGATGGAGAGCTTTGGTGCATAATTCGGGTTGGCAATTATTGTCTTTGGGGGCTTGGAATACAACATTCCATGTTCTTTTGACATTTAGGATTTTGTTAAGAAATCTTCTGTAACTCTGATGAGTTTTTGCCTTTATATGTGACTGGGTGCTTCTTTTTTGTAGCTTTCAATGTTTTTGTTTCTTTGTTCTTTATACTTAGTGTTTAACTATAAAAATGACATTAGGAGCCTCCTTTCTGATCTTTAATTGGCTTTCTAAATGCTTTCAAAACCTAGACAGCCATCTTTTACCCTAGATCTGAAGATGTTTCTCCTTTGATTTTATTGACCATATTTTCTATGCTATTAGTCTTAAGTCCTCCTATCACTATGATTCATAAATTTGGTCTTTTAATGTTGTCCAGTAGATCTTGTATACTCTGTTCATACCTTCTTAATGTTTTATTTGTGTCAATGTTTGCACACTCTAATTTATAATATCATTTGTGTGTGTGTGTGTGTGTGTGTGTGTGTGTGTGTATCAGCAGGTATTGTGGTTGTCTGTGAAGGTGCAAGGGTGACTTCAGGAATCCTTCTGGACTGCTTCTACCTCCTTTTTGCTTCACTTTTAGGTTTCCCACACTCTATCATCCATAATAAGTAGTCTACCAATTTTTGTGTGGCATTTTTATGTCCTCCTGCTTACAAGGCAGAGGCTTAACGCCTGAGTCATCTCTCCAGCCCCTAATTCGTAATATCTTGTCTTCCCTTTGATTCATTTTATTAATGAGTTCTACTCAATCTTTTTTAAAATTTGTGGAAAGTTTTTATTTACTTATTTATTTGAAAGAGACAGAGAGCAAGAAAGAGAGAGGAGAAGATAACATACGCAAACTTATGGCTATGGGTCAGTACGTGGAAGACAGAAGACAACTTTCGGAAGTCATTTTTCTCCTCCCAACATGTAGAAATCTGGGGCTTGAACTCAGATCCCCAGGTTTGCAAGCATGTGTCTTATTCTACTGAGATTATCATACTGGACCTTTATTCAATTTTTTATTTGTCTAAGTTAGCTTTTTATTTCTAACATGTGTTTTCTTTGAATTCATCTATGAGTTTATTTGTGCCCTCTTTGATTTTGCTAAATATTCTTATGAATTCTTTGAGACTTGACCTAATTCATTCTCACTGGAATCCTTTGCTTTCATGAAAGATGCTTTCATGTTTCTCTATTTCTCCCTCAAATCCTGCACATTTAGAGTCTATTTCATTGCCTGGGATTTTATATTATACCAGTTGACATATTCACAATGTTCAAGTGGAACTAGCTTGCAGTACAGTAGAGGTATTATTCCTTCCTGTGGTTAAGCAGTTTAGTTCTGTAACTAAATCCACATTCCATATGCTCAGGGCACCAGGCATAATCCCCAGTGCAACTTTAAGAGTAGAAACAGCCATAACTTCCAAAGTCCACTATACAACTATTAAAGTAGTCGATCAAAAGTCATCCCCTTAACTTCAGTAGCGACTAGAGAATAAAGGAACAAAGATAGCACAGTGTTAGTGAGGTGTTAGTTGCAAAGGTTAGGAATGGAAGGGAAATAGTATGAATAAAGGTAAGGATTAGTATTATATCAGCTGAGAAAAAATGGAGGCAGGAACAGCAAATGGAAGTAAGAAGCCAGGATATCACTAAGAGTCATAGATACTCGATTATTAAAATTATGGAAAGATAGTTAAAGAATAAGATGAGAAGGGAGTGAGGAAGAGAGGAAATCATGAAGGAAAAGAGCAGTCCATCATGGTGGTGAGAGCCTGGAGGTGGTAGCAGGAAGATGGCTTGTCACATTGCACATCAAGCAAACAGGATGTGGGGCAGGACCTCCAAACTCATTCTCTCCTCCTTCCCTGCTAGGTGATCCACTTCCTCCAGCCAGGCTCCACCTTTTTAACCTTTCCAACCACTGCATTTAAGCTCTGTGAGCGACCTCTCACATTCAAACCACAGTGTCCTAAGAAATTCAAACAAGTTACTGTTGAGGCTAAGATTCCGCTCAGTCACCAGCAGGTGTCATCCCTTCCTTGGATTTTTCTCAAGCTCTCAGCATCAAATATTGTCATGAGGAAAAGGTCCACCTCTTATAGTTCCAAATGTGCTATATGGTCATACTTCCCATGCTTGGGTTTCTAAGACTAGAAAGAGGAACTTCAGTGATTGTGCCCACACTATTATGGGTTTTCTCACTTGGAGCTATTCCTCTTACTATGTGTCTGCTTCCACGGTCTGCATGTGGCTTCTGTTAATACCAGTCCACATACAGTATTAGGTATTTCTGGAATGACCGTGCAGGGTTTAACAGCCTACTGCTCAGTTCCTGTGCTGTCACTTGTCCAGACAGCAGCAGATGCTTCTTTCTCAGCCCTTCTCAACTGCTTGTGGAGAATTGTAGCTTTAGACAGGCACATCACGCTTCACTCTCCATCTCCACAGCTTGCATTGATAACGTGTTTCTCTGTCCACAGACTATGCAGTCCCTAGGTCACATTCATCTCTCTCCAGCTCTCTGCTTCTGGTTTGCTTTGTGTTTTTCTTGTTTTGTTTTTTGTTTTGGAATGCTGGCAAACCCAAGATTTCACGCATACTGCACTACTTACTTGTTTCATTTGTTGTGACAAAAAAAAAAAAAACAGACAAGAAGCAAACTTAGGAGAAGGGTTTATTTTGGCTCACAGTTCAAGGGTATAGTTTATCATGAGAAAGTCGTGATGGCAGGCAGCTGCTCACATTGTGTTCACAGTTAGGAAAAAAAGCAAGAAATGTTAATAATCAGAGCTCTTTCTTGCTTTCTCTCTCTTTCTCTCTCTGTCTCGTGTGTGTGTGTGTGTGTGTGTGTGTGTGTGTGTGTGAATGTGTGCATGCGTGTGTGTTACTGTGTATATATTCTGTGGGCACATGCACACGAAGGTGCACATGAACTATGTTCATATGGAAGAAT
Source organism: Typhlomys cinereus (assembly GCA_023101885.1). Lineage (NCBI taxonomy): Eukaryota > Metazoa > Chordata > Mammalia > Rodentia > Platacanthomyidae > Typhlomys > Typhlomys cinereus. The sequence continues at coordinate 2,251,122 of JALPQD010000127.1, forward strand.
GAGATCAGTGTCATGTATCATTCCTTTATTAGTCTCTACCTTTATTTTTTGAGATTGTGTTTCTTACTAAACCTGCAGTCCATAATTTATGTAGTCTGGCCGATCAATGAGCTTCATACATCAGTCTATATATAAACAAGCATGTAGTCTCTTGTATTAGTTTCATATTGTTGCTGTAATAATATACGACCCAAACAGCTTGGAGAAACATGAAGTCTTTATTAAAGCTTATAATTTCAGGTTATAGCTTATTGTGGTAAGAAGTTACATCAGTATCAGGAACCTAGGGAACTGTCCACATCACATCCATAGTAGAGGATAATTACAAGGACCAATACCATATGCATTCTAGCTTACCGGCTTGTCATCATACCAATTAGTTCTCTCCATCTTTTCTACTTACCCAGAAAATGATCCCACCCACTACAGACTGGGTCTTCCCTCATCATTATTCACGTAAGACAATCTTCTACAGACTTGCTCAAAAGCCTACCCTAACTAAATAATTTCCCATGGATATGTCCAAAGATTCACCTTTGAAGTGTCAAGTTGACAAGAGAAATTAACTGACATACCCCAACATGACTGGCTTTTTAAATAGATTGTGGGGATCTGAACTCAGGTCTTCATGCTTGTTCAGCAATCTTTTTACCACATGATCTATCTCCTTCTGTGAGGCTCAGGACTCCATGCCATGGCATGGTGCTGTGCAAAGTGTATGCATCTTCCCACCTACACCTGATCTAGACAATCCCTCCCCGACAGGCCCAGAGGCTTGTCTTTCTGGGTTCAATCAAGTTTAAAGTATTCCTCATCACAATTTTATTCCCTGTCAACTTGATACCCAAATTCATCACCTTTAAGCTATAGCCGTCTACCACTTTTTTCTTATCATCTCTTAAGCCATCTTATAGTGCAAAAATACATTCAATACAACTTCAAATGTCTTTATAGTCTTCAATAGTTCCAACATCATTTAAAAGTTCAAACTGTTTTCTGAAACTGAATGTGACTGTGCCTGCTCTACTGTTGGCCTTTTCACCTAGAGATAGTCCTCTTACCAGGTATGTTGTTTCTGTAGTCTCCATGTGGCTTCCATTTGGAACAATTCTCATGTATTTATTATTGTGAGCTCTGGTAAATCAAAAAATGAGTTATATACTTTTAACATACAACATGATAAAGTAAACATTCCCATTCCAAAAGGAAAGAATTAGTACAACAAGGAATGACCAGACCAAAGCAAGACTGAAACCCAAAAGGGCAAACACTAAATCTTACAGCTCCATGTTGGCATCTGGGGCTTATGATGAAATCATCTGGGCTCCAAATGGCATCACTAGCCCTGTGCACCCAGCTCTGCTGCCTGTAATGTCTCTCTTGGTCAGGCTCCACTCTACGCCTGGAGCTTCCCCACTACATCCCACAGTCCGGCATCTCCAATACCTTAGAGTCTTCATAACTTCATGCTCACAACCTCAAGCCAAGGTCTCTTAGGGCCTCTTTTCATGGACTCCATGTCGCACATGCCTTAGCTGTTCTCTAACCGTGGAGAGAAAGACTCCACGATCCCATCTATCAGTCTTGAATCATTCATGTCTATGACTCCAGTACCACATGGGTGATGTTGCCAAGTTCTATCCCCAGCTTGAAATGTAACCTAGCCCCTTGGTCACAGCTATACCTGCTTCCATTTTCTGACTAAAGAGAAACAATTTTTTATATGCGTGTGCTTGTGTGTGTGTGTGTGTGTGTGTGTGTGTGTGTGTGTGTGTTCCTTTTTGCTTTGCTCTGGGATTTCCTAGGCTCCACCCATCAGAGACAGAAATTCAGGCTGCCATTTCTGCATGGTGTTTTTACATGAGACCTGGGATCCAAACTCAGGACCTTCTGCTTGAAAGGCAGAGTTTTAACCCCTGAGGTATCTCTCCAGCCCTAGAAATACTTTCTTAGGCAGTTGCTTTTAAGGGTAAGGGACCACTTCAGCTATATTCTCAGTTCAATCTCTCTCCTTTCAAATAAGTTTGATTTTTTTGTATACGTGTACATGTATATATGTGGGGGTGGTTGTGGGGGGTATACAAAGGTCACTTGAGTGTATATGTGTGTGTCTATGGAAGCCCAAGGGCAACATAGAAAATCATCCTACATTACTGCACTTCCTTTGCTCTGGGGTTTCCCAGGCTCTACCTTCCAGGGTTGAAAATGCAGACCACTGAATCATCCACAGGCATTTTTATGTGGAATCTGGGGATCCAAACTCAGATCCTTTTGTTTATGTGACAAAAGCTTCAATTCCTGAGCCATCTCCCCAGCCCAAGTTTGAATTTTTAAAAGATGAAGCCTTTGATAGTCAGAATCTTGCCTTCAGGAAATATTTCCTACTCTCCCTATACAGTTATCCTCTTTTATTCAGCAAATACTTTGGCTATGAAGTTTAACCTTTTCAAGCACTTCTTCTTGACAAACTTTCTTTTCATATGCATAGAATTTTGTTCTTTTTCACTGTAGACCTAAGATGAAACGCAGTCATTCCACCTTCCCCTGTGTCCTTCTGTCTTAAAATTTCCTCTGTCAAACAAATCATTACCTTTAAATTATGCTTCACTAAAATTCTCAGGTCAAGGACAGAAAGAAACCAGATTCCAGGTCAAAATATCACACACTAGAATCCTTATCCTATCTGAAATTCATGAGTTAGCCTCTACTGTTTGTGTTTCTCTAAGAGACCTTATCATTCACTGATCCCATCAGAATTAACAATGAGACTCTTCTTCCAACATGTGAGGACCTAAAGTACCAATGTCCTCTATGTTCTGACCAAAAAATAATTCCACATACCTAAGAAGCACATGGTCAAGTTTATCACAGCAATGGCCCCGACTTCTTAGAACTGATTTTTCTCAGTCATTTGTCTTATTTCTATATCAAAAATGCCTAACGAGACAATCTTAAAGAAGTGAGGGCTTACTTTTGGTCTAAGCTTGAGAGTACAGTTCATCATGACAGGGAAGACATAACAGTAAGAAGCTGGCCACATTGCGTTCACATTCAAGAAAGAAAGCAATGAATATTGGCACTCAGTTAGCTTTCTTCTTTTTGTGTACCCCAGGATGGCAATCCATGGAATGGTGCCACTCACAATGGGTAAGTCTTTCACCTCAATCCAATCTAGATAACCCCTCATATATGTGTCCTGACACTAACTTAAATCTAGATAGTCCCTCCCTGGCATTCCTGGAGGTTTGTCTCCTAAATGATTGTAGATTCCATCAAGTTGACAATATTAATGATCCCACATACTAAACATATGCTTATTACTGAACTACATTCTCAGCCCTTGTCCAGTCCTTTAACCATTTTTCCCCAAAACATTGCTATGTAGACATGAGTGCAACTACATATTGTTTTATGTGGAGTTCAACTTTAAAAGATGAAACAGAAATTAAACAGCATTTTTAAGGACTTGGAGCCACTTAAAATCTGCATTTGTTATGTTTGTGGGAAATTTGTGCCATGTTCAATTCAGAAGCCAATAACGTTGTTCACTGACTTAACCCAAGAAGGAGGAATGAAGTAGTTCCAACATCACCATTTGCATTAATCAGTTTCATCTTGTTAAATGAAATCCCTGTGATAATGGTCTTAATCACTTTCCTGTTGTTATAATTAAAAATGTATATATATCCTGACTTTGTACATTACATTACTTTATGGAAACACAAACCTGGAAATTGTGCCACTGGTCTAGCTGAAACATTGCTGGGTGACTGTGCTGTCGCCTCAGTTCACAGAGGTTGTATATTTTTAAGCTAAATAAGTACTTGGATCTACTAAAGTGAAAGAATTTACCACAAAGTCCTTCAGATACCACGCTCTTTTTTAATGTTTGTAATTATTTCATTTACTCAAAACATTGCAGGAACCTCTGTGTTGTTTAAAGCGAAATACTCATACTGATGCTCTGGTGAATCAGTCTATTTGAGCACTTATTAGGGCTTCCACACAGATATTTATTTTGTCCCAATTGACAGCTGTTTGTTGCCATTGGGAAGCATCTAGAGCAACTGTTGCAGTTCTTCATTTGACTGTAATTTGTAAACCAGTGATTCCTGATCCTCTTCAACTTAAGATATGTTACTGTAGCCTTTGGTTTTATGAAACCTGTTCTTCTTTTTCTCCCTAAAGGAAATGAAAGCTTTATGACATATTTATTTTTAATAAAACTAAACAAAAATTAAAATAATTATTTTAAAAATTATTATATATAGATACCCTGACAAAAGAAACTTAAGGAAGGAAAGGTTTGCTTTAGTTCCTACTTCAAGGAGCAATTCACAATGACAGGGAAGCCAAGGCATCAAAAGTTTCAAGCAGCTGGTCACATCCACATCTACAATCAAGAAGCAGAGAAGGATGAATGCATGCCGCTGCTCAAGTTCTTTTCTCCATGTAGTCCAGTCCAGAATCCCATCCAGAGAACTGCGGAAGAGTCTTCCCATTTTAGTTCACCTAATCAAAATAATCCCCCACAGACATGCTCTGAGGCACATTATCCATGTGATTCTAGATCTTGTCCAACAGAAAATTAGCTAGCTGCTCACCATCAAAACTACTAACTTACAAAGAAAAAGAAGTCAGGAAACCACAGAAGAGACTGGAGTACCTCCAATTACCTTCAAGGTCGTGTCCGCAGTGACCAATGACCTTAGAATTTTCTGATGGCTTTGCTACCCCCTGTCTTATGACTAGAGCACCTCTTGATACCATCACCCTAGGAATAAAGTCTTAAACAGACCCGTAGTGATTCTTCATATTACACACAACTAGAGCCTCATCTTTCTGATTGTTCAGTATAAATTCTCAGAAAATCTCTATGGAACTGAATTTGTTTTGACAAACTTAGTTTTACTAAATAAGCATCAGTAAAGATTTTTAGACAAAGTCTGCATGAAGGCGTTGAGCTACATTACATATCTGCAGCTTAGAAAGAAGAACTGCTGAAGTCTGAACCTGGTAGAAAGCACTGTGAACACATCTCAAAGTGCATTCACTAAGGTGTTAAAGGTCTCAGCTTTTTCTAAAGCACATCAACGACCATGACAAGAACGTGTCTTGGCTCTTTTCATCCTCCCAATATCAGATTTAGTGCCTTTTCTTTTTATGCAATTGATAAAGGCAAAATAAATGAATGCATGCATTTCTTCCCTGGTGAATATATGTATCATCTGCTGTCTGCTGTCTCTGCTCTTGGTGGTAAACAGTGGCAAAAGAAAAGCACACCAAGACCAAGACATATTGATCAGATCTGTTATCTCCAGTGGTACTTTCAGAAAACTCAGAGCCACACACAGTTCATTGACTTCCTTCCAAGGATCAAAGTGTGTGGGCAGATAGTGACTGTCACTCACCTCACCTGTTTCATGTCCATTAAGCTGACCCCAGGACCCACATATACATTCTCTCATGTATACAATCTCTCCGTAGCTCTTCTTTCTCTTCCTTTTTTTCCTCTATCTCTCTCCTTTTCTCCAACTAGAAATCACTTTTCTTGCTCTACTTTTCATATTCAGTCCCCAAACCAGGCATCTTAGAATCTGAATCTGCCCAAGTCACACACTGCTTAACTTCATATTTCCACTCTTGTTTGTTTGTTTGTCAATTTGTTGACAATTTCATACATGGACAAGGTACACTCTGATTACTGTAACACCCACCTTCCCTAATCTCCCTCTCACACTTATTTAAACAAAAACCTATGACTGGGGAGGTTTCAGGCCTTAAGGATCAATTTTCCATTCCCAGTCTTTGTCATCAAAGACTGCTATTATGTACTTGTGTGCTCCTTTGTAATCCACCTACCAGTCATACTCCCCAAAAAATGCAGTAAGAGAGATCAAGAAAACCATGGCCTTGGAGGGACTGCCCTTCATCCTGCATCTCTGAAGACTGGTACTGAAGGAGTAGTTGGGTGAACAGTAGAATCTGGGGGGGGGGATATATTTTATCATTTACCCTGGTTCTTTTCTTACAATTCAGGCTGAATGCAAGTCCTGTGTCTCTACATCTTGAAGGCCACATGATGTGCTTAACCCAGGAATGAGTTCAAAATAAGCCAACCTGCAAAGTAAACGTGGCATTTCTGTTCACTGAGCCTAAGAACATTGCCTATCCAGAGTGGATTTTTGCTGTTTTGTTTTGTCCTTTGTCTTTTTGAGGCAAATGTGCCACATGATTTATAGATTCGGTTCCCAGCAGTGCTTGCCGTTCCTGGTGTGGTAGCGATTTGGCTCTTTTCTAGCCTGTTACTGAAGTGAAGGCTGCTGGGCTGTTCTGTTTCTTCTTTTGTACTGACTGGAGGCATGTTGACCACCACTTATTAGCTCTTTGATCTTTTTTATTTCTGAACATATGGTCAGGACCTTGCCTGTGCCCAGAATGGCAGGCTGAAATTCTAGTAGACTTGGGCCCATGTGATAAACTGCTTTGCTCTGGGGAAAACTGAGTGCTGTGCAGAGCAAAGGCTGGTACCTATTAAACACCCCCATCAGCAGGAGAGAATGTGCCTTCCCTGGCATCTGTTAAAGCATAACTGCTGCCTGGCCAATTTAAAGGGCCCTCCCTCTCCAGTCTGGTGTACAAGATACTTGGAAGTTTCAAATGTTGCCAAACAGTAGAAGAGAAAGGCTGCATTGATTTAGGGAAAACTTTTCCCCAAATAAAATTGTGTTGAATTGAACCTATGCATTGTTCTTCCTTTCCTTTTATCTTCCACCTTTTTTTAAACCCGTATTAGCAAAGAACTTTATTCCGTCAGAAATTAAGTCTTGAATGTCCCCCACTTACATGTCAACAATACTAGTTTCTTTTAGTGACGTTTAATAAACGTAATGTGTACTTTTGAAGAAAAGAAAACTACATCAAGCATTTCTATTAAGCAAGAATATTGTTTGTTGAGTTTCATTGTGACGTTCTTCAAAGCGCTGCACTGCTTATTGAACAACTATCTGGCACTCTGTCACCCAAGCTGTGGACGAGGATTACGGCACCAGTATCCAGCTATGACAACAGTCTTAACTCTTGGGAAATAACAGAGGCGTCTGTGGTGACCGATCAAAGTAATCAGATAGTCACAAGGACCCCTGCATACAGTCAAGGCATGGGCCTGAATCCCAGTCAGCCACTGGCTGACTCCAGATAAGTCATTTCCCTTATTCTAAACAGCATTTCTTCAGTTGCAAAACATCACAGGAATTTTATGACAATAAGAATATGTAAAAGAGCTGGAAGGTGGTTCAACAGCTAAAATTGTTGACAGACAGGCAAAAGGACAGGAACCTGGAGCCCCAGATCTCACATAAAATGCCAGGCGGGTGGCCCACCTGGGCTTCCAACTCCAAAAGGCAGAAATGGAGAATCCCTAGAACTAATTAGCTAGTCAAATGTTATAGTTTGAATTTGAGTGACCCCCCAGAAACTCATCTGTTTGAATCATTAGCTGGTGTTCATGTTTAGAATGGTTGTGACACCTCTAAGAGGCAAAGCCTTCCTGGAAGAAGGGAGTTCACAGGAGGTAGACACTGAGGTTTAGACTCTCCCTTTCTGTGTTTCATTGATGGCTACAATGACCTAAACTAGCCTCTCGCTCAGTTTTCAACCCTAAACATTTCTGTTAGTATCAGACAATGTGCATAATCGGTATACTTTAACTCTTTTGTTTATGTATAAAAATAACAATATGCTGAGAGTGATATACATATCATAGCACCGACATTCCTGGTGTACATATTGATATCCTTGAATTAAAAAGAATATGACTTAACAGCTTCTGCATAAAGATCAGTCCTGGTCTTATATGTCCCTACTTCATTCTGTCAATGTTTGGGTCACAATAGAGGAGACTGTGAGTTGAAGAGGCCAACATGACAATTGGAGGTTTTGAGACACATCTATAAAGATTTGTTTAGTTAAAGCAAGCCTGTGGGGGAAAATGCACATGAAAACCTCCCTGAGATATCATTTCACTCTGGTCAGGATGGCAAAAATCCACAATACAAACAACACCAAATGCTGGAGAGGATATGGCGAGAAGGGAACTCTCCTACATTGCTGGTGGGAATGCAGGCTCATACAACCACTCTGGCAAGCCATCTGGCGATTCTTAAAAAAGTTAAAGATTGAAATGCCATATGACCCTGCTATTCCACTTTTGGGAATAACCTCCCATACAGCAGAAGCACAACCACGTTCATAGCAGCACTGTTTACAATAGCAAAGTCATGGAATCAACCCAAATGTTCAACAGTTGACAAGTGGATAAGGAAAATGTGGTACATTTATACAATGGAATACTACTCAGCCATCAAAAATGATGACTTAATGAAATTTGCCAGGAAGTAGATGGGATTAGAAACAATTATATTGAGTGAAGTATCCCAGACACAGAAAATTAAGTGCCATATGTACTCCCTAATAGGTGGATCCTAGTACCAAACCCATTTAGTGACACACTCAAAGACAAATCTCTGTAATACCTACAGTAATTGCAAAGATTATAAGCAGGGAGGGAAGGGGAAGGAGGGCCCCACCAGAAACAAGGAGAGAGGGGATTATGCTACAGCAGAGAAAATAAGCACCATCAAGGACTGCAAGTAAGTAATGAGACATCTGGTTAAGCTCAAAGACTTTCCTTCCTGGTCACTTGCATATTTATGGGGTATGATCTCACCAGAAAGGGAGGACATAGAATCTGGCAGATAGAAGGTAACCATCCTGCAAATGGGAGACTGACCCCCCTCACAGCGGTCTCCTACTCTTATTCCATCTACCTTTGAATCTACTCTTATAATGATTCTATTTTAACAGCCTTTTATCTCTGGCCAGGGGTTGACATCCAGTACCCATGGGATGGAGCCAAGGATGGTGCAGGAGCAGCAAAACTGGAAAAAAAAATCAACAAACCATAATTCAGAAAATCAGAGACTCTATATCAACCACCCAGAACCAGGCCAGTCTAATTTCTCCCCACTCTAAAGCTCAGGAAAATTTGTGGAAAGGGGGGCAGTAAGATTGTAAGAGCCTAAAGATGGGGAGGAGCAACAATATGCAAGATACTCCACACAAGTTAGGGACAAAGTAATCATAATAGGATTTTGTATGACCTGCATAATGACCTGCATCATTGAACCTCCAAAGTCTAGCATGGATCACAGGCACTATGATCCTTAGAGGCAACAGATTAACAGCCACAATAGTGTTCCTATTCTAAAGGGGAACACAAAAAAGAGCTCTAGGCAAAGCTACTGAGTCCTTACACCTCATCAGAGAAGAGGACCCAGAGGAAAGTTTGACATGCACACAACAGGATGCTCCAGGAATGGGAGGGCTCCCCACTGAGAGAAGCAGAGGGAGGGGAGGAAGGGAAGGGGAAAGAAGAGGAGGGAGTAAAGGGATCCAAGGAAGGGTGGAGGGAGGGAGGAGAGTGGGGTACTTATCAACTTTATATGAGCAGAAGAAATAATTTTTTTAAAAAAAGGAAGCCTGTGGGAAATTATAGATGATGTAGGAAAACTCAGCACATAGTGAGTGGGTCATTCCCTAGAAAGGTATATAAGATGGAGAGAGTTGGTTCAGAATCTTGACATATATTGCAAGCAAAAAAGTATGTTCCTCTTTGATCTCATCCTGTGAATATTGTGTGACCAGTTCCTACAGCTCTTAATATAGGTATGACTCTTCTGCCATGCTGACCATCTGTAACCATGAATCATAAGATGAAATAAATTCCTGCTCCCTTAAGCTGCTTGTCTTTATTTTAAATCAGCAATTGGAAAATGAAATTAGGGCTGGAGAGGTGGCTCAGGGGTTAAGCCTCCACCTTGCAGGCGGAAGGTCCCGAGTTCGGATCCCAGATCTCACGTATAGACGCCAGACGGAAGCATGGGGGGGGGGCTGCGCTTCTGGTCCTGATAGGGTGGAGCCTGTGAATCCCAGGGCAGAAGGAGGTGGAGGCGTCCATGGTGGTTCGCGAATTCGTCCGTGGTTCTACACATACACAGACACACGCGCACGCACATACACACAGTTGAATAAATAATAATAATAATAAAAAAAATTTAAAAAAAGAAAATGAAATTAACACAGAAACTAAAAACATAAAGAAGTATTGTTATGGGAGTTGATTTCTTCTACAGTGAAATGTCTGTAGAAAAATTCCAAGTCAACATTCTGAGATAACCAAAGCAGGAGCAAAAGAAAGGAGACTGGTTTAACTTCAGGGACTTAGAATGTTGACTAAACTGCTCAAGGAAATATCACAGCCTCATCAATTCTCTAAATCATTTATGAATTACATTGCTGCATGTTTTAGTTTCATTACATACTGCTGCAAATACCTAGCCCAAGCAACCTACAAGATTCAGGGACTTATCCCAGTTCATAATTCCATGTCACAGTCCATCATGGAAAGAGAGTCATAGCAGCAGGAGCTGGAGGAACTGGCCTCATCACGTCTGTTGTCAGCAGCAGGATGCAAAAGATCAATGCTTGACCCTGCCCAACTCATTCACTCATTGTTACACAGTCCCAGATCACCTGCCAGGGAATGGCCCCACCCACAAAGAACTGGGTCTTCCTCACATCAAATATGTAACTGCCTTCACAGGCATGTCCCTCACAGGCATGTCCAAAGGCCAACCTGAATCTAGATTAATCCTTTTGAGCTGCTCCTGGGTGTCAAGATGACCATCAGAACTAACAATGGTGTTGCACTTTGTAGCAGGAAAGAAAGATGGTTACTGTCAACTTTCCTGCCTAGAAAAGTTTCTCTATGCTGAACAGCCACAACTTTGAATCTATCCATCCCCACTTCTCACTGAGCAACAGCTTGTTGATAGGTATCTTTAGCAGTCATACATCTGAGGCACGTGTGTTCTCCTCTCTCCTCCTTTCTCCCCTCTTCTCTCTCCATCCTTCCTCAAGCATCCAGCAACTGAGGCTCCAGGAATGAACTGTGTTATATGTTTCTCTGTCCTATTCACACTGCTCTGTTAAGGCAGCAATAAAGGTCTGTTGCTGAGAAGATTTGAAAAGAAATGCTTTCCAAGGCAGATTTTAAGGGCATTCTTGTTTTCTGAAGTCAGTGGAATGGTTGCGGATTCAGCAGCTGGGGAGACCCTTTTCACTGGCTCTTACCTTTTACTAGTCTTCAACTTTGCCTCATTAGAGGAATAGCTTTGTTCTGTATCCAAAAGTTCCCTCTTCCTTAGAACACTTCTCCCAGAAATTAAAGCTATGAAATCAGAATAGTGACTTTTCTTCATGATCTTTTTGGATACTTTTGATTCAAAGGCAATTCCAAAGGAATGTGTGGCTATAGAAGCCTCTCACCAAGGCCATAAAAGAGTAATTGCAAGTTCATTATTCGGTTCTCTGCATATGCCTCTCCTGAACACTGAGCAGAAAACTCCAAGTCACCAAATGAGATAATTCTAATTTTGATATTAAGAGCTTTAAGAATCTTATGATTGCACAAGATTATGTCAAAAGCTAAGCAAGGTTTTCTCTTTTTTATCGTGTGTGTGTGTATGTGTGTATGTGTGTGTGTGTGTTGTCTGTGTTTGGATGTTTGTGTAATGCTGGGGATGGAACCCAAGATCTTCCATATAGTAGGTATGATAGTTATCTCAATTATCAACTTAAGAAGATCTAGAATCACCTGAGAGACTGGTCCCTGGACTCAACACTCAGCAGTCTGAAATACAATTAGAAGTTCAATGCAGGAGCAGCAAAACTGCAAAAAAAAATCAACAAACCACAATCCAGAACTTCAGAGACTCTATATCATCCACATAGAACTAAGCCAGCCTAATCTCCTCCCTTCCTGAAGCTCAGGGACATTTGCGGAAGAGGGGGTGGTAAGATTGTAAGAGCAAAAGGATGGGGGGAGCAATGATTTGAAGAGTCTCCACACTAGATAGGGCTGAAGCAATCATAATAGGACTTTGCATGCCCTGCGCCATGTCCGTCACACTATTGACCTCACAAAGTCTAACATCGGCTAAAGGCACCAAGATCCTTGGAGGCAAGGGATTGATGGCCACAGTAGTGTTCCTATGCTTAAGGGGAACACGAGAAAGGGTTCAGGGAAATGCCACTGGATTCTTGTACGTCATCGGAAAGGAGGACCAAGAGGAGAGTTAGGCATACACAATAAAGGACTCTCTGGGAATTGGGGGGGAGGCACCGGGAGATGGGGAGGGAGGGAGGTGGAGCAGGGGGTTCGGGGGGGAGGAGGGGGGGAGGGAACTGGTCTACCTATTAAGTTTGTATGAGCGGAAATAATAATACAAAGTGTTTAAAAAAAAAAAAAAAGAAGTTCAAGGCCAGCCTAGATTACATAGCAAGACCCACTCTCAAAAAAGTGAAGGAAGCAAACATCATTCTTGTGTCTAAGAAATACTTCATGATGACAGACTCCAACTTTCAGCTAAATTCTTCACAGAGCATTGTCTTGCCTCTTGGAGCAAAAGTTCAAAGGAGGCAGTGTTGCTCATTCTTAGTTCTTTCAAACCAATCAGTGGCACGCACCATGATCCCAGCACTTGGGATGTAGAGGCAGAAGGATCAGAAGTTCAAGATCATTCCTGATTACATAGTGAGCACAAGGCTGACTTGGACTACTTAAGACCTGTGTCAAAATTAAAACAATTTCAGTCCAGCAGAGTGAGATTTAAATAGGAAGAAAGCAGACAACAAGAGGATTCTCACAAAAATAATCAGTTTATCAGATTGTTGCTACTTTTCTCTGATTTAAAACATTTTGAAAGAAATTTATGAGAAATTCTGATATAGAAAGCAGATAAAAGTGACATTTCTTCAGCATGTTGGTTTTTAAATTTAAATTTTAAAATTTATGCAAAAGTTTATTGGCAAAAACCACACAGAATGCTCCCGACTTCCATTATACCAAAATTTGGTAATTAACATGTCAATCGTGTATTTTTTTACAAAAATTCTTAAAATTAAAACTGAGTTTTGTGCTGATACTCAATCACATTTATATAAAAAGCTTCTTTACAAAGTTGCCTAGTGCAAAAATATTCTTAATTTAAAAAGAAAAATAACTAGCCTGGTTAACTGGGTCAGATCTACACTAAAGAGATTTGCAAGCACAAAAGAGTATCCCATTGTCTATCTACCAAATCAAGAATATCTCTCACACAAAAAGTTTTCTCCAACATTTTATCAGTATACAACTAGAATCAAAACATTTTCAATGTAGAAGGATGTCTCCTCTTACAAAAGAATCACAGAACACAACACCCTTCATGTGACTTCTTTTTTTTTAGTGCTAGGATTCATAACCTTTTCACATATTAGGTAACTGCTCCATCAGTGTATGGTGTCTCAGCTTCTCATGTGACATTTTTTCAGTCATTTCCTATGAGCCAGAGGAAGTTGAATACCAACCAGAAATTAAAGGAAATCTGAAATGGTAAGACAAAAGGAAAATGGAGTCATTAGTGATCACCTGACTACTTTAGGAATATTCTAACAGGTTTCTTTACTTTGTTTTAATTGCGTACTGGTTTATATTTCAGGAAAAATATGAGACTGTCTCTGACCTGCGCAGAGATGCTCTTCTGAAATGCCATCATGTCCTAGTGGAGAAGGACGTTCTCCACAGCCCAACACTTGCTAGCAATCAAAGTGCTGCATGCAGCTTCCATTTACAATCTGGCCTCTCGGGAAAAGAGGTCACTATGTGTGATATACAGGAAGCAGGTCGGGTTCACAGGCCTGCTCAACACCTGCACCTCCACTTTCATGCTCTGCTTTAGATCTCCAATGTGAAGACAAGTCTGCGGTGTTCAAGGGATTCCAGGGCATCTGGTGGTGGATTTTGGATTCTCCTGAGTCAAATGTCACTTCTCATTCACCTGGAGAAATCACAAAGTACATCAAATTGGACACCAAATGATTCTGATGTCCACATATTTGCTTTTGATGGGGAATATTTTTCCAATTACAAGTATCTGTCAAATGCTTTGACGTGGTTCATAAATAAAATTCAGTCCAAAAGCATAAAACAAATCTGTACAAGAGAATCTCATACTTAAAATTGGTACACGTGAATCCCACTAAGGAATAATATTCTGATTCTTTCTGAGTAAGTTTTCTAAATACATCTTCTGCAAGATGGCTGTTTAAGAAGACTCTCCGACATGTTAAATTTTCAAAAACTAGAAAGAAATGAGCTTCAAAACTTTCTTATTTCTAATTTTGTTTGTTTCTCTTTTTTTCTTTTTTCATGTGTATGTGTGGAGCATATGTGTGTGTATGTGTATTTTGTATGAGAGCAGGCACACATGTGAGTATATGTTCATATGGAAGGCTGAGGCTGATAGCAGGAATCATTCTCAATCACTTCTCTACCTTATGCTTTTGAGACTGAATCTCTAAACACAGAGTAAGTGTTTACAGTAAGTCAGGTTAGCCACACTACTCTGGGGATTCGCAGGCTCTCCCTTCCGGAGCTGGAATTACAAGTAGGCTACCACACTCATGTGACATTGTACGTGGAATCTTGAGATCTAAATTCCAGTCCTTCCATCTGTGTAGCAAAGGCTCTAATAGCTGAGCTATTTCCCCCAACCCCTGATTTTGAGTTTCAATTCCTCCCAGTGACAGGAAGCATTCAGAGCTCAACCATTTGCAGAGCATTCCCAAAACAAGAGTTACTTGTTACATCTGTGGTCCAGTATTCTAACTTGAGCTGTGGTCCTGAGGAAAACGAACTCCCAATGACCCGTGATGATGCAAGAAGAGAACTCTGTGTCACCTTCACAGTCTTTATTCTCACTGTGCTATTAGGGCCCTACTGCCGCACTGACATGCGGGCTTTGATGCTTCCTGATTCTATATAGTCACAATAGAATCCTTTTTGTGAGGTCATCTATGCTTCCTCTCATTTCTTCTATCTCTTTGATAGCTGGAGGGAACTTTCTGTGTCTGCATTTAGTAATTGTAGAAAAAAAAGTATTTGCTTTTCATAAATATGGTGATTTTTTTTATTATTGACCTTAAAAGCACTTGAAATTTCTTTCCTGGGAAATCACTTTTCTCCAAAAAGTCTTCACTCACAGGTGTGATCCCTACAAACTCATAATTTGAAGGACCACCCTGGCACTCATATCATTCTATCAACTGAAAGACATACAATGAGAACCACTACCCTTAATAAATCTCTTCCCAATTGTGCGCCGTGAAATATGAATGGGGATCATCAAAAGAATGATTCCTATGTCAAATAAATTAGGAAAATGTAACATACTCTTTTTCTCCTTTAGTCACAAAGCACATTAAAGCTTGAAAGATTCTGCAATGCCTTACAGCTTAAAAAAAAAAAAAGAACTGTTTAATTTTATGTAATATAATGTTTCCCAAATTTGTTTGAACAAAGAACCCACAAAGCATCGTTAGGAAAATGATGATCCAAAACAATTAAATTAGTAGTGTTTGTAGAATTCTCACTGAAACTTTTTTCCCTAATCTTTTGTAACCAAATTTCCATGGCATTGTCCTAGTGCTTTTGTGGTTACAAAAGCAATATGGCCTTAGCAATTCAACACAGAAACTGGGCCGCCCTGAATCCACTTTAGCCTCTGCTGCCTGCTGGTCTGCCTTGCTCTGATTGTCTATCTTTTGGGCAGGTACCCGTCATCAGGGGAATTATTGTGCTCCACAGCTGATAAGCGAGTTGAAAATATGAAAGCTGCAAATGAAGGACAAATCAAAACAACAAGCCCATGATTGGAATCGCTTTTCTTTTTAATTAGAAGGATGGATTAGAAAAAGGAAACATCCCCTGTAGGTAATTTACACATTCAGAAAGCAAGGATTTCAGACATTAATACTGCTCCTCTCTCAAATGGAAAAAGATTCCACAAAATACATCACCTACAAACCTGTTTTTACATGGGCATGACAAGGTGAGTTAAAAATCAAGTCCATCTATTTACAGAGCTGTCAAATCTGAATTGATTACAAAAACTGATTGATCTGTGCATCCAAAAAAGATTACTGGAAGATCATTTCATACCACACTAATATTCTTCAAAATATTCATTTTTATTACATTTTTTGCTAGTTATACAGGCTCGAAAGGTACCCCCCTTTTTCTCCCTCCCATTCCTTTACCCCTCTGTTGCTCCCATTTCACTCTCCCTCCCCTTTCCCACTCTCTCCCTCCCTCCCTCTCACCCCTTTTCCTTCCCTCCTCCTCTCTTGGTGCTTCCTGCTTTCTCCCTCCCATCCTCCAGAGCATCTGTTGATGTGGTATTGAATTTCCCTCTGAGTTATCTACACTACTGAGAGTTCAGGATTCAGTGGCATAGCTTAGGACCCCTTCTTGGGCTGCCCGCTAGTATGGGAACTCTATTATGACTGCAAAACATTCATTTTTATTAGCTATACATTCAAACAACGTGTAGTTTCAGAGACTACTCAATTTTAACTTATTATTTCTCTAAAACTAAAGATTACATATAAAGTTTATCCATATAAATAACCTTCCAATCATTCCTGAACTTGGGTTGAGAGACGTGGCAAGGACTTCTAGATAATAACCATGAAAAAGTGACAGAAATTTTGGTGCTCCCTTGAAAACAGTGAACAACACTCACAAACCACTTTGAAATAATCTGAAAAGGGCCTTCACTTTTAGATCCATAAGCAAGGAAGAGGGAAAGAACTCTGAAAAAGCAAGAACTACTTATACTGTTATCCATCACTACTGTGTGTATGTGAGAAAAAGAGCAGGTGGTCAGAAGGCAGAGAAATGTGTTCCAACAGCTCTCTTTGTCGCCTTCCACAGGACATTACTGAATGTCTTTCCAAAATATTTTTAAAGACACTCAGCATCTTGAAGTTTGCAATAATTACTTTAAAAGCAATCACTTCTTTATCATCTGAATTACCCAATGGGCTACCAATTCCTAAAAAGAAAAAGCTTAGATATATTTTTATAATTGCTTCATGTTCTTTGCCTTAGCCCACTGGCTAATTGTTTTTACTTGAAGTAATGATGAGTAAAGGATTTGAACATTTTAAAGAAAGAGTTTTCTTTTTCTAAGAAAAACTAAGGAAGCTGTAATGGCAGGAAAAATTAAGAAAGTTATGAGAGCAGAACAGACAGAAAAAATATGCTACATCATTAATGTTGTATGTATGTATGTGTGTGTATATATGTGGATCGGCAGATAAATGGGCGTGGGAATGCACATGCACATGTGTGTGAAGGTCAGAGGTCAACCAAAGGTGTTGTTCCTGAGAAACAGTCCACCCTGTTTTTTGAGGCAGCTTATTCACTGGGACCTGAAGCTCACTAAGGCTAGGGTGTGTCTCCCCGCTAGCATCCCACCAGGCCAGACGTAAAAATGTTAATCCTGGGGATTGAACTCAGGTCCTTGAATTTACCCAGAAAGTACTTTACCAATTGAACATCTCCCCAGTTCCCTATTACTATCTTTCTGATCTTTAGAAATGTATTTTACTTTAAATAAGCTAAAACCTAAAACTTACATTATTAACAAAAATACATAAGCTACGACACATAAACAAATTTTGTCATACTTTAAATATTAAAAACTGTCCTTCTTCCCAAACAAATGCATAAAATTGGAATCACCTACTAAAACCAAGATATGACATATTACTGCTTTTTGCTAGGATAAACCACTGTAATCAAAGAGAAAAATTTCAAGCATGTGTTTTAATGTGGTAATTAGAGCAAAAGAAAAAAAATACAACAGAAAAAAAAGGAGTATAATAGACAAATCTTCAATTCCGATATAGCAGTAAAAAGCAGCTATTGTCTCAGTGTGGGGGGACCTAGCTGCAATGTTGGGGTCAATGTTCGATCTCCAGGTCCTGGTCACTGCCCAGCATGACAGCAAGGAGACATTCTGACAGGCAGCCCCAGTGAGCTTTCTTTAGTTCATATGTATCAAAATTAATATGTATCAAAATGAAAACCTTCAGAAAGAAAAACACATGTCAAAAAAACTATGTCCAAACTTCTGAGGCATGATTGGATAAATTATTTACTTCTAAAAAAAATTTTGAAGTCAAAAAGTTTAATAAAAAAATTATAAGGAAGAAACATTTTAAACTTTAATGAAATTTTCTAAAATACATATATAGCACATATATTTTTACTTATAAAGCATACACATGTGTTATTGATCTATCTACTAAATGGTGTATTAAAAAGCTTCATTTCTTTGTTTTACAAGGAAAGAGTTCTATTGCTTTTTTCTTGCTTCCCAACTAGCTATGGTATATCTTTCCATAGTTTTGTGAACATGTCTTGAGTTTCAGAGTTGTGAAACAAGTATTCAGAGTCATATGTTACATTCAAACATAGATGACAAAAAGGTGATAGAAAATTTGAGAAAAGAAAGGACAAAAGAAAACTGGTTTGTCTTCTGTAAGAGTATATCTGAAAACTTGTTCTCATACTATTCATTAAAGTTGAAAAGGTCATGTAAATAACAGTATGGTTGTTCAAGTAGGCTATTCAACTTGTATGTTGCAAATGAAGTTTATTTTTCAATATTAAATTCCAAACAAATTTTAAAAAATTGTATGCTGAGACAATTAGACCACTCTTGTAGATGTTGAAGATATATAACTAATACCACATATTCCCCAACCAGAAGTAGAGTAAAATCAGAAAGGTAAATCAGGAGAGACTGAGAGAGAGAAAGACAAAGATGAAGAATACAAAGGGCACAAGCAAAAACTGAAGCTCTGAGACTGTTAGTTAATTTTCCTGCTACTATGACAAAATACTCTGACAAAAGCAGCTAAAAGAAAGAAGAGTTTATTTTGGCTCATGGCCTTGAGGTTATAGTCCATCAAGAAAGGGAATCGCAGCAACAGAAACTTGAAGCAGTTAACACATGACATCCAAGGTCAAGAAGCAGAGAGCCATGAATGCTTGTGCTCAGCCGCTCAGCTCACTTTTCCTTTTTTTTCCCTACATTTTCCTTGTTATTTAGTTTAGGATCCCAGGGCAGAGAATGCTGCCACCCACAAAGGGCAGTTAGCCTAATCTGCATAATCCCTCATAGCCACACCTAGAAGCCATTGTCACCAAGTGACAATAGAGATTAGCCATGAAGAAGCTGTTTTGCTGGCACATATACAAAAATGGTCACCTGGTAAGTATGAACCTTCTTTTCTATGTAAACCTCCCATATCTTCACATGTATCTTTATGATGTGATGTGCAGTGCTTTGGTGTGATGACAAATTCAGCAAGTAAATTTCTAGTGACAGGAAAAGATGAGATTGCAATTTTGTCTTGACATCCCAAACACATACTCAGCTTAAGACTCTCAAAGTCGCCATAGACTTTGTAAGTCTTGTCTATGATGTTATATATTTTTCTTTTTTATTCATAATACATCAAAATAACAATATCGTTTCAACCACTGAGCCTAAGCAAAAGGAGCTCTAATTACTACTGGGTTCCTCACCGACCCATGAGTGCTGTATGTATTCACCAAGGTCGTCCTGTGATGCTAAAACCCGGTTTTTAACCAATTCAGTCTGTTCTCGTTTTTGAATGCTTTTTGCCCCATGCCTCTTCTTTTCTAAAAGAACTCTTTCACTGAGTCAACACTGGCTCATTTTTTTTTTTTTTTTGGAAAGCCTTTATACTTGGCCAAAAAAGCAAAGCAAAGAAAAGGTCACATTGGTTGCCACCTGCTGACCACTTTTGCTTTCTACAACTTTCTCTCAATTCCATGGTTACCAGAATGACCAGCGTATTGAATGTGCTCTCACTAGCTCCTTATTTAATCCTGGAATAATTTACCACTGATGTGCTATTTCCTTTGATATTTGTACATTCCAAGACCTTTCATTTTACTACTGCCAAATCAAATGCAGATGGTTTCAATGCGGAAGCCATAATCCACCCCAGGTCTTCATCCTGATTAGAATTCTTCATGGGGCTTTCATTTCAAACTGTGGCTCCCAGGAGTCTCTGGTCTTATCTTTATGACTTACCAGTTCTCTGTACACACTATCATTCCCTCTCAAAAAATGAAACACTGAGATTATCACTAAATTGCTCCGCCTTATGGCACAATAACCACTACTAACTAGCATTTGTGTTACGCAAATAGCTACATAACAAATGCTCATTCCTAATATATCATGCAGACATCATGAGTTGGTTAGGTTGTTGCTCCTTGAGCACGTCCTTGATTTCCTCTCTTCTCTTACCAGTTTTCAACATTCCCATCTGTATGTGAAATGGTGATTTTCTCCCTATCTTTCATTCTAAATTAGACCTATTCACAAACCACATCCTTCTTAACTACATAAACAAGAACATCTAAGTATGGGCATATAGTGAAGACACTGATCAGAAGAAAATGAGAACCCTTTTGTAAATATGGAATAGTTCCATGAATCCACTAAAGTCGAATGATAGATAGGCCCTCCAAAAGACATCTTCACATTACCTAACCTACAAGTTTGACTTCATTTGGAAAAGAAACATTCCAAGTGTGACTTAGTTAAGGATCCCAAGAGTTTACTCTAAGTGTTCATATGGCAAGTGTCTATCAGTGATGGAAAAAGGAAGACAGAGAAGGACATGAAAAAAAAAAGACTGGACTTACATAGTCACAAGCCAAAGAATACCAGGACCACCAGAAGCAGGAAGAAGAGAAGAGAGAGTCTCCCCTAGAGCTATAACAAAGAACATACTTGTAACACTTTAATCTTGGATTTCTGGCCTCCAGAATTATAAGATATCAAATTTCTGTAGTTTAAATCTATTTCAAGGTAGTAGCCTTAAGAAACAAGTCTGTTTAAATCCATGTATTTTATTAAGAAAGCAGCCAGCCCTTTAAAAGTCTGGACCTTTCAAGATAAAACGAATAAATAAAGATGCAAAATTCAGGACCTGTGAGTATGATTATGAAGATCATGAAAACATTAGAGTTAACCAAGGGTTCATTCATCCCGTAAATATGAGGGCTTCCTCTTTGCCAGATACCAGTTAATGATGGAATCCACAATAATCAAAACAACAGCAGTTATGAGCAGTGCCCCAGACAAGGAGAGCTAGCATGGCTGGTGTTTCAATCCAAACATAAACCCAAAGCAACTTCCATTTCTAAAGGAAAATAAATCTTTTGAAATGCTTTTAACTGGTTGGAAGTCCTTAATTATGTGTAAAATAATTAATAGCATATGGAATAAGTTTTCTTCCAAACATGCAGCTTGAAAAAGAAGGCATGTGGCCAAAGATATTTTGGACATTACTGAGTTTAAGTCTTTTAGAAGGTTCCGGAGAGCTCCTACGTGGTGATGGCGGTAGAAATAAGTGCACTATCATTTAAGGGAGGCTTTCCTTTTCTTTTTGCTTTTTCTAAAAAGCACAAACACTTCATATGTGCTGTAGAGGCCTTGTTTTTGCACACAAGACTGGATGCCTCCAGGAAATTCCTGGAACAAAGCACAGAGATGCCCTGCTCAGCCACAACACACGCACTAATCACCCTGCCAGTGCTTCTGTGATTATGGGTATCCAGACACAGACGATCTTATTTGAGTCTCAACTCTAAAAGTATGTCCCAGCTCCCTTCTTTCTTTGAAGTCAACCATTTATCCACATTCCTGAAAGCCTGTGCTTCTTTTTGAATAACTGCTCATGAATTTGGAAGTGTTTTTTAGCTATTGCCTTTCTTAGTGCCTGTTGTGTCTTCTCACAGCCTTTGAAATAATCATCACAATCTTAGAACTGCAAATGCTTATGAATGTATGAAAAAGTCCCCAGTGAAGGATAGAAACAGGGTTCTTTCCAAAGACTGAGAATAGACCCACCTACTGAGCTTTGATCTCCCATGGTGCCTTGGGGTAAACACATACACACACACACACACACACACACACACACAGCGCACACGCACGCACGCACATACTTCAACATAATCCCCCTCATTGTACCTGCTACTGACACTTTTCTTCCCTTGTATCTTGCCCAAGGCCCAGAGCAGTAGCAATGTTACATCAATTACATAGCCGAACTTAGAATTTTCAGGCTGTATGAAGTTAAAATTGTACCCATGGTAAGAAACTAAAGAACTTATTTAATAAAGATTGAGAGAACCTACTGTTGTATGAATGTGTCCTGAAATGTGGCCACATAATCTCAGAAAGCCTGACAGTGAGATTTTTTTTGCGTTTGCTTGCTGTATGTGCTTTGTTTCGTTTTGTTTTTTGCTTTTGACATGGAGTCTCAGGGAATTTGGGCAAACCGTGAACAACTGATCCTTTTGCTGCCACCTCCAAATTACGGGGACTACAGATCATACCACCAGACCCAGCAGTACTTTATAGCATTTATTTGTTCATTTTTTGTTTGTTTTCAGTGTGTGTGTGTGTGTGTATGTGTGTTTTGTTTGCAGTGGATTTTGAGGATGGAGTCCAAGGTCTTATACATCCTACGTGAGCACCAAGTCAAATCCCCAACCCCTCTGAGGTGTTTTTTTTATTTGCTTTCATTTTTTATTATTTAGAAATCTTCAAACATTTCATATAAGTATATAATACGTATGTAGTGAATTTTAGTTGTTTTCATCCCCATTAGCCTCTCCCATCCCCCACCCTTTGCCATTGAGACCTTTCTTCATTCTGACAAATCTCCCTTTCATCCCTTCTTTCTATGTGTAGCCCACTGAGTTTAACTAGAATTTCTTGCCCAAGTTTGCTAAGATGTTACTTATGGAACCCTGGACAGTTAATGGCTGCTGGGTCATTTCTCTTTATGGTGCTTTAACATTAAGCATCGCGTCTGAAAACTCACCGCAGCCCGCTGAGTGAAGAACTCATTTATGAAGCCTGGGAACCTATAGTGCTGAGACCCAGTTGGTTCAATGTGTCATGAGAAATAGAAATCGCCATCCCTGGAAAGTCCTTCCAGACAGTGGTCCATAAATGCATTTCTACTGATAAATGTAGCCATGATGTAGAGGATGAGAAGAGAAGACCATGACATCAGGATGTGAAATTAGACCACAAGGAAATTGCCAAGGAAGCTTAGAAGATGGCTCAGTGGTTAAAGTTTTTGCCTTGTCAGCAAAAGGACTTAAGTTTGGATCCCAAATAAAATGCCAACAGGAAGTGGCAGAGGCTTAACCTTGACCCTGGACAATAGCGCCTGGGAAGCCCCAAAATAAAGCAATAAGGTGGAAGAGCAATCTAGGATGATTCCAGATGTTACCTTTGGGCCTCTGCAGGCACACACTCTAGTGGCCTCTTGTACACGTACATGTATACACACGCAAGCAAATACACACAAAAAAATTTTTAATTAAAAATAAGAAAAATGCAATGAAAAATAAAGAGAACAACATTCTGTCTCCCAAGCCCTGGGTTCTTTGTTTAAATTCATTTAACCACTTAAAATATTTACAAAATACTGAAAACATTGAACTATATTCTCAGAATACAAAATAAAGGAAATCTCTGGACTCAAAAAGTTTGTTTAAAAAAAAAGACAATGATGGGAAATGATTATATATTCTTTAACCAGCTGTAAGTACTATGGATAAAGACAGCATTAGGGATGAAGAATGGCCAGAAAGATGCTATGTTGGACAGGTGACATATCTGAGAAGGGAAGCATATGCGATGTGTGAGAGTGGACCATGCAGGGAAGAGAAGGGCAGAGCCCAGGCTGATGGGATGGCAAGGGAAAAGCCCAGAGGAAGTGCAGGAAGGGACCGCGGCTGTGGCTTGGATGAGCTTGTTACAGAGAGCCTCACTCATCTCATCCCATAAACGTAACTTCCCTGATGTACATTTATAGGTCAAATTTAATTTCCTGTGTTATGAAACATGGCTGATTTGGTTTGTGAAGTTCCAATTTAATTTTCTAATATACAAGGGTGACTTGAAAAAGGTCCAAGCTTTTCTTAAACAAATTCATCAGCTGGCTGTTCCCACACCCCCACTGCTGCTCTTTTACCACTGCTCCCCAACGTCTTTACCTGTAGAGTCATCCTAGGAAGGCAAAAAAAAAGGCCCAATACTATAACTAAAAAGCTACCATATTTGATATGTTTAAGTGCCATCTTCTAGGCATGAACATATTAGGATAGAACAAGCACATGTTTGTTCATTTAGCCAAGTGTCAGCGGTATGAGGTGAACTACAGCAGCATTTTGTCTCTAAACAAACAACAGGGGAGATGAAGCAGAAGCAAGTTAGCAGCTTTTTTACTATAAAAATGATTTTTCTCAAAATTAGGCAATTATTAGTTGTTTATCTTTGTTTTCATAGAGCTATTGGGATGTTTCTCAAGCTCACTTCTAAACACTTCTAAATGTGTCATTAAATATGAAAGTAGACGTGTAACATCAAAGGATGGGGAAATAGCCTTTGCCTCACAAGCAAAAAGACCTGAGTTCACATGGCTAGACCCCACAGAAAAATGCTAGGCAGAAACGGTGACAGCCTGCCACTCCAGTCCTGGAAGTTGGAGCCTGAGAAACCCCAGAACAAAGAAATAAGAAGGTAAAGCAATCCAGGATGATTCCTCACAGTTGACCTGAGCCTCCACAAGTACACACACCCTAGTGCCTTCTGATACACATAAAACACACATACACAAAACAATGGTGTAAATATCAAAAACAATATTAGCCACGTAGGAGTCTTAGGCCTATAATCGCTACTGACCATGTGCAGAAGAAACATGAGGAAAAAATGGAAACCAAGAGCAAGCTAGCACTCTTGGGTCATCTACAAAGCTTTAAACACCTCAGACCACAGTTATCCAGCTCTATACTTCTTATATGTACGTATGTCTTGGACTTCAGTGGTCAATCTTCCCTAAACCATAACAACCAGCATAAACCAAAGAACATGTGTTAAGTAAGACTCCTCACTCACACTGGACCACATTCAACTAGTTAGGGGACATTTTTAATTTTGCCCCAAAGGTATTTTTTTAATATGACCATTTCTTACATTATTTTTCTAGTGTCATGTTATGATTCTTATCTTTTGCCACATGTCAGCTCTTTTCTATGCATCTTGTCTTCGGCAGGAAGAGTTATTTTAAAAATGCAAATATACTCATGCCCTGCCTTTGCTTAATATCTTCTGATTACTACAGATTTTCTTCATAAAGGTCTAAATTCACCTATGGCCAGTCCCTTTGCCCAGCACCAGCAGTGACCCACACACATTTCCCAGTATGCAGTCCTCAGAGCACAGGACACTCTCCCTAGATCCTCCTCTTCTTCTTCCTCCTTCTCTTCCTCTTCCTCAAGTTTTCAAGTGTCTCTTCTCCATATCAGCACAGTTCAATGCTGACATCTTGCTACATAGCTTCCCTTGAAGTTCTTCTCTGTCTTTTTAAATCAAAGACATTTACCTAATTATCCCCAGTATCCATCTATGCCTGCAACAACAGACCTAGGATGGATATGTTTGAACAAACAAATATACCCTCAAATCTGTTCCCCATCTCTACCGAGAGGCAGCAAGGAACATGGAACAAAGCATCAACTGCTATACATCACATGCTTCTAGTGAAGCTACTGAAGCTTTACTAGATGCTGGTCAACCCATAGGTAAGAAATGAGAAATGTTGCCAACTTCATCTCTCTCTCTCTCTCTCTTCTCTCTCTCTTTCTCTCACACACACATACACACACATACACTCTCTCTCTCTCACACACACACACACACACTTTCTAATTAAAAGCAAAACTGATTAACCAAAATGTCAAGTTTTACATATAAAAGAGAATGGCTTTGTGACTAAGATGATCAAGGGAGACTTTTGAAAATGAGACTTAGAGGCAATCATACAGAGGACCTTGGCGAAGCCCAGGGGAGACCGCAAAGGTCCTCATTCTCTAGACCACACTGCCGCCCTGTGGGAGGTTTTCCAGGCGAATGCATGTGGAACAGAGCAAACCCAATAGTGCACAATGGTAACTTGGTTGTAGCTGGTTGTAGATCAGAAGTTCATTCCCAAATATTGAGTTATAACTGATTGCCAGTAAGCAATTTGTTTTCTGAAAGACTGATGCCACTATAATGAATTTAGAAGAGAAAATTTTTGTTTACTTAAAAATAAGTAGCCTCGATAATGGTTTTTTGCAGACATCATGATAAAAAAATGAAATAACCACAGACTAATTCTTTGTTTTCACTGCTTTATATAATTATGAAAGCCTAGATTACTTGATTTGCTTATGAGGAATACATGACCCTAAAAATCCAAAGTTGTAAATGGCGTGTCTTCCACTTGCTATATACTCAATATAACATTCTTAACATATTTAACTAGAATGAGTAAAAAATCAATTTAATGTCATTGAAATTAATGTTTGCTTCTTGCCTGCATATTCTTCCATAGGCAGAGTTTAGGAAAACTGAACTTTTGAATATTAAAAATTAAATTTTAACTCAAAGTGCTAGTTAAGTCCTAGGGTTAGGGATACAGCTCAGTGACTGAGAGCACTTGTCTAGCAAGCACAAAATCAATCATGATCAAAACAGAAAAGAACCATCTCAGGAATTTTCATTTGCCTGACACAGAGAAGGGAACTCAGGTAATGTTCTTATCTTTATTTCAGTATAAACATCTTCTATTTATTTTCTTTTTTTTCTATTTATTTTCTATGTACACATTTCATGGTTTGACCATTTATTGCTTTAAACTTGCCTCAAGTCCCTTAACAGTACACCTGCATCAAAGAGAGAAAATGTTTCTATAAAAGACTTTAAACAATTTCCAGAAATGAAGTAATTGTTTGGGGTTTAGCATACTGCAGTTATTTGCAGGATCTGCTTTTGAATTTCCGGAATCTAAGAAATATTCAAATTCATTATGTCTTATTCACTTTGAAGTGGTTCTAGGATCTATGCTGTTTGAAATGTCTGGATTTTGGTAAATACTTACTGTTTTCTTTCTCATGACCTTGACCTACAATACCAAATAAGCATACATTGATCCATTGCATTCGCTCTTCATTAGCCTTTTGCTATTTTATCTCAATAGGAAAGAAAGTCCAGCCACATTATTGACTCAGCTGAAATTGTATTTCCATTTTCTTCTCCCAGAGTCCAGTTGTTTCAATTGCTATACACATATGCAAATAATACCTTGAAGGACTCTTTATTTTTAATGACAGACAATGAAGTACACATGCCATCCATATGATGAACACGTGATTCTGCTCAGTACTAGCATTATAAGAGTAAATGCCACAGAGATTAATGAAGAGGAGAGAGTGAATAGTGCTTTGTTTTGAACAATCAGAGCAGGAGTCTGGAGCTTAGGGAGAGAAAGGTAGCCTGAAGGGAGGATTAGGAGAAAGGAGAAGGAAGTCCATGGGGCCTGCATCCAGTCAAAAGGAGATGGGTACACAGGCCGAAGGGAAAAAGGAATTGCTGACTGAGAAGTGTGAAACAGGAGCAAACAGAAATATTTTCCATTTCCTCACCCTTACTCAACTAGACTGAAAAAGTACCAAAGTAGCCCAAATGCTTAGGAGGCTGAAGCAAGTGGATTGCAAGTTGAAGGACAGCTGGAGCAACAGAGTAGGATTCAGTTGCAAAATAAAAGTTGAAAAAATATCGATTGGTGTCAGTGCATTTTCTTAGCCGTACTGAAGAAGAAAATAGTACTGTAAAGAAACCATTCTTTTGAGACAGAAAAATGTAGATTTCACTTGGAATCTGATACTAAGATCATTAAACTTTGGCATTTACCTTCTTTGGGTAGAGTTTCTTTACAAGTCAATGAAGGCAATATGTTAGGTAATTTCAAGGATGCTTTTGGTTCTGAAAATTCTAAATTCAATATGCAAGGACAGGCAGAAATAGCCAGAAGAGGACCTGAGGAAAATTTACATGGGTCAGATTATGATTGCACATTAGTACTCTTTTTTTAATCACATACTACTATAATGTCCTCTCCAAAACTCACCAAACATTAATATTAGGAAGTAAGACTTGAGACAACAAGATGTTTCAGCAGCTGAAAGTAGGTGAACGCACCTGATCCCAGAGCCTACATGCTAGAGAAAGAGAACCAACTTCCAAATGTGCTGTCTGACCACCACAGCCATATCTTAGTAAATTCCTCTTATTCTTTCTCCCTCCTGCTCATAAATAAATACTTCTTAAACTGAGGTAGACCATAAGAGTTCTGCTTCCATGGGTGGGATTAATGGCATTATAAAATATATAAGACATAAATGGTGTTATAAAAGGGAGAATGGAGGGGATCTTCCTGGCTGTATCTCAAAAGAATGATGGACTCTTCCAATTCATAATTATAAATTGAAGTGGGCTGAAGAGATGACTCAGGGGCTAAGACTTCTGCAAGCAGAAGATCCTCAGTTGTGATCTCAGGTCCCATATAAAAATGGCAGGCTGAAACATTGGTGGCCGACACCTCCTGCTGTAGTGGGCAGAGCCTGGGAAATACCAGAGGGAAGCAAGAAGGAGGAAGCAGCAACTCAGGATGATTCCTGAAGTCACCCTTGGTCCTTTACAGGGACACACAGTGCCCTCTCTCCCTCTCTGTCTTTCTCTTTCTCTCTCTGTTTTTCTCTCTCAATAACAAATATAATAAAATATATGTAATAACAAATATTAAATAATTATTGAATATATGTGATATATTATTAAATATTAAATTATAAAATATAAAATTTTATATAATTATATATATATATACATATATGTTAAAGTTGGAAAAAAGATTGCTGGTCTCTCTTAATCTTTGATCATTTGAGGACAGGTGTTCTTCCAATCCAGAGGACAGCCAGATAAGACTCTTACCTATTACCAGTGCATTGATCTTGAACCTTTAGAACTGCAAAAAATAAATTCTTTTCTTATAAACACCCAGTCTGTAATACTCTGTCACAGCAGCATGAATGGGCCAAGACCGATACTGAATGATGATGGCCTCTACCTTTGACAGTACTTCATTTGCTGAGGCACAGTACTCTGCTTCTATGCAGTAGGATGATGATAGACAGAAGAAAGAAATAGACAAAAGCAAGAGAAATAAATGAAAATATACATATATATCTATATGCAAAAAGTAGACAGAAACAGATGAAAGGAGAGAGA
Organism: Typhlomys cinereus; assembly: GCA_023101885.1. Lineage (NCBI taxonomy): Eukaryota > Metazoa > Chordata > Mammalia > Rodentia > Platacanthomyidae > Typhlomys > Typhlomys cinereus. The sequence goes on from JALPQD010000127.1 coordinate 2,280,314, forward strand.
TCACCACAGAGACACTAGGAAAAGGGGAAGGAATGGCTAGGAGGAATTAGCCTGTCCCAAGGCATAAGCATATGTGCAGAGAGTAAAGGGCACTTTGTCAGTGATAACCCAGACATATCCCCAGGCTGAGGGGAGTATGTTCCATTCTATGAAACATTACTCTATCCCATGGCAATAAGATTTAACAAAGTTTTAATGGGTATCATCGTGACTGAAGTCAGACTCCCAGACCAAATCTTGGTTTTGGCATTTTTCCCTTAAGTGATTTAAGAAAGATAGGTCACCCTTCCAGCCTTGCTTGTTTCATCTGTTCAGTGGGAATTGTCAGTACCCATCTCAGAGTATTTGTGAAATTTGTGTGCCTTACTGTTAAGTGTTTAGACCAGTGCCTTGCACAGACAAAGCCTTTACGGATGTTACCAGTAACCACTACAATCAGATCTTCAATTTAGCAAGGCAATGCAATTTTGTATTTCTTAAAAATTTTATGCATAATTAATGTGGATTGGAATGAAAGTATGAGGACAGTATTAGACCAAATTCAAGAATTTTTTATGAATATTTTTCTCCTCTTGAATGAAAAAAGCCAATTCACAATGGCCTGTTGAAAACTAAAAGTAAATGTTTAGAGTTGAAATATACAATGGATTACAGATCATTTATCCTGTTCAACAAGAGTGAGCCAGAGAAATGTTTTATATCATCCATCACCAAAGTTAGCTCCCTAAATCAGATTAAGCGGAATTAGAGAAAATGACTAATTCCCACTAATTCCCCTGTGTGAGTTCTAGGATAAACAAACCAATGAAATGAAGACTGTCTTCTGTTGTCCTGCTTCAGAACAGTAGGTTCTGTACGAAGCTAGCCTAGGGCTCCTCGGCTGAGCTAAAGTTGAACAGCCATGGATGAGAGAGAACTGAACCCAATAGAGGATGAGTCTCCTGTAAAGGGCTTGTGAAGCAATGACTCACTGTCCAACCCCATAGTTCTTGCTTTCCCAGGCCAGAAAATGTGTGAAGCTGGTTAGTGAAGCTTCAAGGAGACTCATTCATATACATGTGATGTCTTCCTATTGATTTGCTGAATCCAAGAAATTTGGGGATTTCCATTCTCAAATGCGTAGGGCAATAAGAAGTAAATACAATCAAATTATTCAGGAGAGATAAAGAGAATTGAAATCAGTTTTGTCTCATTTATTCAGACTCCAAGAGTACCAAGGATCACAGATCTAACAGAAGCTAGGTCAATACAAAATGATCAGTTGGAGAATCATTGTAGCCCAGGAAATTGAGGCTGAGGATTTGAATTGTTATGGGGTTCTTATGTTCTGAGTCAAAGACTGAAACCAGAACACATGTAGAGGATTAAGATAGTTTCTGAGAAGTAGAGTTTATCATTGTAAAGGATGGAACTCATGTGGAGTGCCCTGAGGAGCTAGGGCACCTTGGAGAATTCATAAACTCCAGGTATGGGATCCATGAGGAGCAGGTTCATCTACAATGAACCCTCAAACTCCACACAGTGGAGTGGAGTGAGGAGCAGATGCCCAAAAATGGCTGCCAGGGTCACACATATTTATATACTTAGATAAACTAAGGATTCTCCTCATTGGTTAGGCAAGCCTGGGAAAAATTGCTTTTCCTCATTTTTTAGCTCACATTGGGACCCAACCCAGTTGATCTAGGGCCCATGTGGGGCTGGAGATCAAGTGGTTTCTTTGATGGGCTTAGCTTGTTTGATGTGGAGAACTCATCTCCATATCCTTTCATAGGGAATTTGGCCATTTTATCTCTGTGGAGGATTGGAGTCAGTTCCTCAGCAGAGGATGTTCCTTTGGGTGATCAAAGCCTTGGGGGATGGCCTTCAGGAATTTCAAAGACTGTTCCAGCATTGCTATTCTAACCCTGCCTTGTAATGACAGAAAAGGAGTAGGTGATTGACAAGGAGTGCTGTGACATAGTAGTGAAGTTCGTGGACACTGCAGTCAGAGACAGAGAATCCTAACACAATTCTATCACAAAATAGTCATATGAGCCTAGAAAATTCATTTGACTAGTCTGTCCTTTAGTTTCCTCATCTGTAACATGGGTGTATAAAAAGCTGAATTGGAACTAGGGTAAATAGAATGAAGCATACACCTTCCTAACCCTTAGCATATGTTTTTGAAGTTCTGCCTCCAGCGATTTCTCTTGACTCACTCTAGTCCAGGCTTAATAAAGAATATCTTTGTCAAAAATATAATCACATTGATATGCAATTTGCAAAGTGCCTCAGAATATTGTATGTGTTTAAGGACATTTGATAGTTACTAGATAATCAACTGACATCTTATTAGATTAAATTTGAACGGATAAACAATTAGAAAAGTCTAACTTGATGTAGAAGACTGAATCAGACCAGATTATAAATCAAAAGCCTACTTTAATGGGAAGGCTCTCTAGCCAGGTTCTGCTGTCCAAAAAGGCTTAAGTCAGAGAAGTCACACCCAGGGCAGGGTGCGAGGCTTTTTATAGGTCAGGACTCAGAACAGAAAGGGCAAGGAAGGGGTCCCAGTGAGAGACTGGAGACATCTGTTACAACAGTCACCCTGTGGGTCTTCTAGTTTTCTAGGGACTTTCCAGATTGGACAGGGGAAATGGTAGAAACAAGAGAAATATGTAACCAATCCAACCTAACAAATTGAAATAGAATTTTTCTCCATGTTTCTGACTTGAGTGAAGGGATAAATGCATCCTACCCAAGACAGAAGGTAAATTAAGATCAGGCTGGAGAAAGATTCAACAGTAAGAGATAGACTGGGGCATTTAATCTGTGGAACCTAGATAGGAAGCATTTAGAGCAGATACCCAGTTGTGTGATGTAGCTGCCCCCAAGTGCTTTCCCAGTGCCTAGAACTAAGGATGAAAGAGAGTACCAAAGAGAACAAAAGATGCATTGACAACAGTAAAAAGAATGGAAACTGTATGTTCCCCAGGAAACCAAAATAGCCAGTGGTTCTTCCTGGGAAAGAAGCCCCTTAGAGTTCCTTACCAAAATCTCCATGAAGTGAAAGAGACAAAACTTCAGTACCTTAATGTGGACAAAATAACCAATTAAATTTGAAGAGTATGTCCACTTAAAACTAGATCAAACACACAAAATAGAGCTCCCATGTCTGACCCCCTTTTTTCTAACCTCTTTCCCTAAGGTCAGCACCATCCTTTCAGCCAACGTTCAAATCAGAAAGTCAGTTCTTGAGCACTGCTTTTTGACGGCTGCCAAACTGTGGAACCTTGTCTTTTCTACCAGTTCATCTCTCTACCATAATCCCATGAAGAAAGAAATTTACAGAACTTCACAGAGGTGTGTGTGTGTGTGTGTGTGTGTGTGTGTGTGTGTGTGTGTGTTGTGTGTGTGTGTGTGTTCCTGCATATTTATTCAAGGCAGAATGGAGTGATGTTTTAAAAAATTCTTAGTTGTGGTGCATGCTGGGAAACCTATTTTTCTTCATGTCCTATTTAATAGATCAAAGTCTAAAAGTCCTGGAAAATGGGAGACAACTAAGCACATTAACTTGCCTTCAGCACATGGGAGGAGACTCTTCTAGAATCACTTAGCCATGAAATAGGATCAAAGCCTGCCCACACAACTTGTTTTCTGAATCACTAACTGTGGATATATTTGTCTTTTCATTAGATAGAAAACAGAGAAAAATTTAAAACTTACAAGAGAAAACTTGTAATTTATAGGAAATAAACTTTTAGTGAAGATTCAGATTTACCATATGACAAAAGCCCAGAAATATTTTTAACTGTTTGGTATCCTTCATAGTATATAAATAGATATTGTTTCTACAAGACAAGAAGAAAAAGTAAGGAGTTCAGATTGAAAGGCAACAAAATAAAAAAGCATATTTGAAAAAGGACTGAAAAAGTTAAAATTCAATAATACAATCATATGCTTATAAAATGCAATATATCACTGAAACTGAAAAATCAGATCAGTATTGGAAAGGATATATTTTGCATGCTCTATCAGAGCTCAGATGTTTTTAAAGAGCAAAGACATAATAATAAGAAGGAACAGTATACCCGAGTAGGGGAAATTAGCATGTGAAGTAAGAATATAGGCATCATAAGCAAAGTACCATAGCTGGAGCCAACACAATAATTTGAAAAATCAAAGACAACTTATGCTTTGAAAATAAAATATCTTAATTTTTAGCTAAAGCCATTTGACAAAATAAATGAAAGGCAAAGAACCATGTCTACAAATATGGGGGAGATTGTTTTTAAAAAATCATCTTTAGACTTATCAAATACACATTAATGCCAAAAAGAAGAAAAATTGTGTACCAACTGAGCCAATTTTTTTGCAAAGCCAACCAAACCATATTCAAATATATAGGAGCTTAGAAAACACATTGCTGGAAACTCTTCGATACTCAGCCGATTTATAAAGCAAGCAAAATACTTCAAGCTCATGGAACTTGGAAACAGATTACTGAAAACTTTTCCTTGAAAAACCTTACTTGATGGCTCCCTTGGTCCTTATGGATTCGAGGTCTGAAGTCTGTGAATTCCTTTCTAGCTTTTCTCTTGCCCTTCATAGGACTCTAATCCTCTAATCCTCTTATGCTATTCTTCACTTCAGACCCTGGACATAAGAATGCAACATTTTGGAGCAGTCTCTTGCTTCTCATAAACTCATATCCCTGAGTTCTGTTCTTTCTCTCCTCTAATAAACTGTGCCTTAATCCTCACAAAAAAAAGAAAGAAAGAAAGAAGGAGAGAGAGAGAGAAAAAGAGAAAAAGAGAGAGAGAGAGAGAGAGAAAGAAAGAAAGAAAGAAAGAAAGAAAGAAAGAAAGAAAGAAAGAAAGAAAGAAAGAAAGAAAGAAAGAAAAAGAAAGACCTTACTTGAAGAGTTTTTCCAACAAATGTGATTTAGTCATAACAAAGGATCATGACTATGCTCTTACTCAGCATAATGCATTGGTAACCTTGATCACCAACTTGATTGGATTAAGAAACACCTAGGACATTAGTGAAACACAGCATTCCATTTATTCTGGGTTTATTTCTTCTTTGAGAAAGGGTTTATTATTTGGTTTATGGAACCAGAAAGGATAGAGTCCATGATGGCAGGCATGGTGGCAGAAGCAGGTAGCAGGCTCATGTTGCATCAGCCATTTAAAAGGGAGAAAGAGAGAAAGCGAGAGAGAGAGAAGCCAAGTTATGCACTCCTTCCAGCAAGGCTCTACCTTCTGAAAGTTCCATAGTCTTCCCAAATTGTACCACCAGCTGAAGACCAAGCATTCAAACACATAAGTTTGTGGGGAATAATTCATATTTGAACCATGACACAAACTTTTGTATCTATCTTTAGGGTTGCTTCCAGAAAGGATTTTTCCAGAAGGAGAGGTTGTCTTGGCCTAAAGGTGGGAAGAACCACATAAGCTGGGATTATAGACTGAATAAAAAGGAAGAAAGAGAAAGCCAACCAAATACTGCAACCTATTTTGCTTTTTAACCCATCCACATAACATCAAGCAGTCTCATGCCCCGATACAATGCTTTACTTGCCGTGATAGATTGTACCCCCAAATCATTTACCAAAATAAACTTTTCCTCCCTTAAAGTTGCTTCCCATCATGTATTTACTTTACCTTTTAATCTGGACTCCTTACTTTTTTCTTGATTATACAATCAATATCCATTTATCAATACCAATATTTAATTTAGTTGAAGCTCATTAATATAGGAAGTCTTAGTTATGTAAGTACCAGGAGTAAAACTGTTGGTATGACTGCTAACTATGGATCAACAGGTATTTGTAACTGGTTTTCTGAGAAATCTGGAAAAATATGGAGCTGTGGGCTAGAGAAGTCCTGAAGTATTGTGAGAATAGCCTATTGGATCTTTCTGGTTAAACTCAGAAGACAAAAAGTTAACCAAAACAAAGACCATTAGAGCTATGCTGATGATGTTTCAGAGAAAAACAAGAGATGTGTCAGGAATTGAGTTAAAGGCTATTTGTGGTATATTTTGGCAAAAAAATCTGGGTTAAAAACCATTTGTGGCCCTTTCCCCACTCCGCCACCCCCGGGACGTGTGCAATCCAGCCAGGACTCACCTCAAACCAGCTGACATGATACTATACTTGAGTGATCCCCAAAACTCCACCAGGAAGCTCCTGGAACTAATACAGAAGTTCAGCAGAGTGGCAGGATACAAAATAAATGTACAAAAATCAGTGGCTTTCCTATATGCCCAGAATGAAAGAAGTGAAAAAGCCTTGAGAGAAACCATCCCATTCACTACAGCCCCTAAAAAAATGAAATACCTTGGTATAAACCTAACCAAGGAAGTAAGAGACCTTTACAATGAAAACTTTAAAACCCTAAAGAAAGAAATTGCAGAAGACACCAGAAGGTGGAAAGACATCCCATTTTCCTGGATTGGCAATCAACATCATAAAAATGACTATCCTAACAAAGGCAATATACAAATTCAATGCTATACCAATAAAATCCCAAAGCAATTCTTTAAAGAAGTTGACGAAACAACCTCAAAATTCATATGGAGGCACAAAAGACCCAGGATAGCAAAGACAATCCTGAGTAACAAAAACACGGCTGCAGGTATCACCATACCAAACCTTAGTCTACATTACAAATCCATAGTTATAAAAACAGCCTGGTACTGGCTCCAAAGTAGACACACAGATCAATGGATAAGGGTTGAAGACCCAGATATAAGCCCACAAAATCACAGCCATTTGGTCTTTGACAAAGGGGCCCAAAAAATCGATCGGCAAAAGAACAGTATCTTCAACAAATGGTGCTGGCAAAACTGGATCTCCACATGTAGAAGATTAAAAATAAACCCGTACTTGTCACCATGTACAAGACTTAATTCAAGGACCTTGATATAAGGCCAGAGACTATAAAAACCATAGGTGAAAGGGTAGGGAACTCCCTTGAGCTGATGGAGCTAGGCCAACAGTTCCTAAACAGACATCCAATAGCCCAGTCACTGCTACCAACTCTCAACAGTTGGGATCTGGTGAAATTAAAGAGCTTCTGTTCAGATAAAGAGATTGCAACATGAGCTCAAAGGCAACCCACAGAATGGGAGAAAATATTCACTAACCACATATTTGCTAGAGCTCTATTATCCAGAGTGCACAAAGAACTTAGAAAACTAAACACTAAGGAAACAAATGGCCCAATTAAAAAATGGGCCCTGGGGTTAAGCCTTTGCCTTGCAGGCGGGAGGTCCTGAGTTCAGATCCTAGACCCCATGTATACACGCCCGGCGGAAGCGGGGGCAGCCTGCGTTTCTGGTCCTGGTAGGGCAGAGCCTGTGAATCCCCCGGCAGAGTTAACCAGGTGGAGGTGGAGGCGTCCATGGTGGTTCTCGAATTCGTCCGTGGTTCTACACACACATACACGCACACACACACACGCGTACACGCACAACTGAATAAATAATAAAATTAAAAAATTAAAAAATAAAAATTAAAAATTAAAAAATTAAAAAAAATAAAAAATTAAAAAATGGGCCCTGGAACTTCAAAGAAACTTTACCAGGGATGAAATTAAAATGTCTAACAAATATCTTAAAAAATGCTCTACATCCTTAGCCATCAGGGAAATGCAAATCAAAACTTCCCTGAGATATCATCTCACCTCAGTCAGGATGGCAAAAATCTACAATACAACCAACAACAAATGCTGGAGAGGATGTGGAGAGAGGGGAACTCTCCTACATTGCTGGTGGGAATGCAGGCTCACACAGCCACTCTGGCGAGCTGTCTGGAGATTCTTAAAGAAATTAAAGATTGAAATGCCATATGGCCCTGCGATTCCACTTCTGGGAATAACCCCACATACAGCAAAAATTCACCTCGATAGCACAAGCACGACCATGTTCATAGCAGCATTGTTTACAATAGCAAAGTCATGGAATCAACCCAAATGTCCAACAGTTGAGTGGATAAGGAAACAGTGGTACATCTATACAATGGAGTACTACTCAGCCATCAAAAATGATGAATTAATGGAACTTGCCGGGAAATGGATGGGATTAGAAACAATTATATTGAATGAAGTATCCCAGACATAGAAAATTAAGCGCCGTATGTACTCCCTAATAGGTGGCTCCTAGTACCAAACCCACTTAGAGACACTCAAAGATAAATCTCTGTAATACCTACAGTAATTGCTAAGATTATGAACAGGAGGGATGGGGAAGGAGAGCCACACCAGAAACAAGGAGAGAGGGGACCATGTTACAGCAGAGAAAATAGGCCTCCATCAAGGACTGCAAATAAGTAATGAGACATCTGGTTAAGTTAACAGACTTTCCTTCCTGATCATTTACAACGGATGGGGTATGATCTTACCAGAAGGGGAGGGCATATAGTCTGACAGATAGAAAGTAACCATTTCCCAGATGGGTGATTGACCCCTCCCTCACCGCGGTTTCCTACTTTTATTACATCTACCTTTGAATATACTCTTATAACAAGACTCTAATTTAATAGGTTTTTATCTCTGGCCAGGGGGTGACATCCAATACCCATCAGGGAGGAGCCAAGGGCATTGTGGGAGCAGCAAAACTGAAAAAAAAAATCAACAAACCATAATCCAGAACATCAGAGATTCTATATCAATCACCTGGAACTAGGCAAGCCTAATTTCTCCCCATCCTGAAGCTCAGGGAAATTTGGGGAAGAGGGGGCGATAAGATTGTAAGAGCACAAGGATGGGAGGAGCAATGATATGCAAAATACTCCACACAAGTTAGGGCCGAAGCAATCATATTTGGACTTTACATGCCCTGCACAATGTCCAACACACTATTGACCTCACAAAGTCTAGCATTTGCTAAAGGCACTAGGATCCTAGGAGGCAAGGGATTGATAGCCACGGTAGTGTTCCTATGCTTAAGGGGAACACAGGAAAGGGTTCTGGGAAATGCCACTAGGTCCTTGCACCTCATCGGAGAGGAGGACCCAGAGAAGAGTTTGGCATGGACATTAAAGGATGCTCCGGGGATGGAAAGGGGAGGCACTGGGGGATGGAGAGGGGAGGGGGAGAGGAGGGGGACACAGGGGGATAGGGGGTTGGAGGGAGGGGGGGCCGGTGTACCTGTTAAGTTTATATGAGTGGAAAAAAAACATTTGTGTTATATTTTGGCAAAGAATCTGAGCACCTTATGTCTATGTCCTAAACAAGGACTAAGACATTTGGCAAAGGGAATTTCAGTATAACACAGCATTCAGGTTGTAGCATGGTTGCTTATCACAGCTCTTGGCCAGATTTAGAGTGGAGACTAGCAGTGACCAGAGCAGCAAATTATGAATTATGTGTAGTAAAGGAGAGATGTATAAACAAGTTCAAAGTTGACCACAAGGTAGAGCAGCCAAAGGAAACATACTTGTAAAGATATTTACATAATTAAACAAAACCCTCAAGGTTTATCCTTGAACAATGGGAAAATTGCCTTGTAGATAAGGCTCCACCCAATAAAGCCTCTAAGATTTAAAAAAAATTGCAAATTTGTTCAAAAAACACTTATTTGAACAAAGAGTAACATTTCAAAGGTTTCTTACTTGAAACAACCTTATAAGGAAATGTTTGCCCAGATTCAGCAGCCTATGCACGCGGAGACCTCTACCACTACAGTTAATGCAGGCCAGGCTACATCTTAGGCTGGTAGCAAAATTTGGTGTCATAGTTGATAGATGTTGGGCATGTTGAACACAAAATGACTCAGGCTGTTCCCCCTTTTCCTCTGATGTATGGGTTCGGACAAAGAACCTTTCACAGTTCCCGCTTTACTTAGATAAGACAGCTCTGTCCTCTCAAGGACAACTCTACAACTCCTACCCTGTCTGCAACTTCTTCACAGCCCTCAGTCCACCTGCAACTAAGATAAACTGACACATTCATCCAAGAACTCTCACCCAACCCAAGGTGAGCCCCCTTCTCATCCCATTACTTCAAGACGGGCTGTATATATTGCAAGCAGCAGAAGTGGGAAAGATGGACTGCCCAAGCCCAGGGAGCCTAAATGATGCTCCCACAAACCCTAGATATAGAGTATGGTTTAAACAAGGATTAGTGTGTGACCTGCTGTGTTTTGGTCTTGCTTTGTTCCAGTCTTTCCTTGCTACCCTCCTGTTCCTGCTTTTTGGAATGTGAAGTACAGTAGGACTTTTGGAATGTACCATTATATATTAAAAGCATATAATTTTAAGTTTTAGTTTTGCTCTTTTCACAAGGACTCACAGTGAAACCCAGAGCAACTTTGAAACAATGTTGGAACTATAAGACTTTGGAAGTTACTACATTTTTTTCAACATGAGATCAATATGAAACTTCAGTGGCCAGGTTTGGAATGTTATGACTCAATGTAAGGAGTTTCAGTATCATGGTGCCAAGCAGAGGACTTAAGACAGTTAAGAATTACCTAGGACATTATTGAAACACACCTTAGGTATGTTTGTGAGGATGTTTCCTGGGAGGAGCACTGCCCTGAATACTGTCCCATGAATCAGATCCTAGACTAAATAAAAAGGGAGAAAGGAGAAAGTTGTTTGTGAGTGAGCATTCCTCTTTCTCTGCTTCATGAACAGCTCAGATTTGAGTGAGTAAACTCATGCTTCTGCTAACATGCCTTCCCCACCATGATGCACTATATCCTCAAATCATGAGCCAAAATACATTCTTCCTCCATTACAATTGTTTCTACTCAAGTATTGGTCACAGAAACAAGAAAAACAGCAAAAGTTCTGGGTAAAGTGGACTGTGCACCTGGAAAGAGAAGCATGACTCTATTGGCTTCTTTCAGATTACTGAGAGGTGTAGCTTCAATATCAATAAATTCATCTTGTGCCCACCTTTATACTTCACATGGAATCTCTTGTCATCTTACAGTTCACAAAGCACTAACTAGTTAGCACTTCTCTGTGGCCATGTTGCTAACAATAAAGAAAATATTAAATGATCTAGACCTGTATGGAGAGACTGAATAGAATATTTTTTACTTGTCTTCTAATAAAAGAGCTTCCTAGTACAATAGAATGATTATTTCTATTGTAGATGAACATAAGTAAAGCACCTGCTGTAACATTAAAACCTGGATAACCAGACAAAGCAAAGCTGATGGGATTTTTTCCCATACTAAAAGATTAAGCAGAATTCCTGTAGGCATGGATGTTAACTACTTCCAAACACCTCCTTAGGCCTCTCTATGTTATTTCATACAATAAGAAAATGCAAAAAGCTAATTGTAACTACCTCTAGGGACATAATTGGCATATAAAAATATTTTTATATATCAGCCTATCAAAGAGATGGCTTTGGAAATAACATTTAGATTTAAGTGACAGAATTACTGGTTATTTTTATTTCTTTTGTTTTTCTGAATTTTTCCAAATAATTCATAGTGAATTTTTTATGGTTTGGAAATTGGATATCTCCCAAAGATGCAATTATTAGAGGCCTGTCTGGTCCCAAATGTAATTGCATTGGGAGTTGAAGGCTTTGTAGAAGGGCCTCACTCAATGGAAACTATACATTCAAAAGGGATAAATACATTTCTTTCGGGAGTCTGGTTTGCTCTTCACATACATTGCTATACAAGCCTGAGCCTGAGCCTGACCTTGCCCGGTTTTATCTGGTTTTCTGCTTGTAGTCACTTCTGCACATGGCATGGCCATTGCATTCACAAACTTACACCACCTGCGGTTACCTGAACAGGATCAGGCCTGCCAACGTAAATGAGGGAGGCCCACTGAGAACCCCCCATAGCTGAGGAGCCATTGTTAGTAGTAAATGGCTGCTTCTGGAAGAAAAGTCATTTCTCTTCAGGGGCACAGCCATTGGTAAGCTGCCTATGATTCACGAAATAACCCCATATCCATGCACATACAACCAACGCTAATTAAACTCAGTGTGTTATATATTTTAAAGAAAGAAAACTAAGAGGGGAATGTTGGGAAGAGGAAGAGGAGCTCAAGAGGAAATAAGAGGGAGATATTAGAGAGGAATGGGAATAAGATCAAAACATAAGATCAAAGAATAAATATTATTTTTAAAAAGTTTGTGATCCCATGGAAGGGGAATGTTCTCAAGAGGCCCCACACCTTCCTGAGCGGCTGATGAGGGTTAATCTAGATGGGGTGAAGGGAGGACGCTTTCCTCAATGGTACACCCACTGATACATGACTCATACTCCAGCAAGTGTTCAGGCACATGCCATCAAAAGACAGTGCAGATCTCAGGGGAGATGGTTTTGGGCAGCAGGATCTTTAGAGGCAAGAAGTTAGACAGATATAGCAGAGTTCCCATATTAGTGGGTGTCCCCAGAACGGACCCCAAGGTATGCTGCAGAATCCTGAACCCTCACTAGTATAGAGAACTCAGAGGGAACTTCCAGGCAAGAGGGTAGGAAGGTGCAGCTAGGAAACACCTAGAGAGAGGAGGGAAGGAAGAAAGGAGGTGAGAGACAGAGAGAGAGAGAAAGAGAGAGAGATTGCGAGAGAAAGGGCAGGATGGGGATAGTTGGGAGTAAGAGAGGAAGGAAGAGAAAGGGGAAGAGGGATGAGAATAGCTACTCACTGAGCTTGTATAACTACATAAAATATAAAATAATAATAATAATAATATTCTGAGGATGCTGAGATGTTCACAAAATAAAAAAGACAAAAAATAGGAAGGAGATTTGCAGGAAAGAAGAAGACCTGTAATGAGAAGAGAAGAAAGTGGAATTTGTGAATAAGATGTAAAACTATCATAAATTCAATATGTTTGTGTATGTAACCCTAAAAGAATAAAAAAAAAACTTAAAAAAAGAGATGTGATCATCCCACATGGCCCCATGACTACCATCCACCTTAATGTCAAAACTAAATCAGCGCCCTTGAACATCTAAAACTGTGAGCTAATATGCTATTATCCATAAGTATCCTGCCCCGGGTATTTCATTATGCTGATGAAAAGCTAATTATAATACTATAAAGCAATATAAATATTGCAAGGTATATAAATATATCCTATAATTGCTTTCATGAGGGGAAAGCATTCTTCATCTAAGTAGAAAAAGAATGGAGTTCTTTTTTATGTGAACTCACTGGAGTATAAGTTAGGCATTTAAGTCATTGTGGGCGATTTTCCTAGAAGTCATCAGCATGGATGAAGACTAGTGATTACACCAAGACAAAGAGGAAATAATAATCACATTATCAAACACTGCAAGGCCAAGAAAATCAAAATGAAGATATTTCCCATGGATTTGGGAAGATGAGATCTAGTTCAATAGAATCTTGAGGGCAAAACTCAAATGTAACAGTTTGAAGGATGTCAGGAAAAGGGAGAAAGAGACTTGAAAATGCCAGAGGGGTTGAATGTTCTGAGTAGCTGGCAAGGGGCAAAGGGTAAGGTAGACAAACCTGTATCCTAACACTTTGGAATCAGAGGCAAGAGTGATGTGTGTCCAGCCTGAGCTATATAGCGAAGACCTAGCTCAGAAAATTCAAAAAACAAGAAAATGAAAAGTTCTTATCCAAAACAACTAATTATTTTTAGTTCTCTCTGAAACACCATCATTTATTTGCCTCTTAAAAAAAAATCAAAAACAAAACCTGCTTCCCATGCAGATACTAACAAGGACTGACTCAACCAGATGTAGAAAGACAAACACCGTGTGATCACATTCACATGTGGAATCTAAAAATACTGATATCCTGGAATAGTTATTACCAAAGGTTGGGGAGAGGAGAAAGGAGGAGGGATAAGGGGAGGTAGATCAGCCACTACTAAATAACATTAAGGAAAAAGGAAGTTGTTGTGTGGTATGTAGTCATAGCACAGTGATGTGGAAAATAATATACTACATATTTCAAAAGGCTGCATAGAGAATTTTTAATTTTCTTGCAAAAAAAGAATGTTGGGAGTGATGGATATTTTAGTTTTCTATGTTTACTACACAATGTAAGCATGTATTAAAACATCATACTATACCCCACAAGAATGCACAACAATTGTGTCAAAAGAAAATAAAATTTATTAAGGGAAATTGAAATTTTAAAAATAATAATCCCCAGTGTCTTTCGGAAACCAGTGTGGTTCTAGTGAACCTTATTCACTTTTCTACAGGGTTACTTCTCATAGCTCTAGACAAAACCAGTCAAAGCATTCCATTACCCTGACACAGTGGGTATTTTGCAGACAAATAGGAGGCCTATACCAGTCCAAACAGGAATAATAAGCATAACTTTTCCTACAAGTTCTGGAACAGCGACACCAGAGCTGGTTGCCACCACCACCCAGCTATGATTTACACTACATCTCTTGTGACTTGTTTCTGTGCTGTTAGGAGCACAATGACCCTGGCATCTCTCACAGTTTGAAGAAATATACCAAGAAGATACAACAGCTAGAAGCTGCTGCCACCTAGAAGCTGCAGTCACCTTGTGATCACAAAGACAGACTGCACGAGGACAAAGCTCTGAACCCAGGCCGAGGCGTGAGTGACAAGAGGGCAACTGAGTCGCAGGGAAGTACAGTCGGAGTCCTAAACAGACTTCACCCGCAGGCTGTTCGGTCCCTAGACCTTTTCTGTGCCACGCACCAACAAATACCTTTTGTCTATCAGTTCTGCTAGAGTTGAGCTTTCTGTTAAGACAGAAATCTTTCCAAGGATACAGCAAGCTGCGTCCTTGCTTGTCCTTGCTACATGCAGACATTCTGTACAAAAGCATCAGTTTCTTGTTTCTTTTTTTCATGCAAGTAACCCAAGTGACTTACATCCTCCAGAAGATGAAAGTCGAAATTGAATAGGATCTGCCAGGAATTTATCCTTGCCTGTGCCAATGAGGAAGACACGGCAGGGCAGTAGAGGCCCTGCTACTGCTATGGATCAGGTGGGTGTCAACACGGACTGTCATTTTCTCACTCCATCTTGCAGAGTTCCCGGGATGTCTCCAAGTGCAACACATTTCAAGTCCTGTCATCCACATTTTCTCCCAGAACAATCTCATTCTCACATCATTGAATGCTCAAATATTTCCTAGCTTAGTATTAAATAACTTTTCTGGTTTTTTTTTTCCTCCTGGACACAGATTACTTCTGTGCATTATTCTACTTAGTCTAATAGCATGGAAAGTCTGTAGGTTACTCTTGAAAACACGCTTCCAGTCCAGGTTTCTTTCCATTACGCCACCACACACAGATGAATGTCTTTTCCACCAAACAAAATTTACTGAGTCTGTCTCAATGTGAAGAATTAAAATGAAAGGAAAATTCACGTTAAACCAAGAAGAATTTAACAAAAAAGGCAAGTCTCGCACTGAACAAATGACTCCTTATGTCACATTCTGGAGGACATTAGCTTAAATCCCCTCTGCTCAGCTCATGCCTTTAATCATACTTAGTCTAATGTGAGGTTCCCTCCTCATGTGAAAGTTGTTAAGTACACACAAGGTAAAAACAGTCCATGTTGTTTTGATCCTAATACCTCCCAACAGGCCAGTTTGCAGAGACACAAAGCCATATTCAACATGAACTACAATGTAATGTTTTTCTCCCCTTCCTCAAGAAGAAAAAGTACTTCAAAGAGGTGTTTTCTCAGCGAGAACAGAAAATAGTCTGATTGCTAGTTTATGTTTATGCACATCATATTTCCTCTCATAGACATGCTCACAAAAAATACTAAATACTGACCATGCAGAAATGTCAGTCTAGACCTAGAAAAATAACAATTTACATGCATAAGAGAAATATAAAAAAATAATGTTCCCAACATGTATTGATATCAAGAGGAAATTCCAAGGGCGTGATCTGTTGTGTCATTATAAATTGGACAAATTGCCTGCTGGGGCCTTCAGAAATGCAGTTAGCAGCTGGACTGCCTAAAAGTCTACTGCCTGCAATGTAGATTTCAGAAAGACAAAGAATTGAAAAATGCGAAAATAACTAACCTTTCAATTACATTTTCCAAGTTATAAATACCCTTGAGAGTCTTAGAATATTGATTTTTATCATGCTATGCATATTACTTTAGTCATATAATATATTTATCCATATATATTGTGTTACTGATGTCCATTTTGCAAAGGACATCTGCTATGGAATCTTGGGTACCAAATAAGTAAGGTTTACTTTACTCTGGAAATATTGACAAATTTACTCTTCATTCCATAGAATAAAATGATTCATTGTTAGCAATGAAATATAATAAAATATAGTTTCATTCATCTAATTTACACATGCCTGGGTTAACACCCACTATTCGAAAAGTTGTTTTAAAATGTCATCTATTCCATATTTGTGATAAACCAGGGACTTATTAACTTTTATAATATCAAAACCCAAAAAGTTGTGACCAAATACTTTGAATTTCAAGGAAAATGAACCAATGAGAGCTGACTTAGTTGTTCAAAGAATAAAAGTCTTCATTATCCGTTAAAAGATTTAACATTAGATGTTGGGAATAACCTTTGTTTTTTTGGCTAAAACATTTCATGTAACCTAAGCTCACAAGAATATTATTGATTGTGAGACTCAAACATGAAATTGTACTAGTTTGTACCAAAAATGTTTTCTAGCCTTTGACACCAAGAAAAACACATTTGGAAGTCTTTTTTAATAGCTAGTAGCCTCCAAAATATGAAACAACTCACATGTGGGAAGAAACCAAATTTATTGCATCCATATGGCCCTGGAAGTCTCCATACGCGTGCACCGGCAGTTCAGTCACCTCACATTAACCCTGATTCACAATCAGAGGATGTTTATGTCATTCCACTGACATCCTAGAAAGCCAGGATTCTCTATATTATTCTTTTTATGTTCTCCATAATTGA
This sequence comes from Typhlomys cinereus, assembly GCA_023101885.1. Taxonomy (NCBI): domain Eukaryota; kingdom Metazoa; phylum Chordata; class Mammalia; order Rodentia; family Platacanthomyidae; genus Typhlomys; species Typhlomys cinereus. The sequence continues at coordinate 2,297,169 of JALPQD010000127.1, forward strand.
TGTCTCTAAAACCCACATCTGCTTATTACAACTAGAAATGACACACCTGACTGATTCCTTGAAGATCCCAGGTACACTGCCAGACACTGACGGTCTGATGATGCTTTTTGAGAACTAACCCAACAAACGGTCCTGAGCTTGCTTGACATAGAATAGTCTAGGGTTTTCAGTTCACCGAAAGACAGCTAGGGTCAAATTGTGCCTTGTACCCAGCGTTTGGATTTTTTTTAATAGAAAAACTAAACTATGCAGATTTTTATTCTTCTTTTCAAATTGGAAAAGCCATGAAAAGTAGCAACAGTCATAAGAACAGACCTGAGATAGATAAATCTAAGCTCCTTAGGTCTACCCATTTGGCTCTATTTGCACAAATAAAATTTTAACCCTAAAATAATGTGTCAAAAGACATGTCTGATGTAGAAATGACAGCTTTCATGATAAGTAAACAGGAAAAAGTTTATTAAACTATGTTTGAGATTGTTCATTGCATTAATTTTTGTCACATTTACTTCTTTTCATAGCAAAGTATTAGATATACTACTAAGATTTATCCATATGAGCTGATTAATTAAGCTTTAGTAAGCTCGTAAAAAGGCTAGGGTGCTCTCACATATTGTACTGAAAAAGTTTCAAGTACAAATTTAGTAAAAAGAGGTAAAGATAATTGATTCATGATATATATCACTTGTACATTTTTAGTTCATGATGCATCATATGCCAAATATATGTAAAAACATATTTTAAACAGTTTTGAATGTCTTTCTGTTATATGCTGCTCTGTCATTCACAGTGATGATGCAATTATTCATCATTATACATAGTGATTAGATCCAATTTTTAAAAAACAATAATTATGATATTATTGAAATAAATTCATAGAGGCACATTTTGTTATGATGATTGGTTTGGTTTTAATGTGACCCTTAGGTGAGCAATCAGCATCATGTTTTCATTAAGCTTACTTAATTTTTATTCCATATTTTTGTCATCCATACTCCTGCCCTTCACCCACAAGTGACTGAAAGAGCACAGAGTCTTACCAAGGAGTGAGCTTGAGCAGCGCTGGCTGAACATTAATGATCTGTCACCTATGTGTTCCCACCTAGATGCTATAGTGTGCCCATACACTCTCTCCCAATCTGACAGATCTGCCTTGTCTTTTCCATGGTTAAAAACCAAATAGCACCACATAGGGCAAAGAACCAGTGCAAAACTCGGCTGCTCTCAAAACCCGCATACTTCCTGGACTTCTCCCAAGGTCCCGGCAACCTTTAACTAGAAGTGTATGAGTTTCTCTCGGTTGCTTCCCCTCTTTCACTCTCTTCAAGTCGAATGTTTGAAAACAAACCTAACATGGTGGCATACACTTGTAATCCCAGTAATTGGGAAACAAATGCAAGAGAATCAGGAGTTCAAGGTCAGCCCCAGCTAGAGAGTGAGTTTGAGGCTGGAAAAGGTTTCATGACACCTGCCTCAAGAAAAGATTTGAAAACACATTTAAGATTTAAGAAACATCTCAGTCATAATAGTTAAGCATATTGTTATGACATTCATAAAGAAGATTTATTTTCTATCTTTGTACAGTTTGTCTAGTTTCTATATTAACTTTAAAGAATTGCATTGAGAAGTATTCCTGCTCTTCAAACTCATTAATTTAAGCAGAATGATTACAAATTCCTCAAGTGCAAAGTTGAATCAGGAGGAACTAAATTATTTAAACAGTCCTATAACAAATGATGAAAGTAAAGAAGTAATTACAATTTTTCCGACCAAAAAAAGCCCAGGAATGGATGGATTCTTTACAAAATTCTTCCAGATACACCTCATCAGAGAGGAGGACCCAGAGGAAAGTTTGATATACACATTAAAGGATGCTTCAGAGATGGGGGAAGGGGCACTGGAAGAAAGGGAGGGAGGGGGGAAAGGAAGGGAAAAAGGGGGAAGGGAGCAGGGAGGTGCAGGGAGGAGTGGAGGGAGGGAGGGGACAGGGGTACCTATTACGTTTGTATGAGCAGAAAAATAAATAAATTTTAAAAAATTCTTCCAGATATTTAAAGAACAACTAAAATCACTACTTCTCAATTACTCCACAAAATAATATATAGGCAGTTGTTAAGGTGACTTTTGCCCACAGAAAAGTCTTGGGTCAAGCCTGTTCCACTAAACTCTAAACTCTTTCTATAAAGCCACCAATTCCAAAACTAAATAAAGACACAATGAAAAAGAATTCTAGGCCAATCTCATTGAACATAGATGTAAAAATGCTCAACAAAATACTAGCAAACTGTATTCGAAAGCATATCAAAAAGATCATTCACCATGACCAGATTGAGTTTATTCTAGAAACACAAGACTGGTTCAATATACCAAAATCAATAAAAGTAACTCAGCATATAAACGAATATAAACAAAAGACAAATGAACATTTTAAACAAAGAACAAGAGTTATCTTAAATAGGCCATGCTGCAGACTGAAAAAAAAGAAAGCTTACATTTCTTAGAGAAAAGTAAAGAGAAGGCAAAGCTGAGTCCCTGGGAAACTTCTATGTTGGTTCTCACTAGAATTTCAATTTTGACTCAAGTTACTTGGAGTTCAGATTAGGAAGAATTTATCAGCTGTAAACTAACAATAGTTCTACATTTAGTTAGTATAATCTGCCTGTCTCCCAAGTTTTACTTTTGCTTTGATTTTACTTTTTCTCTATTTAGTTATGATGGAGGTTTACTACTAATATTTCTGAATTTTCTCACAAGTTTGTATCTATCTTTCTTTATTATAGATTTGGATTAAGCTACTTCTAACCTTAACCAAGAAAACTGAAGATTTCATTTTTTTTCCAGTGACGACCAGTTGCTAACAGCAAACATGGGGTTAAAGAAGATGTCTTGACAAGGTTGGTGTCTCTGAAAGTAGTCACTGAATTGAATGGGAGAAAGATCTTTGCCAGGTTATATAAATTATAGGCTTAGCCCAAGCACTTTAATCCTTAATCTAGACCAGTGGTTCTAAACCTTGGCTAAATAATAGAATCACCTGGGGAACTTTAAAACTCTCGTTCCTTGGGCCATGACTTGAAACAATTAAATTTGAATCTCTGGGGTTGAGACCCAGGCATCCGTGGTGTTTTTTGAAGGCTCCCCAATGGGTCGTCAAAGTCAAAAATGCTGATATAGCTGATATGATATAGAAACCATCAAAAATGCTAAGTTAAAAAATGTGAAGGTTTATTCAACTGAAGTTCATTTGTCAATTTTATATATCAAGCAGAATAGCAATTTATCCTCCACTGAGTCTTTTCACTGAGCTAGATGCTAGTCAAAAATTCCCAAGTATTTAGTGCGGAATGAATGTGCTGTGAAGGTCTCTAAATATGAGTGGTAACCAAGCAAACATTCCCCATTTCAGCATGTGATCACTTCCTTTCATAGGCTTTAACTTAGTGGGAAAAATAAATAGAGATAATCAAGATAAAGTTACACAACCTGGAATTCATACCCTCCTGTTTCTTGTCATTATCTACATCAATTCAGAGACCACCTTTTGACCTCACTCTGCCAAACCCCTGTTTCTTAGTGTGACTCAGTAAGGGACAAGAATTCTGAATTTAGTTGTATTTTTCCGTTGTATCTATTTTATAGTAAGTACTGTGCAAATTGCACCTTAGGCTTTCATACAGTATAGTCACAAGTTGGAATCTAGATAAACATAAAAATATACAAGGGGATGGTAAAGTGAGATATTCAGTAGGTAAGGCACCTGCTTACAAACCTGTTCGCATGAATTTGATCACCAGAATTCCACATGGTAGATTCTGAAAGTTGTCTCTGGCCTTGCCCATATGGCACAGTTTGTTTTCTCTCTGTACTCACTGTCTCTGTTTCTTTGTCTCTCTCTATGTCTATCTCTATCTTTCAGAAATAAATAACATGTTTAAGGAAAAAATAATATACAGGCAGTTGTTAAGGTGAGTTTGTGCCCACAGAAAAGTCTTGGGTCAAGCCTGTTCCAGTAGACTGCAGAGGCGTGTGAAGAAGAAATGGCTAAAGTAATGCTCTAAGCAATCCCAGAGCATAATGGGGCTGTTTGAAATTGATTGGAGAGAAGGAACGTGGAAGACAAAAGATTTTGTTTTCATTCTATCCAAGAAGGCTCGACTCATGTCAATTAGGTCAAACAAAAGTAAATCAGGGATATATCTCGAGAACTACTGGAGACAGAGAACAGTACACAGGGAGCCTTCACTCAAGGCGGTGAGCAAGGAATGGGGCTCCGGAGACTCTCCAGATTGGCAGATTGGCATTGAAGCATCTGGGCAGCGAGATGAACTAAAGCAGAGCCTTATGAGCCTCTTCTCTGGAGCTCCTGCTGACAAGTATGATGTGGTGGTTTAGAAGATAGAGGTACTGACTCTACACGAGTCCATCTGGGCTACTGCAACAGAGTGTCTGCAGCTAAGTAATGTGTGAAGAACCAAGATCAGGATGTCAGCAGGTTTGGTTGTCTGTCAAAGACTTCCTTGTGTGTTACCACGTGGTGCTCAGATGTACATTCTCTGGAATGGAGGATGCTGTGTCCTCATGTGGCAGAAAGTAGAAAGTAAGGTAACCACATATTGTAGAAAGCCTATCTAATTCATGCGGAATCAGCCCTAGTGGTCTAATTACTTTTTCCAGGCTGTCTTAATATTTCATTAGCAACACTTAAATTTTGCAGGGACCACACTGAAACTATACTGAATCCTTTGAAAGGCCAAGTGGCTCACCCAAGATCTCTCAGCTTATGGATGTCCACTTATCTTTGAGTACATTCCAACAATCTAGAAATGGCATTGAGCATTTTTTTTAATTTACCATATGCGTGTACGTCATTACCAAAACTGATTTTTAAAGCTTTGGCTTCATCTGATCTTCTCATTTGCTTCACTTTAAAATGCCATTCCTTGAACCCAGAAGGAAGATTTAAAATGTGTCCCATTCATTTCCATCTTACAACATTAAACATGAAAGAAAAGCAAAAGGGATTAAAGATGCTTCATGTTGCAAACTGTAGAGGAAGACTGGTTATTGACTACTGAACTTCTGGTTACAACCAAAATAAAACTTGCTCTTATGTTAGTGTTGCATGAAGTTGTTCTCTGATCTCTGGAGCTTGTTGACGGCATTTAATTTTAAGGCAAATCTAATTCTTTTCAGGTTTTCATATTATATTTTAAATATTAAAGCTCTGTAAAGTTCAGAAATACTGACTATAGTCTGGGGTATCCTGAGTGAATGGAGTCCCCAGAAGTGGTCATATGATTTAATTTGAACAGCACTCTATCAAGCAGACATCAGAATTTAATCACTCCATTTTATAAATGTGTTTGCCAGGCACATGCTATAAAGTATATGTGGCTATATACCTATAGAAATAAGAAATATATAGGAGAGTGTGATTTGTCCAAAATAGTTTAGGAAAAAATATGTGCATTCATGACATTTGTGACAAAGCTGTTTTGACACAGCTGTGCAAGGACACAGCTGTTTTGGTCAGGAAATGTTTAAACACAGCCCTGAAAACAAACTGCTGAACTTACAGCTGTTTCTCTTAACAAGTAATGTGCGAAACAGACATCATTTTCCCATTCTATAATTCGAACCCCACCCTATGGTAGCTCCCCCCCAGGGAAGTGAAGGAGGGATTAAGTGGGGGTCCAGGGTGAAATGGGGTCAGGGATGGGTTGAGGATGAGGGATGGGGTGAGTCTAAGCATCATCTGGCTGACAAAGGACGTATGACCAGCAGTTATATGTTTAGCACACTTACTCATCTCGGAGAACACCATTCGTCATTATTCACCAAGCGCCTGCTCATTCTCTGAGAATTCACTTGTATCTTAAGCAGTCTTCTAAGCATACAATGCTCCTTTCAATTCATGAATAAATGGGATCATCTGTGTGAAGATGCTGATCTGTCTGCTTTACATTTGAACCTCTATGGAATCAGGCTATTGGATTTAGTGTTTCCTAATTGTGAAAACTTGATTTAATCGGAGGCATTCTTTGCAGCAAAATGTAGGATGATGTTTGAATGATAATCTGATGCCCATGTGGAAACTGTTTTCTATTTTCTAACAATTCTTTTTCTCTCAATTCTCAACCATTGTTTTATTCAAAAAAAAGTAGTGTATACACAGAGAATTTTCAGGATTTGAGCAAATAAAAAGAAAATGGGAAAAGAACACTTCAGTGATAACTTAGTCACTGCATTGTAACAGGGGATGTGACTCTTTTAGAAACATGTACTCTCACCCTATCAAAGTCAGTGAGTGCAAAGGACCATTTGAAAACTACCACTTTAGATGGGCTGCCTTAGCATTCCAAGTAGGAGAAACACTGCACACACTCGTCCCTAAGATTCTCTTTTATGGTATAGGCCCCTGAGCCTGTAAGAGAGAATTTACTGATGTTTTCAGTGGAGTGGAACCAACAAACTATAGCCTTGTCCCACAAGAAGTCCTGGTGATTGACATTAGCTATATTAATTATATTCCTGAAAGGAATGTATACAAATTACCCAGTATGTTACAGAAGATGTTCCCCCATTACAATGTTCATCAGTATCAGTTGAACATATACTTTTAATTTGGTTAATTGTCTAATTAAAAGTGCTGTCAGTGAGTCAGGGATTCCTAGTCACCTTGAACTTCTTCCTCAGGGCAGTCCCGTACATTTGAGTACAACACTTGATCCTACATGAGCTCACATTTGGAGAGAGGGTTCCAAAGCTGAAAGAACACTTGAAATCATTGCACTAAATGAAGAGTTGGAGGCTGCCATGATTCTGTCATTACCCACGCTAGTCCTTTTCATTATAATTCTATGTCAACTAACTTTAGTTAAATAATCACTAAAGCTAGGTTGAAAATTAAATTACAAGCACAATGCATACTTCAAGTTAGCAGGTTTAAAATTAGTGGTGCTAAGGAAGGAGTTGATAAATGCTTCAAGCTGCTTATTTGTGAATACCACATCATCGAAGACACAAGTAAAAGTTGCCTTAGCTTTCTTTCTTGTATACTGTCCTATAGAGTAATAGGATTTTTTCCTTTTAATACTGACCAATGTAATGGTGGGTTGGAAATTTAACTCTAAATTTTCTTTCAAATGTTCATAATTCATCTGACCCTTGATAGAAAAATTCTCACACATTTTCTCATGTGATTTCACATCATCTATAATAAAAATCACACTTCTGAAATCCTAAAAAAATCTTTGGAAATTGAAGTAACAAACTAGGAAGATGACTAAGAGATAAAGACTTTGCCTCACAAGCAAAAGAACCTGAATTCAGATCCCCAGATCCCACATTTAAAATGCCAGGTGAAAATGGTGGTGGTAGCAATGATGGCAGTACGCATTTTTCTGGCCCTGGAAGGCAGAGCCCAGGAAACTACAGAATAAAGCAATAAGGAGGTAGAGCAATTCAGGATGATTCCCAATGTCACCCTCTTTTGCGCGCGCGCGCGCGCACACACACACACACACACACACACACACACACACACACACAAAGAAATTGAAAATTGAGGTAGCCACATTTCCAGTCAAATCTGTTGCTTTTTTTTTTTTTTTTTGTCTCCTCTAGGAGTTTCTCTCCTCCATTAAAAACTATATTTATGGTATATGTCCATGAACAAGACACTTGTAGAGTTTCCCTTTTCTTTTCTGATATGTGACAGAGCACTGTTTTCTTCACTCTGACAACCAGCACAGCTAAATACAGAGGCTTACAAACCCACACGATTCATTTATATCTAAAACTTTTCACATGTAAAGAGTTTTTAAACATTACAACTCATCCTACATTTCCACTTGAGAGTAATTGTACCTTTAGAATCTGAGCATTGAGAAATATACACAAGGACAAAAAGACATAATTAACAACATGCCTCTATGAGCAAACCTATATACTCTTAACCATAAGAATGGGTTTCTGAATGTTAGTCACGAAGTATATGGAGAAATAATATACATATCTGTGAAACATATATTCTGCCCATAGACAAGGCTTATCACACTATGGATTTGTAGAATCTCTATGGTAACTATGGGCCCTCCAGAAACACCCTCAATGTGGCAAACTGGGACACTTATCCTGGGGAGACACCACATGACTCCTATTCATCCCATTTAGGGATCCAACTACTGATAAAAGTAACAATTACACCAAAGTCCAACTAGGCAAACTAGTGAGCTTATGGGGTTTACTTATAAGAGTGTGTGTGAGAGGTTACAGGAGCAGGGGCTACTCAAATATAGCTACATCATCAAAAATTCCACCCCAGCCTGGGTGATGACTTAAGGAAGCTACCTTCCTAGAGCTCTCCACTTAGCTGATCCAGAGTCTGGTTCAGGCAGGTGAGCCGGATGAAGATCTCCCCAATCCCCAGCAGTTTTTAATGCCTTATTTACCTTGGGAAGAGACTCCAAGGAATCTTGCTAATTTTCGAGAACTTCCTGAGATTTAATGAGTCTCTCTCTGAGATGGAAAGTTTCAAATTGCTACACAACAGAGACAGAACCCCACCCCTCATAGTTAACATTCAAAGCCAGGCTTTTACTTTATTGTTTTGTTCTCCTTGCTATAGCTACTGGGGGAAAACAACATAAGGAGGAAAATGCCATACAATACTCTGATAGAAATAAAGGTACCTACACCGTCTTCAGAGTAAGAAAAACTAACTTAGAGCACAAGTTGGTCTCTTCCTATATGCACTAGCATAACCATGAATGACATGGTTAGCCTACTTTCTTTTCTAATGATTCTAATTCTAGGATAAAGGCATAGGCAGTTCTACTATTTAAGCCATACTTGGCTACTGTGGCTCCAAGTGCGTGGTAAGGCAACTCACACTGGACCACAAGAGAATGACTCACTGGGTCCCCATTTCAAGGCACAATGCAGAAAGCTAGAGTAAGTGAAGTAACATGTTTGCAACCCCCTTGGTTACCTGTATCTATTGCAACCCAGCAGTTAGTAGAAAAAGGTGTAGACACAGTACTCAGAAGCACTTAAACACAGAGACTATATGTGATAATACACAGTCCAGATCTGCACACTGTAATCTCTTATCTCCCTCCCTCTGTGTCTGTTACCTGTGACAAATTTTCCTAAATGTACAATAAACATATGATCCAGTAATCTCACTTATTGGTGTATATCTTCAGGGAATGAGGGCAGCATGCTGGAGAGACAACTGCACTCCCATGTTCAAGACAGCAATATTCTCAATATCCAGGAAATAGAAACAAACCAACTGTTCCCCAACTGATGCACGGCTAAAGAACTGTGGCACATGAACGCAAGGAATTCTGTTTGACCATTAAACAGGATGAAATCCTGTCATTGTGACCAAATGAATGGAATTAGAACACATTACAAATGAAATAACCATGTCCTTATGGACAATATGCATCATGTGATCGCACTTCTTCACAGAATCTAAAAAAACAATGGATCTCATGGAGGTTGAGAGCAAAATACAACCATCCAAGGCTGAGGAAAATAGAGAAAGGAAGGGATGCGAAAGGGTTTTTTCAATAAGAACTAAATTACAATTATCTAGGAGACACAAGTTCTGAGGTGCTATCGTGCAGACTGTAGATAATGATGATTTGCCACATATTTCAAAAAAGAGGGAAAAAAGAATTTTCGCTGTTCTCATCAAAAAGAAATGTTCAGTGCTTGAGGAGTCACTGACCCTAATTCAAGTATTACACTGTGTATATCAGAACATCACATAAACACAGAAAATGCTTTTTCATTGTAAACTTTGCAAAATTTTCATTAAAGTAGAATTAATCTAATCAGTTTTCTTCATCTTTTCTAGATATTCCATTTATTTACAAAAGACTTTAAGTCTTCACAGGAATTTAGACTCAGTTTGGTTATGAGTCAGGTGTATACTGACCCTCTTTTTAAGATGCAAATAGTTAGAAAATGGAGCAAAACTTTCATGAACATCTCACTGACCAGACAAATTTATTCCTTTTTAAATATTTATTTATTTATTTTTCATATTTATTTTTCCCAATCATACAAGCTTAATAGGTATCCCAGCCAGACATATTTATTCCTAGTAGCATTTCCACTCAAAATCCCCAGCTCTATATGCTCTACTAGTAATTCAACATGAAATAGAAAACCCAGTTTTCAGGTCTTTCATAAGGCATTCTACCACATCCACACGTGGCTCTTTATTCTGACATTATGTCAGTTGGTCTGAATGTTACCGATAAGTTCATGACAAATGACTTATAAGGGAACAAGGGGTTTTATTATTGCTTACAATGATCTGGTTACAGTTCTTTAATCCAGCTTGGGAGGAGAGTGCATACCAATACCAGGGCCAAGGAAACAGCACACCATATCCGCAAGAATGCTAAGAGACAGGCAAACTTCTCTTGCCAGATAACGTGTCTGTCTCAGTAGCCTGAATAATGCCGACTTTCTTTTTTAAAATTTATTGTTATTATTATTATTATTATTTATTCAATTGTGCATATATGCGTGTGTGCGTGCGTGTGTGTGTGTGTGTGTAGAACGACGGACGAATTCGGGAACCACCATGGACGCCTCCACCTCCTCCTTGTTTACTCGGCCCCGGGATTCACAGGCTCTGCCCTACCAGGACCAGAAACGCAGGCCTCCCGGCTTCCACCAGGCGTCTATACGTGGGATCTGGGATCCGAACTCAGGGCCTTCTGCCTGCAAGGCAGAGGCTTAACCCCTGAGCCACCTCTCCAGCCCAATGCTGACTTTCTTAATCAGCTTCCTCATCTGTCCAGGGACTCTCACCCTCCAAGGGCTGAATCTTCCCCACCAATAATTGTACAATCTCCATTAGGCTTGCTCTGAGCTTAATTCAACTTCTAATTCTTCACAACTGTGCATGGAACTTGAATTTTCAATTGTCAAGTTGACACCTGTACCTAGCTATGGCACAGTATATGTCTATTTTAATACATTCCAGCACTATCAGCTAGCCATCATACATATCCCTCCTTCAATAGAGTGGCATTTGCTTTTCATTGACACTAAGCTTTTCATTGATATTGTGCTTTCTATTTAAACTTAACTTTAAAAATACTTAGGAAATCCCATGCCACAAACTGCAAGACCCAGTTGACTGATCTCAATGAAGTTCTCAGTAGCAATGAAGTTTGAATATTTGTGTGGTATATGGTATATGTGTGTATGCTGTGTGTGTAGATTTATATATGAATATGATGGAAGCAGATGAATAAGATGGAGGAAGCTAATTAAGAAAGTTGGCATGTATGTGCCCATACCCATATGCATGGTTGGAGACTGACTGGTGCTCTGCTTTATACCTTTCTACCTTTCTCTCTTGAGACAAGGTGTCTAACTGAACCTGAAACTAGGCTGCCAGCCAGTAATCTCTGGGATCCTCTCATCTCCAGCTTCCACAGAGCTAGGGTCACAGGCACAAGTGCTTTCATGCCCAGATTTTTATGTGGGTTTTGGGTCCTCATCTTGGTGCAGCAAGCACTCTTAATTAGCCACTTCCCAGGCCTCCTCTTTACATATTTCTATAATACAGAAGTTAGATTTGGAGCAGATGACCCCAAAGACCTTCATGATCCACTGTTTTTGTACACCAGAGATTCTTAAATTTTTTTAGTTATGTTTTCTCAAAATGTAAATTTGGGAGCTGGTCTTAAGTTTCCATGTTCCCTCACTCTGCCCTGAGATCTTCATTTTTTTTGAGACTTAAGAAATACAAGTTTGTTCAGACATAGGGGCCTGGTGACTAAGGGAACCCTAGTTTAGCAATAGAATAAAAGAAATAACTTAAGGTCAGAGAGGACAGGGAGAGAGCAGTCATGACAGTCTGGCAGGAGCAGAGACCAGAGAGCTTAACAGGAAAAGGGGGACAAGTGAGCCAAAGAAGAGAGACCTTTATTTTCAAGCAATGTTGTCTTCCTTTCCCAGCCTGTTTTCCAATCAACACTACAGATCTCTCTATTCGACATGATTCTTCCTCAAGTGCAAGCAAAGTGGATGGACAGGCCTTCAGCAAGTGACAGATGGACACTGTTGCAGTCCGCCTGCATGATTGCTGATAAATGACCATCAAACGGCTTAAGGGAACAAGGGATTTATTCTCTTACGATTACTTGTTACAGTTCTCAGTCCAGCTTGACGGGAGAGTACGCACCAACACCAGGGCCGAGGGAATGGCTGAGAGATGGACAATCCTTACTTGCCAGACCAGCATGTCTAGCCCAGTGAACAGAAGGATGCCAACTCTCTCAATCAGATCTCTGTGATTTATCCAGAGCTTAATCCCACCCACCATGAGCTGGGTCTTCCCCATCAGCTAGACAATCTCCTGCAGTTTCACTCTGGACATAACTCAACCATCAACTCTTTACTAATACCCAGAGCTCAAACCCTCAACAGTCAAGTTGATACCTGTGCTTAAGTGTGACAGACACTGAATGAAAAACTAAGCATCAATTCATACTGGGACTATCAATGTAATCTTTCTTTAAAAATTTGAAACTTCCATTAGAAACATACAAAGTTCTCTGTGCCAAATTAAAAGGGACAAAACTAGTTCAAAGAGAGTTTTCTACTTTTAGAAAAGTTACTGGAAAGATGGCTCAAGGGTTAAGACTTTGTCTTGCAAGCAGAAGGTCCTGAGTTCGGAAACAGTGGCAGCCTATACTTCCAGCCCCGGTGGGCGGAGCCTGGGAAATCCCAGAGTAAAGCAAGAAGGAGGTAGAAACAATCCAGGATGATTCCTGAAGTCACTCTTGGTGTCCTTCACAGGGATACACAGTGCCCTCTGAGAGAGAAAGAAAGAGAGAGAGAGAGGAAAAAAAGAAAACTTTTTTTCTTTCATTAAAACTTCAGTTTTATTTTCTTTTAAAAGTTCAAAGTTTCTTAACCTTAAGACTCTTAAATCAGAATAAGTTAAATACTTTAAAACAGATAAAACATTAAAACAGAAGGATCTTAAAACAATAAGAAAACATTAAAAAGATCAAAGTCCAGCAAATCGAATACCGCATCTTTTACTTCAATGTCCATCTTCTGTTATTCATCATGTAGTCTAGGCGGTTCAAAGATTCTAAGCATTCTCAGTCCATTTGCAGCTTAAAGTTGTAAAAGCAGAGTTCCTCTGAACCAGGGTGAATCTCCACTCACAGTCATCCTCAGCAGAAGTCCCATGGTTCTGGCTTCTTCAACAATACTCTGGGTTCCTCTGCAGCTATACACTTCACCTTCTCTCGCAGGAATGTTACACCTGCCACTTGGTGCCAAGCTTTTGCTGCTCTCCACGAACCTTTCAGTAGTACACCAAAACCACTATCACCTGAGGGACGCTTCCAGATTTTGAAGCAAGGTTGAAATGCAGCTTAGTCCACTGGAGCCACAGCTGTACCAACCTTAATGCACTGACACTGGAAAAGCTTCTTTTTTAGGCAGCCAAACTTGCAAAAGGCAAGAAACAGCTTTTTTAGAAAGAAAACTTTTTAACAATAGAAACTTTAAAAAAGTAATTTAAAAAATATTGTTGACGTTGCCCCTTGAAACAAGTTGAAAGACAAAATAAGCTGAGATGTGAACCTGTACCCAGCAGGTTCCATCAGGCAAATGTCATCAGGGCCTTTGTCTGCCTTTCAAGTCTGACAAATTTTTCTTTGAAGTCCAATCTGTTCTGGGGTTCCAGAGTATCCACACAGTCTGCTTAGAAACGGAGTCAACTAGAACCAGGCAGTAGTTTCCACAGGACCTGCAAGAAGAGGGGGACAGATTAGCCCAATCACAGAGCTATTTTCTCCTTCAAACATGCACTCACTCTCTGAAGTTTCTGTTTGTATATACGACAATTAGCTTTAACCATCAATTTAGAAAAATAGGTGACAGTTAAGTTAATCATTATTCTTATTGATGGTGTAGTGTCACCCTTCAAACCATCTGTCCAACATTTCCACCAAGCTGAAGCTCAAGAGGCCCATCCGCCTTCAAAGTATCTGTGAGGAAGTCCAGGAAAACAATCGTGATCTTGGAAGGGCGAGGGTTTCCAGGAAACTCACTTTGTAAACAAAGAGCAAAGTGAATCAGCTAGATTGACGGTTTCTTTGATACCCTTGCTTGAAGACTAGGGAGATACAGTGAGAATTTATATCAAAAGCTGCAGTGGGCATCGCTCTATTGAAGGGAATTAGAAACAGCAGCTGTGGTCTAAAGGAAGCTAGGGACTGAGAACAAAATAACTTCCTAAGAGTCCTGTTGTACATGGAACAAACTGAGGAATCACACAGTGAGAAATGTAAGAGAAATATTGTCTATTCTAGCCAAGGTTTAAAATAACATTTGATTTGATGCCTGAAATGCAGGTATAATGTTATATGAGAAAATGATTCTGTCTTGTCTGTGGTAACTTAATGCCTCCTGGAATGTACCGCCAAAGCTGTGACCCACTCCTTACCTGTTCTCCCATGTCTTCATTGTTCTGTGTATGAATTAAGAGTGTCAGAGTGTAAGACCAAGCGCTCGTTAATCAGAGTAGAGCAGAGTCCTGGCATTAGCATAAAAGACCGGAGGGCTGGCTGCCCACCCTTCTACAGAGGTAAATGTTTGTCTTGCTCATGTACTTTACACTGTGTAATCATTCTTGAGACCCCAAACATTCCTAACAAGTGCTATATTCATTTTATTCTCTCTCTCTTTCATTTTTAAGCTAATAGCTATACTACCCTGCCAAACAATAACTACATTTATGGGTCACTGGGCTAAATGCATTCCACATTTTATTTCTTTCAATTCTCAGAACACCTCAGAAACTGAGTTGTAGAGAAGTTAGCAACTTGCCCAAGTTCAACCAATTAGTAAGTTGCAATGTTGAGATTCAGACCCAGGTCTTTCTGGTGCCAAAGTCAATTCCAATTCGAACGAGTTCAAACAGGAGGGACAGATGACTAATAAAACTGTACAGCACTGTGCTTCACCTTCAAAACCTTTCATCCCCTTGGTTGTACATCATTTAAAATGTATTAACCAGAATAGAGCAATCTTTAAAGTACTCAAAGTACTCAGAGCAACACAGCTTAGAGTGAACAAGCTATAACCTGTCATTCCAATGTGATTGGCAAGGGTCCTAACTCTTTTATCTTCTATAAAGAATCTTCAAGGATGTTTCTGACTCTTAGAGGTATTATTCCAGTAGTTAAGTTTCAGGGGCAGTGGTAAGATATCTATTTCCCTTCAAAGGAGAAAAGATGCTACCTTTCCACTAATGTCTAGGGTTTCTTTAATCATTAATAAAGGCAAGTGCAACTATTAAACAAATAGCTATTTTAAGACACACACATGTGTAAGTTTACATGTAAATCATACCTTTGTCAAAAACCTAGTTGGGAGATGAAGAAGGGATCAGGGCTGGGATACAGTCACGGGATCAATGACACGATCAGGCTATGAAAGTTTAACAGGTTTTTGTGCTGCTTACAGACCGATCTTCAAAGTAGGGAGGGATTCCAGAGCCTAGTAGCCTCGGTCCTCTCTGTCAAGTCTCCTATAACCACAGCAACCCTGTGCACACAGGAGAGGGTTTCTTAAGGAGAGTCTGGAAATGTTATGTGGTGTGTGGGTTTACTTTCTGTTGTTTCTTCTAACAATAAAATGTGAGGGCAGAGAGAGCAACTCGATGCAAAGCTGGGGCCCTACAGGGCTCTGCAGATGATCTCGGCCAGCCTTGTGCCTGCTGGGCAGCAACCTACTACAGTCTCTCTGTGATCCTAAAGCAAAATGACAGCGTGAGTAATCCTGGCGCTCCGCACTCAGGCCAGCCTGCTACTTGTCTGAAGCCCTGTGTTTCCACTTCTCATGCCTGCTTGCTCTCCTGACTTGGGCACGTCTCTCCCCACATGTTGCAGGAATACACAGTATGTGGACAACACATGTGCTTGCTTCACATAGTCCTCCGACTGACCGCAAGTCCAGGTGTAAAGTCCTTGAAGCAAGGGTTTTGTTTGTTCAAAGAATGTTTATTCACTTCCAGCTACAGGCTAGTGGTAGGCTGGCATCAGACAGTTATTGGAGGAAAGACAGGCCCCACCTCTGACTTTAAGAAGTTGCCCTGGCATCTGGTTAAGCTCATTCACTTTCCTTCCTGGTCACTTGCGACTGAGGGGGTTTGATCTCACCAGTCAGGGAGGTATAGAGTCTGGCAGATAGATGGTAACCATCCTGTAAATGGGAGACTGATCCCCCCTCACCGTGGTCTCTTACTCTTATTCTATCTAGATTCCATTTGAATCTACCCTTATAGTAAGACACCATTTTAACAGCCTTTTATCTCTGCCTAGGAGGTGACCTCCAATACCAATCAGGATGGAGCCAAGGGCAGTGCAGGAACAGCAAAACTGGAAACGACAACAATCCATAATTCAGAACATCAGAGATCCTACATTAATCACCTAGAACCAGACCAGCCAAATTTGTCACCATCCTAAAGCTCAGGGAAATTTGTGGAAGAGGGGGGGCGGTAAGATTGTAATAGCCTAAAAATGGGGAGGAGCAACGATATGCAAGATACTCCACACAAGTTAGGGACTGCAGTAGCCATAATCAGACTTTGCATGACCTGTACAACGACTGACATGTCAACAACCCCCCCAAATCTAGCATGACTCACAGGCACTAGGATCCTTAGTGGCAAGGGATTAATAGTCTTAATAGTGTTCCCATACTAAAGGGGACCCCAAGAAGGGGCTCTGGGCTATGCCTCTGAGTCCTTACTCCTAACTAGAATGAGGACTCAGAGGGAAGTTTGACATTCACACAAAAGGATACTCCAGGGAATGGGAGGGGGAAAGAGAGGGTACTGAAAGAGAGGGAGGGGTGTGAAAGAAAGGGGAAAAGGGGGAGAGAGTGCAAGGGGGTTTAGGGAAGGGTGGAAGGAGGGAGGGGACCGGGTTACCTATTAAACTTGTATGAGCTGAAATAATAATAAAAAATGTATAAAAAAAAACTTGTATGATTGATAAAAAATAAATATATAATAAAAAAAGAAGTTTTCTTGGGAAGGACCTTAAAGAAGGAGCTGTAAAAGATCACAGGTGGTAAGGAGGTCAAAAGGAGAATAATGGGGAGGGAGAATTAGTTTAAGCAGGGAGGGAGATCAGGGGACAAGGAACAGGAATTGGTGGGGAAGTAACAAATAGAAATTAAGTTGAAAGGTAATCAGAAATTTTCTATGTCATAACTTTATCAAAAACATAACTTTTTTTAAGAAAAGAATGTGAACAGACATACTCTACACAGGAGACCACAGAAACTTTAAGAAAATAGATAACAGAAACTGCCCTGAGATGTTCCTACCAGAAGCCATAAGTGATTGAACAAAATTAAAAGACTTAAAGCCCCCCCCAAAAAAACAATATAGGTGTAGCAGTTACTTTTCTCTGTTGCTGTTGTTGTAGGGGAAGGCTTTATGTCAAAGTTCTTGTGTTCAGGAATCGAAGATTGAAACCAGAACATGCATAGAGGATTAAGGCAGATTTTTATTGGAGCAGAGAAAGGATGGAACTCATAGACATGGAATCTATGAGACGCAAGGAAGCTGGGAAAGGACTCACAAACATGGAGTCTATGAGATGCAAGTGAGCCAAAGATGGCTGACAGAATCAGGGTTATTTATAGGATTAGTCAGGTCCGGGGAAAGTGGCCTTTCCTTATTGATTAGCTCCACTTTCTGCAAACCTGATTGGAGCTTTTAGTAGCCTACCTCTCATTTGGTCTGTTCATATTAGGGTCCAGCCCAGTCAACTTTCTGGATGTCCTCATGACCCAACTGTTTCTTTTGAGGAGCTTTACTTATCTGCAATGGAGAACTCATCTTCATATCCTTTCATATTAAAACCAGTTCCTCCAGATTGATAGGGTGTATTCCTTCAGGATAATCCCAGAAGTGGGGCGTGACCTTCACAGACCTTCAAAGATCTTCACAGCATGACCCTGTTCTGAAACTGCCGAACAGTGAGACAGTACTCAAATCCAATTTAAGGGGAGAAAGGGAGATTTGTTCAGCTTATGGTTCCAGAGAGGAGATGCAGTCCTTCAGGGTGGAAAAGGCACAGCAGGCAGCAGAAGCTAAAGGGCACGGCAAGTCGCTGCAGACATCATGGAAGCTGAGAGCTGCTGCTGCAAACTCAAGAGCAGAAGCTCACTGCAGCAGGGCACGCCCCTGTGATTGTCTTCCTCCAGCAAGGCTCCACCTCCTGAAAGGTGCCATGGTTTTTCTCAAACAATTAAAGAGTCAAACAGATGAGCCTCTGGGGGACAACTGACATTTCAAGCCATGACAATAAGTTTTTGCCATTGCCTTTCACTGCCCTGCAGAAAGTAACAGGAAGACCCTATTGCTGAAAACATCACACATATTGATCACAGGACATGGAGAAGCAAGCTGGAGTGGAACTGATCTGGAAGTTTCCTCCTTCCTGATCAGCTTTCACAAGGCAATAAGGCTGGGCGAGAAACTCTATCAACAGTCTTATCCAATTGTGAAAGCTGCATTCTAGACTATCAATCACACTGGCAAATGCTAGAGAGATGGCTCAGGGGTTAAAACTGCTTCTCAAGCAGAAAGTCCTGAGTTCTGATCCCAGGTTCCATATAACACCAGGTGGAAACAGATGCAGCCTCCACTTCCAGTTCTGGTGGATGAAGCCTGGGAAAATCCCAGTAAAGCAAAAAGGAGATAGAAATAATCCAGGATGATTCCCAAAATCATTCTTGGTCCTCCATACACAGTACCTTCTGATTCCCCCACTCATACACACACACACACACACACACACACACACACACACACACACACACACGAAAATAGAAGGGAGACTGGTGGTTGGGAAGATTTGTAATGGGAAAAGAAGGGGACATGAGCTTGGGTAATAAGGTATAAAAAATATCAGTTCGTTGTATTTATGAATGAAACTAAAGGAATAAAAATCAAATTAAAAACAAAGAGAAAAAAGAAAATGCAGCCAGGCAGTTGACTGACAGAAACCTGATCAGAAATACTCTTAATATCATTTTGAAGTCATCAGTCAGAGTTGATAAAACACTGACAAGATCAAGGAATCTCTCAGTTTATAAAATAAAGCTGGCTTGAACAGAAGTACACAAACCATTAGCAGCTTTTCAAAATATTAGGCTCATTCTTAGCTACACCAGGGCCTAAATCCTTTGAGGTTTGACAGAGCAAGCTGGGTATGCAGATATTGTCAGCACTTTATTGGGGCTCTAGGGATCACTGGGAAAGCTGCGTCCTATAAAATCTGCCATAACAGATATCACTGTAGGACCATCATGGCTCATGATATGAAGACCACAAAGAGGATGATAATAAATAATGCTATAAATAGGAATTGCAATAAAAATATGCTGCCATTGATGCAAAGGATCTAGGGAACATGCATGTAAATTAATAAGCAAGACTTTCTCTCAGTCATAATAAATGCCAAGGACAAAATGAAGTGAATAGTAAGAGAATCCAGTTGGAGAGAAGAAGCCAGCAAGATCTGCTGGAATCTTACAACTAGGAAACATCCTCCTAGCACCCTATTCTTTTTGAGTCTATTCTTAACAAAAGAACAGCTATCTAAGAAGCAAGGAAAAGAAAACATAGCTGCTGCAATTACTCCTTTGTGTTCTGCTGTGAGACAATACTCACACACAACTTAAGAGAGAAAGGGAGGCCTATTTGTCTTACAGTTCCAGAGGGGACATAGTCCATTATGGAAGAAATTAATAGCAGAAGATCTGTCTGGAGACAGAAGCAGGAGGCTGATCTACGTCACCATGGTTGTCATCGAGACAGAGAGAATAAGAGAAAACTGAGAGGAAGCAGAGCCAGGCTTTGAAAACGTCAAGGCCAGACCTCTGTGACATGCCTTCCTCCCAAGACTTTACCTCCCAAAGATGCCACATTCTTCCCCAAACATTAACACCCAGAGAATATTCAAACACATGAGCCTGGGGAGGGGGAAGAAGTACACAACTCATATTCAAACCATGGCAATATCAAAGACCAGAGCATGGAAGGATGTGGAGTGCTCCTTAGTGGGGAAAAGGCCAGAGTGGCAAAGGTGGGTGGGTACAAAATGAGGTTGGAGAGGTAGGGCAGACCCAAGTCAGAGATCCAAATTTTATTACCAAAACAATAAGAACTTGTAAAAGAATAGGCCTATCTGATTTGTGTCCTGAAACTGTGATTGTGTTGCATAAACAAATTGTTAAGGGCAAGAAGGCAAATATGAAGAATGATTCAAGACAACTGCAGTAGTCTTAATGGATCATAGTGTTGCAGCTATTGCCATTACGCATCAACATGCCCAAGTATCCGGCCAAACATAATTCAAAGTGGTTCTTTCAGGGTGGTTGAAGAAGAGTTTTTTAACATTATATAGGTAAACTGAGTCAAAAAGTCCCTCCCTAATGTACCTGGGTCTTGTCAATCAATTAAAGGCCCAAGTAGTTTCAAGCTACGACATCAGGTTTCTCCTGCGTTTGGTCTCATACTCAACCATTGACTCCATACTGTTGTTTGGCTAGATGAACATGACATCAAACTGCTTTCTAAATATGTCTCTTTATACCCATAAATCAGTGCAGTTCTCAGCTCTCAACTGAGAAGTTTCTTTTTGTATTGGAAGGCATTTAATATAGAAAATCATAACTGGCAGAAAGCAGGAATAAGTGGCTGCAGAGTGCTCAGCCCAAAATGGGACATCTAAATTGCCCGGCCCTTACCCTTGTGCTCAGGGAACATCACGGAAGAGACGGCGGGAAGAATGTAAGAGCCAGATGGTAGGGAGGAATGCTGCCAAGTAGTATCTTCAGTGATTCCTGTTTCAGTGTAAGTTTTTATAACATCTGAGTAAGTTACACTCTTGATATAAAAAAGTATCCTAAAAGAAGTGTCTTCCACATACATGGAACCTCATAGGAAGTTTCCATGCTTCTGCATACATAAGTCATTGCAGCTGTGTTTACCTACACAAGACTTGCACAAGATTTGGCCTTCCAAACTCCTTCATCATGAAAGCCACCACACCTCACTGGGGGACCACTGAGGGCTAACTCTGTGTGAAGAGGAGCTACTCTATAGTGCTATCCCCACTGATAACATCACCTATGCTCCAGCAAGTGCTCAAGTGCATGCCCAGACAGCAGCCCTGGAAAACCTCAGTGAGACATACACTACATGACGTAGGAGGAAAACTGGTTGGGAAGAAGAAAATTCTTAATGAGAGAACAAGGGGCCATCATATAATATGGGTGAGAATGACTTAAATCCATATGTTCATGTATGAAACTGTCTAAGAATAAAATAAATACAAAACATTGAACTTCAAAGCCAACATTTCAAACCACTTCTTTTGTCCTGTGTTATTTTAAAAGTGCCTCACCTCTAAAGGCAGTGAGATTTGATAGATTTAAGTGAGTGCCTACAAGAACTTGAGCCCAGAAACACATCTTCATAAGAATTACACCTGTGAGCATAGAAGCCAGGGCTCAGACACATCAGCATGGCCTTTTCCAGCCATCAGAAACTTCTGATAACTTTCTATTTATTTTTTTAAATTTTATTTATTTTGCATGTGTGTGCGTGTCAGAGAGCACTGTGGGTGTCTGTGGAGGGCCAAGGGTGACTTTAAAAATTATTTTCAATTGTTTCTACCTCCTATATGCTTTGCTCTAGGATTTTTCAAGCTCCACCCACCAGGGCAAGAAGTATTGGCCTCCACCATTTCTGCCTGACTTTATTATGTGGAACCTAGAATCCGAACTCAGGACCTTCTGCTTGAGAGGCAAAGTCTTAACCCCTGAATCATCTCTCCAGCCTAACTTCCTACAGAAATCTGTGAACTAAGGAATCTGAATTCAGGAGGGCAGGGCCTCTGCTAACTCCTCAGGAGTTTTCTTAAAACCTTCTCCATCACTTGGGCTTCCTGTCTCAGCAGGAGCGGCTCAAGAAGTAGCTAAATAGATTTGTAAAGAGTAATTTGAAAACATCTATTTGCTCGTCTCAAACAACTTCATGCTTCACTAGGAGTTAAAAGGAGATTGCGGATGGCTCATTTAAGCCCAGAATGAAGGAAGAATGAGAATTTCTCTGGCCATGAGTGTGGTTTTAGTTGGGCTATGTTTACGCATGGAAAAATGTGGCATCCCGTTTTTATTTCTCAAAGGGCTTTAAATGCTTATTAAAAAATGTTCTTTGAAATCAAATAGCTCTTTAAAGGCTGTATTTTGATGATTTGATTGTAAATGAATGGAAAGCATATGGATTAAGTCACACAGGGCTTTAAAGAATTACAGGCAAAAAGTGTCTAACAAGACACTTTGAGAGTTTACCAAAGTCAAATGTTTAAAAGAAAAAGCATAGTATAATGATGAAACAGACTGGGTTTTTAATATAAACCAATGTAAAACCCTGTATGTGAGGCATTTGGTCATGACGTTGGGCATCTCTAGCTATCATTTCCGGTTTGGTGTTTCATATGAGTAGTGCTCTACTTCAAGCTAAACTACCCAAATGTGTAACTATAACAAATTCCAATCTGGCATACTGTTTTGAAATAGGGGTGAGTCAGGGTTGAGATACAAGCCCTAAAATGGTTATTGAATTGTCATTAACGAATCATCTACATGTGCAAACACATCTGGTTCACTGTTTCTAGATCCTCTCTCTCTCGTATTTACATCTTTCTTTCGAGGGCTATATCCAGAAACCATGCTTTCCTGTGCAGAGCGAAGAGATAGGACTCAGCAGAAGAGAGTCAAGGGAACAATCCATCCAGTTTTGAGTTTAGGAGAACTAGGAGAAAAGGGAAGGGGTTGAAGTCAAGTTTCTTAGAGATGTGGAGAAGGACGTAGAAGGTATGGGAGTTGTGCGAAGAGTGGCCAGGCTACCAAGCTAGAGGGGAAAGGACACAAACAAAAGCACCAGTAGAAAAACCATGATTTGGATTTCCCAGAGGGGGTGCCAAACAGCTGCCTTTAGCACAACAGATCATTATTTCCTGTCTCAGAATTATAGCCCTTTTGTTGGTGATATTCTTCAGATTCTTGTTTTATTCGTCCACTTACTTTTCATAGTTACTCTTTTCTAGAACTCCTTTAGGTCACTAAATTTTTCAATAAATGAGATTTTTAGGCGTGATTGATAAGTGTTGGTGTTAGCTTGTATGCTTGCTCATCTTCATTACCTTGCTTCTTCTACAGTTTGGGTATTTCTTTTGTGTTCTTTTCTTAGGTATAAAAGTTAAATGTTTAATACTTTTTGCTGGCTTTCTTTTTTGAGCAGGGTCTCAGGTATCTCAGGATGATCTCAGGAATTTCACTATGTAGCTGGGAATGACTTTGAATTTCTTGTCCTTCTGTTGCCAAAACTCCAGTGTTAGGATTATAGGTACACCCCCAACATGCCTGCTTTATGTGGTCCTGAGGGATCTAACCTAGGATCTTGTGCATTCTAAGCAAATACTTTACCAACTGAACTGCATTTCCAGACTTCCTTTTGCTAATTGTTTTAAATAAAAGGAGGTAAGGCTGTCAATATCCCTCTGATTGCTGCTTTAACTGCAGTATTTGTTGCCATATATATATATATATATATATATATATATATATATGTTCACATGCTTATATCATTTTCAACTCTTAGCTTACTTAGTTGTTTTATAGATTCTAAATGTTCAAGAACTACATAAAAACATTTTATTGTTAGTTTATAAACTAAGGTTATTATTTGGAGAGTTGGTGAAATTCATTAATTGGGCAATTTCATATGTTCCATGTTTTACTTAGGAGGTTCTCAAATCTTTTAGCGTGTGTGTGTGTGTGTGTGTGTGTGTACGCATGCATGTGTGTTACATTTGTCTACATTGCTGCTGATAAATTCAGAAAACAGTTTAAGAGAAGAAGGGGTTTTATTTTCTCTTACGATAGTCTTCTTACAGTTCTTTATCCAATTTAGCAGAACTAGTGGGCCAAGAGAACTGGCCCCACCATAGCCTCAGGACTGCTGGTGAGTGGCAAACTTCCTTGCTAGAAAGCATGTTTAGCCAAGTATGCTGAAAAATACCAATTTACTTAACCAGTTCCCTCCATTTTAGCCACCTGCTGAGGGCATAATCCTATTCACCATGGACTGTGATTCCCTCCATTAGACAATCTCCTACAGATTTGCTCAGGCCTTAACTCAACTACTAATTCTTTTAAAAATATGCCCAGAGCTCCAGTCTTCAATTGACAGTTAACTCAAGAAGCTATCTACCACAATATGCACATGCATATACATGTATGTGCATATACATATGTATACAAGTGTGTGTTTCAATTCTTTTTATCCAAAAGTATTTTAATTACTACTTGTGAGTTCTTAACTATGATATTTATGTTCTCTTTTAATGGCACTAATATTCTTCTCTAAAGATGTGCTGTCATTAAAACTCTAAAAGGCATTTAGATTGTCTATAATATCTTGCAGTTGCAAATAATGCTATAATCAGGCAACATATCTATGTATATTTCTGTCTTCTTGGAAGCATATTTTCTGGATAAAATTTCTAGTAATGGAGCACTTATTCAAAGTGTAAATGGTGCTCACTTGTAATATATGTTAGCAATTTCCACCCTAGACGATCTGCCTGTATGCATGCCCTTACAGGGAAGCTAAGATTGGCTCTCTCTTCAGAGCTATGCCAACATAATGTGTTGTTGGGTGTTTTAATTTTTGTCAGCCTCATTCATTAGAAATATTATCTCTGTGTAGTTTTGTCTATATTTTTAATGAGTGAAGCCCAAAGCATTTCCATGTTTGAAAGCCATTTTACATCAACCTTATGAATAGGCGTGTCTCTTGCCCAGTCTTCGATAGGACTTTTGGATTTTTTTCCTTAATTGTATGCATGCATGTACATGTGCATAACATGTACATATGTGTATGTCTGTGTCTGCTTTATCCATCACTGAGTCATCTCCACAGCCCTGAATTTTCTGTCTGATTCCACTGACTTGAGGGTCATGCTCCAATATCTTATTTTACTTACTTACAGCTATCTTAATTACTCATGGCTTTGATTACCAAAACCTTCATTTATTATTTATTTTATTTGCGTGTATGTATGTGCATGCATACGCGCGCGCGCGCGCGTGTGTGTGTGTGTGTGTGTGTGTGTGTGTGTGTATTAGAGGGCACTGTGTGTCCCTGTGAAGGACCAAGAGTGACTTCAGAAATCATCCTAGATTGCTTCTACCTTCTTTTTGCTTGTTTGACTTTGGAATTTCCTAGGCTCTGCTCACTATGGCCAGAAGTGCAGGCCTCCAGCTGTTTCTGCCTAGTGTTTTTACGTGGGACCTTGGCTCAGAACTCAGGACTTTCTGCTTGCCAGGCAGAGTCTTAACCCCTGAGTCATCTCTCCAGCCCCAATAATTTTTTTAATACAAACTCATTTTAGTTCTTCACTACACATCAATCACCACTGCTTCCTTTTCAGCATGTTCTTAGCTATTCTTGTGTTAGAATCCACTTGATTATCTTAAGGTAAGAAGCTTGTTGGCATCTGTGCTAGATCACCAGTACACACACTTTATTACATACAAAGATACTGAGGAGTCTTGCTAAGAACAATGGATATCTTCTATCTGTGCTATTTAAAAGTACTTTGTGATTCTCATACAAATTTTGTACATTTCTTCTGTTATCGTAAACATTTTGCTTACACTCTCTGCAGTTGTAAATAGATGTTCTTTCAATATCACTCCTAAATGGAGTACTTTATATTTGATTATAGGACTGGAGAGATGGCTCAGGGTTAAGATTCTGCATCATAAGTAGAAGGACCTGAGGTCATATTCTGGATCACACATAAAAATGCCAGACAGAAAGCAGTGCCTTGTACTTCCAGCTCTGAAAAGTGGAGCATGGGAAATCCCAGAGCAAAGCAATCCAGGATGACTCCAGAAGTCACCCTTGGACCTCCACAAGCACATACATAGGGATATGCAAATCAGATGTTTCATAACATGAAAGTTTAAAGCTGCACTTTTTTTCTTCATTTGCTCAGCTATTGGTCTTTGTATTTCCATAAATTTTTAAAATATTCAGAATTGCTACCTATTAATCTAATCTGTTGTTTCTTTGTTCTTTGTTCATTAAATCCTGAGTAGAATTTATTCTTCCCTTCCATATGCTTTCTTTTATTTTTTTTTGTTCTGTTTCTGGATATTTTTAGGTAGAATTTAATTAGTTTATTTTTATTCTTTTATTTGCATTTATATAGATGTGTGAAACTTGTTTTTTCCTTCTGGTCGCTGCTTTAAATTTGAGACACAGATGTGGTTATAAAGTGTTCATTATTATTATTTTCCAGAAATTCTATAATTTGGCAAATAACAGTGGGCCACACACGCAAAAAGACATGAAAGGTAGGAGGGAGACTGGTTGAAAAGAAGGTTCTCAGTGGAAAAAAGAGAGAGAATGGAATTGGGTAGTTAAGGGTGAAAATGATGTAAATATATTCATGTATGAAATTGTCAAAAAATTGTTTAAATATTTTAAAAATAGATTTGCCTAATGAAAATTTTTTTAATATTGGATATGAATGTTTGGGGGTTTTATTCATTTTAGAGTCATAGCTGTACCACATTGTGATCTAGAAATAGTATTTATAATACTTCTACATAATGGAACTTGCTGGCTATTTATGACTAAAAATTTTTTGCATGTTAAATGCAAGCTTAAAAAAATGTTCTGTGCATTTCCTGAATATTTTCCTCATTGATTCCAACTTACCTGTCCTGCTCTGTATTCTCAGCTTTCTCTTTGTCTCCTTGACCTTTCTTCCACTGCCAGCAGCATATTCAAGTCTCTTATTAGGAAGATGTGTCAGTGTTTCCCTCCTTTCTTGTTCACAGTTCTGCCTTGTGATACTGACAATTGTATTGTTTAATGCATAGATGTTCATAACCATTATGTTTTGGTTGTAAATTGTACTTTTAGTATTGTAAAATGTTTGCGGAAGGAGAAAAGATGCTGTTGAAAAAAACCTGGTGACCTGAGTTCAACGTCTGGCTGTTTGCAAGTAGAAGGAGAAAAATCAACCTCTGAGAAGTTCTCTGACCTCAACATGTGTCATGGCATGTAGTCACTTGTGTTCATTCTTTCTCTCTCTTTCTCTTTCTCTTTCGCTCTCAAAATAATATTCCTTACATGAGATTTTTTCTGCCTTAATTAATGCTTTTTATGTAAATCCTGCTTGGCAAGCTTAGATCACCTACTATAAATTTGCCAACCAGTTTATTTTTAACTTTTTCGGTCCCCGTCGATTTAGGTATGTCTCTCACAATCGGCATCAAGTAAGGCTTTTCTACAAGTCCCTCTTCTTTTTTCATAGACAAGTGAAACCTATGTGCATTTATTGACAATATGGGCTTCAACACTGTCATTTTACTTACTTATAATTCATATAATATGCACTGTGTTTCCTATGTTATATGTTATCTTTACCATTTTTCCCCCTTAGTTTCTTTTGGTAATACTTAAATTTTTTTATATGTTCCCAAGTACCAAAAGAAAAGGAAATTAGAAGATAGTATCTTCTGGTTAGGACCTTTGAACTGTTCTGCTTACACTTTGCAATCTGATGCTCCTGGAATGCCAAGGAATGCCAGGAATTTTCAGCAGAATCTTCCAAAACCAGGACAATTCTCACATTGTCTAAGTAAGTGTGACTCTGCTAGCATCTTGATTTCAGACAGCTGACCTAGAACTGAGAGAGAACAAATGTCCATGTTTTAAACCACCAAGTTTACAGTACTTCTTCTAGAATCCCTAGGAAACAGAATGGAGCACTTAAAGTATAACTTGGCCTGGTATAAAACACTCATTCCTTACTTTCCAGGTTTACTAAAAAATGACACTCAACCATCATTTTATTTTGCTCAATCTGATGTCAATTTCCTTTTTATAAGTAATTTGGACCTAAGAACTTTAAATTCATCGCTAGAGCCTGTCAATTTACTAGAGTTTATTATCGCTAATCAAAAGTTCCAGGTTTGCTAGATATAGTAGGAAATTGTCATGGTTGATTTGGTCAAGTTGAAAGCATCAGTAATATAGCATCTGATAGGTTCTGCTTCCTGACCTATAACATTACCTTCTCACTGGGCTTCTTTAGAAGGACACTAATCCCATTCATGAGACTCCCAAAGTCTTTATCTCCTAATATATTCAAGCTAGGGATTAGTTTCATTACATGAACTTGGGCATTGGGCAGGGATGGGGCAGAGATGGAAGGGCTCGTGAATTTATTATATATTCTGGAATATGCAACATACCTCTCATTCCTTCAGGGTCATCGACCTAGATTTCTCTTTCCCCGTAGGTATCAAAATTGCTGGCCTGACTATTAGAACTCTCTCTACTTTTCACTCCTCCTTCTGCACAATGTTCCAGTTCTACCAAACACTCCCAGCTTTCAGTTTCTTCTGAGTTCTGCCATATCTACCTGTTCAGAAATCCCTTGATTTTATAAAAATGGTAGCAATCAATTGTTGAACACTGACAGCACTCTTCATGGCCTCCTTTCAAAACCAAAGTAGCGAGCGGCCCTTCTCTCTTACCTCTGCAAAGAAATGCCCCATAGCAGCTTTGGGCGCTTAGCTTGAAAGCTCCAGGGAAATTTGTACCTTACTGATCCTTAAGGACACATTTGGCCCTGGGTTTCCTGTCCTTTTTGGACGATTCTTTTACAATATCCTCAAGCACTCTAAGTGCTACAGAAGGTACCCACAGCCATCTGCCTAGGAAGATAGCAGACACGTTTTTTGCAGAGACACATCTGAAGTGCTTTGACCACGACTGCCTATATATTTTCCCTACTATATGAAAAGCGCTATATTAAGAACTTCATGTTTTTCAGTCATACTAGCGTTCCTATGCTAACTGGGAGCCCAAGAAGGGGCCGGTGCTATGTCACTGAGTCCTAAGCCCTTACTAGGGAGGAGACTCAGAGGGAGGTTCGGCGCCCACAGGGGATGGGAGGGAGGAAGAGGGAGGAACCAGGTTGGGGAGGGTGTTGAAAGGAAGGAGGGAATGGGGGAGAATGCAATAAGGGATGATAGGGAAGGGGAGGGGGAAGGGAGAGGAGAGGCAGAAGGGAGAGGAGAGGGGTACCTATTGAGCTAGTATGATTAGGAAAAAATTAAAATGTGGGAGAAAAAAAGAAGTTCACATTTTCATGAGGCTGAGATAGGTGACTTTCCAGTTTGAGACCAGCCTAGGCTACAAAGTCAAATCTGTACTATCTAGCAGGATCCTGTCTCAAAAAACAAAGCATCAACATAAAAAAGTTCACACTCAAATTTAGAATATTTTTTATTTCTACAACCTGCAGAACAAATCATCTGAGCCAGAAAAAGAAAGCATTTTTTAAAAATTGGCAGCAAATAGAACGTAGGAAAAGAGAGATAGCATAGGAAAATGAAGAAAAGATGTAAAGCCAATATAGTATTGTGTAAAGATTTTTTTTTAAAGTTTTATTGTTGGTCAAGAGCCCTTACTATAAAATGTCTCTTTTAAGCTTATTGACCCCAGCCAGCCAAGTTTCCTAAGAAGCGTGTGACATGGCCCAGGATGTAGGAACATGTGCTAGCTGATCAAAGCAGAGCCCTCCGTCACTACAGCAGACAGATTAAAGGGGTGACTAGGGCCTTGTTGATTCTTTGTTCCACAGATGCCTTCCTCCCCTGTTGTCACCTCCATTCTGTAGGTGACACACCATAACAAAAACCAAATGAAATGTTCCAGGGGGAATCAAATAGGAGAGAAAAATGTGTGGAGGAACTGACTATTGCTGTATGCAAAGCATTAAGAGGCAGGAGGAAATGTTTGAATGATAATCAGGATACAGAATAACGGACACTACCGAAGATACATGCATTTCATTTCATGTATATTTACTTCTTCGTGTGTTATAAGACCAAGTATAAGTGCTAAGTCTTGTTTAAACAAAGCTGGAAAGGATCCCATGAAGACAGGAAAATGATCCATCTGGATTATGATAGGAGTTGAATTCTTGAAAGGCTATATCACAGGGACAAGTTTCAACCTAATAAAAATTGTAATGTATGTAATGGGAGGAAATAAATTTTTTATACCAGGAAAATGGAAAAGATAGAGAAACATTGTGACAAAATAGACAAATGCTTTTTAACCAGTCTGTGTTCATAGATTCTGACTCTGAGGCATTTTTTATAAGTACTAGAAGTACTTGGAAGTATTGGAAGTAATGGTTCCATCCCATTTCCAAGGACACCTTCAGCAGGAATAGAACGAATCATTGCTAATCAGCCCAGCATTCCACTGCCTTCAGCCATCCAGGTGGCCAAACCTAGCTGCAATACAGAAATCACACGTCCCTTCTCGTCTGGTGTGTTCTTGTCTATTCATCTATAATTCTCCTTGCTCTCCGGCTCCCTCCTAGCAACAGTATCCCATGATTGCACTGGCCATTCTTATTCATTAATCCCAGCTGTTTAGCAGTGCCTGAAGGTATCAGAAGAAATATGCGGAGATGTTTTTACCATGTGGCTTATTAAAAGCCAGTGAAGTCCTTTCATGTGAGCAGGGTTTGGCTAGGCACAGGCTGCAGACAGCATCATCCCACAATGTGAAGTGAGGCTCAAGGCTGTCTAGGAAAGAAGAGCTCTTTCCTCTTGTCATCTCTGACAACTCCTTTTGTACCTGGGTACTAAGAACATCTAGAAATATCTTAGACTGTGTCACCATGGTGGACTTAAAAACTAGCTTCCAAAGATCACTTCTTGCAAGCACTGAAACTAAAACCAAGGGGTACAGTAACTTTTTACATAAAATTGAAATCTTCCTATAATGTTGCTGCAGACTAATAGGTGTTTTCCATAATAGAAGATTTATATTAGCATTAAACATTTGTTTTTTGATATATTGTAAATATATCAAATATCAATATATGAGGGAGTACAGTATAATAGTGCAATATATGTTTATAGTATGCAATGACCAAACTAAGGTAAGTAGTATTTTCATTTATTTCTGAAAGCTTATTAATTTCCTTATGTTGGGAATCTTTGAACTTTTCTCTTTTAGTTCTTTATAAAATACATATAATAAATTATAAACTACATTCACTCTCCTATGCTGCAGAATATGACAACCTATTCCTTCTAGCTAAGTATATTTTACTATACTATTATCCATCTCCCCTCTCTCCCTTTTCTTTTCCCAACTACCTTTCCTGGCCTTTACTAACTACTATTCTACTCTATACTTCTAAAAGATCGGCTCTTTTCTTTTCCACATGTGAGTGAAATCATATGATGTATTGTCTTTTTGAAATTCTCCTATTATGCAAAATTAATTTAGCTTTTCAATAAACCACAAATCCTGGTCAAGCACTGTACTTATGCAAAGGACGTGACATGGTCTCTACCTACACAGTACATACATTTTAAGTGAAAACACTCGATGCTAAATACTCAAAACACATTGAGTTTGGTGAAGAAAAGAGAGAAGCCTCTGAAAGAGGTGGGTCTAACCTAGTCTACAGAGCTAGAGGAAACTTCTGGAAGGCAGCGATATTTAAATTAAGCCTTGACAGGGACAGAAGTATTGATGTTGTCTGAGACCAAAGAGAAGAGTGAAGAGTTTCACTGAAAGAGGGAACAAGTACATGAACAAAGGCCCTGCGGAGCTAAGAGGAGAGGGCTTCAAGTCAAATGCAAACATTAGCAAATGAATGAGTGTATGAGAGATGATAGGAGACAGGTCTGTCAAAAGGACATTACTCAGTTACAATGGGGACATTTGAGTTTAGAAAAATGGCAACGGGAAGTTGTGGGGGCAGAATAGAGATTTTATCAGGGATACATTTTCACATGGTCTTGGTTGCAGTTTGCCTGCATGGTTGCTGATAAATGACCATCTAACAGCTTAAGGGAACAAGGGGTTTATTTTCTCTTAAGATTACTGGTTACACGTGGGTCTATACACACACACACACACACACACACACACACACACACGCGCGCGCGCGCGCACATGCGCAATTGAATAAATAAAAAAAAATATTACTGGTTACGGTTAGTACAGTTGACAGAGAGCTCACACCAACACCAAGGCCAAGGTAACTGGCCACACCATCTCTACGTAATGGCTGAGAGAACAATCCTTACTTGCCAGACCAGCATGTCTGACCAAGTGTACAAAAGGATGCCAACTTTCTTAATCAGCTCTCAGTATTCTATTCTAGGGCCTAGCTTTGGGCTTAACTCAACCATTAATTCTCTAAAATGTGCCCAGAGCTCAAACCCTCATAACTATGACAGTCTCTTTGTCAATAGATGGAGAATATCCAAAAGGACAGAAGAGTGTGCAAGTTGCAGATAGTTCTGACCCAGCTGGTAGCTGTCAGAAAGACACTGCATTCTCAATGTGTAGGAGCCACAGGTGACAAATTAGTTCCAGGCACTGGTATGTCCATCTGCAAGTGTGTGCAGCAGCAAACCACATCCATTTTCCACTCCTCAATCCCTGCAGTGAAAAGACCCTTCCAGGTACCAGAAGCCACAGCGAACTGGCAGTGAAGAGGGCCAGAGTCCCAGCCACAGTTGCCAGAGCCAACGGACTCCATGGAAAGCCGGGCAGGACCTGCAGAAGCAGTGCACATGACTTACTGTGGGATCAGAATGGAGGTGACAACAGGGAAGGAAGATGTCTGTGGAATAAAGAATCTGCAGGGCCCCATTCACTCCTTAATCTGTCATCCAGTGATGAGAAGCGATCTGCTTTGATCAGCAAGCACCAACATACCCTGCTCAGCCAGATTTTCTTCTGCAAGAAAGATCTTAAGCTCTTACTGAATTTGATTACCTAAAAAATACTCACTGCCATGTAGATCTAGGAAACAAAGAGCAGAAATCCGAATCAAAGCATTACCAAAGGTCCTTGGGGAGGCCCTCTGACAGGCGAGCAGCTGGCTGTAGGAGTAATCTCAAGAAGAAACCAAAATCCTTCCATCCCATACAACTGCACAGCTGCCATAAGATGATGCTCCCCAAATCTCTGCCTTTCATGGTGTCCTACAAACAGTACTGACTAAGTGCAAATGGCAGGATCAAGTTATGGACAGTAGTCCCAAAACACAGTCAGCCTTCAAGGTCAGAAGCAATGCGACCTGAAGGTCATGCTCTTGGATAAGGCAGGAGGATGCTAGCCAATATGCACATTCTTTAAAGTTGAAGAAACATGTTGCCAAGTGAAGTATTTTGAATGATGAGTAGAGCACACAGCAAACAAGCAAACTTCTCTGCCGAGTAACATGAAAAATCTGAGATGCATGGAGTTTATGCCATGCTCAGGGCAACTGATGAATTTTCGTTCATATAGTATTATTGACCATTTTTTAAAATTTATTTATTGTCCTTTACCTAGTTATACAAGCTCAACAGGTAGGTACCTTCACCCCCTCCTTCTTCATCCCCCTCCTTTTTCCCTGTTATCCCCTCCATTCCACTCTCCTCTTTCTTTCCCTCTCTTCTCCCCCACCTTTCCTCCCTCCTCTTTTAGTATTTCCTGCCTGCTTCCTTTCCCACTCCAGAACATCTGTTTATATGGGTGCTGAATTTCCTGCTGAGTTGTCTACACTAGTGAGGCATACCTTGGCATACCTTGGGGGTCCCTGTTTGGGCTGCCCACTAATATGGGAACTCCATTATATTCATCTAACCTCTTGCCTCTAAGGATCCTGCTGCCTGAAGCCTTGTCTCCTGAGATCCATGCTAGTCTTTGAAGGCTCGTTGACATGTCAGCCATCGTGCAGGTCAAGAAAGGTCAAATTACATTGTAGCAGTATCCTGGCTACTGCAGCCCAGGCTTAAATGGAATATTTTGTCTATTGGCATATTGACCATTTCTTGAGAAAGGATCAGCTGATACTGAACATGGTGGGACCAAAAAATAAGTTTAATTTAAAAGCTGAAGCTGCATTAACTAAAAAATAATTATGACCATACAAACAGCACTTGCATGCATTTAAATGTAGAGAGCACTTTTAACCAGAATATGGGCTCCTGATAATTTGAGAATAACTTGAAGATGACTTCAACCCACCACTCTTGCTTGTCTGGTGATGGTCAGTGATAGACTGGAAAAATCAGTTTGTTCTCACACTGAAATTCCCAGTTCCATTCAGACAGCATTTAAACCCCATCAAAACCATAAAATTCTTCATTCTTGTCACTTCCTGAGCGGCGGCTGAACTGATTACCTTGATCAGAGAGAGAAGGAAAGCAGAGGGGTTGCTGGATTTTTCCATTTTCCATTGGCTGTGCTTGGAGAACATGTCACAGCAGAGGAATCCTGCAAGCACACACATGATCACACTTTTTTAAAACCTTTTTCCATATAGAGATAGAGTTCCAGCCACTTCCTCTTCAACCCGAGCATTGCTCTGAGCAATAGATACATCATGGACCATTCTCCACAACTGAAGAGCCTGGCAGCTCAGGCTTCGAGACTCCTTAAACTCACAAACTGGGGAAACCAGATGTTGTGTGAGAATGTTAACCTCCTGAGCTCACCACGCTATGGGAAAATCCAAACTGGTCACATGCCTCAAAACTATAAGGAAAAGCAACAAAATCCTATTTACAGCTACTGGATTTGGGGTAGTAGGCAACCAGATTCACAACATCCAAACCCTAGCCTAGAGTTGAACGCTTTTGAGTTTTCAAGGTGTGTGTGTGTCTGTGTGTGTGTGTCTGTGTGTGTGTATGTGTGTGTGTTGCCTGTAGGTGGGGGTACTTGTGTATATGTGTGTGTGGCTGTGTGTAGAAGGGGCACTGTGCATGTGCCTACGGAGGCTCAAGGGTAACATCAAGAATGACCCTGCACTGCTCTTTCTCTTTTTACTGCTTTGCCCAGGGTTTCCCAGGTTTTACCCTCCACTGCCAAGATTACAAGTCATCTTATTCTCCACTGGGTATTTTTATGTGGGTTTTGGGATCCATAATCAAGTCCTTTGGCTTCTGAGGCCAAAGCTTTAACCCCGAGCCATCTTCCCAGCCCTCCAAAGTTCAATTCTATAAACACAAATGTCCAAATAGAGTGATTTCAAGTGTGCCCCTATTTGACTTCAAATCCATTAAGCTTCAATTGTATTGAAAATTCATTTTCTCAGTCACATTAGACAGCATTTCCCAGGCTTTGCAGCCAAGCAGCTAGTGAGTATCTTCCAGAGAGCAGATTATAGAATGTTCTTGTTACCACTATCATAGAAACTTCCACCAGATTCCACTGTCGCAGGCGCCCAGGGCTCAGCCACTGCTTCTCTGTAGCATCCTGAAGCTGGAAGGGAATGTTTGGACAATGTATTTTTTAATCTGTTTGAGCAGAAACCTCCTTAAATTCTAGTTCTAAGACCTACAGAAACCAAATGAGGAAAGAATGGTAAACCGGGTAACAATTTGAAAGAAAGTTGGCAAAGCTTATCAAGAAATACTTTATCTGATCCTGAGTTATGTGATGGAAAGCTATTGTTCTGCTGTCATTGTGGCTAATTATATTCCCACACCCCTGGCAGTAACTGCTCTCATTTTGTCATCCAATATGGGAAACGTCTTAAGAGGAAAAGTCATCCATCCCAAGCTCAACCTTGCAAGCAGAGGCAAACGTGCTGCCATAATTGAGTAGGACATGATGCGGAATTCATGAAGGATTTTGCCTGACAGCGAATCATTAAGATAAATCAACTGGAAAAAAGTAAGGATCCACTACCTTGGCATGGCTCCATAGAAAACATTGCTTTTCATTATAAGAGTCTCTTTGTTCCCGGTGGAAAATTCTGACTCTATATAGATGTATAGGTCTACGTGGGAGAGTCACAGAGAGAGAATAGAGAGGCACGCAAACCAGTTACTCACAGATACATGCACGGGTACGCCTTCAGAAGGAGGACATATGTAAGAAGTCATCTTTTTAAATGCCTTGGGGGCAATTTGATGAGTTTTTTTAAGTAAAAGATCAAGCTACACAATTTCAAAAGTGATGATTTTGTAATGATATTTCATGATAAGAATAAAGTTCAAATCACATGTGAGGTAAAGATTCATAACACATGAAAATAAAAGATAGAGGGTATGTCATTTCCTTGTGTGGTCTCAAAAAGAATTTTTGTCTGTGGTTTCCTCTTATTCCTTTTGTCCTTTTCAAGAACAGTATTTGTTTTCCTCCAACAACTTTAGCAACCAAGGAACTTTATGAGGCATGTGCAGTGCATTCATTATTTTGGATAAAGGGGAAGATACGGTTATGGATAGATAGTTCAGGTCAGAGATAATGTCTACAAGCCAACTCTGAGATCTGTTTGTGAATATGTATGGAACTAAAAACAGAAATACCTTTTTAATTAAAATTCCTAAAAATATCTACTATCCTTATATTGTCTGATAAAAAGATACTTTAGAATTTTTAAAATAATATGCTAGGGCCAGTGAGCTGGCTCAGAAGGTAAAGGTGTTTATTTGCAAACCTGGCAACCTGTGCTTGATTCCCAGAAGCATGCATGGCAAAAGGAAAGAACCAATTTTCAAAATTAGTTGTCCTTTGATTTCTACACACATACACTTTAGCATATTGCTACTTTCAATCTCTCTCTCTCTCTCCTTTCCTTATGTGTGACAAGTAAATAAACAAACAAACAAATAAATAAATAAATAAAATACTTTTCTATTTGTTCTATTGGGCAGAGAAAGACATGTTAAAGGATTGAGCACCATCTCTACAGCCTCTGATATGGAACTGTGTGTTAATTGTTACAATAACCAACTAATCATACATATTTCAATATCATGGGATCACTTTATCCACTGTTTCCATGCAGAGGATTAGCTTATACAATGACCACAGTACATGTCCACATATATATGACCACAGTTGATGTCAACATATATTGTCATCATATATTTAGGCAGCTGCTCCAGTTACTTTAGAAAATGAGAAAATGAGCTAAATGCAATAACCTTGAGTATAGGCTATGCAGGTCCTTCATGGCTTTAGTTAGACACTTAAATATCGTTATACTCAAAGCATTTCCTTTTTTCTTGTCTTGCCTACATTGAAACGGAAAGAATTGCCTTGCAACTGAAAAATTAATTTTTAAATACCTTAGAGTTTAAATGAGGCATAGAATGCTTCAACATAAAAGATTAAATTTGGATAAAGTTACTAGCAGATGAGAAATAGAGTTATAATGAAAACCATATTGTAGACACTATCCTATGTAAGCTGTTACTAAATAATTTACATTATTTACAGTAAATTTTATATCCTTTATACCACAAATTTGTAATATTATCTTGAAAATTTTATCTTGCAAATATCCATGAATGTTTTCAAAGCATTTAAACCTTCATAAAATAAAGATACCATCCTTTCCCATAAAAGGCATTCACTGCAAATTTGTTTGGTACATTGATTTAGTTAGGATTTTATTATCTTGGATTTGGGGATAGAGTTACCAGTATTAGAATTGAGATTTTCTGTTCCAACTACATAGGAAGCTCTGGTTTCCTTAAATGGTGCCAGCAAGATTTTATATATGAAAGTGATCATGTTTCAGTTCAAACCAATTCTTTAATTGATATAATTTGTGTACAGATACATGTTGACGATAAAAATAAGCTCACTGTCAAAATACAGTATTCATCTATAGTAAGAGAACTGAATTGTATATTTTGTGTGGTTTAAAGTTGAAGTTTCTCAAACCCAATGTTAATAATAACCAAGGATCTGATACGAAGATGATGTCAACATGTCTTCAACCCAGAAAGGAGCCATAAAGCTATCTAGCATGTAATTAATTAATAAGGGAATTAATAGGGAAGAAAGTTTGTTCATTACCTTCTGTTAAATCTCCTCACCTTTGTAGTAGTGGTGCTTAATTAATATTAACTAAATCCTTCCACAAATGATTAACTAATGCTAACATTGCCATTTCACATGGAGTAGGATTAAATTTATTTAATAAAAGGACTGCCCCACCACTTGCACTGTCTTTGCTGGAGGAGGGACTCTAGTGACCTGAAGGTATATGAGATATGTACTAATTTTCCAGGAACAGCAACCACTCTAACTTCTGGGAAAAATAAATTAATCAGAACCTACATCCAGAAAGGATGTCCCTTCTACCTGTAGAACTCTGACAAGGATACCAACAATAATCCTCCAGCCGAAGACTACCAGGAACACCCCCTGTAAAACAGTCTCTATTGCTTTAATAAACACCCGGCCCAAACCATTTTCAGGAACAAGGGACTTTTACTCATGCTCATAATTACAGGTTACAATTCATTGTCATGGCAAGAGTATTATCAAGAGCCAAGGGAACTGGCCACACCATTTCTATAGCAAGAGCAGAAGGCAAGAACAAAAGCTTACCTCCTAGCTTGCCAGATTGCCAATCCACCAGATTCCAACTAGTTCTCTCTCCACCTTATCCATCTGCCCAGGGAATGGTCTCACCCACTACAGGCTGGTTCTTCCCACATCAAATAGAAAACCTCCCGACTGGTGTTGCAGTCTGCCTGCATGGTTGCTGATAAGTGACCATCAAATGGCTTAAGGAAACAAGGGGGTTATTTCCTTAAGACTGTCCAGTTACAGTTCTCAGTCCAGCTTGATGGGAGAGCATGCACCAACACCAGGACTGAGGGAACTGGCCACACCATCACCACATAACGGCTGAGAGATGCACATTCCAGCTTGTCTGGCCAAGTGTACAGAAGGATGCCAACTCCCTCAACCAGTTCTCCATGACTCATTCCAGTGCCTAATCCCACCCACCATGGGCTGGGCCTTCCCCATCCGCTAGACAATCTCCTGCAGGTTTGCTCTGGGCTTAACTCAACCACTAATTCTCTACAAATGTGCCCAGAGCTCAAACCCTCAACCATCAGGTTGACACCTGTGCCCAACTATGACAACTTGTGTGCCTACGGGTACAGCTATTGGAGTGCCAGTTGACAGCTGAAATCAACTACAACTTGTGGTCACTGCGGAGACATGAAAGTCCTATTAAAAGAAACTCAGACCGGCCAGAGAAGTAACTCAGTGTCAGAGCACCTGATTATCATGTACAAGGCCAGGGTTCAATCCCTAGTAACACCCATAAAACAGGGAATTGGTGGATGATTACACCCTTGGGACTGGGAGTACAAAAACTTTTTTAAACCTGGAGATGAAGAAGCATCTCCTCCTTCAGTTATTATGAGAAAGTGCTACATTTTATCATACAAATTAGCCTCCTACTCCCTTCTCATTTCTAGAAAGGGTTCATAAGAACATCAGCCAGAAAGTTGTGGCGCCTCCTTGACAGCACCCAAAGCTAAGTACAACTTCCTCAAACACTCAACACAGAATTTGATTCCAGTGTCCCTGTTTCTGCCTCTTCCCTTAGTCATTCAGCAGGCTGGTATTGAACTGTGACGCTCAGAGCATTCCACAGATATCACTGCCTACTTCAGCTGCAGAGACCTAAAGGCCAAGCTGAGACAAGACCAGTTCCCAGTTAAGTATGACAAACACACTCATAGCACATTCACAACAGCAAAACTGAAAAGATTAGAAAACTATGATTACATTACAACTGAAAGCTGGTAGGATATTCTAAAGAACCAGATTTAATTACTCTTCTGCATGTCTGGATAGTTTACTGATGACTCGTGATATTTGTATGACTAATAAGAGAAAGGCATATAGAACTCATTATTTCCTATGTATTTATTTCATAAACCTATACATTTCAACAAAATCACTCTATTGTTAGAGTGAGATGTTCTCTTTCTCTCATTCTATCTCTTTTTTGTTATATATAGTTTATTTCCACTAACACCAATGACCTAATAACTGAAAATTAAAATGTGTGCTGAGGCGATAGCTCAGTGGTTAAAGAGCTTGCCGTGCAAGCAAGAGAATCAGCATTCATATCCTCAGAACCTATTATAAATGTTGGATGGGCATGACTATCATTCCAGCCGTAGAAGGCAGAAAAGGGGATCTCCAAAGCAAGCTGACTAGTATAACTAGCTTTATCAGAAAGCTCTGTGTTTGATTGAGACATTTGCCTCAATAATGTAGAAGAGCTGAGGATGATTCCCAACATCAATTTTGAACCTTCACACATG
This sequence comes from Typhlomys cinereus, assembly GCA_023101885.1. NCBI lineage: Eukaryota > Metazoa > Chordata > Mammalia > Rodentia > Platacanthomyidae > Typhlomys > Typhlomys cinereus. Next base: position 2,337,483 of record JALPQD010000127.1, read on the forward strand.
CACACGCACTCTCACCTACATCTACACCTATACACATGTGAATATGCATATGCATATGCTGCATGAATATTCATACATTACACCTGAAAAAATGTAATTTATATTCATAGAATATAAAATTAGATACATTTTAAAATGGAAAATAATGAACATGTATTTTCAAAAATTTTGTTGTCAAAATTGTATAGAAAGCTGAAAGGAATAATGTAATTACTTAATACCAAAATGAAAATTATTGAACCAAAACTATATAAATCTTAAATCTAATCTTTTTTAAAAATGTAAGTCAAATTCTTTGCAATGGTGACTATGCCCCAGATAATCAGGGAATGAGGTGGAAGAATCAATTAAGCTCACAAGTTCAAAATCACAAACATTTTGAGACTTCTTTTTCCTAGTTCTATGAAGAATTGTGTTGGGATTTTGATTGGAATTGCATTGAATCTGTGTATCCCCTTTGGTAAGAAGGTTGTTTCCACAATATTAACCCTCCTAATCTATGAGCATGGAAGGTCTTTCCACCTTCTAGGTTTCATTGTATAATTCATTTACTTCCTTGGTTAAATTTATTCCAGGATATTTTATTTTCTTTGAGGATATGATGAATGGGATTGATTTCTTCATTTTTTTTCTCAGATATTTGACTCTAGTATATAAGAAGGCTACTGATTTTTGTATGTTGATTTTGTAGTCTGCCACTTTACTGAAAGTGTTTATTAATTCAAGTTTCTTGGTGGAGTCATCGGGATCTCTGAAGTATAGAATCATACCATCTACAAACAGAGATACCTTAACTTCTTCCTTTCCTTTTTGTATCCTCTTTAGCTCCCTCTTCTGCATTATTGCTTTAGCTAGGACTTTCAGCACAGTATTGAACAGGAGTGGATGGCCTTGTCTTGTTCCTAATGTAAGTGGGAATGCTTCAAGCTTTTTCCAATTTAGAGTGATATTTGCCTAAGGTTTGTTGTATATAGTCTTTATTATGTTGGTAGATAACCTTTCCAACCTGTTCTCTCCAAAAATTTACCAAGAAGAGATGTTGAATTTTATCAGAGGCCTTTTCTATATATATTAACAGAATCATATGATTTTTGTTTTTTAGTCTATTAATATGATGAATCACGTTTATTGATTTGTGTATGTTAAATCATCCTTGCATTTCTGGAATGAACCCAACTTGATCATGGTGTATGATCTTTTGGATAGGTTTTTGCAAGGATTTTATTAAGGATTTTTGCATCTGTGTTCATTAGTGAGATTGGCCTATAATAATGTATCTTTGGTTTCAGAATCAGAATAATACTGATTTTGTAGAACAAGTTTGAGAGAATTCCTTCTTTCTCTATTTTATGGAATAATTTAAGGAGTAATGGTGTTAGTCATCTATGAAAATCTGGTAGAATTCTACACTGAATCTATCCAGTCCTGAGCTTTTTTTTAAGTTGTGAGATTTGTAATTAGTTTTAATTTGTTACTTGTTATTGGTCTGTTTAAATTGGTTTCTTTCATCTTAAGTCATCACATGTGTTTACAATTCATCCATTTCTTTTAAATTATCCAATTTAGAGGTGTATAAATTTTTTAGATATGTCCTTATGATTCTCTGGATTTCTCTGTTATCTGTTGTAATTTTCCCCCTTTCCATTTCTGATTTTACTGATTTGGGTGTTCTCTCTTTTTCTTTTAGTTGATGTAGTTAAGGGTTTATCAATCTCGCTTATCTTTTCAAAGAACCGATCTTCACTTCATTGATTTTTTTTTGTATTTTTTTTTCAGTTCCAATTCTTTGATTTGTGACTGGATCTTGGATATTTCTTCCCATGTGCTACTTTTAGGATCAGTTTGTTCTTGTTTTTCTAAAGCTTTCAGATTTAACATTAAGTCATTTATTTGTGATCTTTCTTTTCTGTGATATAGGCATCAACTTTCCTCTTAGGTCTGCTTTTAATGTGTCCCATAGATTTTGGCAGGTTTTGTCTTCATTTTCATTGGACTCAAGAAAATGGTTAATGTTTTTGGTTTTATTTTTTCCTTACCCATTCCTTATTCAAAAATGTGTTGGGCTGGAGAGGTGGCTCAGGGGTTAAGCCTCCGTCTTGCAGGCAGAAGGTCCTGAGTTCAGATCCCAGATCCCACGTATAGACGCCAGGCGGAAGCGGGGGCGGCCAGCGCTTCTGGTCCTGGTAGGGCGGAGCCTGTGAATCCCGGGGCAGAAGGAGGTGGAGGCATCCATGGTGGTTCGCGAATTCGTCCGTGGTTCTACACACACACACACACACACACACGCACGCGCGCGCGCGCGCGCGCGCACCCACACACACAGTTGAATAAATAATAAAAAAAATGTGTTATTTAGCTTCCATGAGTTTGTATACTTTGTTTTTTCTTTGTTGTAGATGTCTACCTTTATTTCATGATAGTCAAATAGTATACAGGATATGATTTCAATTTTTCTGTCCTCAGAGTTTTCTAAAACAGGGGGCTTCATGAAGAGACCTATCTTGCTCGCTACTCTGGAATGGATCTGCTGTTTTCACAATAATCATGTGGAAGTTTGTCTATGTACACAACCAAAGACAAGTTTCTGCAAAATCCTGTAAGATTTTTTTCCTAGAGGAAAAAAAAATACCAGAATTTAGGGGCTGAAGATCAAAGGTCACAGAACATGAATTAGGGGAGGGGAGGCAGAGAAATCACATGAGTCACTCTTCCTTTGAATGCCTGAATCTGTAATGCCCAACTAGCATGGGACACTCAATAGTTTTCAGGTTTTAAACAGATTTTAAAATTTACTTGCTTTTCTATAGCACTCTGAAGTAGGCAAAATATTTTATTTACACATTTACCTATTTGTTTACTATTAGTGGGGGAGCACATGTGTGGAAGGCAAAGAAAACTTTGTGAAGACATTTCTGTCCATCTACCCTTTTGTGGGTTTTGGGGATTGAATTCAACTCATCCATTTTATGCCACTTTTACCTCCTGAACAACTCATTGACCCAAATTATTTTCTTTTAATAAATGAAGAAAAAATCTGAGATAGAGAGAGAGAAAAACAGAGAGAGACGAAGAGAGACAGAAAGAGATAAAAAGATAGCGATAAGCAGAGGCAAGCAGAAAGAGAGGGAGAGAATAATAGCACAGGTGCCACTGCTTATTTGAAATCCATCATAACTCCATTTGAAAATCTGATTTGAAAAAAGATAGGTCTATGTGTAAATCCATCAACGCGCCAGGATGTATCTGTTTAATTTATCTGAAATTTAAGACAGGCAATTGCCTCAAACTCACTGTGCTTTGTCAATGTAAATTTCAAGGTTTTCTACTTTTAAACCGTGTGTGTGTGTGTGTGTGTGTGTGTGTGTGTGTGTGTGTAAATACAGACATGTATATGTAATTTCTAGTGGATTGATTACGGATCACATCTTAAGATCATTTCTGTTTGTAATAGGAAGCAGAATAACTGCTTTGTAATTATGGCAAAGTCAGTTCCTGCATGTGTGTGTGTGTGTGTGTGTGTGTGTGTGTGTGTGTGTGTGTGTATCCCTGTGGAAGGGATACACCCAAGGGTGACTTCAGGAATCATTCTGGATTACTTCTACCTTCTTCTTGCTTCACTCTGGGATTTCCCAGGCTCTGTCCACCATGGCTGGTAGTGCAGACCACTTCCATTTCTGCCTGGCATTTTGACATGAGACCTGGGATCCACACTCAGGACCTTCTGCTTGTAAGGCAGAATTTTAACTCCTGAACCATCTCTTTAGCCCTCATTACACTTAGAAAGACACACCTTTTTCTCTATATATGGAAAAAGGTTTCCATAGATACATCTCTCTCTTTCTCTCTCTCTCTCTCTCTTTCTCTTTCACAGACACACACTTTTTATTTTTAAAATAAAGGTTAAGTATGTAGAACAAAGATTATTTTCCATATGCTATATATAGGTTGATTGTTTCCTTAGTCACACATTCCACACACAGAAACTAACATACTCACCAAGCCTTTATCTATATCGCCATTCACAATAGTGATAGCTAAGCTATAATTGTTTCTTTTCTTTTTAGGTAGTCCTAAGCATAAAAATCCTTCAAATACTGTAGTAACATGAGGATGAGCCCAGCTAATTGTCACCCACATTTGGAGACGGCATTGCAAGCTTGTCAGTCACATGCATCAGCATCAGTGAGTGTTACGGTCATAAAAATCAAACATTAAAAGTCAGACAAAGGAATACATGTCATATAACTGCACTTTATAGAGAACTTTATGAACAGGCAAGCTTATATTGAGCTCTATTATTCAGGGATATATGCTTAGTAATAAAGCTGTAAATTAAAAGCAATACTGTGGTTTCCTCTGCAAGGAAAGAGGGCAACACTGGCTGGGAGGTGTAGGGAGAGCCCTCAGCATCAATCTAAGCAATCTAAGTAAACTGGGGTTTGCTTTGTTATTAAAACCCTAAGAAATATGCTGTACTTATGGCAACGTATACTTGTCTATCCATGCGCCTTACTACATAACGTGAGAGCCAGGAAAAATCGTCTGTGGATCTAGTTTTATGCAAGTTTTGTTTATAAGAGAGGTTAATGCATGAGACTAGGGAGGTGGCCCAGCAATTCAAGCGGAGCACAAGGACCAAAACTCAGATCCCCAGATCTTTTAGCAAATCTTTTACATAGCTGTGACTCGTCAAAAGGTGTTCATATTTCAGCATCCAACTTATTTGTATGCTGATTCAAAAATTCAAAATTTAAAAATTGAAAGCATTAACATTGAAATAGAAAATAAAGACTATATAAATGAGACATAGGGGATGTTGGTTCTAAATTACAAAATTCACCAGACCTCAGCATTCTCTGCATGTATTACATAAACAAGATTAACTACAAATAAGTACAGCAGTAACTAACTTCTAGAAAATATAATAAAGCCAGCCAGTGGTGTCATCCAGCTAATACCAGGCAACACCGTGCTGACTGGTGTTTCTTATCATTTGGAGAACACTGTGCAGATTCCAGGATTCACTGAAAGTCAGAAAACAAGTGAACCAGCAAGCTAGTTCAGTGGGCAAGTGCCTTGAGTTCAATTCCCAGAAGCCCTCATGGTAAGAGGAGAGAAGCAACTCAGTAGGTTGTCCTGACTCCCTGACCTCCACGGCATGCATGTATGGGCTCTCTCTCTGTCTCTCTCTTCTCTCTCTCTCTCAAAATAATTTTTTAAAAAAGTCGGAAAACCAGATCATGCACATACATGCACATAAATACATGTGAGTTAGTTTATTTCTATATAATTTCAGAGGTTTTATGAAATGCATGTAGTTTATCCACATACCCAAGGATTTAAATTCAGGCCTGCAGGGCTCCAAATGCCAGAGAACGTGGTCCAGGACTGAAAAGCCTATGTCTAGAAAGTACTGCTGACTTATACAGAGAGTAACTAGGGCAGATTTTCCTCCTTGAACTTTTGTGAAGTTCTGCAATGCAAGGAGCAGGAGAGGCCCCATTGGCTGACCACCATGACGGTTCTTTTCTTCCTAAACCTAGAAAAGTAGAAGTCTTACAAAGAACCCCTCAAGATGGTTAAATCAATCTTCACGGCCTTCTGTGTTGACTACAGAGGAGGCTGATAGCTCTCTGCAATTCCTTCTTCCCTGTGCAAGGCCCTGACCCAGATGGACAAAAATAGAAACAGGCAATAAAAAGTTGATGAGACAGCTCCAGGCAGGAGACCAACCTTTCTCACTCAGATCTTCCTTGGCCGGTGGATCTGATAGAACAAAGGAACCCTTCACAGCCTGGACATGCTCCTTGCCAAGAAGCTCCTAGTACACCACACTGGGCCAGGCCATCATTCATACCTTTGGATCCATTTTCCTTCCTAACACCTTATCTCAAAACACATCATGCTCTGGGCTGTTTCCAGGCTCCTCCTTCCAGGGCTGGAATTGCAGGCCACCACCATTTTCTCTTGGTGTTTTTACGTGGGATCCCAGAACTGTACTCAAGTCCTTCTGCTTTTGACACGGAAGCTTTAATCCCTGAGCCATCTCTCCAGCCCAGTATCAGTTTATTTCTTGCTTTTAGCATGGGTTACAGGAATATCATGGTGCCTCACACCCACAATTCCTTTCTAAAACGTTGGCTTAAACTTGGTGATATGTAATATTAAACGTAAATAAACATCGGAATCACACACATTACAGAAAGAGCCAACTGCTTGCTGCTATAGTATAGAACACAAACTGTCTGTTCCCTGATGGGGATCATCATTGCCCACCCCTGGGTCACAGGAGAGGGGGCATGGACTCTGAGTAGGAGACAGGAGATGAACACCATGGGCCCAGATGACCACTGAATCCTTTCCAATGTGCAGGAAATCAGGAGTTAACTGTTTTCAAATATTTTACCTCACCAAACCCCAGAGGGCTCATTGAATAGGTGATGTAATTGACCATAAACCTACACGAACTTTTCCACTGCCTCTTCCTTTCCAAAGAGATTGGAGGTCAAGCGAGCCATGCACTGAGAGACTTTCATTCCATTTTGTTATCAATGCCAGAGCACCTGGGGATTAAGCCCAGGGCTTTGCACATGCCCAGCTAATGCTCCACAACTGAACTACACCCCCAAACTGAAAGCTATGTATTGAAAGTAGCAATGTCCAATGGTGGATAGATCTCCATCCACATAGAGCATGCTAAGAGCTAGAAATAAACTGATACTGGGCTGGAGAGATGGCTCAGGGATTAAAGCTTCTGTGTCAAAAGCAGGAGGACCTGAGTACAGATCCCGGATCCCATGTAAAAACACCAAGAGTAAATAGTGGTGGCTCACAATTCCAGCCCTGGAAGGAGCCTGGAAAACAGCCCAGTCCATAAAGTAGAGTCATCTAGGATGCTTCCTGTTATCACCCTTGGGTCTTCACAGACACACACACACACACACACACACACACACACACACACACACACACACACACTCACTCAAAAAAAAAAAAAAAAAAGAAACTGATGCTTATACTAAGTCACTAAAATTGAGATGGCTACAGTTAGCATTGCTTATCCCAATATGAGAAAAGAAAATTCATTTTGTTCTACTTTGAAACATGGCAAACAAGAGGGACACATAATAGCCACCTTTATAACTATAGCACCATGAACTATGGACTACTGAATCTCCAGATGTATTAAGGGACTAGGCAGAATTCCCAAGGGGCTCTGTATGAAGTACTTCTGGTTCCATATATTTAGCTGTTCCTATGGAAAGTAATATAATATCTTGGGGCTGGTTGAATAGCACCTCCTTCCTTCTAAAACAAATCTTCATGAACTCATCCCCAGAACTCGTGGATTGACTCTTTGTGTGTGTGGGAGGGGGAGGTTCTTTGCAGATGTAATAAAGATCTTACATTGAGATCATGTTGTACTACTCAAGTGTGTCTGTAAAACCAGTGAAAAGTATCCTCATAAAAGACAAGAGAAGAAAACTGGCTCTGGCTACATATAGGAGGAGACAGACACCAAAGGTATAATGTGAGGACCAGGAGCACCTGGACCACAAGTATCTAGAAGGGACACAGAAGGACTCTCCCTTAGAGCCCTTGTTACCAACGCTTTAATTTCAGACTTTTGGCATGTAAACCTGGAATATGAGTATCTGTTCTAAAAAAAAAAAACCTACCAAGTTGAAGCTAGGGAGATGCCTCGGTAAATAAAGTACTTGCCACACAAGCATTTGGACATGACTTCAGATCCCCAGCAACCCAAATAAAAAGTCAAGGGCGGCGGAACGTGCCTGCAGTCCAGCAGGGGGAGGCATGTAAGAGGAGGTGGGCTTGCTCACCAGCCAGTCTAGCTGAATCAGTGAGCTGACTATAGAACCTTCCCTTGCTATTGCCTATATTGTCTCTACTCTCTGAGATTTAGCATAGTAGAAGTCATCACTCCAGATAATTTTCTAAAAAGATTGAGTCCTGTAAATTTCCATTTAACGTCAACTTACCACTCAATGAGTTTTCAAGCTTGTCTGTAAGCTACATCAGTCTCGTTTTCTTTATTGACATTCTTCACCCTCTTTTCATCATTTCCTGCCGTAATTTTTTTCCTAAATTGTGGAATGCTTCACAAATTTGTGTGTCGTCCTTGTGCAGGGGGCATGAAAATCTTCTCTGTATCACTCCAATTTTAGTATATGTGCTGCTGAAGCGAGCACTCTTCCAGCAAAAATGTTGTGCAAACTTAGATCATGATATATTTAATTCATTAGAAACGTAAGTACATGAAACTAAATCCCTCATTGTTTTAAAGTCAAAAATGCAAAAAATTTTAAGACCCTTTCAAAATATATTTAGTGTATGGCATTGTTACTAGACCACAAAAATCAGGTTGTGCCTCCAGTATGGCTGCCCCTCCCTTATTAAATTAATAAGAATTCAAGTTGACTATGAAAAGCAGAAGGAAATTGATTCAATATGGCCAAATTGAGAAAAGGCTTATTGTAGTCCAACTGTTTACTCTTCAAACATTTCAATAGCACAGGAAACCAAGAGATATGCAAAACTAGATAGTTCCGCTCCAGGTTGGTCCCCTTCACTGTCCTGCAGAGTTGTCAGAAATGTAGGAATCTCTTTAAGGAGACAAATATTCCCCCCCCCCCCCCCCCCCCCCCCCCCGCTGGCACCAATTCTGCATGAGATTCCTGGGGAAGTTCCAAATCTCAGGTCCATTGTTTGTATAGTCCGAACTGAAAGGCGAAGGTCAGATGTCATTCCTCTCTTTCTGTTTTACTGTCTGGTTGCAGCATGTGGCAATTTTCTTGAGAGATTGAGGACTTTTTCTTTTGTGTTCATTTATTAAAGGGAATTAAATGCAAGGGAAATAACAGGCCAATACAAAATACGAACTAAAACATAGAAGTCAAGAAATGCAAAGATGGGGTGGGGGGACTCCCAAGGTGCTCTTGTGTGTAATGAAAGAGCTGTCAGCCAAACATACTTGCTGCCTCTGCTGGTCATGAATGTGTGCGAATCTAATTGACAGACACCATAAGTTTAGAAGAAAAGAAATCATGCTTCTGGGATCACTGCCTACTTCGGCCATAGGAAAGGTCGGCAAACCTTCTGGAAAGGGCCAAAGAGTAAGTAGTTTCTGGTGTTCAGGACATTTCTCTGGCTCAGTTATACAGCTCTGCTGTTGGAACATAAAAGCTACTACAGAAAATATGTGAGCAAAGGTGTCACTTAGTTGTCAGAAAACTTTCCAAAAAAGGGACATAGGAAGGTCACTTGACTTAGAACTAGAATATCATTCTTGCTAGTTGGATTTTGCCTTTTTAAGTATTTTTTTAATATTCATTTATTTTTCTACTCATACAAGCTTGATAGGTACCCCATTCCCCTCCCTCCCTCCACTTCTCCCTGGATCCCTTTGCTCCCTCCTTTCCCCTTTCTTCCCCCCCCCCTCATTGTCCGACCCCCATTCCTGGAGCATCCTTTAGTGTGCATGTCAAACTTCCCTCTGGGTCCTCCTCTCTGATGAGGTGTTAAGAACTCAGTAGCATTGCCTAGAGCTCTTTTTTGTGTTCCCTTTAGTATGGGAACACTATTGTGGCTGTTAATCCCTTGCCTCTAAGGATCTTAGAGCCTGTGATCCATGCTAGACTTGGTGGGGGGGGGGTTCAATGATATGTTGGTCAATGTGCAGGTCATGCAAAGTCCTATTATGATTATTTCGGCCCTAACTTGTGTGGAGTATCTTGCATGTCGTAACTCCTCCCCATCTTTAGGCTCTTACAATTTTACTGCCCCCTCTTCTGAAAATTTCCCTGAGCTTTAGGAGGAGGAGAGATTAGGATGGCCTGGTTCCAGGTAGTTGATATAGAGTCTCTGATGTTCTGAATTGTGGTTTGTTGATTTTTTTTTTTCAGTTTTGCTGCTCCTGCACGGCCGTTAGCTCCATCCTGATGGGTATTGGATGTCACCCCTGGCCAGAGATAAAAGGCTGTTAAAGTAGAGTCTTATTGTAAAAGTAGATTCAAAGGTAGATGGGATAAGAGTAGGAGACCCCGGTGAGTGGGAGGGTCAGTCTCCCATTTACAAAATGGTTACCTTCTATCTGCTATACTGTATGCTCTCACTTTCTGGTGAGATCACACCCCAACAGCTGCAAGTGACCAGGAAGGACAGTCTGTGAGCTTAACCAGGTATCTCATTACTTACTTGCAGTCCTTGATAGTGGCCTATTTTCTCTGCTGTTGCATGATCCTCTCTCTCCCCCATTGCTGGTGGGGCCCTCCTTCCCCTTTCCTTCCGTCTATAATCTTTGCAATTACTGTAGGTATTACAGAAATCCATCTTCGAGTGTGTCTCTAAGTGGATTTGGTACTTGGATCCACCTACTAGGGAGTATATACGGTGCTTAATTTTCTGTGTCTGGATACTTCACTCAATATAATATTTTCTAATTCCATTCATTTCTCGGCTTTTTAAATATTTTTATTGAGACTTTTTCATATGCAAACAAATGAGTTTGTGACCTTTCCTCCTCCCCCTCCTCATTTGTCCCTTCCTCTCCCACCTTCTTCCTTCGCCACTCCAGCCCTGCCACTCTCATCCTCGCCCCTCTGGATATGTGGATCACAGGCTCATATGGGTGCCTATGCTAGCAAGGAACCAGGTCCTCACTGGACTGTGGGGAAGTGTTGATGTCGGTGGTAGATCTCATTGCTCTTGAATGCGGCAGCAGCTCTTGAATGCAGTCTTGGCCAGCAGTACACCTCTCCACCGTTAGGTTATTACAACCCTCCCTTCCACATGGTTCTTGAGCCTTGGGATGGGGAGATTCTGATAACCTGATGAGGGTTGAGCTTTCACAGTGGCACCCTGGCCAGTTGTGGTTTTCAGGCTCACCAATCTTCTATTGCAGTAGGATGTATCTCGGTTGAATGTTGAGTTTTTCTCATGGGTTTTTCCTCTTAATATACTAAAAATACATTCTGTTGTGTAGTTCTGCAACACAGCTTTGGTTTTTGTTAGATACTTTTGACAATTTCATACAAGCATATAATGTATTATGATCATATGCACCCCCATTACTGTTTATTATTCACTTTCCACTCCTGCTTGACTCTCTTAGTCCTCCTTAGTGCTTCCCTATTTGTGTGTTTGTGTGTGTGTGTGTGCATGTGTACTCAGGTCTTGTGCTGGTAGCCACAACTGCTATGCGTTCATAACTGCAATAGTCCTCTCATATCCAATAAAATTTCACAGCTCTCCATCCCATCCTCCAACTCCTACAATTTTTCCACTCCATCTTGGGCCTTAAAGGGGATGAGACAGATATCCCATTTAGAGCTGAGTGCCTGCAGTTATTTATTTGCAGAACTTTAACCAGCTATGAGCCTCTGCATTAACCATTGCTCACTGCAAAAAGAAGCTTCTATGACCAAAACAGAGAGCAGCACTACTTATGGGTATGAATATAAATATTTAGCAGGCATTTTAGCTATGTGACTAGCAAAACATCAGCAGTAAACTCGCTGTGTAGGTTTGTGATCTCCACAGCCTTTGACCAGATTTATAGCACCAAGCATGTACTTCTACTGTGGAATGGGCCTCAAATCCAAACAGGAAGTAACTGGTCCCCACAAGCAGTCGTGCCATTATCGCATGGCACCTGTGGCACAGAATTGCAGCAAGTGGGCAAGATTCCGTTTCAGTTTTACCCCAATTCCAGTACATTTCTGGCTTCTAATATTCTATACAATCCATTACTCATTCTTAATTGTAAAGCTTGTAGTTCCCATTTCAAATTAATTTTCATTACTTTTACCTCAACCCAAAATTCTCAGGCTTCCTTAGTTGGCGAATACAGTTATGTGAGGCCACATTCGCCTTCATATCTGTGTTAAAGCAGGGAACAAAAATGTCACCCCAAATATGTCTCTTGGACAGACTGTGACTTGAGAAAAATGAGGCCCAAGAGGTGCAGAAAGCAGCTTTCTTACAGCTTCCCGCAGCTGGCTGACTACAATCACTTCTGAGCCATCCATGCAATTCCCCTTTGCTTGACAGTCAGGAAGAGGTGGGAGCGTCAGCCCTGAAATGAGCCTAACAAGCCCCACTCTCATTTCCCTTAACCCGACACTCCAGGACTTCAGTTATGATAAGCTGGGTTGAACTCCAGTTTTGACCTCCCTTTTGATGTACTCATCAGTTCTAAGTCCTGAATCCTGTTTCTTTGGGAAAGCAAGAAGTGGAGATAAGGAATCTTTAATCTTAAAAATATTCTTGAGAGACATCTTTTTCAAATAAATGTATTAGGAAGGTCAGATTTCATCTCAGAAAAACACGGACTGGAAATTTAGGTGGGTAGGATGATGTCTGTAAAATTAAATTCTGAACAAGACTATGTGGAATCAGAAATTGAATCAAATAGAAATACAACTAAAGACACTCTTGTAGGCATAGTAAGAAATATATACTATACAGTAGAGGCCCAGTGGGCAAATACCTCCTTAGTTTGTGAGCCAATCCACTCCTGGATACATATGTGCTAATAAAAAAACACCATATGTGGGAAGAATGATTTCCAAATCTTTCCTGATAAAACATTTAAATTCTGACTTCCGAGAGATAGACAGCACTGTTTCCTTTTTGGACAGAAGTGAAACCCAAATCTGTGGTCTTGATTATCACAGTGGAAGAAAACTGATAGATTTAAGACACTATTTCTGCCAAGATGGTTGCACTTTCTTTTCCTTCTTTCTTTAAAAAAAAGTAATTATTTTTCCATTCACTTTTCCAGTTGATGGATAGATAAAAACAGCATGTGGCTTTCCAAAACCACTTGGCAAGAGACATTAGGCACTGAGGACTGACTGTTTAAAAGATTGGTCTTTTTATAAACTAAGAAGGGAAAAGAAGAAAAATTCCACATATATCAGATTTATAAAGAAATACATGCCATCCTATGAACTGGTAGAAGTTGCTGGAGCACAAGTGGGTGGGTAATCATCAGGAAACAGAGAACCAGAGTCTTCTTTTTACTAAGTGCTTCCCCAGTGAGCTGAAGTCCAGGCATGCTAAGGACTAGACTCAGAAAGAACTGAGAAAATGTGAGTTTAGCTTTTAGAACATCTTCCATGCCAGTGTTGTTGATCGTGCTTTTTGCCTCTTCATATTATCTTAGTTCCATAACTATTTTGATGAATTTAAAGAATGCTATGAAAATTGTTGGAATGAAAATGGCATCACTTATGTTAAGCCCTAAGAAAATGGAGTCAATAGGGCATGAAGCAGGGGTGTCTTCACGTGCATTTGCCCGATAACAAAAATCATCACAAGACTTTGCCAAACTACACTCTTGCACAAAAAGTCTACAAAGATGACTACCCTTCACCTTTGAACAATCTCCATCCTTATTAGCAGAGTTCATAGAATTGTTTTGAAATTCACAAAATCTTCATTACCTTTAAAAACCCTTTGCCTTCCTTTGTCTTCCAGAATATTCCCACAATCCACCACCACGGCATGCTACCCCTGACTACAATTTTGTCATTCCTGAATAAAATCAATGCTTTGGAAAAGTTGGTCTCTCTACCACAATGCTGGGAGATTTGTGGATGCTGTTTCCTTTTGGTTTGCTTTGGTTTTTCTGAAGACAATGTTTCTATGAAACCCAGACCAGGAACTTATCACAAAGGCTTTTCATACCCATCCTGCCTCAGCTTCCAAGACCTGGATCCATCAGGTGAACGTCTGGGTGGCAGTGCTATCCCATGGGTGCCACTCCTTATTCCACAATGAGGAGGTAGAGCAATCCAGAATGATTCCTGAAGTCACACTTGGGCCTCCACAAGCACACACACTAAAGTGCCCTCTGGCAGGCGTGCACACACACACGCAAGTGTAAAAATAAAACACACTGTTTCCCTACATTTTTAGCTTTTAAAATAGATAGTAAAACATGTTTTGAATTTTAGCAGTCTTCCTGCCTCCCTGTGATAACAAAAGTTTATTTTCCAGGTTGGTAAAACGGTTCTAAGGGTAAAGGCTCTTGCTGCTAAGCCTAGTAACGTGAATTCAATTTTTAGAACTCACAGGAGACTCCTGAATGCTGAGTTCTGTTCTGACCTCCACATGAGCATTATGGCTCTCATGCGCGCGTGCGTGCGCGTGCACACACACACACACACACAAACACACACACACATACAAAATGGATGTCATAAGCACCTTCACCCTGAGTCACCTTGCTGGCCCATGCATTCATTTTGTGTGTGTGTGTGTGTGTGTGTGTGTGTGTATGCAAAAATGTGCAGGTACATACACACTGCACTTATGCAAGCCAGAGGACATCACTTGTCCTGCTTTGTACTCTCTGCCTGAGGCCAGCAAACCTCCACAACCTTCCCACATCCACTCCCCATAGGGCTAGGGTTATAGTCACATATGATCATGTCCAGCTCTTTACATAGGTGCTAGAATCTAATTCAGGTCCTCATGCCCAGGTGTCCTTACCTACTGAGCCTTCTCTCCAGCCCAACACTGGCACTTTTAAACTAAAATATTTCAGAGCTTGGGTGTGACTTTTTCCTGAGACAAGGTCTTGCTACACTGCTCAGGCTCACTTACTCCCGGACTCAAGCAATCCTCTAGCCTCGGCCTGCCGAAGAGTTAGAACTACAGGCATGTACCATGGTGCTGGACTCTTTTCCTCTAAACCTCTTGCTGTCAAAAGCACAAACTGACAGACCCACAAGCTGGCCAACTGTAAGCAAGCGGGGCCTTCCCGCCAGCCTTTGCAAATGGTAGGGCATAAGGAAGAAGCAAGCCTTCCTTACTGTCAGCCATTGTGTTTGGCCCAGGAGCTAACTTCCTCCAAAACAATCTAAATCCTGGATGAACCGGCACATGGGTGTTCGAGAATATTAGAGACCTATTCGGAAAAACTGAGTTTTAAGAAAGACTAAGAAAAACTTCTTCATTATTTTCTTACCTGAAATTACAGATTATAGGCTCCTGCTATCCAAAACTTCCAAATATCATAGCAGTAGGGGGCTGAAGGTTAAGATGTCAGAAATCAAAGGTGCCAGCCATTTTCCCTCCTGCATCAGGAATTTTTTTTTTACAAGGAAGGGTATGTGGTATCACTTAAATAAGAAGTCAGAAAAATTAATTTTATTGAATAAAGAAGTTCATTCAGAGCTTACACAGATCTTAAGAATCATAAGAATCAATGACTGACTTGCAGGAAGAGAAAGCAGTTTACATTTTTAAAGTAAAAAAACAAACAAAACCTAATTGCTATAGATATCTTGTAAGATTCTCAAAGCAGGGTCTACCCAAGGGTATTGTATGGTAAGTTTCTTTTCTTTCTTAAGGGATGAAAAGTGAGATTCAGTATGTAAATTACTGATTACAACTAATTTAACAGTTTGAAAAAAACAGTAAGACAGAAGCATAAATACAATATAAAAATGACAAGACTCTAAAATCTTATTGTAAGAATTTAACTATGGTAAGTGTAAGTGGAAAAGAGACATTAAAACCAGCGGTGTTACACTAGTTCAAAATAGAACTCAAAGGCAGACAAGAACTGATGCACGAGAAGGAACCGGTCTGCTCTTAGGAAGCGTCTCCAGACAGACACTACCACTGAGATAAGACATGCTGCAGCGACTTTGTGGTCCCTCCGTGACCGGGGATATTCAAGCTGATGGCCCCATGGCAGCTTAAGCCTTCTCCAAGGACTTGTAGTATTCCACTAGCACGGTCCAGGCCTTGGGAGCCATAAAGCCTTCCGGTGGCTTCTGACCTTCACGAGCAAGCTTGCGCATGCGTGTTCCTGAAATAAAATCGAAGTCTTCGTGGCTGAAAGAGAACAAAAAGCCAATAATTTCCTTTTCTGGAAAGTTCCTATGAATTTTTAAGAGCATTTGCTCCTTCTGTTCATACTAGGTGTCCAGACTGATGAGACACAGCGTCAGTCTGATGTCGAGTTTGTCTCTGAGCAACAAAAAACCCACAAAGTTGAACATCAGTCAGTTTTAGAGCTAGAACGTGAATTGAATTTTTGAGATTGCTATTAAGTTTTACTGAAATTATAAGAAATTATATGGCAAGAATTCACAATCTTACTACCCAGTATCTCCCACAGCTTGCCTGGTGCGGCAGACATGAGCTGCATTCACATGAAGACTTCCTGGCTTTCATGCCTTCTCTTCTCTGAGTGCATCTCAATCAGTATCAACACAGGTGCAGGGAATCGAAAGGACAGAGATCAATTCTCCATGCCCCAATTCTGCTTGTCCTTTTATTCCAGCTTCTCTCCCCAATCCCCAACAACTGCAAATTTGAAACAGTATTCTTTACAAAGTCTCACTTAGCCAACTGCTGTAATAACTGTCATGGCTGCCAATAGGGTCGCAACCAGACATTTTGTTTTGGTTTACAATTCTTGGTTATGGTTCCTAGTTCAGCAAGAGACCACAGCACACCCATCTATTATGGGACTTTTGAGACAGGTGATCCTCATTTGTTGGACCAGCATCACTGGCCACGTACACCACAGGATAACAACTTCCTTAACCAGTTCCCTTCATCTCTTCCATGTGCCAGGAACTAATACCATCCATCATGGACTGGGCCTCCTCACCAATTAATCTCTTGCCAACTTGCTCAACTACCAAATTCCACCCTCTTCCCTTAAACATGGAGTCAACTCAGAAAGCTAACTAGAACCCTGTGGAAGTTCCAGGTTACTCAGGTCACAGACCCTGTTTGCTTCTAGCAATCAGTTGTAAGTATCCAGCTTACTCTGTCACCTGTGGGACCAACCTGGCACACAGTTGAATCATGAACTGCTAAGAGGCCCTTACTTAAAGGTATGTCAGGTATATTTTATCTACGTCTAGGAATCTACTTTTAGCAAATATCAGAGAGACAGACAAACATTATCTATAAGACAGCTACATGAAAGTTTTTTTTTTTTGGCATATGTGCGTGTGTATTTGTGTGTATCAGAGAGCACTGTGTATGCCTGCGGAGGCCCCAGGGCGGCTCTGGTCATCATCTTGGATGGATATGCTTCTTTTTACTTTGTTCTGGGGTTTGTTTCCCTGGCTCCTTTTCCAAGGCTGGAAGTGCAGGCCACAACCACTTCTACCTGGAGTTTTTAATGTGGGATCTGGGATCCAACTCTGGTCCTTCTACTTAACCCCTGAGCCATCTCTCCAGCCCATGAAAGGACTCTTACAGATCAGATTCTTCGTGCCTTTCACAATAGCTTCTCAAGACCTGACCTCACTCTTGTCCTCCTCTGTCAGGGGAGCCTATTAGATCATCTCCCTGGCTTCAGACATTTAGTCTTGCTCCAAGCAAGTGCCCTGGGTTGTCCACTCAGTGAGAAGGGGTCTAGACAAGAACCTAGGAGAACCCCTAGAGACCCACATTAGACACCTGGTTTCTGTATTTCTGGCTTTTGTTCTCTTTCTTGCTCACAGAACTGGGAGCCTTTGGGATGGTGGTTTCTTGTTTGCTTTGCTTTTTACCATCAACACTTCCTTCACCTGACGGTCACTCCTCTGACCACTAACATCAGTTCTAAGATTAACCTGACCCTCGAGCCTGGGCCTAGTTCTGCCTCTTAGATAAAATGGAAAACTCAATGCCACTGAAGTACATGAACACTGTGTTCTGCTCCCTCTTTAAAAAAGGTCTAAGAGTTTTAGTCTAGGCTGCTACAGAGACAGAACAGGAATACAAAGCAGTGGGACTTGTTTATCTAAACCACAGAAAAGCCAATGTCAATACTTGAAAATCTATTTCTGGCTATTAAAAGGTACTGCTTCTCCCTGGCCTACAACATCTGCACAATCACCTCTTCTCTGGCACTACTAGAGAGACAGGAAGACAAACATACACATTGACTCAATATTTTAAGACCAATATTGTGAGACACTTTTAAATGTCTTTGCAAAATTATCAACAATGATCAAAGAAAAGGAAACATTATCAGAGACTGTTTCCAAACAAGTTGGATGCTGTTTAATTGCAGGGCTTCCGTCCACATCTTTGTGCTCGGTGTCTTGTAGAAAAGGCAATTTGACCTTAAAGTACTGGCCTCTGCAAATGTCCTGGCTACTGTGGCTGACACATGAAGTAACTGATCTTCCTTTTACGTAAATGACTCGGACTCAAAGAGGAGAAACTGAAAACTAAAATCTGGAGACATAATCTGTAAATTTATTAATGAAATTAAAAGTGAGTTTGAGAAAACAGATAAGCTATTAAAAGAAAGAAAGCTCTGTGCCCAGCTGGGCAGCATATCTGCCAAAAGACGAAAAGACACCCAGGAGGGCAATCCTGGGCCGTGAACAATGTAAAAGGCTAAGGCTGCAAGGGAGCCAAGGGAAACCACCAAAGAAGCTTACATTACAAATCAGAATCTAAGGCTTTCTTCTCAGAAGACTAAATCCATGGTGATGAGGGAAAAACGGAATGGTGAGGGATTGTTTGTAAAGAAAGGGAGAAGTCCATGGACGAATGAACATAGATGTCAAGAATAAGAACAAGGAGGAAAGCCAGGATGGAGGAAACAGGATGGAGAAGAGAGTCAGGATAAGCTCAAGGAGAAGGCTTTCATAAAGAGGAAACCCAGGAGGGAAGGAAAGAACAAGGAAGACCTATGGTGTGGATCAAGATAAAGATGGTGCAGGGGTGCAGAAAGGACTTGCTGTGCAAGTATCAGAACTGGAGATCTTCAGAACCCACGAAAAACTGGGTGAGTATGGCAGTCTACCTATAATCCCAGCCCTTGAGAGACAAAGGCAGAGGATCCCCCAGGGCTGGCTGATCTATGAGCTCTGGGATCAACTGAGAGGCCTGCCTCAATAAAATGGAGAGTCACTGACAAAGATTACCTGATATCAACTTTGTATGTCTGTGTGTATGTGTGTGTGTGTGTCTGTGTGTGTGTGTGCACGCGCGCTCAGGCACACATACATGCACATACACTCAGGTACATACATCACACACACATAGGAGAAAAAAAAAGATGGGTTGGTTTGCTATCTTGTTCAGCCTCTCGCAGAAACAAAGATGCTTCTGGGGTCACAGGTTCCTGTGTGGGACTCGATGAGTCAGCGTTTAGTGGAGTTATCTTTAGTCACCTGGGCAAGGCTAGCCAAGCCAGTGACCACTAAACCTGTGCTGGAGGGTCCAGATCTCCCTCCCAAAAGTACCTAAGCAGGCTCACTCATTCAATGAAATGCAGTTTCTGTTTCTTAGGAGAACCACTTCTCGGCTCCCTAATTAAAATTTCCTGAGGGGACTAATGACCCTAGAACTTTTGGGCCACAGAGAATTTAACTTTAGCTTCAGCTATCACAAGCTTGTGAACATCTAGTTCCAGTTCTTGACAGTAACAGGAAAGAGGCAAGTGAGCAGCTTTGTTGGAAGACTCTGCCTGAATTTTCTGATTAAAGGGAAAAAAGCCAGACCAATTAAAATCCTTTCCTTCTCCCAGAATGCCAAACTGTCTGAGATCCAGAAGTTTGCCTGCATTCCTTCTGCAACTGCATTCGAAGCCAAGGGCTTGGGCACTTCTTTTCCTGAAGCTATTTCACACTCCATCTGCCCCACACGCCTGGCATTTCTTCATCTCTTGGAGTGGGAGTCCCCACTTCTGGTGGCCCCACTCCACCCCGACTACAGAAACACATCTCCCTCGAACCATTCTCAGGTTTCTATCTGTTACATAACAGTTGCACCTTTTTTATCAAAAGCCAGGTTCGAGGGCCTTGACCCTCAGTCACTGCCCCAAATTAAATTACATTTTCACAACTAGTCCATTTTTAAATGGCATTAGTTTGACAGAAACAATTCCATGAAATAAAAACTGAGCACTTTCTGGGATGATCTAAAATTAGATCTAAAACTTTACCTATGAGTAACCAGGAATCAGGAGCAGAAAGGGCTACTAAATAAAGGGCCTTGGCTCTCACTACAAAGCAGTTCTAATTGGGGTCCTTTAATTACACTGGTGACTAATCCTCCATGGCACCTGGATCAAAGAAACATAAGTATTTTTTTTTTCCCTTTTCAAAACCACTGGGTTACAGACTTCATAATCCACAGCAGGCAGAATGCTAACTCTTGAGAAACAGGGGGAAGGGATTGGAACAGCAGGGAGGGAAAATTAATCTACAGTGAACAGCCGACATGGGCGCCTTCATAAAGCTCTAAGCACATGTGGCCAGCATGCTGACTGACTCCGAAGCACGATGACTCTCGGCCACTTGCTGACGATTTTAAGTCTTTACAGCCATCTGCTGTCCCTCAATCCACATATGTGGCCATCAGAACCACCAGGACGCGTTGCTCACACAGACAGGAGATGGGGTCAGCAGATGGCCCTTCAACTGTATCTTCTTCCGAATGTTCACATTCCATTAGCCAGCTTTTTAAAGATGCTAATTAGATGATAAGCAATTCCAAGAAGCCAAAGAGAATTTCTTCCTTTCATAGAAATAAATGTAACAGTGATGACTTACGAATGGATCTCATTATTCTGTATCTAATTAACTTTTCTTCTAATTTGAAAGTAGGTCATTTATAACACATCAAAAACTTAAAAATTCTTAAGATTTGTGATTTAAAATGATCTCCTCAAAGCCAAATAAAGTTATTTATGGCTCTCTTTCACAGAATGAAAAACATTGATTGCTATCATACATGACAATTTTACGTATTCTCTTTTTAATATTTTATTTATTTATTGAGAGTGAGAGAGACAGAAAGACAGAGAGAGAGGCCCCTCTGTGTCCCTGTGTAGGACCACGGGTAACTTTGGGAATTATCCTGGATTCTACCTCCTGGCTTTGCTCTAGGATTTCCGGCTCCACCTACAAGGGCTAGCAGCGCAGGCTGCTGCCATTTCCGCTTAGTGTTTTTACTTAGGGACTTAGGATCTGAACTCAGGACCTTCTGCTTTCGAGGCAGAGTCTTAACCCTTTAGCCATCTCTCCAGCCCATCTTGGTCTTTTTTTTTTTTTTTTTTTTTTTTTTTGATACGCTATGTGTGTGTTGTGTATCAGGGGGCACTTTGCTGTGTGTCCCTGTAGAGCGGCAAGGGTGAGTTCAGGAATCATCCTGGATTGCTTCTATCTCCTTTTTGCTTCACTCTGGGATTTCCCAGGCTCCACCCACCAGGGTCTGAAGTACAGGCCGCCACCATTTCCGCCTAACGTTTTTTAAATGGAATCTGGGATCAGAACTGCTTTCAAAGCAGAGTCTTAACCCCTGAGCCATCTCTCCAGCCCAGCACCTCAGTTTTACAGAAACTACAGAGAAGCTCCTGCTAGACTCCAGTCAAAGACCGAGTTTCCATTTCGTCCTAAAGAATACTGTAAATATATTGTAGAACCTACTCAACTTTCTTTACTACAGAGAGTCATGAATTCTATAATCTATACAGTATAAGATAGGGATTTTTAGCTGAATAGCAATGCCCGACTTTCAAAAGGATTCTTATATATTTTGATGTGCCTTATTTGGGATCTGTGCTTTTCTCTGGGAAATATTACACCTTTACTCATCTGCTTCTGGAGACAGGCCACAGATTACTCAGAATGGATGGTAATTTTTAGCAAGCCAGTCCCAGAAGCTCTTAGATGCCCAATCTGACAGCATTTGCTATGAGCCCTTTGCTAAACTCCGGCTGTACTGAAAACCTCTCATCAGACTACTGCAGACTGTCCTTAGCACCTGACGTGTCAGAGTGCTGTCTTTACCCAGAGACAGAGTTTTCATGGATGGATGTAACACATGCCATGATCTAGACTCATAGTGCCTCCAGTTCAGTACCAGTGCAGGCTGTGGAAACCTTTGGGAGGTAAAGCCCAGTGGGAGGTTTTGTTGACAGAAGTGGAACCTTTTGAGAAGCAAAGTCTACAGGGAAGTTTCAGATCACTGCGGCTGGATTCTTGAAGGGACCTTGGAACACTAGTCTCTTTCTCCTGCTTTTTCACTTCCCAGCTACTACTGGGTGGGCAGCTGGCTGCACCACCACCCGCTGCCATGACACAGGCACAGGCACTACAGGACAACAGGCTGAGGACTAAAGCCTCGAGCACTAGGAACCCAGCAAAGCTCGTCCTGTTTAGATTGATTATCAAGGTACTTTGTCAATAACAGAAAACCTGGGTAATAGATATATTCCCAGCATTTTTGGAAAACAGTAGTCCTAAGGGTTGTGTACCCATGAGTTACACAAGAACCCATGTACTGAATGAATTCTAGACAAAAGGGACATTGCTCTAACTCCTGTCAGCAATTTCCTTTACCTCTGTCATCAGGATTTTTTTTCATTCATTGTTAGTTTTTTATTGCTGAAATGTACATAATTATCCTTATTTGTTTAGAAATCAGGACTTCCAATACCATCAAAATGCCCCATCTTAACTCCAAAAATAAAAGAATCCCTGAAGACTTTCTTTAAAAAAAATCTATTTTGCATAAATAATGATAAAATAATAAAGAAAAGCATAGGTTTCTATATAGGCCAAAGTCACTGAAAACACATAACTCTCAGCAAATGACCCCACTGCCCTATGTCACCTCCTGGGCCAGCAACCCACAGTGTGCATGACAGTGTCCCCAGAAAAAAGAATTCACTGGCTTATAATGTCAACAATGCTGAGGTGGACAGACACTACAGACTGGTGTAAGAACAATTTGATTTCATATTTGTATAAAATGTAAGCTCTTCCCTCACCTAAAAGCAGTAAAAAGAAAATGAGACAATCTCAAGTCACAGGAATAAAGAAGAAACAATAATCAAGGCATGAGGCATAGATCTTGTGGCTGCAACCTCACGGAAAGAACGGTCGACATTACACACTGTACTAGCAGAAGAGCAGCAGGAAAACTATACTCTAGGTATTCAGGAGAAAGGATAAGGAAACAGCCAACCAGATACCGTGCAACAAGACTTGAGGGCACGAGGTGCTGCGAGCCCACAGCTCTTCCCACCTATTGGGGGATTCTCACACCACAACCAGTAGGACCTTAAGCACCATTCAGTGCCACACCCTGACTACAAGGAGCCACCAAAACTTTAATGAAGATCTTGAGCACTGAGAAAATGTGTTCATGGAAACAAATTAAAAGGGAAACAGCTAAGTCTACCAAATAAAGTTCAACTGAGCTCAACTGTATTAATGCAAATATAAAAATAATAAAAGCAAACTCTATAAAAATATTGGTGGGGGCATATGGGTATTATTTTTCTCTTTTTATAGGCTTTCAAGATTGTTCTGAATGTGATTTTCAATTAATTGGCCTTGCAGCGGCCATTCTTCTCAGCTCACTCGACTTAACTCTTATGCTCCCAAGATTTTGACAAAAATTCCACAAAAAAGGGTCTGAAGTATCTAAGTATCTAAGAGAAGAAAGATATTGTGTTGCAGGCCAGACTAACATGAAAGGAACAGGGGGATTAAGCCAAATAAACCCTGTGTTTGCACAGGTTAAAAAGTCCTTTTACCACCAAGAGAGGATACCGGGGACATTGATGATGGCTCGACTAACAAGACCAAATATGTAAAAATGTTTTTAAAACCTATACTCCAAAAAATCCTTTAAAAAAAATGATCTACAGACTTAGTAGTAGCACATTTGTCTAGCAGCCTAGTAACCATGAGGCCTGGGGCTCAATTTCCAAGGACAGCAAAATAAAACCTTTACATGACACCAAATTGAAGACCCCAAATCCAGCATTAGCACCTAGTAGTCGAAGCCCCCCATAGATCCTCTTCGGTCCGCACGAAGAGTCGTTTTTAAGAGTGAGCACACACAACAGGCTGATTTTCTTTCTGCAAGTCTGTAGGAGGATGGGCACCGGGCACTGCCCTGCAAGAAGACCCGGGCTCCTTTGAGGCATTGCCTCATCTGTCTTCTACCTTTTTCCAGCATTGATAGTGTCCATGTCCCAGAAGAATAGACAAATCTGGTCTGCGCTTGGAAATAGTGAGAAAAGAAGAGCTCTGGCCTGTTGTGGTCCAAAGCTATTTTGACATTAATACCAGAGCTCTACAGAACACCACTCCATTCCAATACTGGCCACTGCTCAATGCACACCTCCATTTCATCTCTTGGATATTATGACTAGTTGATGGCAACAAAGGATATTGCTGGGTTTCAGTTGAAAATATCACAATAACAACTATGTAATGCTATCTTATCTGTGGCTCCTAAAATTAGCCTTGGCACACCATCATAATGCACAGCTGATAAACTTCTCACCTCTTTGTGAAAAGACAAAGGAAAACAGTGAACATTTTCATGCCATCTATGTCCGCTGACTGAAAGAAGCTGATTTATCATAAAATGTATGGAAGAAATGACAAACTTCTTTTGAGAGATGTAAGACTGAAGGAACAATACCTTTCTGTTTCATGAATCGTTTCAGAAAAAAATCAAATCAGAAACCTGCTGTCAGGATACTTTTAGAATCAATACCTATACCTGCACACAAAGAGCACCAAGCAAAACTAAAAGAGTAGTTTTTCTTTACCCTCTTGGACTGAGAAGTTTCATTTCTATGGGTGCCTATGTGTGGCCAGCTGTTCCAGTTACACACAGGACCCCACCTGCATGCCATTGACTGATGCGCTGGGGAGCCTTTGATAACTTTGATCTTGGGTTAAATCTGTGTAGGACTGCTTTAAGTCTCTCTTTTAATCATTCGAAAGCTAAATAATTACATCAGTTCTCATAAGATTTTCCAGAGATGAATTCTATATTAGTTGCATGAGTAGCTCATTTCCTTGGAATTTTTTGGGGGTTACCAAATCTTAATAAGTTAAAACTTGGGAAGCTTTAAAAATGCCTGGTTTTCTAACTTTTTGTATTTGTGTTCACATGTAATTAAGTTGATGAGAATATGTTGGAAAGTGATTAAAATTTTGTGGAAAGGCAATAGTCTTTGAAGTAGTGAGAAAACAGTTATTAATTATGCACATATGAGGTTGTCTCTGTTTGATTAATGGACGTTACTCAATGCCAACTTTTATGTAATGATTTTAATGATTTTGATTTGATTAAATACCAGTATAAGACAAGGCTTAGGGGGGAAATTTTCATGAAGATTTCAGGGAAGATATTACTGATAGGAATTATGATAAAATCATCTGTTTACATTTAGAAGGTTGGGGCGTTTCGTATTAGCTATAATGATGACTCAGGGAAAGTCAACTGTTGGATGGCAAGCCCAGTGCACATGGCACAGACTTGAAGAGTGATATTTAAATTTTTAATTTTTTTCTATTTTAGAAAGTTAATCTTTGCCCTTGGGTACATAACTGCAGAATTACTTTGATTACTGAAAAACAAATTCTTACAAGGACAGAATTTCTGAGTGTAAAGTGTCCAGAACAGAGTAAATGCAGTGGTCTGTATGTGCAGATGTACCTTGTTATAGGTACATCCATATGCTTAGTACAGCATTGCTTTCCTGTTTTTAATGGTAGAATACATTTTAAATGGGGTGCTATTACAACAACTTTAAAAACACTAATTGCACACATCCTTCAGGATGCTTTCACATGCTCCTTCCATCTTTTATATACTTTTACTGGAGAACTCACTCCGTATCACACTGTGCAGATGCAAATGTGCGTACTGTGTGTGTGTGTGTGTGCACGTGCAAAAAAACAGAGGTCAACCTCAGGAGTTGCCTACCTTGTATTCTGTCACAGAATCTCTCACTTGAGACCCAAAGCTGACCTATTATGTTAGGCAAGCTGGCCAAGAAGGCACAAGGATCCTCCTGTCTTTGCCTCCTAATAAGCACATGCCACCATGCCATCTTCTTATGTCAATTCTGAGTATTGAATTCAGGTCCTCATGTATATGCAGCGAGCACTTTACCAACTAAACTATTTTCCAAGTCCTTAACATGGTTTTCCTAATGGATCAAAAAGGAAACTCACTTAAAAAAGTATTTAGTTGCTGGCAGAACAATTCTATTTAATCCTTTTGCCACTATGTGATCGGCTAAATCAATCATCTCAGAATGAGATGAAGTTTACAACTCTTACACATAAATTAAATTGCACGCTAAATAAGAAGCAAAAGGTACCTCACCTTAGCATCCCCTTCTCTGCCACAAAGTATAATAGATCCACAGATTAAAACCAATATAATTCTGTCAGTAAAGAAGAAAGATATGCTTGATACTACCATATACTAATTTTTAAATTTTATTATTATTCCATATCTTTTTTGCAACACTAAGGATTGAACCTAATAACTTATGCTTGATAGCTTGATAGGCAAACACTCTGCTATGGACTTACCTCTTAGTGCCCTTCCCACTTTCTATTTGTCATTGATCTTCCTGCCACAACCTCTTTTAACTGCACCACAAGGCTTGGCACTCTCAATTATTCATACTAGTGGCAGACATGGTAGACACAGAAATATCGATACTTGCTCTTAAGGACCACAGAACAAAATTTCCCAAACCTTCGAATCAGAAACTAGATTTAATAAAATCAGATTTAATTTTTATTCCCACTCAAGCCTCTAGAACAATGAGAAGGAAGTTTTCTCAATTTGCCCTTCTGAAATGAGCATAGCAAAGTCTGTGTCAGACGCTCTAAAGACAAGGAAGCATGCTGAAGCCCAGACAAGCACTTCAGAGACAGGTGCAGAATGTGATACTTACTGCTCCGCGGCGTAGTAATCCATTCGCTTCTTTCTCTTGTTGTAAGCTGCAACTCGAAAGGGAACGATTTCCAAGGTGATGAGGCCAGGGGCCATGGTCAGCACTTTGGCACCGTGGGTCGGCTCATAGAGGTCCTTCCCTGTTTCTGGATGGGGCATGCCAGCAGGGTCGCGTCCAACGATGTAAAAGTTGGCTCCCGCAACCATCCGTGCTCTGCAGTGCCACTGGACCTAGAAAAGTATCTGCACATTAGATAACCATGCTTTTGAATGAATGTTAGGAAACACTAAGTGAATAATAAGCTTATTCCTTCCTGTTTGGGCATGCTATCACTGAGCTACATCCATACATACTTTTGATAGCATCATTATCTAGCAGGAGAAAACCTCAACAAATTTAAATTATCTTCTTGGAAAAATAAAATCAAAATTAATTGTAAAACATATATGAATATGGACAAATAGGTATGTTCATATATTAGTTGCTTGTAAGAGATGGATATAGCATACGTACCATATGATTTTGCACAGTGGCAAGAAGTGATTCACAAAGTTGAAAACCAATATACAAACGAGGTCCAGACAACAGGTGGCACTTGGAGGCAGGAAAGGAAGGGGCATAAGGACAACAGTAACACTCAGAATTTCAAGTTGGGATCTGAGTGCTGGTAACAAGAAGGTGTCACTGTTTACTGAGTACGCACATTTACAGCTTATAAACTTTTCTTTGTAATATTTTAACAGGTTAAAGAACTACTGAATAAACATGTCAACACACACATTTACTTACACAAGCTGATATTCAGTGATTGGGTAACTAGGTGAGTATTACCCAAGATATAAGTTACCAACAAAACAAGGATTATTTGTGAGTAAATAGCTAGTTACAGGTAAGTCTAGCTTTATAGTCTACCCTTTCATGTTTAAGACCCATGGTTTACAAAAGTTAGCCCAACACCTAGAACAACAGGATGTTTAGACATTTAGACCTCATCTAATGGAACATTATCTTTTAAGCAAGCAAAGCCCCCACAGAGTAAGAAATTTGGCAATAAAACTTAGGACAAACTCTTGAGTCTTTATTCCTTTCAATGTAAGGCTGCACACTTACTCGTATGTCTATCACAGTTTTATACAAAAATTGGATAAATGGTACCTACCACACACAAGCATAACATTTTGTTTTGTTTTCATTTTATATGTCTTGGTAATTTCTTTTATATGTATATTTGGTACCCAATGGTTTTATCCACAAATCTTTTTTTAACTTTACTTATTCATTCATTGTGTGTGTGTGTGTGTGTGTGTGTGTGTGTGTGAGAGAGAGAGAGAGAGAGAGAGAGAGAGAGAGAGAGAGAGACACAGCATATGTGTCCCTGTGGAGGACTAAGGGTGACTTCGGGAATCATCCTGGATTGTTTCTACCTCCTTCTTGCTTTGCTGTGGGATTTCCCAGGCGCCACCCATCAGGACTGGAAATGCAGGCCACTGCCATTTCTGCCTAGTGTTTTTACGTGGGACCTGGGATCCAAACGCAGGATCTTCTGCTTGCGTGGCAGAGTCTTAACCCGAGCCATCTCTCTAGCCAAACATAGACAATAATAGCACAAGAACAATGTCACACACTTAATGGTCAAGCTGAATGGCTTTCATTTTTAGGTTGTTTCTACTAGTATTTATCTCCATACTTCCAAACAATATACATATTAATTTTAGTTATTATATAATACACATTTTTCACATCATTTGGAGTTCCTACTGTTATAATTAGATACACCTGTCAACTTGACAGTTGAGGGTGGAGGTCTGGTCACATTTGCAAAGAATCAATATTGAGTTAGGCCCCAAACAAGACTGCAGGGGATTGCCTAGTTAATGGGAAAGGTCCATGGTGCATAGGGCTAGTCCCTGAGCAGGTGAGTAAGATGGAGGGAGCTGGTTAGGGAAGTTGGTGTCCTTCTCTATACTTGGCCAGACACTCTGATCTGATAAGTGAGGACTCTCTCTCTCAGCAGTCCTGTGGATTTAGTGTGGCCTGTTCCCTCACCTTTTGGTGCTGGTGTGTGCTCTCCTGCCAAGCTAGACAAGGAACTATAACTGGATAATCATAAATCAAAATAAAACACCTTGTTCTCATAAGGCGTTTGGTCGTGAATTCATTGGCAATAATGCAGGTTAACTGCTAATCTACTATAGATGATGTTACTTCTTATTACCCTCATTTTCTATAGCATTTCCTCATACAGTATCAATATTCATAGCAAAATCACCCATGAAAATAGGAATTATATTAACATTCATCCATAGAATTCTAAAGAAAATAAATGAAATCTGAAGATTTGGAAATACTGGGCCAGTGTGTATGTATATGTGTATGCATGCGTTTGCATATGGGTAAACACACATGTGTGGATACACCTGCATGCACATGTGGAGGCCTAAGTGCTATACTGGGCATCATCTTTGATTATTCTTTCACCTTGTTACTTTGATATCCAGGCAAAGCATTTTAACTTCTGAGCCATCTCTCCAGCTTGAGTGTGCTCTTTCCATTGAGACTCCAAAACCTGCCTCCTACCCACATTGTTGGATCTTTCCTTTCTCTTCTACATTTATTCCTTCACTATGTCAGCACACAGTGCAGTGTGGAAGAAAAAGCTAGGTGGTAGATATAAAAGGATAAGCGGAATAGATGTGATTCTTGCTCTGACAGCATTTAAAGCTACATAATTTTCAGAGATTTTTTTCTATTTAATCCACACTCATATAGAACGTATTGCTTGCCAGTTCATGATGTTCTAAGAACCTTAACACACTAACTTATTAATGAGCTTGATAGTCTACCAGGTAGGTACTGTGAATGTAAGTTCCTGGAAAGAAGCTGCTCCACCTGCAAGGCTAACTAACATGACAGAGTGCCAAGAAGTAGAGAGATCAGAATGTTGCAAGTCCTGAGCCAGATTATCTTGAGCCCATCCTTAGTCTCCTTAATTGTCACTTATGGTGCTCTTCTGTTTGTGACCTAACAACATGGTGACTATCAGCTACATTCTTTGGAATATATTTGTAAACTACTGGTTTCCATCAACCAAGATTAAGAATGTCATTAGATAAACTAAACCAGTTAATTAACAAGTTCAACATAACCTCTTCCTTCCTACTTCATTGGTTTATGGCATTTTTTTGACCCTGGTTAAAATACTCTTTATCCTTATATTTAGACCTTGCTTACTTAACTTTAATATCATGTTGTATCTTCTAGAATAAGTACAATAATATTCCAGATGATGGTGCAACAGAATCCCATCTGTTGTGAACCCCTGAATCATTAGAACACTTGGAATGAGGACATCTGGCAGCTCCCCTTTTCTTTATCCATCTCCCCATTCAGCACGAAGCAACCAAATCAGTTGTCAACCCTTTTCCCTAGAACATCAAATATTCTCACCAGATAGAATGGAGGAATAATACAAAGAATTTAATTTCTGTTGGATGCACTGCTGTTAGGAATGTCAGGTCCCATGGAAGCCACGCCCATCACCCCTCCAGTCTTTATCTCATTTCCATAGTAACTCCTGGGTCATTCATTAGCAATGCCAGACTATAAAAGATCAAGGCTCTACCCATCAGTTATCTTTCTTCCTGCTCTCTCACCTTGCTGTCAGGCTACAGGGACTGTTCTGTCCTAGCCATGTGTTTATGGTATATCTCTCCCTGCTCTCTCTGACCTTAAGCTATCTCCTTTGCTTGAATGCTCTCTCCCGTAAGGCTATGGATTCCTCCTTGCCTCTCTTCAACTGAGCGTCCAAGAGTTTCTTCCATTTTCTCTCATTTTCAATGAAATCCCAACTTTAACCTCAAAAAAAAAAAAAAAAAATTCTGTGTGACTTCTGCCTCTGAACCAGACCAGGCCGAGGTACCCTGTCCCTGGGGTAGAGTCCTCTCTCTCCCAGGAATGTTATCCTTGGTCTCTTCTGAAGGTCAGGCACTTCACAAGTTGCTGCCTCCGATAAGGATAGAATATCACCATTTATCCCTGGAGCCTAGTGTTTCCATCCTACCAGCAGGCTTAGTGTAGTCACTCCCTACCAGGCCTCACCAGGCTTGACTTCGACAAACTCAATCGACCACAGGATGGGGAGACAATCTCAGTCTTCTGATCCAGCCTCTCTAAAGAACATTCAGCAAGCCAGAGCAGCTCCCACCTCCGATCTGTTTCCCTTGACCAGCAGAACCATTATGATGTTCCAACTGCCAGTGCTAAGATCAAGAAACTTCCAGCAGAAAACACAGGTTCTTTCCCTCTCTCAGGGTCACACTCCTCTAAGTGTGTGGCCTCTTTTCCACTTCTTTTAAGTAGATGCATCACCAACTTTATTGTTGTTTTCAGTCAGTGGGTGAGTCCAGGACACGAGGACAAGTCCAACATCAGTTACTCAATCGTTAAGACACTTTTTAAAAAGGACACAGCAGCATTCAAGGACAGACTAGGATAGAATATAAGAGAAAAATGTAGCCAGCAATGAGTCCTGGATTTCTGGGATGCCGTCAGCTAAGATTGGGAGGTGAAGGATAAAGCAGAATTGGAGAGAAAAGGAGGCAATTAAACTGTTAGACATGCTAGGCTTGGATTATTGGAATACATGAATTTGGAACTTGGAAAGACATGTGACTTAGAGGTAGACATCTGAGCAAGAGCAGCACGGGTGGCACCAAAAGCCAGGAGACCAGATATGGTCACACAGGTGGTGTGTTGAGCCAACCTACTGAGATGAGGGACACTAGGAAGCTCAGTTAGTTCCTTAAAAACACGTGGGCCAACCCTGCAATTTTAAAACTTCAGATAAATATTATCCAGTCACTTCCTAAAAAAGTTATGCCAAGGGAAGACTTAAGGATTAGACTCTTTTATATCACAGAGTATAAGCCAATGAAACTATTTCAAAACAGTAATTTTGGATTACTATCTCAAGTTACATATATATTTCATAGGATTCACAAATTCCATTCCTAAGAGAAACAAAACAAACCACCAAAATTACAATTTTACTGTTAATAATAGTTAAAAAAATAATAATGTGAAGGTTGATTTAGGGAGACTCCGAGGTTAAGTTCTTTGCCTTGAAAACAAAGGAAACTAAGTTCAGATTCCCAAATCCCATGTAAAAATGCCAGCAGATATGGTGGCGATCTGCAATTCCAGCCCTGGAAGATAGACCTTTGGAAACCACAAACAAAGCAATAAGGAAGTAGGGTGATCCAGGATCCTTGGGCCTCCATAGGCATACACATTCATGTAACCACTTGTACACACACACACACACACACACACACACACACACACACACACACACACAAAGGAAGGAAGGGAGGGAGGGAAAGAGAAAGAGATGAAGGAAGGAAGAAAAGAAAGGAGGAAGGGAAGAAGGGAAGGAAGGAGGGGAAAGAAGGGAAGGAGGGAGGGAGGGAGGCAAGGAGGGAGGGAAGCAAGGAAGGAGGGAGGGAGGAAGGGAGGGAGGGAGGGAGGGAGGAAGGATGGAAGAAAATTACAGTATATTCTAAAGAAACACTATCACACAGGAAAACATAAATGAATGATAGTTACAAACACAATCATATGGGAGAATCTTGGTAATACAAATATACACCTAAGTGCCTTAACATAAACAGTAAGAGACAATAAAAGCACTATACCCTTTAGAAATACGTATTTGGGTGTATGTGTGGAGAGGGGCATGTGGACACCAGAGACAACTTGCAGCTGTTGACTCCTCCTTCCACCATGTGGGTTCCAGAGCTGGAACTCGAGTTGTGTTGGCTGCAAGTGTCTAAACCTCCTGAGCCACCTCACCAGTCCCAGAACTACACCCTTTTAATAAAAGTTGAAAAAAAATGATGAACAAGCACCAGGCATAACAGATATGTGGACACTCTTCAGAACGCAGTATTCATTAAAGCTCTCCTTGCTATCAAGGTTCACAGCAAAGATCTTGGACGTTTTACACACATATTATTCAAGAGACTCACAAAAAAGTGAGTGTAAAACAACCGTCACAGAGGGCCGCCTGCACCTGAAATGTAGGAGCATATGACTTACATACTCGGCTCAGAGCTGGTGTGTCTCTAGGTTGCTGGGACTCTCTGAAGTATTAGGAAAGGTTTCTGTCCTGACAGACATGCACTTAATGCCCCAGATACTGGTGTAAAGCAGGACCTGACTAAACAAACACAGACCATATGCTTCCACATCCCTGTTTACATGCATCTGCTCATTTACACGGAATCTACCAATGAGTCATATAACAACGCATGAATAACTTTCATGACAGAGGAGGTCTTGACCACCAACAATGATCATCACCACTTCCTCAAAAAAAAAACCTCACTGATATAATCTTCATTAAAACTTCACATGCCTGAGATATGGCTACTCATTAGCCATCCCAGTACATCTTACTTTCGGCACCTCATGTAACAGATCTTAGAGTATGCTATTTATTCTTGAAGAAACTGACTAGCATTTAATGACATGACACAAACTGGTTTGCCTAGTTGTCAACTAATTTACTCTGATAAAAATGAACATTCGCAACACCATTGTAAGCATTAGAAGGCAAATTCTTCCCCACACTGCCCAACTCCATTCCTAAAATGGAATTTCGGAATCAAGCCATTCAATCTTTATAGACTGGAAAATGAGGAACATCCTGTTGATAACCAAACAGCCTTAGCAGCTGTTCATCGTTCTGAAAAGCATCTGTGCTAAGGAAACAAATCTGGTACCAATGCCTTCTAAATGACCTACAGAAAACAACTGAAGAAGAATCATTGTTTTTATTTTATTATTATGATTTGGCAAATATGCGTTATTGGCAGACTTTTTCCTGATGTCACTGGACAAACTATAAAAATGAGAGGGCTTCTTTTTATTACAAGAACACTCGTGACTTAAAAGCTGTAAAAAAGTCTAACACAGAAGTGAGGCTCTGCAAAAAAAAGAAATGGAGAGAGCAGATCACAGTAGTTCATGTCTGCAATCCCAGCACTCGGGAATCAGAGGCAGGAGGATCTCTGCAACTTCACATCGCCTGGTCTACACAGTGAACTACAAGTCAATCAGTGATACACAGGGAGACCTGTTGAAGAGAAAAAAAGACAGACAGATAAGACGGGGGGGGGGGGCAGGCGAGGGTAGAAGAGGAGATAAAGACAGCTGGGAGCTAGATAGGTGCCAGAATGACTAACTTCTTTACTCTCTCTCCCGCCATCAAGTGCAAACCCTTTGACAGCAACGGGCCCTGGCAGAAAGAACATGGCATTCCTGCAGCCAGTGTGACTGAAGTCAGGTGGCCCCTGTAGTTGGCCGGGTCGGCAGTCCCGGAGACCCTGGAGTCACAGTAGCACCAAGGTTCACCCCCAGCTCTGGGTACTGTTTTAATACTGCATCTGGACCTAACTCTAGTCAGGTTTCATGAGCTAGTTTTGGGTCTTCAGCGTCCACCTTATGGGACTGTACCACCCAGTTACAGCAAAACTAGCTAAATCTGTGGATTGAGAACCCCACCCTCTGATCCCATTCCATGTCCACTCAAATTCTCCATCATCCCTTAGGGTACACCCATCCATCCTAACCTGCTTTGGTGCTCCTAAACCTTACTCACTCCTCACTTATCTATCAGTTATTCATCCACTGACTCTAAACCTCTTCCTTGGCTATAAATCTCTTACTTGGCCAAGCTATATGTCAAGTTAAGCTTGATTCTATAATGAGGTCTCTTTTTGCAATAGATGGAGAGGGACACTGAAAACTTATAGCCAAGTAATTAGTGCTTTTCAAGTAATTACTGTTTTTCAACAGTATCATCTACCATATATTAGCATGAGGCAGAATATGGGGTAAGTGATTTATAGCCATCCAATTTCCTCTCCACAAAACATCACTAACCAAATGCATGGACAGAGGCCCCAAGATGATTCAGTGAGTAAAGACACTGGCCACAAAATCTGATGAGCTGAGTTCCATTCCCAGGATCCACATGGTGGAAGGAAAGTACTGACTTCCTAGAGTTGTCTTTTGACCTCCACACCTACTACAGAATGCATACACATGTACACACATGATATATAAACAAATGTCAAAGAAAATTTACTCAGCTGTAGAGCCTGTATGTAACAATACCAGACAACCAGGAAAATGAACCCGCCGGTGCAACAATAAGTCTGCTATGAGGGTGGCCAACTGCTCTGACTGGATGTGACGTCCACTCTACAGGAGGGAACGTATGCCAATATTAGATGCCCTGTCGAGAGTCTGTGGCTGGACAGGTCACAGGCCATAATCCAGAAGCTACTGCTGTTGATTTTCGAAATGGACACAATGTGCCTATAAATTGCTTTCTAAATAGCTATGTTTATGTCCATAGAATAATACTGCTATTGGCCCTGATGAGATAAGCTTCTTTATGCAGTGGTCAGTGATAATGACCACAGAAGCTCATAACTGGTCAAAGGACAGAGGAGAAATGACTGTGGGATGCCCAACCACAAATCAGACATTAATAGTGCCCTGTCTAAGAATCAGGGAGCACAGCAGAAAAGGAGAGAGAAAAAAATATAACGGACAGATGAAATGGAGAAAGAAGTGTGGAATGCTCACTTCTGGGTACAACGTGACTTTTGCACTCTTGAAACTCATAGCAGCTGTGACTACTTACACAAGATTACCACAAGAGTGGCCCATCAACATCCTGTTAGGTATTAAAGAGGGAGGGGTTCACGGGACCCCATCCCTCCCTGAGAATTTATATGCAGTTAATAGTTGATATGTGAGAGAAAGCCATTTTCTTCAGGGGTGTACTTACTGGTAAGGTGTCCAAACTCTTCTGAACAGACTCTCAGTCACACTTCTGTAAATAACCCTAAGAAGAGCTGGAGAGATGGCTCAGGGATTAAGACTCTGCCTCCCAAGCAGAAGGTTCTGAGTTCCAAGCCCAGGTCCCAGGTTAAAAAAAAAAAAGGAAAAAAAAAAAAAAAAAAAACCCTCCAGATGGAAACAGCAGAGCCTGGGAAATCCCAAAGTGAAACAAAAAGGAGGCAGAAGCAATCCAGGATGATTCATAAAGTCACCCTTGGTCCTCCAGAGGGATATTCAGTGCCCTCTGATACACACAGACACATACACAGACACACAGATACACACACAGAGACACACACACACACACAATTAAATAAATAAACTATAAGAAAATCTCTTTGGATCATACCCACAAAATGAAAACATAAGGAAGGCTATGTGATGGTATTATATATCTTGGACTTTGCCCCTGGTATAACCAAGAGAGGTTATTATGCAGCAATTTGAAACATTCTATCCTGGAGAAAAGTTCATGAGATTAAAAAAGCATGCAGTTCCTAAGTCTCTGGAAGTTCTTGAAACTACCAACACTCACGGGATAACCACGTCCTCTCCAAGATAATGAACAACTACTGGGGAGGGGATTTATAATACTGTCTCAGCCATGAACCCAGAACGAGTGAGGAAGACACCATCAACTACTCAACTGTGACTCGCAACAAAACTGGCGAGCCAGACTTTCGTCTCTTCCCTTTTGACCTGACTAAGAATCTTCCCACTCTAGACAAAGAACCTGTCTACAATTTGCAGGATTCTCTCAGCAACGCTTTCTGTTTATTATCACTGCCTGTTTTGTTATTTACCATTCAGGTCTCATTTCTCTAAAAAAGCATTTTTAGTTAATTTAGATGCTAAGTCTTCATATCTACTCCACTTTCAGATAAAAATAGGAATCACAAAAAGGACAAGACAGGAACTAAACAGGAAAGCTAAATCTCTTCCTTTCCCTAGCAATTAATGAGGTTATTGACCATAAAACCATTCATGACTGCAAATGCCTTTGGGTCATTTCCACTTCAGAAGATAATCATCAGGGATACAGATCAAATCACTCCCTCAAAATGAAGATGAAGCCATCAGCACTATTGGGGGGGCGGGCCGATAGAATTCCCTGTCCTCCATCCTCCATACTCAGGGCAGAGCTTCTACTTGATGGCCACTGTCCCCTAATGACCAGCTGGTGCCTGCAAAAGACCACGTTTACCTGATCCTTGTAAAGGCGGAATTTCTTCCAGAAGCTGTCCCCTCAGCCCACCTACCAGCCCTGAGATTGTAAAACCCACCTGTTCCCCTCAAACAGGCCTTTCTCTCCCTTTCTCCTACGACTGGCCCAGCTATTCTGAACATGAAAACTTCCATCTAGTCCATGGTGTGACATGTTTGGGGGGCAAAACTTTACAGGAAAACTGCTGGAACCAAACCTAAGACATAAAATCTAGAGGGAATGGAGGTGTCTAGTAAATGCAAAGGGCCATCGATGGCGGATTAAGAACATCTTACCGCAACCAACAGTGAGAAGGAGAGCATGTCTACTTGACATGGAACTCTCGATGCATTAGCTAAGCTAGATCTAGAGAAAAATAAAACACATTTTCATCTTTTAGCCTGCTGTTACTGTTATTTTGTTTGTTTTTCTTGGATGAAGAGGTAACAGAGAACACAGCTCCATAAACTAAGCACCAATAAAAGTTTTTAGGCTCCATCCCAAAAAATGGTCAAATGTCTTTTAGTTCTCTTTTAAATTATTTAGGAGGAAGACATCACAGACCTCATTTGTACCACTAAATTACTTAGATCTTTTAAAAAGCTGGTTTGTGACTCAGATAAATCTAAGTGGCTCCATCTCCTCCCAAGGCAGGTTGAAAAGAATGCAATAATAAGGTGCATTCCATTTTTATCTTGACTCTGGCTGGGAGTTTCCCACCCACTGTTTTTGAGGTCACTTACTGATTTATTCATTCATTCAGCAAATATTTCTTGAAAACTTAGGCCACTTTGCCTGGAAACTAACACCTAATCTTCAACCTCCTTACATATGAATATAAAAAGATGGCAGGCATTCCATTTGACTACAGGGAGAATTCCAAACCCCCTTTCTACCCCGTCAAGGAGAGATTTCACTTCCTGACTCAATTACGTTCCATTTCTTCACAAAAGAAAAGAAGACATCTGACTGTTTTCCCCCCTAAAGAAATGAATACATTTCACATTGAGGTAACACATGGACAGGTAGCCAGTGGTGGCAGAACATAATAGTTCAGATTTGGACACTTCTCCAGAAGTCCATGTGGTAGAGGAGGTGAATCTAGCAGAAAGCGTTCAGTCGCCCTCCTCTTCTCTGAGCTCTGACCAAAATGCAAATGTTTTTGCTCTGCTCTTCACTCTGCCCATGATATGCTATTCCAATTAAGAGATTTTAGAGCACTGTGCTGGGATGGCCTCTGAAGGTCTTTGAAGGGCATCCCCAGAGCTGGGATTACTCTGAAGAAATACATCCTATTGATCTGGAGGGACTGACTCTAATCTTTCATAGAGATAAAGTCACCAACTTCCAACCCTTGTTCATGAAAGGATATGGAAATTAATTCTCCACTGCAGATAAGCCCTACCAAGAAGTTGGGCACAAGATCAACTGGGTTGGGCCCCAATATGAACAGACCAATAAGATGTAGAGAACCAAAAATTTCAATTAGGTTGCAGAAACTGGAGCTAACCAGTGAGGAAAAAGCCACTCCCTCTCCCACCAAGGGTATAAATATTCTGGACTCTGGCAGCCATCTTTGGCACCCTTGCCCTTCATGGTACTCCACATCTGGAGTCCACAGACCATGAGTATGGACTGCAGACCTGGAGACCATGAGTTCTCCGAGGCTCTCTTGCCCCTCACAGATAAGCTTCCATGAATCCATTCTCTGTCTCCTCTAATAAACTCTGTCTTAATCCTCTAAGACGCCGGACCCATAAAGACCCACCATAGCCCAAAGCAACAGGACAACTGATTATATATGGAAACGCTGAAAACCCAAGGCCTAATAAACACTTCCTAATTGTATGATGGTTACCTAGAGTAGCAGCACATAGACAGGCACCGCACTGAAACAGCCTCAGCTCCTACGAAACTTGGTATGCCACAAGAGGCCTGAACCCCCACAAGAGCAGATAAGCTAGATAAGCAGGAGGGTAGGAGGAAGTGGGATGGATTGATGAAAGGAAGAGGGGGAGAAAGAAGGGAGTGGGGATGGAGAGAAGCAGGGACAAGTACTCAATATGTTCACAAAACTAGAAAAATAAAATAATAATCAAAAAAAGAAAGGGCTGAAGAGAAGGCTCAGGGGTAACACTGTCTCCCAAACACAAGGTCCTGAATTCCAGGTCCCGGGTAAAAAATGCCAGGCAGAAACGGTGGCAACCTGAAATTCTGGCCCTGGTGGATGGAGCCTGGGAAACCCAGAGCGAAGCAAGAAGGACGTAGAAGCAATCCAGGATGATTCCTGAAGTCACCTTTGGTCCTCCACAGGGACACATGTGCCCTCTGATACACACACACACACACACACACACACACACACACACACACACTACGAATGAATAAATAAATAAGGTTAAAAAAAAAGAAATTCCTTCAGCTCTTGAAAAACTCAGAAAAGTCCTGTAGGAAAGAACCCTGAAAGTTCATTGAAAGAAAATAATTGGCGCTGTTGGAACTGAGTCTGTGACTTGGCCGGCGGCTGTGGGCCGCCATTCCTTCTTCACCCATGAGATTAAGAATCACAATAGACAGAGCTGCAGAAACATCTCTCAACCAGCCCCAAGCAGAGCACCCTCTGCAGACTATAGCTACAGGACATGCAGAATGCTTGGAACAAACCTCTTCACCAGAGAAAAGTCAGTGGGGTCACTGGTGACATGACCGTTAGAAAGAATGACAACTTCACAACCAGCCTTACCTCAGTTGGCCCAGCATACATCATGGGAGACGGGAAGATGGCCACCACTGTGGTCTCGGGGTTCAAGATTCCCTCTTCCAGTACTGCAGCATGCTGCTTCATGCGCCACATCAAAGGGACGTCATCATCCTTAGTCCAGCCTCCAAG
Organism: Typhlomys cinereus; assembly: GCA_023101885.1. Taxonomy (NCBI): domain Eukaryota; kingdom Metazoa; phylum Chordata; class Mammalia; order Rodentia; family Platacanthomyidae; genus Typhlomys; species Typhlomys cinereus. The sequence goes on from JALPQD010000127.1 coordinate 2,377,218, forward strand.
GGGATGAAGGAGGAGTACGGGGCGCCGGTAGCCCCTCTCCAGAAGCTGCTTGTGCGTGTCCTGCATTAACAGCGCGTGCCCGTTGTGCACTGGATTGCGCAGCTGAAAAGCAAAGACAGCATCTGCAAAGAGAATTGTAAGATTAAGGGAAATTATTTTACTGCTCCACAGTACTTGCCATCAGGAGACCTGTTAGGAGCCTTGGTCTTTGAGGTGCAGAGCAGCTTCTAGAAACCGAGGGACAGCCATGCCGGAGGATTCTTACTTACTATCCTCCCATCACCTGGCACATCTCCCTAGCACCATGCTGACATCTTGACTCAAGAGGCACAGTCTCCATCTTCTAGTCCTTTGAGTCCGTTTCTAATTCTGCCTCTCTACCACCGTACAAAGACCTACCCAAGAGTTACTAACTGCCATTTACCGCCCCAGCATTCTAAGAATATGCACTTCCTGCTTTTCCTAAATCAATACGGCATCAGAACAGGACAGTGTGGACAACAGTTCAAAGCAACTAGGGATCATGTAGAGGGGGTACTCTTTGAGCTGGAATGCCCTGCTTGGTCTTTCCTCTGCCTTAGGACTGTCATAAATTATTTGTCTTTCTTTCCCTTATGCTGGCATTTGGGGGGAAGAGAAGAGGCAATTAAGATATAACAAGGCGCCAAAGTAAATTAAAACGCTATATTCGTCCATTTATTTTTTGGGGGTAGCTGTGTCACAGCATGTGTGGGAGTCTGAAGACAATTAACAGAGGTTGACTCTCTTTACCCACCACGTGGATTCCAAGGACTGAACTGAGGTCACCATGCTTGGCACCATTTCGCTGGCCCACAAAGATATTAAATAATTAGAATTTTTCACAAGCTGGTATTCTCACAGCCCAAAACTTGACAGCAACAAGCTGTTCTTTATCCCCAAGATGCTGGCTGGCATTAAGCTTTCATCAACTGGTCTCTATGCTGGTCTCCGTCTGCCTCTGCTGTCTGGTCACAGCAGGCAGGGTCCTTCCAGGGCTTCCTAAGAAAGGGTGCTGAGCTCCCTGTGATAGCAGGCTGTCGTAGACAATGGGTGGAGAAACTGCAGGAGAGCTTCTCACAGTCACGCCCACACAGCTAGGTCCAAGGCACCTCTGCGCTGCCACACCCACAGCGCTTCTGCCCAAAGCGCCTTCTCATTGACCCTCCTCACAGACATGCCCAGAGCACCTCCTACCCATACGCACAATGTTACACACATGGCACCATCTCACAGAGCACCTCTCAGCTGGCACTGAGCATGGCATCCTGCAGGCATGACATTCACACCTGGAATCCCAGCACTCAGGAGGCTGGGGCAGGAAGAAGGCCACAAAGTGCCAGCCGCATACTGACTTTCAGGCCAGCTGAGCTACAAAGACCCTGTCTAAGAGAGGAAGAAGGAGAGGAAAAGAAAGAAAAGGAAGGAAGGAAGGAAAGAAGGAAGGAAGGAAGGAAGGAAGGAAGGAAGGAAGGAAGGAAGGAAGGAAGGAAGGAAGGAAGGAAGGAAGGAAGGAAGGAAGGGAAGAAAGAGGAGGGAATGAAGAAAGGGAGGGAAGGAGAAAAGAGAGAAAGGAGGGGGAAGCAGGGAGGAGAGGACACTGCTTCCTGCCTCTGCCCTTCAGGCTGTAATACCATCCAGTGTGGGCAGCCCGATATCCCTGCAGTCCGTATGGGTTCCCTTAACCCTGGCCATCTTTCCCCAAACATTCACTTGCTTAAATATGTTCAAAGCGCCGTCCAAGAGGAACATCTGCCTGTTGCTCTTCTCATCTCATCTCTGGCCACAGATGTCTAGCTCACGGCCTTTCACAGTGCAGAAAACCCACTGACTGCACAGACCACTCTGTTTCTGCCTCAGTAGGACCCTCGACTCTGCCTACCACCTACACTCATGCCTAGAAAATAGTTCATAACTCAGCAACTCAACAAAAACTCCCAGACAGGGACTCAATGCTACACAGCCATGCGCTGGTCTGAAAGAAACTCTTAAGTTTTTCAGTTCGCAATCAGCAGGAGGCCAACACTCTGTGAAGGCCAAGTGCTCACAGGCTCTTTCCTTGGCTCTAGGATCTGAGTCAGGCATTAGGAGTCAGAGGACCTGACACCACAAGTGTGTAATCACCATGGGGCCTTAGACACCTCTCGATCCTTCCAGCTATAGAACGGCCTAAGTTGCCAAAAGGATGGCATCCAGGTACTATGGTGCCTGGTGCCGGGCCAAACACATCTAAAGGGGGGAGGGGCGGCGAGAGCAAGAGCAAGAGCAAGAGAGCGAGAAAGGGAAAGAGACAGAGAGAAGAAAAAGAACAAGAGAAAGAGGAGGAAGGGTTCCCAATTCCTCTGCACTGAACACATCAGTCAATGAGTTGTTATTGGTTTCCTAAATGAGTGAACAAGAACTACAAAGTAACTCGGGTCTGTTGTTTATTTGTCTTGGCCTAAAATGGAAAAGTAAACAACGTAACAGCACAAATCTTTGTTGTTTGATGCAAGGCTAATAACTGGCTCTCAGCTACTTTAAACAAAATTGAAATCACTCATTATGCAACAAATTCCCTAAATGAGTTAAAACGGTTTGGCTCCCAAGAAAGAGCGCAAAACAGATGTAATAGTAAAATCTCTAATTATGAACAATAATTCCATGATAAGACCTCTCCAAAGTTCCAACAATTAACTTACTAGCATCAATTCCAGCTATGAATTCAGATCTTGGTGAAAATAAACTAAGATGGTCTCAGCAAGACCTCCTCTTAATGTATTTCTGTGCATAAGAAAAAGTCTCCATGTAAGGAACTAGTACTGCTGACTGCAAGTAAAAAGATTTGACTAGACTGTTCCTTAAACAATTTAAATGCATATTATCTCTTTGAATGAGTCTGAAGATAGATGGCGCCAGGTTCAGATACAATACTTAAATGGCACAGAAAACAGGCTAACGTAGTTGAGATTCTCATGGACATAAAATGACTGCAACAACTCTAAACGTTGCTCTCCCATGATGACATCTAGATGGAAAAGATAGAAAAAGGGGTTGGTTAGCTGGTCATAAGCCATTTTCCTGTGAAGAAAAACATTTTCCTGAAAGCCCCCTCCCTTACAGTCAGTGGCCAGAAACTGCCTTCATGTGAACCCTGTATCACACACTGACAGACAACTGTGTGCGACCACCCTCTATCAGTTATCACTCATTCACCTTGCAGGACACAAATGTGACTGAAAGAAAGTAAGCAGTATTTAGGCACCACCAAGCATAGCACTCAAAGATGGTCTTGGAGATTAAACCAAATATGTGCTTCAAATTCTGAGAGGAAAGTAAAGCCCAGGAGGCAGGGAAGGAGTCCCGCCCTGCAGTGAAAAAGGCACACAGGAAGCATGAAGGGTGAGACAGGCTGAACAAAACCAGCTATACTGTGGGACTCCAAGTGTAAGCCCTGCCTCGGAGTCACATGACTTCAATGCCAGCAATGTAAACAGATCTTCCTTCTCTGGCCTTCACCCCATACCAACTAGCTTCAGCTCACACACACCTTGGCCTCCTCTTGTGCCAGGTGCTGTTGAATTATGTACTGTTTGGCTTTGTAATCAAACCGTTTTCATTGGGCTCCATCAACTGTCTGTGAGCTTTAGACAGGAAAACACATTCCCAGAGACAAACAACTTCAGAGTCTGCACTTTAAATGACAAGAAGGCGAGATGACCTGTGTGTCTGCGAGGGGAAGGGGCAGAGGATGCCATCCTACCCCCAGGGCAGAATAGGTCTTAGGTACAGCATGGTGGTCAGCCATCTCCCAAACCCACAACCACGTTCCCCTGCCCTCCTGGACCACCCCACTGGCTTCCACACAGAAAGCACTTATAGGAGCACTTTGAGCCAAGGGCTCAGCCTCCTCCGTGGAGGACACGATGGCTATACTATTCAGGTCCCAACCCTGCCTGCCCTCTTCTACAGCCAATGCTGTACCCCAATATGGCATCTTAAACTAGGCAGCGTGGGAAGGGCAGTCTGATGTACGTCATCTACCTATATGCTGACAGAAGACTGAGGCGAGACTCCTTCTGCAGCGCTTGGTCAGTGTGAGGCAGGATACAAAGAACAGCATGGAGACCCTCCTGTTCTCACCGTTCCCCTTCATCCAGACGCAGAGATGATTAGAAAGCATTCGAGGCCTACTCTTAAACAACTCTTCTCTGTTACTGTTTAGTGGGTTTATCATCTATTGGAAGAGGAGTCGAATCCTCCTCCTGGGTCTCTCTTCTTTCCCATAAAGCCCCCTCTCATGTTTATTTATGGATCTTAGTACTCTGCACAGAGCAGATGAAGATGTGCAGCAAACGCTGCTTGTATGGAGTGAACATGATAAAGGTGGGCTATCCATTGTTCCACAGTGGTATTAGTGAACTATTAAAATAAACTATTTATTTGCTCTACTCGGCATTAACAAATGAGTTTTATAATAAATGGCCATTTTGTTATTAGCATCCATTGGCCATTATATACGCAAAATTACATGAGATCAAAGTGTAAAAATAGCACAAACTTCCCAGGTTGTTTTTGATTGAGTGCTTTCTTTATTCCAATGTTTCATACAACTTACTTATCATCCTATTACACATTTTGGGTAACATTAGGAAACAGAATGAAAAAAAAGAAGAAAGCTTCTGGAACTTTCTAAGGAGTTCCACATCTTACCAGCATTCATGTCTTTAAACTTCTGCTTGAGCTCAGTGGGAGTAAGGCGATATTGATCCAGGCCATCATTCCAGTAAATTCGATCCAGGACCTGAAGATCTCCTCCAATCAGCCAGTCTCCTTGTTCCATAACCATCTGATGGGAAGCAATGGAAACTATTTGCTCCAACAGAAACAAAATCAAAATAAATAAAAACACCCCTCTCATTAAAACTAAGCCCAGGTGTCAGTAAGCCTTTCTCCATCTCATCAGCCAGGCAAATAGGTTGGGTCTGTGTACTACATTGGAATTAGAGATGCTAAAGAATTAGGAAGTTGTAATTTCCCAAAATACTTGTGAAACAACTCTTGAATTTATATATGAAAGGCAACCAAAACCAAAGTGAATAAAGAATAGTCTTTGATTGAAAATAAAAAGCATTCTTTTCACTGTGACTGAACGCTGGTTAAAAGAATAATGTGCAACTTTCAGTCACTGCACCTTCTCTATAATCCACATTCTTAAACTGAATCCCAAGTACCGACAAACTCAAATTTCTGCAAATTGGCAAATTCACTAACAATTTCACACAGGCTACCTCGAGTCGCCTTCTCTGGATCTAGAAGGAAGCCCCAGTACCCTCAGACTCTATCCCTCACACAGTGTGTTTCAAACCATCCTTTGCCCTACAAACCTTTAGTGAATGCAGACAATGCACCTCATTTCTTTGAAAGTTCAGTCTTTTACAGTGCCAACAACTGACAGAAATGCTATCATCCCACACACAATATAAAGCACTTTAAGGAGACTAATTTATTTATTGTTTTCCCAATAGAAACACAATGTTAAGAAGCCAAAAAAGACCGAGCCACCCCATGTGGATTTCCACTGTAACAAGACCTCACATCACTGCAAGAACATGATTAACATCTCATGCCACCAGCCCCCAAGAAAACAAGCCTTGCCCAAGGGCCCCAGCCCTACATTCCCAGCACCAGAACTGTGCTTAGTGCTTCGCATATACTTTTAAAACATCTGTTAAAGGGTATACATAAGGCTATGTGGAAGGGCCAGGCCTAGCATGTGGAAGGCCCAGCATTAAAAACTTGAAAAAGCTACAAAGATCTGTTGAATAAATATTTACATGAACTAAAAAGACAAGACCATCTGCTCATTATACTCGCCTAAGATCCAGTTGCAATAATGAAAAAAAAAAAAAAAAGACAATCTAAAGGAAAAATGAATATACAGGTTGTGGCTACATATCAGCACCAATGCTACTGGAAACCAGGATAAAACACAGCAAGGTTTGTTCAAGACCTTAATGTAGGGGTGATTCTTGCATGTTGTTCCCCACTGTCTGGCACAACGCTCCTCTTTCCTGTGCTCAAAAAACTCTGGGTTGCGGAGAATAGCCACGCGGCGACCCTCATACATCAGAGCAAACGCTGTACAGCCATCCAGCCTCTCCTTGTCCTCGTGTGTCGCTGTCAGAACTATGGGCACCGACAGGTTAATGACACCCCCTGCAGGACACAACGGAACAGAAAGCACAAGGCTGGATTTAGTCACTGGGGGTTGCGTCCCCCTCGCCTTCAGAGACACACCCCAACAACCAACTGCAACAGTGTCGCCTGGCACCTGAGACAGAAAAAAATCAGGAAGGAACCAACCTGTTTAGAAGGTGGGAAGATGGAGAGATGGATGGATAGATGGGAAGAAAAAAATTTTTAAAAAAAATTTTTATTATTATGATTATTATTTATTCAACTGTGCGCATGTGCTTGCGTGCATGTGTGTGTGTGTGTGTGTGTGTGTGTATGTGTGTGTGTGTGTAGAACCATGGACGAATTCGCGAACCACCATGGACGCCTCCACCTCCTTCTGCCCCGGGATTCACAGGCTCCGCCCTACCAGGACCAGAAGCGCAGGCCGCCCCCGCTTCCGCCTGGCATCTATACGTGGGATCTGGGATCCGAACTCAGGACCTTTCGCCTGCAAGGCGGAGGCTTAACCCCTGAGCCACCTCTCCAGCCCGAGGAAAAAATTATTTAAAAGTCAACAATTAATCAAAATGTAAGTTAGAAATTTTAAACAGAATTACAATAGTAAAAGACACTGCTTATAATGGAAGCATGAGATAATTGTGACTAACAATATCAAAAACACCATACACGCCATTGTCTGAACGAGACAAGGAACTTCCAGGATCTTTTCAAGGAAACGTTAAATCCTTGCTGAAAATGAAATGGCATAAATAACTACACTTCAAGTGCCAAGTAAAATATTCTTCTGCCTTCTTAGATGTCATTTCAAGAAGACAAAGATACCCCCCAATTCTTTGTTTATATTTTTAATATAATCAGAATGAAACCAATATCAGCAGTCATTGGTGAAGAGCCACAGTCAGTAATCCAAGGATCCATGAATCTGAACCATGTTGTCAGCAAAACCAAAGGCACTGTCTCAGCTCCGACCTTTCAAACTGCACACTATTTTTTAATTGATAAAATATGTGCAATTGTAAAAATTAAATGTAAATTTAAAAATGCATAGTGGATTTACATAATGAAAAAACTTATTTGGTAGGGGCATGATATGCCTTCTTTGGACAAAAGCTGTTAACGAACGATATCACAACAACTGCTTGATACTTTAAAATTACTAGGAATGGTTTAAAATAGAAAATTAACAGGTAGATTTTCACTGAATCTTACAATGTGTCAGTTCATAAAGTCTGCCATTAACTCCAAAGACGAACAATCAAGATCTTTCATCTTTTCAGCCTTGAGCTATCCTTGACTGGGAAGCACTGTGGTGTGGCTGTAAAGTGTACTTCCAGAGCCTAAGTGTCTTCAGGTGGTGGTACTACTGAGGTAGCTGGAGATGAGGATGCTGGCTTCAGCTGTAAATTAATCCAGCGATGAGTTCTTGGTTGAACTGACTATTGGGAGGCTGGAGTTAGTTGTGGGAAGAGAGTCACTGAAGGTAAGGCCTTGGAGGCTACTGTCTCCAGTGCCTTCCTCCCTCAGGCTATTTGCTGGACATCGGGAGGGGAGCCAGCACTCCTGCCACAAGTCTGAATGCAATAAAGTCAGATACTCACAACCTGAAACCATGAGTCAAAAAACATCCTTTTCTTTATGTACTTCGTAGAGCAACAGAAAGCTGATCAGCACAAGGAAAATGCTTAGAAAGTACTTTTTCAAATCTCTATTTCATTTCCCAGGTCAAAAAAGTTCTCATACTATAGAGAAATGTATAACAACATAACAGAGTTCTATCACATTGATGTATACTCTTTAATGTATACTAAAAACAACTTAAAGGAAAAATGGAGATTTATTCAGCCTATGGTTCCAAAGGGGAGAGAGAGTCCATTATGGTAGAAAAGGCATAGCTGGCTGGCAGAAGCTGGAGGAGGTGACCTTAATATCCATCAAGGAGGCTAAGAGTTGCAAAACTGCCAACTGCAAGAGCAGACCTCTCCTGGATGTGAGGTGAACCTAATCAACTCAAGGTCCACCAGTGACTGCCCTCCTCCAGCAAGGCTCCACCTCTTAAGGTGCCATGACCTTCCTAAACAATTAAAGATTCAAACACATGTGTCTGTGGGGAACAAGTTACATTTCAAACCATGACATCAAGTAAATCTGCCAAGTATATAATATACGAAGCCAAAGGCAGCTGCTTCATGATGTTAATAGATCAGACATTAGTTACTTTGGCAAGTTTTTAATGGTTTGGAAGAATTGGAGTTGAGCACAGAATACACACTTATAATTCCAGTTACTTAGGAGACTGAGACAGGAAAAAAATCAATAGTATCATGGGCTATAGAGCTGAGAATCAACCTTAAAAAGTAAGTAAATAAATCAGAACCATGAATTTAGCCCTCTACTTCAGGATTCCTTAACTGGGACTCTGCTTCCTCTTCAGAAGGCTCAGCCACAGGCTTGGGGAAAGCACAGTTGGGGTGTAAAGTGCACTGCAGGGAGCTCTGCACTGCCAGCAGGCTGCTGTGACAATGGAAACTCCATGCTTTCATGATTCATTGTTAGTCTAACCTCCAGGCTCCCTCCTTCCTCCACAGAGAATAACCATTAGGGGAGGGAGGTAAGGACATTAAGATCTCACAGTGCACTCATGCTCAGAACCAATAAAATCTAATCTTACAAGACCATATATCAAGATGCCACAGCAACCTTTTATAAACAGTGACAAAGGATTTTCAGTGTAAATAACTGTGCCGGTTAGACACAGATGTCAACTTGACAGTTGAAGGCTGAGGATTTGGGCACATTTGTAAGAATTGGTAGTTACCCAATTGTTAAAACAGTACCTAGCTGATGAAGGAAGACCCAGTCTATGGGGAGAAGGGGGGATTCCCTGAGTAGGTGGATAAGATGGAAAGAGCTGATTCAAAACTTGGGCATACCTGGGCATGTTGGCATTGTATGCATTCTAGATGAGAAAGTGAGTTTGCCCTCTCTCAACAATTCCTGTGGATATGGCAAGGCCAGTTCCCTTGGCTTGTAATGTTGGTAGGAGCTTCCCTGTCAAGCTGGACTATGAATTATAATAAGAATTATAGGCAAGAATAAATGCCTCGGTCCCCTGAGCTGTCTGGCCGTGTTATCAGCAAGCAGCAACGTGAGCTAAGCGGTGCCCTTACCGTCCAGAAGGCAGTCGAAGTGGAGGCACTGCAGGTACTCCCTCTCTCTCATGAAGCCATTCAGCGGAGTCGCCCAGCCTTCTGCCAAAACCTGCACCCACTGCATATCCACCTAGCAATACAACAGTAAATAAAAATCTTAGCTCAGACATTTATAGCCCAAGCAGTAAAGCCTGTTACAAATTCCATTTTGAAACTAATGGGAACAGACTTTTCAATGAGGGATGCAGATTGTACAAACCCAACAAGAACAAGAGCATTGGGAAAATAATCATGTTTCCCGATAAATTTAAGTAACAGTAGATCTTCTAATGAGACCAAAAGCACTGGGTCTCAAACTTTACTGTGCATAGGAAAATCTATAGAAGACATAGCATACAACAGATTTCTTTGCACTCAGTTTCTGAGGTTATGGGGCCAGAAACTGAAGGATACTTTACATAAAGACATTAACTAAAACGTCTCTCCTCTGTCACAGACTATGTTTTACAAGACTATATTGAGTTTTGGACTTACAGCTTGTCTCACTGGAATACTAACAAACCAATGAGTATATGTCATTAATGAGTGGTGGGTACACAGGACACACACTCACAGCAGTGGCTCTCAGGTAAGCGAAGATGAAGCACCTGGCTGAGTGGAGTGCAATGAGATGGGATGTCCTACTTATTCCCAGACGGCAGCCAGTGCATCACCAGAACACCAACAACAATGAGAGATTCTCCGGCTTCTAGTCACAGGAGAAACTTGATCAAGAAACTCTTTTTCACTTCCAAGTTTTCCTCTTACTAAGTTTCCAAAACTTATGTAGTAGCCTCTGTTAGAACTCAGTTGTACATGGTCTCTGTCACGGGCTAAACATCTCTGTCCCTACAAAATTCTCAGTGCAAGCTTTAACCTTCTGAGAGACGGCACTTGGAAACAGAGCCTACTCCATCTCTCTTCCTGTGGGGGGGGGGCAGCAGGGGATATAAATTCCACTGCTCGAGCTTCTGCTCTCCCTCCCTGACCCGTAACACAGCAAATCCAGATCACCTCATACCAGGACGTGAACAACTACTGGGGAGTCTCACTCTAGGTCAAGTTTTGCTTATACTTTCTCCTTATTTTCAGATGTGACACTTCCCTGGGTGTTCTAGATTTCTGTTATTTTAAAAGACTTTAAAAAATCCAACTTCTATTCCATATTTTTATTCCTTAATCTGTTTTTAAAATACGTAGAACTAGTACAACTTAAAATTGCTTAAGATTTGAAAATAAATTACAGTTTCCATTCTAATCCTCCCTAGTTTAACTCAACAGTCTTTAATTGGGAAAGACACCTAATCATACCATTACAGCTAAGACGCACAACAGATTTATTCTCAATATATTAATTAATCTCAATATAAGGAAGAGTTGAAGGTTGGGGAGGAGGTTAGGAAACAGGCTTAAAGGAAAAAAATCATTGTAATTATTACAGATTAGTATTTCTTCATGTTTTAGAAATCATTCTTTCTCTTAAGCCTCAAAATCTCAATCTTTGTCCTTTGATATTTCAAAATAAACAAATATTATGATTAAAAACAAATCAAAACAATGGTAATGTGAGAATTTTGTTCTACACATTAAACACATGCCCCCTGGAAATTGTGATATAGATAATACCCTCACCATGCTCCTTCTACCCTTCAAACGCAGCTGTATGTCGCATATCTATCACACTAACTAGACAGAAGACTGCATCAGTGGTCTAAGAGCAACACAGAACTTACTTTATTAATTTTCAGTGCTGGCAATGTTTCTGCATCTGTTTTTGCCAAATGCAGCTTATTTTCCGGCACGTAGAGTTCTTTGACTTCATAGGAGGCATCCACAGGTACAATATCCTTTGCAACAAAAACAGAACAATTAGATGTTTGCTTCAGTAATGTGGGATTTTCCAAAGGGAATCTTAATGAAGAAAGGCAGCATTTTGTGGTGTTCTTAGAAAGCTCTGAAGGCTACATGCTCCTATCAAGGTTCCTGGTGCTAACTGCGCTGCTCAAGTGACAAAGCAAAATGTCCCCCATTATCTAGCAGGAGAGAATGAATAGAGCATGCTATATCAACAGCAGGCAACTGTAAATACCAGGTGTCTTCAGATATGATGCCACAGGAAGAATCCAAAAGCAAAAATCAAGGCTGGAGAGATGGCTCAAGAGTTAAGATTCTGTCCCAGAAATAGAAGGTCCTGATTTCAGATCCCAGATCACACACACACAAAAAAAAAACACCAGACAGAAATGGCAGTGGCCTATACTTTCAGCTCACGCGAGCAAAGCCTGGGAAATCCCAAAGTGAAGCAAAGGTAGAAACAATCTGGGATGATTCCTAAGGTACCCTTGGTCCTCCACAGGGACAGACAGTACTCTCTGATACACACACACAAACACACAAACACACACACATACACACACACACACACAAATAAAGTTAAAAAAAAGCAAAAATCAACCATTTGAAGCATAACCACTTTCTTCTATTTTTTATATGTACTGCACCTACATTCCTCTGCTTTCACTAAAGCCCTTTTTACTCAAACACATGCTCCAGAATGTGTTGCTCTTACTCCCACATTCATGGCTTGAAAAAGTCTTTTTTTGTCCCACAAGAAATATAGTCTGAGGGGCTCAAGAGGTGACTCAGGGGTTAAGCCTCTGCCTTGCAGGAGGAAGGTCCTGAGTTCAGATCCTAGACCCCACGTATAGATGCCAGTGGAAGCGGGGGCGGCCTTCATTTCTGGTCCTGGTAGGGCGGAGCCTGTGAATCCTGGGGCAGAGTAAACGAGGAGGTAGAAGCGGTCTATGGTGGTTCCCGAATTCGTCCATGGTTCTACACACACACACACACACACACACACACACACACACACACACACACGCACGCATGCACGCGCACACACACAATTGAATAAATAAATTAAAAAAAATGAAAATAGTTTATTAAAAAAAAAGAAATACAGTCTGGTACTTTTATCAAAACCTCAAGTACTTATTGATACGACAGAGGAAAGGGTTTGGTCCCATTTCTCCTACAAATACATACATATATAGATGAAGGGTGTGGTTGTGCGCCTGTGTGTGTGTGTGTGTGTGTGTGTGTGTGTGTGTGTGTATGTGTGTGTGTGTGTGTGATCAACATGGTAGAATCATGTACATGCTGCTCACTGGATCTTTACAGGCTTCCTATATATATCATGGTCCCAATAATTCTGAATAGTGTTTAATCACTGCAACTTTTTTTCAAACCAATCTTCCGGTAACTTCTATGAGCACACAAAATGGCACACAGGAAGGTCTTTTAAAAGTGTGTTCAGGAATAATTTATTACTAGAATAAAACAATTCTCAAGAGAATGAGAAGATAAGCCACAGTTAAGAGAAAATATTCGTGAAAGGTACATCTGTTACAATACTGCTGACCAAACTATACAAAGAACTCTTAGAACTCATCAACAAGGTTATAATAACCATCACCTTAGCAAGGAGTGACCACTGGTACAATAGCGACATGACAATAATTATGGGGCTAACCAACTGCTTTCTGATTGAGTTAAGGCCTGTTTTCAGCAGAGAGTATAAGCCTGGTATAGTAAATCAGGCCAAAAACAAACTAGGCAAGAACAAACTACTAAGGTTTATCTATAAGGACATTATGTCAAACTGTCATCTAAGCATTTGTTGCTATACCTACAGATGAGGGCAGCTCTCAGCCCTCCACCAAAAAGTTCCTTTTGTAATGATAAGAGTCCAATACAGAGACTCAGAACTAGACAAAGAACAGAGAACAAGTGATTGCACGTTACTCAGTCCTACATCAGCCCCACACCCCAAGGCTCAGGGAGCACCACAGAAGAGAAGCTACACTAATGTGAGAATCTGGGGATGGGGAGGGAAAAGGGCAGACGGTATGTCTGGGACATGACAGGGCTGCTGCTACCATGAACTCACTGCAGCTGCATCACTTCCATAAGACCTGCACAAGATGTGACCTGTCAATATTTCCCCAGGAAAGGGGGAGACCTCAAGAGTCACCACGCCTCTCCAACAGACTACTGAGGGATAATGCCAAGTGGGTTGTTTCCTCCTGATCATTGCTGAGTACCTCACTAGAAGAGAAACTCTGACAGACATCTAAATGCTTAGATGACAGTTTGACATAATGTCCTCTGTCTGTGTCTCTCATGTGTAGCACCCTGATTGCCCACTGTCCTTTTCCATTCTCTTGTCAGCTTCTCAACCGGCAGTAGCTTTCAGGGCAAATGGAATCTCAACAGTCTCTATGGAATCTCCAATACTTGGGCTAGAAAGTGGAAATCCAAGTCAACATATCCTGAAGAAACCATATGCCTTGTTTGAAGTGAGCAACACACACATTTCACATGTGCACTCAGATACATGAAGCTCCCAAAGATGTGCTAAGGTACCCACATTCTTCACAGCTGCAAAACACAAGCCTAAGATCTTCCACACTGCAAATGAAAATGTTATCCCTTACAGAGGGATCCTAACATTAAGCATTCAGTTTGATGTAATCAAATAGAAACTCTTACAAAACCCACAAACGAAAGATCTCAATAACCAAACGAGACACAGTCTATTGGAATAGAAGAGCAGTGAAACAGACAACAACCAACCAGTTTACAGAGTACTGGTGATCCCAAAACACTCAGCTGGAATCAGGCCAACGAAACCTCTCCCCATCCTAAGGCTCTGGGAATCTTGCAGAAGAGAAGTGACAAGATTGTTAAGAGCCTAAAAGTGGGGAAGTCTACGGCTGGCCAAGGCATTCCACTAAATACAGGACTGCTTCATCCAAAACTTACTCCAAGACTTATCCTCATCAGACTGCACTATGACTGACATATACCAACATTCCCCCAAAGACTAGCGATGAACTCAGGAGAAATTATTACATGCAGGTGGAACCTAGGGGCTAGGGCTAGACAGGTGAAGAAGAACACCCCATCAGCAGGTCTATCCAAGGCAGGACCACTTAATCTGCCACAGAGAGTCCATTCCAATGCAAACAATCCAAAAGGAGCCCTATGGTCCATACAAGCCGACAGGCAGGAGGGTAGGTGGGAGAGGGATGGACTGGGGAAAAGATGAGAGGATGGGAAGGGTGGAGGGAGAGAGAGGGTCAGGAGCAACCACCCATTATGTTTGTAATTAAGAAGACTAAATATTAAATTAAAAAAAAGAACACAAATATAAAAATAGTTGAAATGATACAGAAGGAAGAGTATGTACAGTTTCATAGAAGAGATGTGGAAGAACTGTTTAGTCACAGAACTTTAAGAGGGGCTCTGGAGAGACGGTAGCAAGATAAAGTGCTTTTCTCACAAGCCTGATGGCCCGAGTTGAGATCTCCAGATCCTACACACGAGCTGATGCAGCGGCTGTGCGTGCACAGGGATCGGGCAGCAGAACTGAGAATCAGCAGCTCTTGGGCCAGCCTGGCTTATGCAGCAGTGATGAAAGGTCTCCTCTCAAGCAAGGTGCGAGGGTGAAGGAAGATGCCCAGAGGCTATGCTCAACCTCCAGTGGTGCCTCATGATGTACACACACACACACACACACACACACACACACACACACTCATACATCACATATACACACTCCCCCTCTCCCATCACACACAACCAAGAAACAAAAAATTAGGGATATAACATCTTCAAAACCAAAGAGAAACAAAAGTAACATAGTTTGAGTGAGTTACTGTGAAGAAGAGGACACAGGCATTTTTAACTTATGACTTGCTCTCCAATCCTAATGGCAGCTTTGAGCAGGTGACCTCACATAGCACCTCTCATCATTTAAGAAGACTCCACACAAGCAGCTTGCAGGACTGCAAATCCGTGATGGCTGAATGAGTTTGAGCTGATACTCATTCTCAACCCAACTGTTCTCAAGGCACAGAAGGAACTCTTTCTTCACACTTGCCCACAATGATTGTTACATGCCAGCATCCAACCTGAGCGCTCGATACCCAGCATGGTAGCTGGAAGATTATAAATGCTGAGGCCAGGTCATAAAATCAACTGTCTGAGTTAGAATTGAATTCCAAAAATATCATTAGTGTTTTCTCCATAAGAACCAAGGTATGAAGGGCTTTGCCATACATGCTGTTCAAAACTTACTTTCACAAATAAGTTTTGCTAAACATTTATAATCCCATGAGTTCCTGGTAAGTGTGTTCATAATACGCTACAAAACACATGTTAGGCCAAAACAGATTCATTAAGGAAAAGTGAACAGCTGTAAAGCAACTACAGCGCAACATGGAGACCCAACCTCCATTTGTATCACCTCAGACACCTTAGCATTTTGAAAACCACACCAGCAGTCTGGGGCCCCATAACAGTGTCAGCCTCACTTTAGCAAGAGCAGCTCTGCACAGAGCCTTCCTTGCTGTTCCCTTCTCTACCTTCATAGCACAGAGATGAGGTTGGGGGGGTGCTCTCCCTTACTTACTGCTCATAATAGTCAACCATCTGGGACTTCAGAAGACAGCATCCAACAAACTAATCCTTTTAATCTGAAACCTCCCTCTCTCTCTCTCTCTCTCTCTCTCTCTCTCTGTCTCTCTCTCTGTCTCTTTCTCTCTCTCTTCTCTCTCTCTCTCTCTCTCTTTCTCTTTCTCTCTCTCTTCCCTTCCCTCCCTCAGCTAGTTTCACGAGTCAGTAACACTAAATGCATCTTCCAAATTTTCATGACCGGCAGCAGTTGACCAGCCCCTGTGACGCTCCTCCAGGCACTGGCTGGGGCTATGCTGTCCCACTAGCAGACCCTCGCTGTAACAACCAGAACAAACACTTTTATCAATAATGCCTACAGACTCCTCCCAACCACACCAAGTTAACACGCCAATGTACAAAAGCGTCTCCAAGGAAGTCTGAAAACATGAAGGATAATCACAAGTCCAACCAAATTATTTTTAAAGAAGCTTAATTCATAAATATTGTGCACATACTCATTTTTATTCACGTGCTGCTTTTACCTAACATGAAGGCTATATTCATTTCTCAAAATAAAGCAGAAACATTTTTGTATTTTAAGTAAAAATTTTTTTTCGTTAAGAATTTCACAAGACTCTTATCCCTTTTCAAGTCATATCTAGCAGTATTTGTGAGAGAACTTTAACCTCACAACTCGGGTTAAAAAAATTCTTTTGATGTCTAACCAATAGCAAATAAGAGTTCAAGAGTTTGCTACTGTTTTTCTCTTCCAGAAAGAAAAAGTTAGTATTCCGGGAATCAATGCAAACACAGCAGCATGAATCAAGGGGAATGAGAACGTGGAACATCTGCTCAGTAGAAATGAGTTGTGTTCAGATTCTGCATAGAAGCACATCAAGTACATACCAGAAACAGCACAGAAAAAAGCTTAAAAATGCAGACATGGCAAGCTATTCTAGAACATTCCAGTGACAAAGCAGTTTCCAAAACCACCAGTCAACATCCAAAAAGTTTGAAACCACCTCAAAGTGAGATAGTGCATCCAGACGACAGAATGAATGCAAAGTCCCTGTCCCAAGCTGCTCGTCACATGAGGCTCCGTCAGGACTTCCACAGACACTCTGGCAAGGAGCAGTGGTGTGCTCTTCATCTCCACGTACAAACAAACCTTTACTTTGGCAAATTTGCTTCCAAACAGATACAAAGTCAAAGAGTTTCCTCCCATCTGCTTCCCCAGGTTCGAGCACTCAGGGCAGCAGGGCTTCAGAACCCCTGACAGGTCTCTTGAGCAGGGGTTATCAGGTAGTAAGGGGTGAGTTCAATGCCTGTAAAGTCTAGAGTACTGAAATAATATGAGCTCTAATGTGAACCTGATTTCCAACACAAGATGGATATCCAAACTCCTTTTTCTGCATAAACACAATCTAAAATCTGATATCTGATATCTCTGCATCCAACACCTGAAACTGGTAAGCAGGACAAATCTCTTTCACCATTGGAGAATAGCAGCTCTTGTCCCCCAGTAAACTTTATAGACCTGGGCATGCTCATAAATAGAGCAATCCACATTTTAAGTTTTCCTGTAAGGTTTTTGTATTCTTTCTGGAGCCAAATCTGCTCAACAGATTTGAATGTTTCGGTTCACGCATATTTTTGTGCAACTGTTAAAATTCTATCATCTATACTATGTGCACCCAAAGCATGAGCACCCACAACATTCTGGCAACACTTCACAGCTGAGTTGCAAAGTCTGGTCTCTATGTGCAGTGTAAAAGCACTAAAATACCATTTTGCAGGAAGACAAACCTTTGAGTGATTTACAGCACTGGTACATCTAGAGTCCCTGGTAGATCTAAAAACAGCATTTAAAATACCATTTCAGATTAAAACCAGCGACAAAAAGCCTACTGCCTAAAGCCATGGCAAACCAAGTTAAAATGCAATCCTAGCAGGCCATCTAGTGACCGCTTGGGGTTAGTGGGAAAAAAGAAACCCAGAAGCCCCAGATTCACTTGTCCTCAGCATGCTTCATGTTTTAAGTTCGTTTATTGA
Source organism: Typhlomys cinereus (assembly GCA_023101885.1). Taxonomy (NCBI): domain Eukaryota; kingdom Metazoa; phylum Chordata; class Mammalia; order Rodentia; family Platacanthomyidae; genus Typhlomys; species Typhlomys cinereus. The sequence goes on from JALPQD010000127.1 coordinate 2,395,115, forward strand.
TTTATTGAGGGGGGGGCAAGGAAGGGGAGGGAGGGGAAAAGAGAGACAGAGACAGAGAGAAAGAGAGACAGAGAGAGGAGAGAGGTAAACATGTCCCACAGGGATATGTGCGGGTCAAAGGATAACTTTCAGAAGGCTCGTTCCCTTTTCTACCTGTGGACTCCTGGATGGAACTCAGATCACAGGTTTGGCAATAGGTGCTCTTACTCACTGAGCCATCTCACCTCTATTGTAAATTCTAGATTCTTGAATAAATACAAGCCAAGTGAAGCATGGTAAGGGGACGGTGCTTTGATCAATATGCCAAGAGATGTGGTCTGTATGGGAATGACTCTGCTACTTATCCCCTCTACACTGTTCGGCTAGACTGAAAGAGAAATGAGAAGACAGAGAGATGGTAAAGCACCCACAAAAACTGAGTATTCATCATCCTAACACCTTCGGACAGCATGCTAAAAACTTATTTTTCCCAGCTGACGAAGAAAATATTTCCTTACTAATGGCCTCATCTCCCAAGTAATGCTGAGCATCAGATAAAGAAAACTCCATGTGCTACAATTATTTCCAGGGATGCAGCCTTCTCAAACACCTTCATTCTCTTGCAAGTCCCCTAACTGTTCTGTCTGCTCCAATTAAAAAGTCCCAGTACTATGAGAAATGCATACATATTTGGTTTTGATCCCCAGTTCCTGGTACTAAGCCACTACAACCCTCGTCACCTCCTAAGAGCCAAGTTCTCTGGTATGGAGAGCATACTCGGTTGAAGTCTCCAGACGCCTTCAGGATAGGGCTTGTCACCCATAAGACCAAGCCTTAATCACAACATGCCCACACCGCTGAAGAAAAGACAGAGTTCAGAGACTGAATTCACTGGCCAATGACTTAACTAACTGTGCCTACAACAAAACAAAACAAAACACTAAGGGAGTTCAGAAAGCATCTTGGTTGATGCACATGCGGAGGTGCTGAGATATACAGACTGAAGAAGGCATGGAAACAATGCTCTCCATATCCTACGGTGCCCTATGCGTCCTTTCCAGCTGGCTGCTCCAAGATTTACAATAAACCAGCAATAGTAAGTAAGTGCTTTCCTGAGTCATTCTAACAAATTATGAAACCTGAGGAGAGGAACCACAATTCTAAGCAGCTAGCACAAGAAAAGCGGGTGGCCTGAGCACCTCATCCATGACTCCTGTTTGAAATAGGGGCAGTCCTGTGGGCCTGGGCTCCAGCTTGTGAACTAAACCAACACCAGACAGGGTAAGAAGTGAACTGCTAGGCACACCAATGATGTCAGAGATAAGAGGAAAAGCAGACATAACCCTTCAAAACTGAACCAAAACAGGAGATAAATTTTACTTAGCTTATCTTGGAAATAAAGTTTTCATTATGAGTGGTATTAGATTTTAGGATCTAAGTAAATCATACAATTTGGCAAAATGTGCCTTAGCTTTCCAAGGTACAAGTTTTCAGAAACCAAATGGAGTCACTTAGATCAAACTTAAACAAAACAATTCAAGAGGCCATGAAGGAGGAAATTCATGCATGGGTCTGACAGCAAGAACGTGACAAGCCACTCTGCCAGCGCGCAACCTCACACAAAGAGCACAGCGCCTTCCATGCAAAATACTTGTACAAGCACCACTCTGCCTTGGTTTCATGCTGCCCTTGTTTCATGATCCTGAGATGACTTCCACACCTTTAGAAACTTGCTCACTTCATCTGTAAACCACTTGCCTCCTTGAACATTCGAAGTTTACTGTCTTAATACTAATCCTATTGCGAAGCTCATTCCTCTAAATTTCATTTCCCTTGAGAAGCTCTCTCTTGTTCACCTCTGGTTAACAAAGGAGAATTACAGAGCTAGAGGGTGGCACAGACTTAATCTCAGCACTCCAGAGTCTGAAGCAAAAGAGGCAAGAGTTAGATGGGTGGGGTTCTATTGTCTCAAAAACAAAAAGAAAGAAAACAGCTTATGAAGATACTTCTTGGTTGCATTATATAGAACACGTTACAGTGACCAGACTCAAGTATGGTCAGTTTATTTTTCCATAGAGTTATCATCCTTTCCCAGCAAGGCTGTCTTTGATCTGGTCTGGAGAGCTATCATAAAAGTATTCTAAAAATATTCAATCTTTATGCAGTCAATGAAATGTCTTCCTATCCATTTCTTAAACCTATCTATACTCAGGAAACAACGATGGAGGAATATGAAAAGGAATCAGCCAAAAAAAAGGCTCACATTTGAGAAATAAACTAGAAATGGAAATGATCTAGAGGTATGTAAGGGTGGTGGTGCAATAGACACACAAAAAGTGTGGGCTGAAGATCGGTCCTGGGATCAAGCATACCATACCCACCTGAACTAAGGGACGGTCCCAATCTGTTTCTTCGTAAGTGACATGAAAATAATAATTACTTCCCAAGACTAACACAAACTAAATACAACAACGTTACTGAAGGACCTGACAACACTCGAACATGCTAAGAGTACAATTAATGATCAACTGTGCCTCCATCTTTGTTCACAGAAGTCTCTTTCATCACACATAAGTGAGACCCCACACTTCACACTGTCACTCAAAACACACACTGCAAACTAGTGAGGTTATCAACCTTTGCTTTCCTAATTCCATTTTAGAGGCTACCATGCTTTTAAAGAGCCTCTTGTAAAATTGCACAAACACCTTTATGATGATAGTACAGGTCATTGCATTTATTGCCCTTGGAAGGATGGAGTTTACCCATTTGTTACATCAAGTCACTCTTCAATGATCAAACAGTTGGCAAACGCTTTCTCAACACCCATCTGTGAACTTGATGTCAGCTGCTCTGGGCCTTCTCCATGCACTCCAGGCCCATGAGATACAATTTTATGAGAAAAACAATCAGAGCAGAATAAATTACAGAGTACATGCAGTTTTATGTGCGGTGGATCTTTTTTCAATTAATTTTTAAATTTTACATCATGCTACAAAAGAAGAAGAATGAGTGTATACAGCCACTCCATCTGTATCCTCTGAACTGAACAGTGGTGGTAAGGACAAGCCCAAAAGCCCACAAGGCAAAAAAGTTTAGCTCCCACAACTCCAATGTTTACAATGGTGTCGCTACATATGGCACTGAATGGATCTCAAATTAACAAGACTAACTAAGCACAACAGAGAAACACTCACAGCTTGCAGTAAAGCCATTTATTTGGGAAGTATAATTGAAATCTTTTTCCCCCGAAGAGGATAGTATTGAAGCAAAGCAATTGTATTAACACTACACTTGAATTTCTTCTTTTGCAGTCATTCTGCATTAAAAGAAAACTACCTAAGAAAATTTATCTGCTCTAAAGTAATATAATCTGAATCACCTTCTAGATATAGATTTAATTATGCTATAAAGTGTAATGAGAAGAATTAACACTTGAATTCCTTCTTTTGCAATCATTCTGCATTAGGTCTAAAAAAAATTCTCATAAGAAAATTTATCTGTTCTAAAGTAATATAATCTGAATCACTTTCTAGATAAAGATTTAATTATACCGTAAAGTATTAATTTGGAATTATATTTATACCATATACCATTCAGAATAATTATACTATAATGACTAGTTCAGAATACTGAACACTAAATCTAGAAATAGGTCTGGAAAGATGGCTCAGGGGTTAAAGCAGAAGTACCTGAATTCAGATCTCAGATACACATACAAATGCCAGCCCTGGAGGGCAGAGCCTGGGAAACCTCAGAACAAAGCAAAAAGGAAGTAGAGCAATCGAGGATGATTCCCAAAGTCACCCTTGGGCCTCCATGGGCAAACACAGTGCCCTCTGATACACACAGACACATGTAGGGATACACAGACACATAGCCAGAAACATTAAAAAAGCTATTGTGACACCCATAAATGTAGAATCCAACACATCCATGGGCAAATTCTTGATTTCTCTGAAATATTTTGTCGTTTTATGTGTGAATAAAATATATATAGAAAATACCTGCCATAAACACCACTTAGGGAGCTACTGTAGTAACTCAAGCTGATATAGCTGGAATCTAACTAACAAAGGCAGCTGCCGCCCAGAGTCCCACACAGTCTAACAAATTATTTTAAAAGACAGGAAGCCCTTTATAACAAGTACTCAGTATTCAGTTCTTACCTTTTTCAAATATTAAGTTATACCTAATATTTGCAATATTAAATATTAAAAAGTCATCGCATTATCTAGCATATTATCTAATACATGATTAGAATGTATATAAATGGTCAATTAAGACAATCTTTAGTTAAGATCAATTAGAAGGAAGAAAGGCATTAAGACTACAGCGAATAAGGCAAGCAATGGAAAGAGAAAAGGGAGAAAGGGAAGAGAGTAAGAAAAGAAAGAAGGAAAAAAGAAAGGAAGAGAGGGAGGGAGGACTGGAAAGCAAGGTAGCTAATAGCAGAGTAGTATTTTCCCTCAGTGATCAGCCAATGGGAGAGAAACGGGACGTGGCGTCACCTTACAGAATACAAGGAAGGACCTTGGAACAGGAAAGTACACAGTGAAAACATTTGGTTGAAGGGTCCATGAGAACGCTCTGTGTCATTGTTAGAGGAACTGAAACATTCTCATTGAATAACTTTAAAAAAATCTTATTTCTTGCAAGAAAAAAAATGTATATAAGTGAAGCACCAAATCCAAATGATATTCTAAGTAGGTCCGCAAAGAAGAAAGAAGGGAAGAAGAAAAACGCTTGCTACAGTCATCATAGCACGAACCCCATGAGCAGATCGGAACTACCTGTACTTACCGACAGTCAAATAAAAGGGCATCAACTATTAAATATTTAAAACTGCTAGGAAGCGCGCAAGAGAAAGCCCGGCTGCCCACCCCGTTGCAAGCCCACTGCCCCTCCACCCGCCCCCAGCCACCGATATGAGCAAGGCCTGAAGAAATTTATGGATAAGAAGTTATCTTTGAAATTGAATGGGGGCAGGCACATGCAGGGCGTCCTGTGAGGCTTTGATCCTCTCTTGAACCTCATGATTGACGAGGGAGTGGAACTGGCAAGCAGTGGTCAGCAGGACAGCATCGGGATTGGTGGTACGAGGAAACAGTATCAATCGTGCTGGAAGCGCTGGAGCGAGTGTAACAGCATCAGCAGAAGACTCTGTGTCCCTCCCAAAGGCCTGTTCTACCATCATATAAAAGTTGGATTGTGTACATTTTCATACTGAACTTTTTGCTATATAAACTTTTGTAGTGGTCAAAAAAAACTGCTAATAAGATGAAAGAGATAAAACTATACAACCGTGTAAACAAATCTTATGAAAAACTCAGTTCCATGTGTAAAAACACAAACAAAAGTGAAAGAAAAAAAATACAACCATAGTTGAAGAGGAAAAAAATTATACAAATATGTTAGAAAACAACGCAACACTGCAATGGTATGGACACTGACTCTCTCCAAGGCCCACACAGATGCTTAGACCCAGTCCATGGCGTTATGGTAAGGGATGGAACTTTAGGAACTAGGCCACAGTAGAAGTTAGAGCCTTGAGATGTGCCCTTGACAGACACTGGGAGCTCCTCCTTCCCTTCCCTTCCTGTTTCCAGCCATGAGGTGAGCAGTTTCTCCCACTCCACATGTTTCCACCACAAGATGCTGGCTTTCCCCAGACCCCAAAGCAACGGAACTTATCAGACATAGACAAAACCTTAGAAACAGCCAAAACGAACCTTTATTCTCCTGAAGTCGATCATCTTAGGTATTCTGTTGCAGTAATACGAAATTGACTAGTGCAATCAGCACAGTAAGACAATTCACTGAAGATGAGACACAGAGACCCCCCCCCCATTGGAGAACAACAGCCAGCAAGCATGAAGGCCAGCCAGTGTGCAAAATCATACACTCCCAAGAGCCCTTCTCATAGCTGGGTCTAGAGCTGTGAGATGGGCTGCCTTCCACAAGTGGCACAGGCCATCAAGGAGCGCTGACAAGGGCCAGGGAGATAGTTCAGCAATTGAAGCTGAAGCTGAAGTTGTCGTGTAAGCAAAAGGACTAACTCGAATCTCCCAATCTCATAAAATGACAGGCAGGTGTGGCAGTCCACCTGTAATTATAGCCCCGGAAGGTGGAGCCTAGAAATCCCTGGAACAAGCTGGCTAGCCCGACTAGACTTATGAGACCCAGCCTCAAAAGAATAATGTGGAAGAGTGATAGAGGGTGATTTCTAGTATTGGCCTATGGTCTCTACATACATGTACACTCATGTGAACACCCACACATACACACACACACACGCACGCACACACACACACACACACACACACACACGAACATGAACACATGGAAATGGAAAAAGAAAAAAAGAAAAGCCAACAATATGAACATTTTCCTCTAACACATGGAAGGCAGTTAAGAAGAAAACAGCTACAATGTTTTAAGTTACAAAGGCTGAGAGGACGGAGCAATGTTAACAGAGTACAAACAGCGGTACTTCTCGGTAATTGCAAGCCAGCTCAGGATAGGAGCTCAGAGAGTACAAGATGGGGTCCCCCAGTGTTTCTACACCAAGAAAAGAAAGGATGGGAAAGAAAAATTACTTCTACAGTCAAAGTCTAAAGAAAGATGAGAAAGAAAAATTACTTCTACAGTCAAAGTCTAAAGAATCACAGCCCATTATTAGGCCCAGGTGCCTTTGATCACACCAAGCCCTCAACGCTTTACCACGTCCCTATATCCTGAAAGCTTCATGTATCCTGCTCTAAAATCTAGCTGTGAGGCTATGCTAAGCTGAAGCTACACATGTGTGCAGTTAATATAATTCTAAATATGCATTGCAATGCTGATTTTTCTTTTCTGTTCCTTCCTTGTTCTTTCGCATCTCTTACCCGTTCCTGCAGAAGCTCCACAACTTGCTGGACACAGTCGTTAACATCGCAGGAATCTGTCTTCAACACCAACTCAGGGGCTTCTGGTTTTTCATATTCAGAATCAATCCCAGTGAAACCTTTAAAGGGTACCAGACAACAGAGGGGGTAAAAATTAAAATGGATTTCTTTAGTCATATCTACATTGAACCTAAGACCTATGCTGTTCTCTCTTCTGGAGCTATAATGTTATCTTTTTTTCATGCCTGAAGGAAGCTTGTCTAACACACGTGCTTTCTTTCCCTTGGAGGTACTTCTAGTATCTTGCGCTTGGAAAATTTATGTCATGAGACTCATTCTTTTTATCTCTTGCTCAAATCTGCAAGTCATATCCAAAGGGCCTACAGATTTGAGAGTTACAAATGAATTGTAGCAAGTATGCAAATTCATAAGGAATGAGGATCAACTTATGGGACTGGAGAGATGGTTCAGGAGTTAAGACTGCCTCATAAGCAGAAGGTCTTGAGTTCAGATCCCAGTAAAAACACCAGGTGGAAATTGGCAGTAGCCAGCACTTCCCGCCCTTATGGGCAGAGCCTGAGAAATCTCAAAGTGAAGCAAAAAGGAGGTAGAAGCAATCCAGGACGATTTCCAAAGTCACCGTTGGTCCTCCACAGGGATACATAGTGCCCCCTGATACATACACACACATGCCCATACATGCAAAATAAAATAATAAAATAAAAATAAAAAATTAACGTATGCCTCTTTTTCCCTTTTCCTGCATAACCGCCTCAGTTGCCAGTGACAAAATGAAGTAGTGATGCCCCTGGGTGATCCAGTGCCACTCGATCTGACCTCAGCAACACAGGATGCAGGCCCGTTAGCTATGACGTGGGCACACCACCCAACTTAATGAAGCAAAAACTGGCCCAAACGGGTATGATCACCAATGACCACACCAAAGTTCTGTGGCAAAAGCAAGGTGGGGGTGAGACAGATGGGCCATCACCAGCTTGGGCAAAGCAGAAACAAAATCACCAGGCCAACTACAGCATCAAATGGACCCCACAATCAAACATGTTCAGCAGATGCTCAGCCTCAACTCAAACAGAGTATATGTGTTTGCACTAGCTAGCATTACTTCGTACCTGCTGAGAAAAAAGCAAATCTATAGTCTTTCCCCAGTGGGCTACTGGAACCAGATGTGCACCAACCTGTCAGACACTCCTGACATAGCACCAGCACAAGCGATGAGGCCTGTCTGCCTTGGAAAGCTTGGGGTCATCCTTGGTGAGAATGGGAAGCATGAATTTAAAACCAGTACTACTAAGAAGTACAGTCAGCAAAGAGCTCTAAAAGTCTGTCACCCACCCACCCTACTGCTAAGCAGCATCTAAAGTCTTGAATCCAAAAAACAAAATCAACCAAATTTTGCAGTAATATTTAGTGGAATAAGACACACACACATTGGAATTGTCTGGACCACCTAATAGTGTAAGGTCACCTTGGATTATAAAAGTTCCTAGATAAGGTCAATGTACATCAAAGTTAGAGAATGTCTGGGGTAAAGGTTGACTTACTATTGCTTTTCCCTCTAGCTACTTTATCTAGACGAGATACTGATAAATGCATGCTGTGAGAAAAGCACCTATATTTAAGTTACAATGACTATTTGAATCGTAATTGTGAATGAAAAAGTTTAGATATCAAAATGACTGGCACAAAAGAGTATTCACTGTCCAGCAAACTCAGTTGAATGAGGGTTTATAAATGGTGGCAAGGACCCTGGATATACACAATCTCAGTCTCTCTTGATTGTTTGCCACCTCTGAGAATGTGCTGATAGGGAAGGTATTAAACAAGATTCTGACAAATGATCCTTAAAAAACAAACAAGAGCTCAAAACATAGCTTAGAGGTCAATGGGACTCAGCTGACCAGTACAATAATGTTCAGTGTACATGAAGGCCTGGATTTCAGTCCCCAGCACTGAAAAAAGAAAAAAAATTGAATTAAAAAATAAACAGCTCTATAGTTAGGAACTCTGGCACCACAACATGCCTAGAATAAGTTAGTAAGTGTAAGTATACATGCACACATGCACGCGCACACACACATGATGCATTCAAGACGTGAGAATGTAAAAAGAAACCAGACGAGCACAAGCACACTTCCAACTGCAGGGCACGAGCCATAGTGACTCCAGGGAATTTGCTTGGGTTGGAATCTGTATCCCCGCATCACATACACATAGATAGAAAGCGTTGGTGAATATGTGCTAACACATTCTGTATCCCCGCATCACCTGTACATAGCACTGGTGAATGTGTGCTAACGCACACTCTCCCTTCACCATGTTGTATGTGACAAGTCTTGTGCTTTGGTTGACTGTTTGAAAAGTACAAAAACATTCAAGACGGCATCCTTGATCCCATGTGCCAGGCTGACAAATGCATCCCTCTCACCAACTCATCCTCCAAGAGCAACAAAACCAACAAGTAAAAAAGATTTAGTCTTTACACATCCAGACATACCATCTGACTCTGTGAGATTTCTACACAAAAGCCAGTGAAGACTGCTCACTGCTAGAGGCAGCCAGAGCTGATTAGTCACAGGCTGCCTGCTCCTCCTGAGTTAGGGTGTGTCAAGTGAGCAGGTGAAAGGAGTGGTTGACAACGGCCTCATCAAGGCGCTGAGCCCCAAGGTGATATCACAAAGATATCACCATGGCAGGTAGAATTTGCCTCAACTGCTAGCATATTCCCAAGTTCAAAACCACAAGACCCAGAATAACAAGCACATCTTCCTGTGTTAGTTGTGTCTTCCTGTTGCTGAATGACTCAGACAACTTAAAGGAACAAGGGCTTACTCCAGACTTCACAAAAGAGAAAACACCCATGCAAAGTGAAACTGGGAAGGAAAGGTGACTTGTGACTTGCCTTTGATTTCCCCTGCGCGTGCTTTCTTGTAGAGCCCCTTGACATCCCTCTGTTCACAAACATGCAGGGGAGCATCAACAAACACTTCAAAGAAAGGTAAACTCGCACCCTCATGAATTTGCCTTGCATTGTTGCGATCCTTCAAGAGAAACAACACAGTGAGAGGACGAGTTAGATGTACTCCATTGATATCACAAAGGAATAAACAGCACTTTCCACCTGAGTTAGAAAAAATAAGACAAAAGTTAGTTTATATTTAAAAACAAAAACTGGTAAACCTGAGAAATCATTAGGTCAACCTTCACAAACCTAGGACACCTCCCTCCCTCCCTCTTATCCCTCCAACATGATGACTAGAGAAGCCCCCAAATAAAACAGGTGGTGCCTCACATGGACAGAGAGGGTCCCAGACACAACATTTTCCCCTGGATGAGAGTCCTATGAGAAGCTCCCTCCACAGGCATTTTCCTGTCATGTGGCTTTTGGAAGAGGCCTGGGAAGCTTTCTCTCCAGCTGCATTCAGAGACAGAGTTTTTACCATGATTTACTCTACTTCTGTTCTCAAGGATGTGGTATTTTCTCTGCTGTTCTCCTTTCCCTTCCCCATCGGACCAGGGCAGAAGGAGTGGGGGAGAGCTAGAGGAAAATGGCCCATCTCTGGATAAGGAGTTTTGGATGACATTTTGACACAACATGCTTAGACCTGAAATGGTGTTGGGGACAGGGAGGGAGATTGTGCCCCTAGAGCCAGTTTCTCACTGAACTCAAGCAGCATACAACAATTTACTAATATAATGTATATTACACACGTCTTGTTTCAACAAATGAAGCTAACAACTTCTGAATCTGGATCTCAACCTACCATATGTTCTGAGCCCCAGAACCAATGTTCCAAAGGCCAAGCTCCATGCACAAACTATGCTAGCACTTCAAACCTGACTCACCTGAAATGACATAATCACCCCCTGCCTGAACACCCCATGTGTTCTAACTCATTCTCTCCTGTCATCCTCTACTGCACACCTGTGTGTGCTAACTCATCCTCTACTGCACACCTGTGCATGCTAACTCATCCTCTACTGCACACCTGTGCGTGCTAACTCATCCTCTACTGCACACCTGTGCGTGCTAACTCATGCCCTCCTGCACACCTGTGTGTGCTAACTCATGCCCTCCTGCACACCTGTGCATGCTAACTCATCCCCTCCTGCACACCTGTGCGTGCTAACTCACGCCCTCCTGCACACCTGTGTGTGCTAACTCATCCTCTACTGCACACCTGTGCATGCTAACTCATCCTCTACTGCACACCTGTGCGTGCTAACTCACGCCCTCCTGCACACCTATGTGTGCTTACTCATCCTCTACTGCACACCTGTGTGTGCTAACTCATGCCCTCCTGCACACCTGTGTGTGCTAACTCATCCTCTACTGCACACCTGTGTGTGCTAACTCATGCCCTCCTGCACACCTGTGTGTGCTAACTCACGCCCCCTGCACACCTGTGCGTGCTAACTCACGTCCTCCTGCACACCTGTGTGTGCTAATTCATCCTCTACTGCACACCTGTGTATGCTAACTCACGCCCTCCTGCACACGTGTGAGTGCCAATCATGCCCTCCTGCACATCTGTGCGTGCTAACTCACACCCTCCTGTACACCCTGTGTGTGCTAACTCACGCCCTCCTGCACACCTGTGTGTGCTAACTCATGCCCTCCTGCACCCTGTGTGTGCTAACTCATGCCCTCCTGCACACCTGTGTGTGCTAACTCACGCCCTCCTGCACACTGTGTGTGCTAACTCATGCCTCCTGCACACCTGTGTGTGCTAACTCATGCCCTCCTGCACACCTGTGTGTGCTAACTCATGCCCTCCTGCACACCTGTGGGTGCTAATCATGCCCCCCTGAACACCTGTGTGTGCTAACTCATGCCCTCCTGCACACCTGTGCGTGCTAATCATGCCCCCCTGAACACCTGTGTGTGCTAACTCATGCCCTCCTGCACACCTGTGCGGGCTAACTCATCCTATGATCCTCTACTCAAAAAGTACCATCCCCAAGCATCCCTCAAGAAGCAATCCACAAGCCTGCTGATGCCATAGGCTCAGGAGCCCTCAGTAAGCCCCTCTGTTCTCTTCCCATTGCTGCTGCTCGAATTCACTAGTCCTTTCCTAAAGAGTAGATACAGCTGCAGAAGCTTCCCCGCCGTCTCCCACCTTTAGACTTCTTGAATTATCCTGCTCAAAAGCACACACACGACAGACATCATCATCCATCCTGACACGAAACCCCGTGAGACAAAGCCCTAAGCCATGTCCACTACATGCAGCATCACATCTGGCCCTGGTTTCTCCTCCCCTCACAACATCTTCCACAGCTGTCACACCAACCAATCTACAATACCCTCAAACTATAAAGTGTCTCACATCTCTTTTGTAAAGACTGTTGTTCTCGCTCCCTGCTCTAACCCGGTCACTTCAAGTAGCATTGCCCCTGAGACCCTTCCAAACACTTTATAAACATCACCCTAATCATTTAACTGGAGACACCGTAGTCATTTCCATGTTCCCACCAGACAAATAACTCCTTAGGGACAGAAACTGGTTGACTTAGAACACTCCACACCCTAAAAAACAGGCAGAGCTGAGATTTCAGCCCATATGTGTCCAATTCCAAAGCCCCTGTTTTTAGTCACTAAAGTGGCTTATATGACACACGGACTTTCTAAAGAAATAAGCTGTCATCTGACAAGCACTAAGTACCTATTATATTCCAGAAGTTTGGTTATCGATATTACAAAGATAATAATGCTCTAGATATTATATTCTAGAGAAATAGTTCTAGACAATATTAGTCTAGATATAATGTCTAGAAAACACTGTTCCAGCATTCCAGGATTAGTGGGATCTAAAATAACACAGCACTGCAAGAGAGAATACGCGGACCATCTGGGTGCAAATCCTTGCTCTGCCAGCATACTTACCATCCTCAGGTCTACCTTGCTCCCCACAAATGAGAATTACAAGTGTCCACTCGTACTTTATGACACTTGTCAGTGCACAGTAAGTGCTTGAAAAATACTAGCTAATACTGGTACTATGATCTCCGGCACCCAGCTGGGATATTATGAAATAATGAGTTAAGATACAAAATGAGGCACCAAAGACAGTAGCCCTGCAAAGCTTGAGGGAGGGAGGGAGTGCTGGAGAGAAGCACTGTTGTTTCCTGGGTAGAAAAATCTAAACAGATGAGATTATACCTCTGATGCAGAGAAGGGAGGGCTAGACAGAGAACAATACCATCCAGACAGGAAAGAAGCAAAAGTTCTGAATTGAGAAGCCACACGACTTTCTCCACAGAAATATGAAAATAAGAGATTTATGGGAATTGACAATGAAAAGAACCAAGGACTAAGAGCAAAGCTGTCAGAGGGACCCACGCTGAGAGATCTGGATGTTCCCAGTGCCAGCACTTGCTAAGTAGTCCCATGCTCGCAATATCTGGCTCAACACTTCTGCTGGCCTCTGTGGCTTTTAAAAACAAGTTTTTGTAAAATTGGATTTATTCAGAGAAGGGGAGAAAATCGTAGCACAGAATTGTTTTAGGTTATTGGATTTTTGGGAGGGGGGATTAAGTTGGGTTCAATACGCCAATGTTTAAATCACATGCAGCTCCTGATACCACCTACATATATTATATCAGAACAGCAACGGTGTGAAAGCTACACACCTGGGTGTACGGCGAAATGAAACTTGTGATGCACACTAAGCCGGCATCTGCGAACAGCTTAGCCACCTCGGCAATGCGCCGGACGTTCTCCTCTCTGTCCTCAGGGCTGAAGCCGAGGTTTTTGTTGAGCCCCTGGCGGATGTTGTCGCCATCCAGAGTGTAGCAGGGAATGCCGTGGCAGACCAGGTACTCCTCCAGAGCCATGCTCACCGTTGTCTTCCCAGCTCCAGACAAGCCTGACCGTGGAGAGTCCACACAAGTCACGAGGATAACCATCACTAATTAAGAGGTCTAATGACAAGAGTAATTATATTCAATACACAGCAGCAGTATCTCAGAAACACTTGTTCCGATATTTCTTCTAGACTCACCACTTACCTACAAAAACATCTGTAATTTATATATATAATAAGCATTAGGAGGGGTGAATCTGCCAGAGGGACTCACCTGTAACTGAAAGAGTGATGTGAGTGATGACATATGCCTTCCAAGGCTGGATTAGAAGTGGACATGTAGCTTCTCAATAGTCACTTACCATGGGAGACAACCACTCCCAAGCGTTGCAGAGCCCGGCAAACGTTCCAGTCCACTGTGTCCACCAACTACACTCCCAACTGCCAAGTGGACACCTGGTCAGCACAGCGACCAGTGAGTCAGCCCAAAGGAGCTTGAATACAAGGGAAACCTAAGCAAAGACACTCTGCGGGGCTCTTGAACTCTGCCTTCCCAAAGGGAAGCAAATTTAAAAGGGTGCTGCATCATTCTGCGGGGCTTCGGGAAAGTTAGGACACAGAGAAACTAGAGCAGAGACATGCAGTCTCTTTTGTCTTGTTGGCCTTTCTTTTGTTTCTGCTATATATTTAGCCTTGAACTCACTCAGCAATTTCCTGGTCTGAGCATACCAAATGCTAGGATTGCATGCTTCAGAAGGCAAAGACCTCACTGAGAGTCAATCTTCCCATGGACAGGACGCAGCATGCAATCTGCACCCATCATTTCTCCTAGGATCACCCATTCCTCAGGTGGCTTCCCTGTGTCCCCATCGCCCAAGTCCTGCTCTGTTTCAAGTCACACATTGAAGTCCTAGATCCTGACCCTGCATGTATCTACAAGTGTCTGCATCCACTAATGGCTGTATCCTCTCTCATACACTTCTCCCGCTCCATAACCCCATCCTGTTTGAAAGAAAGAAACCTTCACTTCCCTTTCAAATATCATTCTCAAAAAAGCCAAATGCAGGTTGCAGAGATGACAGAACAGTAAGCTCAAGGTAATGAACAAATATGGAATATTCACACACCAGACAGAAAATTGATAACAGGTCTATGTGTACAAGAAGCTTGGGAATTAAATTCCGTCATAACAATAAGTAAAAAGTTGTAGAGACTGAAAAATCAATCTTTTTTTGTATCAGCAAGGAAGGTCACAGGGCAAACTGCTGCACCCAAGACCGGGGAGATAGGTGATCTACGTGTAAACTTACAGCTTAGCCAGAGACTGCCTAGCAGAAAGTCCCTGACAGGCCGCATGTGAGGCCTGGGAAAACCTACACTATAACTGACAAACTGATGGAGAGAGACACGTCTCCAAGTGTAAAACCCCAGGGAGAACTGTCTGAGGAACAGAGGGGAGCTACACTCAACTGTAAACATTGGTCCAACACGTCACATCTTGGCATCTAATCTCCAGCAAGGGGAAACCAAAGACAGGCCTTGTTTCAGAAGGAACCCTCACATTTCTTGGGAGTTCTAGCGACCAGCTCAACCAAGTTTTCACAGTAACAACTCGGGAGAAATCATCGATGTTTACTGCAGAGAGAGAGAGAGAGAGAGAGAGAACTCTGAAACAGATCAGAGCACCACTCCTCAAAGTCTTCTCCAGAGAAATCTTGCCTTCAGGGTGCTACAAAGCTTGCTTGGCCATGCATGTAGAAGAGAATACCAGCTCTAGTGATCCTGCCACACCCAAAGAAGGGGGAAAGAGGCTAAAAACTGCTTACAAAGAAGAACAAAGAGCAAGTCAACAAAGTCTGATAAATGATATTTATGAGCATTAGCAGTGAGATAAACAACATACCAACTTCAAGACAAAAGAGTGCTCAATATTCTAAAGGTAATTTCCCACAAAATTAACTTTGAGAAACAACAAAATCCCAAACTAAATCCAAACAGGGTCTGATCAGCTGGTTGAACCTATTATGAAATATGCACAGTAACACAAAAACTAGAATAGTTGGAATCGAAAAAAAAAGCTACCGGGAAAAGCAAAGACATGTTATTTCACTGTATGTCATAAGACCTACAACAACAGACAGTGATAAGACAGTAAGGCAGTCCCGGGAACAGACCAGAGGATCCAGAAAGAGCACACAAATGACTAGAGACGGCACTGCAGGCAAGAGGATATCCCAGCTGATCACATGCCTGGACAAGTGGTTATCCCTCAGGGGGACAAAGGAGAACGGCTCTCTTCTGCAAGCCACACACAAAAATGAACAGACATAACTAAGAAAGACAAAACTTGCAGAAGAAAACAGAGGAAAAGCAATAGCTTATCTGTCATCAAAAAGAAAAGGGTGAATTCCTAAAGAAAGAATCTTTCCCCACTTCTATGCATACACATTGAACTCCAGAAACAAGTGGCACTGCTTTAAAGACTCCAGGAAAAAGAACAAATCTAACGTGCCCTACCTAACCAGGCCGTCACAAAAGCATAAGCTTGAGTGGACACATGGCAATAAAGGAATTGACAGTGTGTAAGTGCCTCAACTTGCTGTACCACTAAACTGCAAACCAATGTGGACATTAATATGTTTGAACAGAATCTAGGTGGTGTAAATATGGGGAATATAAAAGCAACTTTAACAACTTAGATGTAAGAATGAGAAAATAGGAAGAATGTACATGTGATGTAAAAATGAAATGCACTTTCTTATTTTAAAAAACGTGATTTTCTAACAAGAGACACAAATTCTTTTTCTTTTTTCCATTCTCACGTGTATGGGGTGTGTGTATATGTGTATGTGAGTGTACAAGTACACGAGTGTGCATCCGTGTGGAAGCCTGAGCTTGATATTAGGAATCATCCTCATTTGTTCTTTCACTTCATTCTTCTGATCCTGAGTCTCTAACTAAACCCAGAGCTCACCTGTAGATTAGTCTAGCTAGTCAGCTTGCTCTGGGGGTTCCCAGGCTCCACTTTCTGGGGCTGGAAGCACAGGCAGTTGTCACACCCTGCCCAACATATCTAATGGGATCTAGAGAGGCAAACCAGTTCTTTTTGCTTTGAACAGCACAAAGCAATCTCCCCAGGCTCAGAACAAATTTTTAAGGACCAGTAAATATACAGACACTAGAAATGAAGAGATCCATATAAATTCTTTTCTATAATAAAAAAAGAGAAATATACAGACACTAGAAATCCAATCAGAAAGCTGTTGGTTCTCCTTGATACTCACTCATGCCACTATTACACTGGTGGTCATCTGTTGCCAAAGAGCTATAATTACAGGCATGTTCCACAACATCCTTCATTTCTCTTTCTTGACCATACCTGTTAGCCAAACTGTGCAACCACGAAAGCCACCTCTGGTTCCCACCACCTGACCTCTCTTGTTCCTACTGACGTGGTGGGCTTGATAGGTGACATTAGTTGCTCTCTGCATCCCCTAGAAAAACAGAAAAAGAAAAAAGGATTCTTGTTCACTTGAGCCCTTTAAACAGTCAACATATCATTCCTTGTAAGCATATAATTAGCATTCTGTGTAACATGCCAGAGGAAAGGAAAACAGTAAAATTACTAACTTTAGTTTTCTTTCAAGTACTGCCATGTTTAATGCTTTACATAATTTAACCCTCACAGCAACCCAATATACAGATACTGTTACTGCTATGATTTAACGGAAGAAGTTACTGTAAGTAATTAAAGTTGTAATTTAAAGTACTTTAAAGTAATTAAAGTAATAAATAATGTGCTCAAGATTCCATAACCAGCGAGTGATAGATTCCAGAGCCCGATCTTTTCACAGATTTATTCATCTATTTATTCAACCAGTGTTTACTATGATTCTACAGTATGCCAAACAAGAAAAATAAAGTCCCTACCTTCGATGAGCTTATATTTAGCTGGAAAATTCAAACTGATACAATTTTATTATCAGTCAGTGTACATTTAGTGTAATGTCTAAAAATGAAACAAGAAAGGAAAGAGACAAGGACAAGTGTTCCTCTCAATACGATGATCCACAGAGGCCTGGGAGGGAGGGCACTTAAGCAGACTCCTGAGTGAAGAGCGGAAGGGAGGGGCACCCACATCACTCATCTGCATGTGCACATCCAGTTCTCCCAACACTCAAATAATGGTCTTTCCCCCATTATGTCTCCTTGGTGGCTTTCAAAATCAACTGTAAATGATTTATTTCTAGACTTAACCTTTTCCTATGGCGCACACACGTGTGTTTATAACCCCAGATCACACTGTTTGATCACTATAGCTTTGCACTATAGTCTGAGGTCAGTTGTGTGATTTCTGAAGGTCTGTTCTCTTTAATTAAAGTTGCTTTATCCATTTGAGCATATCTGCAGTCCGGCACAAATTACATGATCAGGTTGGAAAGATGGTTCAGAGGTTAAACTCTGCCTCCCAAGCAGAAGGACCTGAGTTTGGATCCCGAATCCCACGTAAAAATGCCAAGTGCAACTGGCTGCCTACACATCTGACTCTAGAAGGTGGAGCCTGGGAAAACAAGAGCAAAGCAAATACAGGATGACACCCAAAGTCACCCTTGGACCTCCATAGGCACACACAATGTCCCCTCACACACACACACACACACATACACACACAATTAAATTTAAAGAAATTTTGATCAGTTTTTCTGGTTCTGTGAAGACGAGTCACTAGAATTGTTAGGACCACACTGAATTTGTACAGTCTGCTGAGGTGTCAGGACATTTCAATAACAACTCTTCCCATCCATGAGCACAGAACAGCATTTATTTTTATCTTTGTCACCTCTCTTAATGAATGTTTTATAAACTTCAATGTAAAAGTCTTTCAGCCCCTAGTAAAATGCATTCTTAAGAATTTTGATTTGGGCCCTTTTGCACCCTAAACCCGCTCCGCCGGTCGGGACGCGTGCGCGCGCGCGCGGTCCAGCCGGGCGTCCACGCCGCGCCCTAGCTGGTGAGTACCCCCGCCCCCCAGCGCACCGCCCACCAGGACCCCCAGGTCGGCCCACGGGGACCCGGCTCCGCCTCCCACCATCCAGACAGAGCCGCGCGCGGGACCCAGGGACCAGGAGGACCTCTCCCTGCGCCCGGGCCCCGCCCCAGCTGCCCTCGGGTTAAATAGCTCCTCGCCGTCGCCCCCATCCCCCCTTTTGCACCCTAACCCGCTCCGCCGGTCGGGACGCGCGCTCGGGGTCCAGCCGGGCCTCAACGCCGCGCCCTAGCTGGTGAGTACCCCCGCCCCCGCGCACCGCCCACCAGGACCCCAGGTCGGCCCACAGGGACCCGGCTCCGACTCCCACCATCCAGCCGGAGCCGCGCGCGAGACCAAGGGACGAGGAGGACCTCCCCCTGTGTCCGAGCCCCGCCCCAGCTGCCCTCGGGTTAAATAGCTCCAAGAGGTCGCCCCCATCCCCCCTTTGCACCCCGCCCCGATCCACCGGTCGGGACGCGCGCGCAGTCCGGCCGGGCCTCACCCCACGACCTAGGTAAGTCTCCGCCCGCCCCGCCCACCAGGACCACCAGCCAAATAATTCAGTTTAGTGAAATTGAGAGATCTTAAGAGTTAAAATGACAATGCCAAAGTCAAAGTGCAAATCCATGAGAAGCAACAATCAAGTAAACAAATTTCCCACTGAAGAAATTAATCCCATAATGTTAGACTCCAACAAGAACAAACCCACGGAAAAAGGCCAAGAAAGCCCCACCCAGGATAAAGACTTTCAAAATATGATCATTACCATGTTCAATACTATGAAAGAGGAAATCAGGGAGGAATTACATAATCGAATCAATCGCTTTGAAGAGGAACAAAACAGACATCTGGAGGAGTTGAGAAAAACAGTGCAAGAAACAAAAAGTGGCATAGAGCAGTTAAAACAAACTCAAGCAGAGTTTAAAACTGAGCTAAAAGACAAGTTATCTTCAACCCAGAACGCCACAGAGAGTCTTACCAACAGAACTAACGAAGCAGAAAACAGAATTTCAGACCTTGAAGATAAAGTGGGAGTACTAACCAGCTCAATGGAAGAGGTTGTTAAAGCCAAAAAGATACTTGAGAGAAATATCCAAGAGATATGGGACACCCTGAAGAAGCCTAACATGCGTATTCATGGAATACCAGAGCAAGAATCTCAAAATACCACCCCTGAGGAAATTTTTCAAACGATCATCAAGGAAAACTTTCCTCATCTAAAAAAAGAGAGGCCCATCCATATACAAGAGGCATTCCGCACCCTAAACAGATACGACCAAAATAGAAGCACGCCGCGGCAAATAATAGTTAAAACACTCCACATTCAAGATAAAGAACTGGTGCTGAGAGCTTCAAGGGAGAAAAAACAAGTCACTTTTAAAGGTAAACCTATTAAAATAACAAATGACTTCTCAATCGAAACAGTAAAAGCAAGAAGAGCTTGGAGAGACATACTTCAAGTATTGAATGAGCAAAAATGTCAACCCAGGCTGATTTACCCTGCAAAACTATCAGTCATGATCGAGGGAGAAAGAAAAATTTTCCAGCACAAAGACAACTTTAAGGGATACATGTCCACCAAACCAGGCCTTCAAAAAATGCTAGAAATGATACTCAAGCGTGAAGAAAAAAACAGGCATATCCAGGAGAACAGAAAGCAAGTATAACATCATTAAAAAAGAAGCAATAGACTTATAAAAGCTACTAAACATAATAAATGTCTGGAATTAACAATAGTTTCTCCATTATAACACTAAATGTTAATGGAATTAATTCACCGATCAAGAGACACAGATTACAAACATGGATTAAAAATCACAATCCATCAATCTGCTGCCTGCAGGAAACCCATCTCACCACAAAAGATAGGCACGCTCTAAAAATAAAAGGCTGGTCAACAATTCTACAAGCTAATGGAAGCAGAAAACAGGCAGGGGTAGCCATTATGCTATCAGACAAAGTGGATTTCAAACCAAAGAAAATTATAAGAGACACGGATGGATACTACATTTTAGTCACAGGCACAATTCACCAGGAAGACCTCACAATCCTGAACATATATGCACCCAATACGGGCCCCTCCACATTCATTAAGAAAACCCTACAGCGTCTAAAGCAAGAAATCAATCCCCAAACGATAATCCTTGGGGACTTCAACACCGCCCTGTCAACATGGGATAGATCAACAGGTCAAAAGCTTAACAGAGACACTTTGGAACTTAATCAAACCCTGAAAGAAATGGACCTTACAGATCTCTATCGAACTTTTCACCCACGCACCAAAGAATACACATTTTTCTCAGCAGCACACAGAACTTTCTCCAAAATAGATCACATATTGGGCCACAAAATGAATCTACACATATACAAGAAAGTTGAAATTCTAACCTGTGCCCTATCAGACCATCACGGCCTAAAGCTGGACATCCACAACACATCAAACAAGAGAAAATACACTAACTCCTGGAAACTTAACACTATGATGCTGAATGAGAACTGGATTCAGGAAGAAATTAAAAAGGAAATTCAAGATTTCCTGAAAGTGAATGATAACGAAAATACAACTTACCAAAATCTCTGGGACACAATGAAAGCTGTTCTAAGAGGTAAGTTCATAGCTCTTAATGCCTACGTCAAAAAAATGGAAACGTCAGGAATAAACAACTTAACAATGCAGCTTAAAGCTTTAGAGAAGCTAGAGCAATCTGATCCCAAAAATAGTAGAAGAGAGGAGATTAGCAAAATAAGGGGAGAAATATCTGAAATCGAGATTAAGAAAACGATAGAAAAAAAATCAACCAGTCAAAAAGCTGGTTCTTTGAAAAAATCAATAAGATTGATACACCCCTAGCGAAACTAACCAAAAGCAAGAGAGAGAAAACCCAAATTAACAAAATTAGAAATGAACATGGAGTTATCACTACTGATACCCAAGAAATCCAGAGAATTATAACATCATATTTCAAAAACTTATACTCTGTGAAGTTTGACAACACAAAAGAGATGGATGAATTTCTAAGTAAACACAACTTACCTAAATTGAATCAGAAAGTTGTGAATTATTTAAATAGTCCTATAACATATAAGGAAATTGAGGAAGTAATCTCGAATCTTCCCACCAAAAAATGTCCTGGACCAGATGGATTCAGCACAGAGTTCTACCAGACATTTAAGGAGTTAATAACACCAATACTCCTTAAACTGTTCCATCAAATAGCAAAGGAAGGAACACTACCAAATTCCTTCTATGAAGCTAATATCGTTTTAATCCCAAAACCTAATAAAGATTCGCTTAAAAAAGAAAACTATAGGCCAATCTCCCTGATGAACACAGACGCAAAGATTCTCAACAAAGTCTTAGCAAATCGGATTCAAAAACATATTAAAAAGATCATTCATGGGGACCAAGTAGGCTTCATCCCCGGCACACAAGGTTGGTTCAACATACGCAAATCAATAAATGTAATTCATCATGTAAACCAGTCCAAAGTCCAAGACCACATGATACTCTCGATAGATGCAGAAAAAGCTTTTGACAAGATCCAACAGCCTTTTATGATCAAAACGCTAGAGACAGTAGGAATGGAAGGAACCTTTATCAATATAATAAAAGCTATATACAACAAGCCCACAGCAAGGATTATGCTCAATGGGGAACAATTGGAAGCATTCCCACTTCGATCAGGAACTAGACAAGGCTGTCCACTCTCACCACTTCTATTCAATATTGTACTTGAAGTCTTAGCTGAAGCCATAAGACAAGAAAGGGACATAAGAGGGATTCAAATCGGCAAGGAAGAAGTCAAACTATCCCTATTTGCAGATGACATGATCTTATACCTGAGTGATCCCAAAAACTCCACCAGGAAGCTCCTGGAACTAATTGAGAAGTTCAGCAGGGTGGCAGGATACAAAATAAATGTGCAAAAATCAGAGGCCTTCCTATATGCCCAGAATGAAAGAAGTGAAAAAGCCTTGAGAGAAACAATACCATTTATTATAGCCCCTAAAAAAATGAAATACCTTGGTATAAACCTAACTAAGGAGGTAAAAGACCTTTACAATGAAAACTTTAAAACCCTAAAGAAAGAAATAGCAGAAGACACCAGAAGGTGGAAAGACCTCCCTTGTTCCTGGATTGGCAGAATCAACATCGTGAAAATGACAATCCTACCAAAGGCAATATACAGATTCAATGCTATACCAATCAAAATCCCAAAGCAATTCTTCAAAGAAGTTGACCAAATAATCTCAAAGTTCATATGGAGGCACAAAAGACCCAGGATAGCAAAAACAATCCTGTGTAACAAAAACACAGCTGGAGGTATAACCATACCAAACCTTAGTCTATACTACAAATCCATAGTTGTAAAGACAGCCTGGTATTGGCTCCAAAATAGACACACAGATCAATGGATAAGGATTGAAGACCCAGATATAAGCCCACAAAGTTACAGCCATTTGGTCTTTGACAAAGGGGCCCAAAGAATCCAATGGAAAAAGAACAGCATCTTCAACAAATGGTGCTGGCAAAACTGGATCTCCACATGCAGAAGATTAAAGCTGGACCCGTACTTGTCACCATGTACAAGACTTAATTCCAAATGGATCAAGGACCTTGATATCAGGCCAGAGACTATAAAAACCATAGTTGAAAGGATAGGGAACTCCCTCGAGCTGATTGGGCTAGGCCAACAGTTCCTAAACAGACATCCAATGGCACAGTCACTGCTACCAACTCTCAACAGTTGGGATCTTGTGAAATTAAAGAGCTTCTGTTCAGATAAAGAGATTGTAACGCGAGCTCAAAGGCAACCCACAGAATGGGAGAAAATCTTCACTAACCACATATCTGATAGAGCTCTATTGTCCAGAGTGCACAAAGAACTTAGAAAACTAAACACCAAGGAAACCAATGGCCCAATTAAAAAATGGGCCCTGGAACTTAAAAGAAACTTTACCAGGGATGAAATTAAAATGTCTAACAAATATCTGAAAAAATGCTCCACTTCTTTAGCCATCAGGGAAATGCAAATCAAAACTTCCCTGAGATATCATCTCACCCCGGTCAGGATGGCAAAAATCCACAATACTAACAACGACAAATGCTGGAGAGGATGTGGAGAGAGGGGAACTCTCCTACATTGCTGGTGGGAATGCAGGCTCATACAGCCACTCTGGCGAGCCGTCTGGAGATTCTTAAAGAAATTAAAGATTGAAATGCCATATGACCCTGCTATTCCACTTTTGGGAATAACCCCCCATACAGCAGAGGTTCGCCTCGATAGCACAAGCACGACCATGTTCATAGCAGCACTGTTTACAATAGCAAAAACATGGAATCAGCCCAAATGTCCAACAGTTGACGAGTGGATAAGAAAACGGTGGTACATCTATACAATGGAGTACTACTCAGCCATCAAAAATGATGAATTACTGGAATTTGCTGGGAAATGGATGTCATTAGAAACAATTGTATTAAGTGAAGTATCCCAGACCCAGAAAATTAAGCGCCGTATGTACTCCCTAATAGGTGGCTCCTAGTACCAAACCCACCCAGCCCACCTAGAGACAGGAATTCCAAGGATTATGAACAGGAGGGATGGGGTAGGAGGGCCACACCAGAAACAAGGAGAGAAGGGACCATGTTACAGCAGGGAAAATAGGCCTCCACCAAGGACCCAAATAAGTAATGAGACATCTGATTAAGTTCACAGACTTATGTTTCTGATCATTTACTACTGAGGGGGAGTGATCTCAACAGAAGAGGAGGGCATATAGTCTGGCAGATAAAAAGTAACAATTTTGCAAATGGGTGATAGATCCCTCCCTCACTGTGGTTTCCAACTTTTATTACATCTACCTTTGAATGTGCTTTTATCACAAGACTCTAACAGCTTTTTGTCTCTGGCCAGGGGGTAACATACAATGCCCACCAGGATGGAGTGAAGGGCATTGCAGGAGCAACAAAACTGCAAAAGAAAATCAACAAACCACAATCCAGAACTTCAGAGACTCTATATCAACCACCTAGAACTAGGCCAGCTTAGTCTCTCCCCATCTTGAAGCTCAGGGAAATTTGCGGAAGAGGGGGCGGTAAGAGTGTAAGAGCATAAGGATGGGAGGAGCAATGATATGTAAGATACTCTATACTAGTTAGGGCTGAAGCAATCATAATTGGACTTTGCATGCCCCGCGCATTGTCCAACACACTGTTGACCTCACAAAGTCTAGCATCTGCTAAAGGCACCAAGATCCTTGGAGGCAAAGAATTGGCAGCCACAGCAGTGTTCCTATACCTAAGGGGAACACGGGAAAGGGTTCGGCAAAGGCCACTGGGTCCTTGTACGTCATCGGAGAGGAGGGCCCAGAGGAAAATCAGTCATGCACAAGAAAGGACTCTCTGGGAATTGGGGTGGGAGGCACTGGGGGATGGGGAGGGAGAGGGATGGGGAGGGAGGGATGGGAGGAGGGGTAGGGAGGGGGAGCAGGGGGTACGGGGGGAGGAGGAGGGAGGGAGGGAACTGGTGTACCTAATAAGTTTGTATGAACTGAAATAAAAAAAAATAAAAAAAAACCACAGCAAAAAAAAAAAAAAAAAAAAGAATTTTGATTTGGGAAGCTACTGCACATAGACTGCTTTCTTGATTTTTTTCAGATGGTTTACTATTAAGAGTATAAGAACATCAGTGGGTAAGTATGTTTATTTTGTATTGAATTTGCTCATTAGCTCTAATAGTTGTAGGATAGAGTCTTCATGGTTTTCTATCTATAAGATTATGTTGTCTGTCAGAAACTAAATTGTTTCTTTTTCCAATCTGGATACACTCTATTTATTTTCTTACCCAATTGCTTAGTGCGGCAGTTAGTTTTATGTGTCAATTTGAAAACTCATAACTGAGTCTTTAAATGCATCTATGAAAAATTATTTGTTAAGGCAAACCTCTAAGCAAGGAGTAATCTAATTGATTTGGGAATACCCAGCCCGAGTTGGGACCATTTCCTGGGCAGGTAGTTAAGACAGAGAAAGACTAACTGCTTTTGGCAAACTGGACAGATAGAAAGTAGGCCCCTCCCTGAGCTTGTCCTGGGGTTATGTGGCCAGTTCCCTTGGCCCCTGCTAGTCACTCACTTGCCATGACCAACCCAACCCTGAAACCATGGGCAGCCAATAAAATCCCCTTCATTCTCCAAATGATTTACATTGTGTATTCATCACCACAACCTTAGAAAGAATTAAGCCTAGGATTTTCAATACTATGCTAAAAGTAGGCACCTTTAATTTGTTCCTGATTCTGAGGAAATCTTTTCAACTTTTTACTGCTGACTTTAACATTAGCTGTGGACTTGTGATACATTCTCTCTTTTTTCTTACCCAATTGCTTAGTGTGGCAGTTAGTTTCCTGTGTCACTTTGAAAACTGAGAACTGAGTTTATGTTGAGGTACATAGTCCACTGTTAATATGACAGATTTTTAATTATGAATACCTGGTCAACTTTGTCAAATGTTTTTTCTACATGTATTGTTGTAGTCAAATGACTTTTTTCCTACAACTAATATAGTATATACATTTATGGATGTGCACATTTCTTTCATGCCTGAAACAAGCACTATTTGACCATGGAGACTGATTATTTTGATCTGCTGCTGAATTCACACTGGTACTATTTCTCTGTCTTTTAATCAGGTATGTTAGTTACTTTATTAGTCAGGAGAAAAAACTTTAAGCATGGAAGATTTTAATTCACAGTTATAATCCATCATAGGAAGAATAATAAAAAAGAAGCCAAAAATAGTATACTGGCAAGTACCCCTTTCCTGTGACCTACTTCTTCCAACTGGAATACAGGTTTCTTGTAGGTTTCTACAAGACCTGGAAACAGCACCCTCAACTAGGAGAAAGCATTTAATACATTGGAGGTACTTCATATTCAAACCATAACCTCAGGAAGGTTGACCTATTGATTCTCTTTTCTTGTAGTGCTCCTGTCTGACTTTGGTGTCAGGGTAACGCTGGGCCCATAAAATCAGCTAAGAAGTATTCCATCTTTCTGAAATTTTTTGAAGTAGCCAAGAAAGGCTGATATTAACTGTTCCCCAAATAAAGGCAGTGCATGCTTAACTTGGTGACTTGCAACAAAGAAAGCGCACAATCAAGACTACTGGACACTGCCCAGAAATTATGACAAGGCACAAAAAAATGAGCCATTTCCTCATTCCATTACCTTCTCTCCTTTCCCTAATTCTAAACTAAGCTTAGATAAAACCTCACCCACCTGCTTTTGGGAGGGGGCGATCCTTCTCAGGTCTGAATAAAAGTCTGCTCCACTGCCACTAAGATTGGTCTGCCTGCTTCTTACTGTCTCACCTTAACCCTGTTAATATTTCCTTTCCCTAAATAACTGAAAGTTTTTAACAGTAAAGCCATTCTAGCAAATTATTATGCTATTCTTTTTCAGTTTGGGCCCTTAAGTTTAATTAAAAGACATAAATGGAATGCCATTATTTTTCTAAACTGGATTGTACTTACTTTTACGAATGAGTATTATATTTTCATGCTTTTAATTAACATTTTTCTTTCAACCTGAAATTCTCTAGCATATCTCTAAGATGTGAGTCGAGCCTAGGGAAGGAATTACTTCAGCTTTGTGTGTGAGAATCTTTTATCTCTCCTCCACATCTGAAGGGCAGCTTTGCTGAGTTAGCTTTCTTGGTTGGCAGGGATTTTTTTTTCCCTTCGACATTCTGAACATATGGTCTCTCATATTCCCTGATCAGTTAAGGTTTTTGCTGAGAAGCCCACTGTTTATTTTCTCTTACTGCTTTCTGAATCTGTCTTACTTTCAAAAGTCTTATTCTAATATTATCTTGGTGTGGTCATATTTGGATTAAGTCATGTCTGGATTGAGTCCTTTGGCTTCACATACATCATTATTTAGATTGGGAAAGTTTTCTTCCATCACTAATTTCTTTACAAAACTTTTCTGCACTTTTCAAAATGAATCTTTCAGGTCAACATACAAGCACTGGGTTTAATCATGACCCAAACATACAATTGTTTCTCTCCCTCACTCTTCCCTTCAGTAGATCATTTTCTCCCCCAGTCAATACTTACTTCTGTTTCTACAGGAAGCTACCCTCTCAATTCCTTAATAAGGTGAGGAATAGAGAGGATATTCTTCCTCTCCTCTCATGACCTCCTTTCTGGGTTTCCATACTACAGACACACACATGCAAATATAAAAACATGCACAGACTGACAAAGGCACAGGCACCCACACCCATGCCCACATTGATGTAACTCCATTTGTCAACTCCTCAGATTCTTTTCTGTGCTACTGGAGTCCTGTCCAGTCTGGAAATGAGAGGTTGATAATAGTAATGAAATGTAGCACAGAACCTTCTCATTCACATTACTGAGCACCCCAAAACACATTTAACCCTGTAACATTTCTAGTCAATCTCTAGCATATACTAACTATGAAGAGGATAGTCCAAAGGATTTTGTTAATAGAAAGATGTAAAAAATAGGGCTGGAGAGATAGCTCAGAAGTTAAGATTCTGCCTTGTAAGCAGAAGGTCCTGAGTTCAGATATCAGGTCGCATCTAAAAACGTTAGGCAGAAACAGCTTAGGCAATACTTCTGGCCCTGGTGGGTGGAGCCTGGGAAATCCCAGAGCAAAGCAAAAAAGAGGTAAATGCAATCCAGGATGATTCCAGAAGTCACCCTTGGCCTCCATAGAGACAGACAGTGCTCTCTGATTGACATACACACATGCACACATACACACACACAAAATTTTTAAAAGTTTTAAAAAAGTAACACTGAATTATATATATATGTGTGTGTGTGTATATATGTGTGTGTGTATATATGTATGTGTGTGTGTATATATATATATATATAAAACAGACAATCACTGATCTAAATAGAAGAATTGCTAAATCTACCAAGATGCCACTCTGTGGCACTATCAATTCAGGGAGGCCCTAGCCCGGGCTCCCAAATCCACGAGGTTTGGCTACGGATAAGCCTGAACACATACGGACATGCCCCGGACAGTTTCCAATAGAGGAACCATGCAGGCGGAGAGATGAACAACCCATGGGAAGCGGCCATCTAACCTGCCCCTGCAATGGACACTTAGTAAACAGCTAAATGATTGGTGGCTGTCCCCCAGAGCGGAGGGATGGCAACACCTGACTGGACCCCGACCCTATATAAGCCCAAACTCTTTCTTAAATAAAATGAGTGCAGCAACTCGTCCACTGCCTGCTTCTCACCTGACTCCCAGGGTCTGTGGTGACTCCGCGCCTGCTCTCCCCCTGGCCTGGAGCCTCGAGGCTGCAGCAGACTTTCCCCCGCTGGCCTGGAGGGGATTTGGCAACATCTGGGGCCCAAACATGGGGCTGCCTTTGGTATAGATGAGACACCCTCCCTGGTAAGTTCGGTGAGTTTGGCTCCTTCCTCTGGTTTTGTGTTCCGTGTGCTTACGGTGCCTGAAGGTGAGCAGGTGGCCCCCTCCTCATCCCCTTTTCCTGTTTGGCCATCGTTGTGCTCAGGTTAGGAACACAATCGCTCGTTTAATTTGCCAACGATCAAGGAGCCCCTCTTAAGTTAGGAATGCAATCACTCATTCCATTTCCCGATGATCAGCGAGCCCCTCTAAACAGAGGTTCATCCCAGAGAGTTTACATAAGAAATTGATCCCCCCCAGAACTCGGAGCCCAGGCTCGATTACACTGAATTGGCCTGACCCGAAGACACAATATGGGCATGCGGCCGGGTGGAATAGTGAACTCCAGAAGTCCCCCACTAAGCACAGGACGCTTTCCAAAACACTTCTGTGTATGTACAGCGCTAGGTCTCCCTTTGAATGCTGGTTACCCTTTTAGGAATTGTTTTCACTTTCACCTTGGTTCTAGTTGTTCCTTTTCATTTTCTGCGCTTTTTTGCCCTGTCCGCTTACCCCCTAGTCACCTCTGCTCCATGAGAGAACCTCTCCTCTCCATAATGGGTAACCTACCATTCCATCAGAAGGCACCCTAGCTGACTGCCCTTAAGGCCCTACTAGACTCACATAGGACCAAAGTGACTCCGAAAGACTTAGAAGATTTTTGGGAGGAAGTTTTAATTTTAGCTCCTTGGATTTCCCCAGAAAATGTCTGGGACCTCCAGATTTGGATGGGAGTGCTCTTCCTGGCCCGTTATGCTTCCCACCCCTTCGTTCCCATCCTCCTTGGCATCATCGCAAGCCTTGAAGGATCCTCCGTCGAGGAAGTGATTAATTGCCACAATGAAACTTGTGGAGAGAACCCAAAATTAGTTTTTTGTTCTTCCTCTGGATCCCTCCCCTCCCCGATCCAGGACTCTGCAGAGAGCTCACAGGTCCGTGCGGGGGGAGAAGGTGGGGACAACTCCACCCCCCCTTCCCCCTGCTGACCTCCCCCTCATACACACCCATGGCAGGACCTTAGCTTCCTTTCCCAGACACCCTGTGGAAGACCCTCCACTTGGACTGAGATCTTCCTTCACCAATAATCATGTTGCGCCAGGGGCACCCGAGGAAGCTCTAGAGCAACCCACTTACGGGTATGCCCATAACCCTGTGGTTGCCTTCCCTCTAAATGTGGGACTTAAACTTCAAATGAGGCCATGGGTTCCTATCCTGTTAGAGGACCTAGCGCTAATTAGAAAAGCTGCAAAGGAAGGCAGGATTGACTCCCCTTATATTGAACAGGTCCTTTTACAATGGGCTCTTCAATTACATACCCATTATGATTGGCATTCTCTCCTCAAAGCCGTTCTCTCTCCTTCCGACTTTCTACAATGCAGCCTATGACGACATGGCTGAAAGCCAAGCCTGTACTAATCTACAATATGATATACAAATTACAATAGATATGCTTACAAGTAGAGGTCAATACAGTGACCCTGTTTCACAATCTACCATTGCAATCCCCATGTACTTTGACTAGGTTAAATAAATGACCTTACAAAATCTAAAGCTTGCCGGCCTCAAAAACCAGAGTCCTTTTTTCACAATCTTATCCAAGGACCTGATGAAAGATTTGTTGACTTATTGACACGTGTGACTGAAGCGGTGGAGAGACGCACCCCTGATGGACCAGCAAGAGATGCATTAATTAAAGATCTTGTCTGGGAATGAGCAAATACACCTACCCGTAACACGGTCGTCCTTTCCGTAATGAACATATGGGCTCTTCAATTACATACCCATTATGATTGGCATTCTCTCCTCAAAGCCGTTCTCTCTCCTTCCGACTTTCTACAATGGAGAGCTACTATCCATTCATAAATGGATAGTAGCTACCAAAGATATCAATCCCTCAGCCACCCCATTCAAGGCTTTGGCTACTTCTATTAATGGTTTGGCCATTCAGAGACAGACAAAGGGACCCTCCCCCTTCATGTTGGGGCTGTGGAGAGCCCGGACACTTTAAAAACTTGTGCCCTAAGTTCATGACTAAACCGAGAACACCCTGCCCCAAATGTGGGAAAGGTTTACACTGGGCTAAAGACTGTAGGTCCAGGTATAAAAAGGCTCCTTTAATCTCAAGGAGGGGAAACCCTCGGCCCCACTAAAAAGAGGGTCATCTAGCATCCAATGGACACTTCCTGTGTATGACCATGTACCTCGAATGACGGTCTCCCTGGACAGGACACCAATCAAAGGCATATTAGATACAGAAGCCGATGTCACCATAATCGCAGAGAATGATGCTAGACGAATGTCGCATTGTGAATACAAGCAAGGGCCACCAATAAAAAGAGTAGGAGGAAACCAACTGACCAAAAAAGTTACAAACAATGTAACCTGGAAAGACCATGATGGCAATATAGGCCATATTAAACCACTAGTGGCAGATATCACTATCACTTTGTGGGGCAGAGATTTGATGACTGCCATGGGTCTCATCTTAACGACAGATACCAAGCCTTTTATGATGACATCTTAGAAAAGGATGCCATCGGCTTATCTGGCAGATCGAATGACATTTCCCTGGCAAAGGATACACAGCTTCCCCAATTCTAAGGGCCACTGCTCCTGCACTAAGAACACCAGAGCCCATTAAACTGAAATGGACTCACATGGGCCCCATATGGGTGGAGCAGTGGCCAATACTGAACCAAAACTTTCTGCTTTTAAGTCATTAGTAGCAGAACAATTAAGACTGGGACATATTGAACCCTCCTTAAGCCCTCACAACACCCCTATCTTTGTTATTAGAAAAAAGTCAGGAAAATATCGCCTATTACAAGATCTACTCCAGGTTAATAAGCACATGATAAAATTGGGCCCGCTCCAGGCTGGCATCCCACACATCCCAGCTCCATTCCCTTGAACTACTATCTAGTTGTCACAGATATCAAGGACTGTTTTTTCTCAATTCCCTCACATGAGGATGACAGACAGTTTTTTGCCTTCACTGTATGGGAACCCAATTATCAAACCCCTGCAAAGAGATTTCATTGGAAAGTTCTACCCCAGGGAATGAAAAACAGCTCAATGATATGTCAACATTACGTTGCTACAACAACACAATATATCAAGACTCAATGCTTGCTTATCCATCATGGATGATTTACTCTTGGCCCACAAATCACAAAAAACATTGAAATCTCTCCTGTCAGAACTCTTTCAGAATCTTAACAGCATTGGCTTTTACGTTGCTAATGATAAAGTACAACTAGTCCCTTCCTATGGATTTCTAGGTTTAGAATTACCTCAAACATTAAACCCTTGTCCCCACAGTTACTAATAAAAAAGGAATACTCCTTAAATGAGCTACAACAACTATGCAGTCAGATCAATTGGCTTAAACCTTCCCTATCTCTTTCCTTCGAGGATCTACTACCCCTCTTTAATCTTTTAAGACTTTCAAATCACCCCCACTAAAACATTACTTTGCCCTGAGATGCTACAAAAGTCCTTTATTCTATATCAGACTCATTAGACACTCTAAACATCCATAGGATAAACACCCAGGAACTCTTATGGGGAATTGTCCTCTCTAAGAGGGAGGCCCCATTAAGGCCTCATCTGGCAAAAACAAGGACCCATTTTTGGATCCATCCCTCGTGGTCCACCTTTCATAAAATAACTCCCAAACTTGAAGTTGTCCTCCTTGTGGCACATAAGGTGCACACATATTTTAACAGAATTTTCAACAGATAGCTTGATAAAATGATCTTGCCTATTTCCCTGACAGAAATTCAATTTTTAAGGAGAGATAATTTCCTTTTTCAAGCTATACTCTCAGGCTTTACAAGTGACTTAGATAATCACCTTCCTCCTAATAAGCTCCTTCAGACCTTACAATAATACGTCATGATACAGTCCCATTCTCATGCCTTCCCCTCTTCCTCACCCATTCCTGACACTCCATGTGCCTTTACTGATGCCAACACCCATCAAATAGGGGTGATAATCAAAGGCCCTAATAAACCAGAAAATTTTTTTGTATGGCCCAATAAGGCAAACTATATGGCATTATCAAAACCTTGGAGGAAATCCAAACTGGGCCCATTAACATTTTCTGACAGTATGTGGTACAGTCTACTAAGGTTATTTCTTTCTCCAGCTTTAGGAGCTCATCATTACCTGTTGATATTGCCTTACAGACGCTTAAAACGCTCTTAGAGAATAAACAACATCCCTTTTTTATTGAGCACGTAAAATCTCATTCAAGATTACCAGGATCCATAGCGCAAGGCAATGATGAGGTAGACATCATTATGGTGATCTCTGTCCCGTTATTGGAACAAGCTGGGCTCCTCCACCAAAAATGTCACATGTCCCCTTCCAACCTCCATGGAAACAAACTATATTCTGAACTAACTCTTATTCAGTGCAAACACTTGTGCAGAACCTGTGCTGCTTGTGCCCCTTTTGCACCTTTGGGTCCCTTACAACCTCAAAGAGTTAACCCTAGGGGGCTTTCACCTATTTCTTTATGGCAGATGGACGTGACCCACTTTCCTTCATTTGGAACACTCAAGTATATACACGTCATCACAGATATGTATTCCAAATTTATTTATGCCACCGCTTTAACAGGAGAAAAGGCTAGCCATGCCATAAAGGCTGTAAAACTGGCTATGCTGGTTACGGGAGTGCCTTAGACCATAAAAACAGACAATGGCCCTGCTTACACATCTACTCAATTTTGATCCTTTCTCTCGTTTTGGAGTATAAAACATATTACTGGCATCCCTTATAACTCTCAGGGACAAGGCATAATTGAACGTATGAACAGGACCTTAAAGGACTGTTTACAAAGGACTAGCACTTCTTCCCCTGACCCTCACCTGCGGCTCACCAAGTTCCTCTTCACCCTTAATTTCCTTACCTTTGATAACTATGACATTGGAAATCTCAACCTACAAGGACACCCTTGCGTCTTGTCCATTGGAAGGATCCCCTAATGGGTACATGGAAGGGACCCCATCTTCTATTAACACAGGGCTGAGGATATGCTTGTGTTCTTCCAGATCCCGCCTCGAACCCTATTTGGGTACCCTCTCATCTTGTCCGCCCTGCAACTGACGCACCTGTCATCAGGAATGACTTGAAAAAGATGAGCATCAGCCTGGATGAGTGTGGCTCTTCTGTTTCCCCTGGCAGCTCTAATCACTACTGACGATCTTTGGGCCCCAGTCCCCTTCCCTCCTCCTCTTCTTCCTGTAGCTCTTGACTCCCCCCATTTCCCCGCTGTATTTTCTGCTTCAGATGATACTGATCTCCCTCATGAACTTAATCCCGCCCACCAATATTAACTTCACCTGAAATGTTTCAAACTATCCTTTGACATATCAAAAATTAACAAGACTAAAGTTCAAATTATTACTGCTTCATCCTTTGGCAAACAATTATGGGATAGGATATCTGCCTTCTTTTCGCCCGTAAATTTGGTAACTTGGTTAATTTTGGGGGTTGCCCTTTTAGTGCTAATTGTCTTATTAGATGCAAATGGCAAGTGGTAAGGACTCAGCATTTACAACACAAGGTTGCTTTACAAAGGTCCTCAGGGCATCCATTCAGGCCTCGGACATTCCTAAGGCTACCAAAGGCCTATTGGAAGCCTGGCTGTCCTCCATTGAAGCTTTGCCTTAATAATTTAGAATTGTTAGGTTCTGATTTATGTCTCACCAGCTCTTCTGGATTGTTTCTGCGCCTGTGCCGCCTACAGCCCCTCCACCTGCTCCTGCCCTGACAAAAACCTCCTTTTCTCTGCCCTTTGGGACCACGAGTCCTTCTCTGCAATGGTCTCATGATTGGTAGTCAATGACGGGTAAGGCTCCACACGACGGTGGTGTCCAACCTAAGACAGGCACAGTCACCTATATACCACCCTGCTCAAGAGGCTAGGGGTTGCCCCAACTATCATGGTCCCCACTAAAAAATTTTATAAATAAATAAAAGGGTGAAAATGTGGCACTATCAATTCAGGGAGGCCCTAGCCCAGGCTCCTGAATCCAGAAGGTCTGGCTACAGACAAGCCTGAACAAATTCGGACATGCCCCAGACATGTCCCAGTAGAGGAACCATACAGGCGCAGGGATGAACAACCAATGGGAAGCGGCCAAATAACCTGGACACCTAGTAAACAGCTAAATGATTGGTGGCTGCTCTCCCCCTCTTCCTCAGCAGAGAGGTGGCCACACCTGATTGGGACTCCCAACCCTATATAAGCCCAAACACTTCCTGAATAAATCTGAGTCTGCAGCCAACTCATCCTCTGCCTGCTGTTTCTCGCCTGACTCCCGGGGTCTGGGTGGTGACCCCGTTGCTGGCTCACCCATTCACTTTGAGTCCACGAGGCCCCTGCCATTTCCCTTCTTGCCCCTTGATGGCCCAGCGGGAATTCGGCAACAGGTCCTCACTGAAACAATTTATAAATAAATAAAAGGGTGAAATGTGGCACTATTGATTTGGGGAGGCCCTAGCCCAGGCTCCCGAATCCAGCTACAGACAAGCCTGAACATGTACGGACATGCCCCAGACCTGTCCCAATAGAGAACCATGCAGGTAGAGGGATAAAAAACCCATGGGAAGTGGCTATCTAACCTGCCCCTGCAATGGACACCTAGTAAACAGCTAAATGATTGGTGGCTGTCCCCCAGAGTGTAGGGATGGCAACACCTGATTGGACCCTGACCCTATATAAGCCCAAACTCTTTCTTAAATAAAATGAGTCTGCAGCAACTCGTCCACTGCCTGCTTCTCACCTGACTCCCAGGGTCTGTGGTGACTTCGCGCCGCTCACCCCCTGACCTCAAGCCTCGAGGCTCCTGCCAACTTTCGCCCTCCTTTCCCCGGCTGGCCCGGTAGGGATTCAGCAACACCACTCTATCCAGAAGCACAGCCTTCCTCTAGGAACCTTTGTTTTTGCTTACTTGACTCAAGAGCTTCCCAGTTCCCCTTCACTCTGCCCTGACCAGCACTGGCCTCTTGAGACCCTAAAAACTGGACGACTCCTTCCCCTTTCTCATAAAACTTGTGGGCAGAGAGTATAGCCCCATGGCTAACCGTTTCACGTAGTCCCCCAGGGAATGGAAGAGACAGACTCTGGGAGCAGATTTTGGAGACGCTGTAAAACAGATGTAAGCACCATTCCTTCTCGAACTTCCTGCAGACTGGAGGCTGACCAGCCCTGCTCCTCCTTGAAGCAGAGGAGCTAAATGCAGAGCCCTGACAGGGCCAACCACTCAGCAAATGCTTGAAGACTGCATCTTTCTAGGTCCCACTAATGACAGGTTGTGCGAGAGTGCAGTATGTTTCAACAAATGTGGTTAAGAAGACTGGCTGTGCAGTTTAAAGCTAGCAAATGAAACTCCAGAAGATCAATGCATTGAATGTTTCTATTACAATTACGGATTCAAATAATAACTTTAAAAATTAAGTTTCTTCATCTTCCAAAGTTATGACTTTTGAAAATTATCCTTTTTTTCAGAAAGCATTTATTGTTATCTGGGTTTTTTTTTTAATATCAATTTCAATGTTCCAGCTTTGATGTGAAAGCCTTTCATCTATTCTGAAGTGGAAATCCAGTTTCTCCACTGTCTTTCTCAAATGAATGTTTTTGACAGTTTTGTCAAAGATGGGATGGCTGCAGGATTGTATGGGTTCATCTCTGGGTCTCCATTCTACGCCAATGGACTGCCTGTGTTTCTGTGGCAGGTGTTTTTGTTACTATGGCTCTGATACAATTTGAAATCAGGTGTTCCGATGCCCCCAGGAGTGCCTATCTGCCCCACTGCTTTAGCTATTGAGGCCCTTTTGTGCTTTCCTATGTCATTGAGATTTTGATGGGGGCTGCATTAAATCTGCCAATTTCTTTCAGTAATATTGCCATGTTTGCATCTTCTAGTGTCTTCTTCAACATATTAAAGTTTTATTGTTGATGTCTTTCACCTCCTATTAATTAGGTTTATTCCAAGGGTACTTTTCATTTTAGGTGGGACTTTAAGTGCAATGCATGTGTGTATACACGTGTGTGCATGCAGAGGCCAGAGGTCAACATCCAATGTCTTCCTTGACCATTTTCCACTTTTTTTTTTTTTTTTTAGGCAGGGCCTCTTTCTGAACTGGAAGCTCATATTTTTCAGCTCTTGAATTTGTTCGGTTTTTAAAATAATTTCAATAATAGTGAAATTTAGCATTTTTATTATTTTCCTTATCAGTTTCTCATTTATTACTTCATTATTTTTCTTATCTGTTTCTCCTTATTTTCTTGAGTTTTATAGCTTTCTGAAAACATTTTTCTTAATTCTCAAGTATCTTTTATGTTTGCATTTCTTTAGGTCAGTTACTTTTGGTGATCTTTCATCTCGATTTTTCAGATTTCTTGTTGCTTTACCTTGCTTTCTGAACAGTGCAAAGAAGGAATGTATTCTAATCTTTACTGACTGACCTCTGGGGAAAACTTGTTACCAGTCAGCCTGTTCAGAAGGTCTAGGCAAGCCATGTGGGGTGCTGCTGGAGTCCCTGGTTTGGTGCCTAGGTCAGCAGGAAACCTGGATCCTGAAGCCACAGAGGCATGTCTGAGCCTGAGTCAGTAGACACTGACCTGATCCCAGGGCAAGCCTTAAACTTGGGCACACGAGGACTGGCCAGGTATTAAAATGAGCTTTGGTACTTAGGTCCACAGGATGACTTGGAGTCTCTGTCCACAGAGTCTGTTGGCACCAGGGTCTATCGAAGTGAGTCTGGTTTCTGGGTCTCCTGGAGTGTAGGGTTAACAAAGTCAACCTAGAGGACCAGGCTGAACTGTGTTCTGAAACCTTGGCAGGGCCTAGACTGGGTAGAATTCAATCTACAGGTACCAGTTCAACTGCAGTGCCCAGCCTGGTATGTGGAGTGATCCAATCCCTTGTGGAGCCAGCTTTACATGTGAGACAGTGGAGGCTGGTCTAGTACTGGTCCAAAGATACTCACACTAGTCTGGCAATGTAGCAGGCCTGAAACATGCTACTAGAATCCTACTAGGGCAAGCTTGGAGGCTGCCTACAGGAACCAGTATGAAGACTGGGATTACAGCGGCCCAACCAATGCTTGATTTTATGCATCAGCCCAGTGTGAAGAGACTGAGGTCAAGTCAGGTGCTTACTTCCCTCTCTTTATCCAAGCAGCAGCTTACCCTTCTCCAAACTGTGCTGACCTTTGCTGAGAAAGGAGTGATGTGATTAGTATAAAACTGCCTGTCCGAGTTACTGAATATATCTTTTATTTCTGTGCTACACCTACATGCTATAATATCTTGCCTGGTTGCCTTAGTTCTTGTGCAGGTATTTTTTGTGTACAGAGAAATCCCAGAGCGAAGTAAAAAGGAGGTAGAAGCAATCCAGGATGATTCCCAAAATTACCTTTGGTCCTCCATAGGGACACACAGTGCCCTCTGACACACACACACACACACACACACACACACACACACAGTCTCACTCACTCACAATATAGACAAGTAGGTAAGTAAGTAGGTAGGTAGATAGATAGATAGATAGATAGATAGATAAGATCTCATGTAGTCCAGGATGACCTCAAACTCTCTCTATACCCAAGGCTAGTCTGGAACTCCTGAACCTCCTGCTTGGCTCCACCTCCTAGGTGCTGAGATTACAGGTATACACTATCATTCCTGGCTAGACCTTTTTCTTTTTTTTTTTTTCTTGTATGTGTCAATATAAATCTGTAAACGTGTATGTGTCTGTGAAGAAGCAGGAACTTAAGTGTGTATGCTTGTGGAGGCCCAAGGATGACTTCAGGAATCATCTGAATGGTTCTATCTCCTTATGTTTTGCTCCAGAGTTTCCCAGCTCTGCCTTCCAGGGCTGAAAGTGCAGGCCTACACCATTTCTTCCCAACATTTGTATGTGATCTGGGGATCTAAGCTCAGATCCCTTTGTTTTCCAGGTGTCATAGCTAACAGGTGTCAACTTGATGGTTGAAGGTCTGAGTTCTGGGCACAGTTGTACATAATAGTTGTGTTAAACCCAGAGCAAACCTGCAGGAGATTGTCTAGTTAATGGGAAAGGCCCAATCCACAGTGGGTGGAACTAACCCCTGGATAGGTGAATAAAAAACAAAGAGCTGGTTGAGGAAGTTGGCATCTTTCTGTACACTTGGCCAGACACACTAGTCTGGCAAGTAAGGATTGTCCCTCTCTCAGCTGTTACATGGATATGGTGCGACCAGTTCCCTTGGCCCTATGGTGTTAATGTGAGCTCTCCTGCCCAGCCAGACTAAGAACTGTAACCAGACAATTGTGAGATAAAATAAACTCCTTGTTCCCTTAAGATGTTTGTCATGATTTTATCAGCAGCCATGCAGAGTAACTGCAACACCAGACAGAGGTTTTAACTCCTGAACCATCTCTCCAGCCCTGTGGCTATTTTTACAAAATTAATTTCCACCCAGATTTCACTTCTACTCTCTTTTCTCAAACTGGCCTACCTGTGCATGTGCTTGAAGGGAGGACGTCTCCTACTCTCCCTTTTGTAACTCCACACAGGAAAACCTCGTCTCCTGAGCCATCTGAATCTTGGCATCACTCACTGCTCTGAGGCATGGCATCCTCAGGAGTCAAAGGGCAATTAAACAACTCTTTTCATAGCCTTACCACAAAACTACACATTTCTTCCACTAATTCCCTAACAGAAATATTTCTGGTAAAATTATGTTCAATGTGCGTAATAAATGCTTATAATAAATTATCATATGGGAAAGTGGATTCATTTCTTAAGCAGATGAAATGTACCAGGTATGCATTTCTAAGAATTTAGACGGTTTCAGACAGATTATCTGCCTCTCTTGAGAAGCAGCAGTACTTCTCTGGCTTCAGCTACCAGCTCCCAACATAGCTGCAGAAGGAAAAGGAGCCTAGGTCTCTGCTGGATGGGTGAAAGGGAAGGTGTTAGATGCTAAACTGCCTGTTCTCACCAAACCTGTCTATCTGGCTCATTTTGTTTTGGGATATTTCCAAGTCACTTGGCTTTTGGACAAGAGGAAACCTTTATCTAATACATTTTAATTTGTTTTGACCCCATAAAATATTTCCTGCTTTTCTTATTGCATTGAGTGTGGATGTAAAAAAATTACCTGACAAGCTATAAATTACTGAAGTTATTACAGATGAAAGAAACGGGATATGTAAAATTATCTGGTTTACTCATTAAAAAGAATACACCTTGGGAGTTGACATTAAAAAGTATTTCGGCAGCAAACATGGTAATCTGGATGTAAGAAAGTTTCATGCTTTTGTGTGCTTGATATTTTTTATTGTAAAAAACAGATCTAAAGCCAAAAGTGGTAGGACGTGCCTGTAATCTACTTGGAAAGTAGAGGCAAGAAGATTAGGAGGTCAAGATAAGCCTTAGGTACATAGCAAGCTCAAGGCCAGCCTGGGCTACAGGAAACCTTGTCTGGAAAAATAAAAATAGATGGATGGATGATACATGAAAGATGAAAGAAAGAGAGAAAGAAAGGAAGAGGGGAAGAGAAAGAAAGAGAAAAGAAGGAAGGAAGGAAGGAAGGAAGGAAGGAAGGAAGGAAGGAAGGAAGGAAGGAAGGAAACAAAGAGACAACAGACAACAGAGACAGACAACAGACAGACAGACAGACAGACAGACAGATAGATAGATAGATAGATAGATAAATGATGGATAGATACTAAGATTTGAATTTGGAGGCGTCCAAAATGGCCAAATAGAGGTGCCCACTGTCCATCTTATCCACAGAGAATCAAAGAAAGAAATGAACAGCTGCATTTCAAGCCAAGTGGTCAAGGGAACTCAGCAAGGAAGACTGGGAACTCTGCAAGCCAGAGACCTGCTGCAGGACCCGGAGGACAAAGGACAAGGCAAACCTGGCTCCTCAGCTGGAGGATCC
The DNA here is from genome assembly GCA_023101885.1 of Typhlomys cinereus. Taxonomy (NCBI): domain Eukaryota; kingdom Metazoa; phylum Chordata; class Mammalia; order Rodentia; family Platacanthomyidae; genus Typhlomys; species Typhlomys cinereus. The sequence goes on from JALPQD010000127.1 coordinate 2,436,247, forward strand.
CCCACGCTATGCAGCAGAGCATGAGCAGGAGAGCATGGCGCACCCCATCACCAACACGCAACGGTGCTATCCACAGGGAAGATCCGGTCATCACGGCTTGAAACCCAGCTGCAGTGCTGCCTGGAGATCACCGTGAACCTCTGCTTTAGAAAGGAAATCACACTGTCTGTTCTACCCCCACCCCCAGAGTTACTGCAGCTTGATGCCACCTTGAAAACGGAGCTGCTGCAGAAGCCCAGAGCCCACGCACATAAGATGGCAACCTAAGATGGGACCTTGGAGGATATTTACGTCAACCAAAGTATTAGTCAACATTAGAAATATATTCTTGCTAGGAAGCAAGCTTTCTCAATCCTTTAAGTAATTTTTGCGACAGCATCTCCAGGCTTCTAGGGTAAGAAGATCTACACCAGGCCGATGCTTGGTGTGGGCTCCCTCTGCAGTCTTGTTTCACTTTGTATTACACAACCTTCGTCTTCCCCAAACTCCAGAACGGGCTGCTGGCCTTGTCTGCAAGACGTCTAACAGTATAAGGCAAAAAGTGGAAAAGGTATGAATAAATCTAGTAAAAGGAAAAATTACCTCATTTATTTATTTGTTTGGCTTTTCATTAACTGTCCCCCAAGTAGAAGGCAAAACCTCTTTGGGTGCTTCTACCATTGCACCTCCAGCATGTGGAACAAAGTGCATACTGCAGGTGCTAAGTATGTGATTAATTAATAAATAACAGGGAGAGAACTCACGTGCCAGGAACCACAGTTTCTTAAATCTCCAGTATCCTCTAGCATGTGTGTTACTTGGCCTCACTATGAGGGCTGTTTTATAATCCTTATTGTTATAGATGAACAACAGAAGAGCTAAGAACTCAACTCAAACTCCAGAACCACATGAAGATACAGACCACAATTCAAATCCTACCACATAAGTGGTTCATTTCCTTATTGAAACTGCACTAAAATCTCCAGTTCTCTAAGGGTTTACAATATCAGAAACACCCAAGCCAGTCTATACCTCACCTTTATCTAACTTTCCTGTCATTTCAGAAGTTCAGCAGATAGAAAACATTTCTAAGGAAATACTTCACACAAACACAATAACATAGTACAACATAAACAGAAGTGTATAAGCAAGTTAGTCCATGGGCAAGTGACTGTGTAAGAAAACTACAGCCACAGAGTTACGGTGAAGCAGCCCAAGGCTCTGGAGATTTCAGTCCACGATAAAGAGTGTGTGTTCCTCCAGCAGAAGATTCAAGATTTTGTCAGAAGGATGTAAGGTATGGAAAGAAAGTTGAGATGAGCTATGGATATGGGGTGTGGTGGGAGAAATAGAAAACTAAGCCAGAATAAACACTTTGGAATCTTATGCTAGGTTCCAGACTCATCAGTGGGAAAAATATGACTCAATACCCCTCCCCAACAAAAGTAGTCCAGCCATGGCCTAAATCCATGGAATCACAGACTCGTCTTAATACCACAATACTCTATTTTTGGTGGTGTGGATTGAACCCAGGGCCTTCCTTGCCCATGCCGCGTGTGCATTCTACAACTGAGCTGCAACCACAGCTGCATGTCAATGACAGTTTCACAACAGTAAGCACACAAGAACTGCCATTTGTTCTGGAGACGCAAGCAGGCTAACTAGGCAGCTGACACACTAAGAAAGTGGGACTGTTTCTTTCTTAGTTAATGGCTCTTTTCTGGAGCTTTCTTACTTTGAATGCAATTCACCTAAGGTACTTAATAAATGTGAACTAAACTGTAAAACAGGTTATACTGAAAAAAAAAAAAAAAGTCCAGCCAGGGTATTCCACTCTGCGAAATGGGTAAATGACACCTGAGTGTCAACCAAGTGGCCCCAAATTTCCCTCAGCCCAACTAAACACATTGCCAAGGGTAGACGAAACCTGGTACCGTGGGAGAAAAGTCTAATCAAATAACAAATGGCCCCTATTACATCTTGTGCTTTGTCAGACTGGGATAAAAGAAGGCTCTCAGGCAAGCAGACTGACTATGTTGTGCAGCTGTAGGAACACGGGACATTTGAACACAAAAGCATCTGCAATGGCCTACCTCTACATTTTCCTATCTCTTGCTTACTTTCTCCCGTAAATCCATTCCCTTTACCTGCTCCTTAGCAGAAGACATTAATCCCAAGCTTAGTATTGGTCTCAATACATTACAATCTCAATACTTTTTGTAGTTTGAAATTTCACTATCAGATCTTTACTTCCAACCTAGCCTAATTCAGTTTCTGTAACTATAATGACCACATGTTCAAAGTAGTTGAAACATGCCTAACTTGAACTGAAATGCAGGGTAAATGTAAAAATATCTTCCAGATTTGGGTTGGACAGATGGCTCAGGGCTTAAGACACTGTCTCCCAATCAAAAGGACCTGAGTTCAGATCCTGAATTCCAAGTTTTAAAAAAACACCTGGCAAAAATGGCTGCAGCCTGCACTTCTAGCTCTGAAAGACAAAACCTGGAAAATCCAGAGCAAAGCAAAAAGGAGATGGAAATGATCCAGGATGATTCCTCCACAGGCACACATACATATACACTATACACACATTGAAAAAAATCTTCCAAATTTGGAAGTACATAAAAAGGTAAAAGAGCAATAATGTATACTGACGGCCAATATTATTGAGCTTATATTTATGTTTGAAAGGTATTTATATTAAATGAAAGTATTTGGGACATATAGAATAAACAAAATATGCTACTGACATTTCACTTGTATTAATGTTACCTCTAAAAAATTCTGACTTTATATGAGGCTCATCTTCCTATTGGACAGCATTGCACTACACTGCCTCTACTTCAGCTGTCCTTCAAAGGCAGCAGGCTTAAAATTCACTCCCCTAACAAGTCCTTAACAAACCTGTGCCTCAGTTTCCCCATCAAAAATGGAAGTACTAACAGTGATCCTTCTGAGTTCTGGGATTACAGATGTGTGTGGCCACTGCATCCAGGTTGGGTCTGAGGTTTTTAAACACTGCCTCATGATATTACCACCCTGAAAAATGTCACGAAAATTCAGTGCACTAATTTAGATAAGACATTTCAACCTCTCTCCCCATTTCTAGGAATCAAAACTTCCCAACTACCTTTAACATTTCACCCTGTTCATTCCTAAGCTATTCAGGTCTTCCCTGGTCTTCTTTAAGTAGGGTGTGCATGTGTGTGTGTGCTGGAATTAGCAAAGCAAACCTCTGTGCCCAACTTTTTTTTAAGATTTATTTTGTGTGTGTGTGTGTGTGTATCTGTATATATCACAGGGCATTATGTGTCCCTGTAAAGGCCCAGGAGTGACTTCAAGAATCACCCTAGATTGTTCCACCTCCTCTTTGCTTTGCTCTGGAGTTTCCCAGGCTCCGCCTTCCAGGATCAGAAGTACAGACCACTGACATTTCCTCCTGGCATTTTTACATGGGATATGGGATCCAAACTCAGGACCTGCTGGCTTTGCAAGGCAGAGGCTTAACCTCTGAGCCATCTCTCCAGCCCAAGTGCCCAGCTTTTTTAGAGGGTACTGGGGACTCAAACTCAGGCCCTTATATTTGCTGAGCAGGCACATCTGCCCTGACCCATCTTCCTCAAATGTTTTTAGAGAATCTCCTCTTCCTGCTGCCAACTCAGCCAGGCATTTACCTGTTCACTCTGGATCTGTCAATAACAAGGACATCTTCATGTCTGTGTTTCAGACATTCTTCAAATCTATTGGCTGAACTCCCCCTGTAGGAATCCTGTCTGGCTCTAGCACCCCCACACCCATGCTCTGCATTTCTTCAGCAAACCAGTCTTCCTGGATTATTAATTTTGTCCTAGAAGGGAAACAGTAAAGGTGTGAAACTTCTTTGCACTTGTACTTTTCAACTGTACCAGCATACATGTTCTTCTAGAGAGAAAAGACAATATCCAGAAAACAAAGTTTTATGTACTCAAAAACCTTCCACAAAACCATCTTACCCATTTCTGCCTTTACAACTACACAACTCCACCCTGCCCTACCTATTCCACCTTATCTTCCAACACTCCCAACAAAAACTCTCCATCACAGTCAAACACGTCTGCACTGGAAAACAGGTCTCACTTCTAGTAGTTACACAGCTCCCTTCTGTCTCAGAAATCTGAGTTCTTTCCCACAGGTTCACAAAAACTCCTGGGGCAAAACTAATCTCGTCTGCAATAAATCATGGGTCCTAGGCCAATCCACTGTAGTCCATGAAGACACGTTCTTGGGGGTTGAGAGAATGATACTTCCCACCCAGTCAGACTCCAGGCAACCTGAAAACAAGTACTGAGTCCCCTATTTTTTTTATCTCACTTGAGCTTCTACTAGAACACATGCTAATTTAGCAAAGGTGTAATACACAAATGACCTCTGAACGGTGAAGCTGAAATTATCTGTAAATACCCCAATTTAGCCAACTTTATTTCCCTCACCCTCAAATCACTCCAAGTTACATGGGGTAATCCTAAGTCAGCGTCTCAAGGAAGTAGCTCACTTAACTTTCAATTTTATTATCTTCTTTGCTTATCAAAACAATCCTGTTTAGGGCACACAGTTATAGCCATGAATCAGCTGAGATTCAGAAGCACACTGGGGGTTTCCTCAAGATCATACACTTGTAAATGGCAAGGCTGGGAATGAAGCCCAGATCTGAAAGTCCAAGGCTCCTTCCAATATCCTGCGCTCCCTTTATTTACCTTCCAGCTTCACCTTCCATAGAGGGGTTAAGCCTAAAGGATAAGAGGAAAACTGGGAATTCTTGATCCTAACAGGCATGGTAACTTAATGACTTCAAAAGAACATTTGCTTGACACAACTCCTCCCCCCACTTAGACTCACCAAGGACAAGTGATTATTTGTAAGACTGAACTTAGACCTCATGATTCTGTTACACACTGTGAAATAAAAATTTTCACCTAAACCTAAAACCAGAGCCTTTGCAGACCCTAAAGTTGGACCGCCTCCACCCCCGCGTTTGCCATCTTCGCTGCTTCCCACCAATGAATTCAGAAAGACACAGCACTGCCAAATATTATGAGCCATTCATCTTCCCATACCTAAACTGTCACCAGGAACCGAGCCTTTCAAAGTTTTGTTGGTTTTTTGTCAGACATTCCAATTTAGAACAGAGACACAAAGAACCTCAGTTCAGGGCAAGCTCAACTCATGAATGGCCACATTGTTGGATCAGAAATGGAAAGAGCGGAGAGAGACCCGAACCTGGCGGCCGAGCCCACCAGCCCGGCCAAGAAAAACCCGAAGCGTGCGGAAGGCGCCTGCGTGCGCCTGGTCCGCAGCCCCCCGGCTCTGCAGCGAGCGTGCTCCGGGCCGAGCGCGGGCAGGGCGGACCCGGATCGGCCCTCCCGGAGCCCGTTCCGAGCCCCGCATCGCCCCGTCGCCCACGGCTCCAGTCCGGAGACACCCCGGCCCTGGTCCCCGCCCCCGACGCTCCGGGGAAGGATGTGGAGCAGGCCCGCGGCTCGGGAATCCGCAGCCCGAGACTCGCAGAGCCGTCACCGCTCCTCGCCCGCCCGCCCGCCGCCCGCGCTCACCCAGTTCTGCGCGTTATTGCTCAGCTTGAATTTCTTGCACAGACTCCCGGGAATCTCCATGGCTGCGGAGCGCGCGCGCCCAGGCCGGGATGCGGCGCCCGGGGTGCCAGCAGCAGGAGCGCAGGCCGGCGGGGCGGGGCGGCGCGGGGCGGGGCGGCCGGGCGGGGCGGGGCGGCGCGCGGAGCTCCGGGCGCGCGCGCGGATGTACGCACGCGCTCGCTGGCCCACGACTGCGCGGGGCCCCGGAAGTGGGTCCGCGGCAGAGGTGTGGGGGGCGGGGCGAAGCGGCTGGAAAGGCTGCGGATTGGGGGCGGAGCTTCGGCGCCCAATCACCCGGGAGCGCGCACGAAGCACCGCTTTGGTCCAGGGGAAGGGGCGGGGCCCGAGCCGGACTAGTGGAACCCGCTCCCGGCTCCCCGCCCAGTGCGGAACATGCGCAGAGAGCAAGCCTGAGTCCCGGCGCCCTCCGCCCTGCAAAAGGGCGTGGGAGCCGCGCCGCTGGGCTGAGGCTGTTTCGGGGGAAGTCGCTGACGTGGGCTCCTGTGGGTCTAGCTTTTTCCTGGACAAGCCCAGGCTACTACATCCGCAGACCCGATCTGTGCTGTGCGTTACTGTCAGCCTGGCCACGTTCTTCCAGTGTTTCCTAACCTTGCAGAAAGAATTAACTGGATCGCTCATTCATATGTCGATCATTGCTTTAGACGAAAAGGCAGTTCCCCGTGGTTTTGTTGGTGGCGGTGATGTATTAATAGTTTCTCAGCCGGGATTAGTGATTATTTGTAAGACGCCTCCTTCCCACTTAGAAACTCTTCTTGATGCTGACCAGCCACCAAGGGGCTTCTCTATTACCAGCGCCCAGGGAAGTTCTTGGAGAACTGGAACCCAAGACTCAGGTCATCAGGGTGGAATGCCCCCCTATAGAAGATGATTCTAAGTGTCATAGTTAGATGCAGGTGAGGAGACCTGTGAGATTCCAGCTCTGGGCACATTTGTAAACAATCAGTGGTTAGATTGGATCCCAAACGAGCCTGAAGGAGATTGTCAAGTCTGTCCATTTCGAGTCAGTTCATGATGAATGAAATTGTGTGTGGGAAGCTTCTTTCAGGAATTATCTCCCTTCCCCCAATTTGGGCACAAAGAAAGCTGTCTTTCTGCATTTTCTAAACCCACTGCCACAAGAGAAACACACACAAACACACCAACAAGACCTGAGCTCCTAGCCTCTTAACTAGCAAGGCAGTCCCCACTTACTAACTCCACTGACACTGTCTCAGATAAGGCCTTCCCCACATCCAACCTGAGTCGGCTTGCCCACCGTGCCCTCTGTTCCCCTTTGGCCAACTTCATTCTCAATACTGCATCAGACTGGTACTTCTAAATACAAATCTGACCTTATTACTCCAACACTTAACAGGCCAGTGGTTCCCTTTAGCTCTTTCTAGAGAATTCATAATCAATGGGTTTGTAAGTAGAACTGGATTCTAAATGCTTCCAGCAGTAGGAATATGCTTAAAAGAGGATCTTAAGACAAGGAGAATAATGGGTAAACAATACAAGCTAATTTAGAAAAAAAGAAAACCAAAAGAAGATGATTCTAAGTGTCATAGTTAGATGCAGGTGAGGAGACCTGTGAGATTCCAGCTCTGGGCACATTTGTAAACAATCAGTGGTTAGATTGGATCCCAAACGAGCCTGAAGGAGATTGTCTAGTTAATGGTGAAGGCCCTACCTAATGGGCAGGGCTAGTCCCTGACAGGGAATAAGATGGAGGAAGCTGATGAGGGAAGCTGGCATCTTTCTGTATACTTAGTCAGACATGGTGGTCTGGCAAATGAGGATTATCCCTCTCAGCAGTCCTAAGGATTTGTTGTGGCCGATTCACCCAGCTCTTGATGCTAGTGTGGGCTTTCCTGCCGAGCTGGACAAGGAGATGTAACCAGACAATAAATCATAAGCCTAAATAAAACCTCTTATTCCCTTAAACTGATTGGTTGTGAATTCATCAGCAACATGCAGCAAACTGCTACACCATGTTTCAGAAGAATAAAAATATGCCCTATCCAGAACCAGCCATTTCTCAAAAAAATATTGATTCTTCTGAGATGGAAATTATACTTAAATATCACAATCTGAGCTGCCCTAGGAATACTCATCTCTGGTGAACTGATCCTTATTTCTAAGCTTATTTTTAAAATGCAACATATGTTTGCATTTGACACTCTCATGCTCATGATTCCAGGCATGAGTCATGTAAACAAGTCTGAAATAGGGAAACTATTAGTAGCAAAAACTACTTAAGGTATGTCAAAAGAACACAAAAACTAACTTAAAGAAGGTTTTTCGTATCAAAAATGCTACAACTAGAGAACTAGAAGGACCACCACCTAGTATCTCATACCTATCATGTATGTTCAAGTCCAGGTATTTATAAACATAATTTTAGAACTCATTGTTCTTGAGAGATGCTATCGAATCAGCTTATTTTTAAAAATGG